>CATOUR010000214.1:661064-1322128 GCA_951848785.1 Callosobruchus maculatus
TGAAATTTTGACACAGTATTACTACCGTGTCGGGGATGGAAAGTGCGTATGATTTTTATAAATCGTGCCAGTAGCGGCGCAGAAATAATAAAAAAACTAAAAATATAAAAACAGCTCAAACTTCGCTTTTAAGTGTTTTAGAAGTTCCTGATCATTTTCTGAGTTTTTTTGGGTGGGGGTGAAATTGGGGTGGTTGGGGGGTGGGGGTTGAAAAACTGAAAAATTTGCTGTATTGATAATAGGCTGTTCACTGACCTGTGAAGGAAGATCTAGCGACATAAATCACCTTTTTAGATACCTACATCTGAACATTGCCTTGCCTATTACAGAAACCAAAGGGCTTAGAATTTTTTTTTCTGGTGTAAACATACGAGTATTGCTTTAGACTGTTCTATATTATGTAACGAAGAAAGTGTTGAATTGATTTTAATGAAATTTTGACGCAGTATTACTACCGTGGCGAGGATGGAAAATGCGTATGGATTTTATAAATCGTGCCAGTGGCGGCGCAGAAACAATAAAAAAACTAAAAATATAAAAACAGCTCAAACTTCGTTTGTAAGTGTTTTAGAGGTTCCTGATCATTTACTGAGTTTTTTTGGGTGGGGGTGAAATTCGGGTGGTTGGGGGGTGGGGGGTTGAAAAACTGAAAAATTTGCTGTATTAATAATAGGCTGTCCGTTGACCTGTGAAGGAAGACCTAGCGACATAAATCACCTTTTTAGGTCCATCTGAACATTGCCTTGCCTATTACCGAAACTAAGGGACTTAGAATTTTCTGTATACATACGAGTATTTATTGCTTTAGATCATTTTGTATTTTGTAACGCGGAAACTATTAAATTGATTCTAATGAAATTTTGACACATTATTATTACTGTGGTGAGGATGGAAAACGCGTATGCTTGTTAGAAATCGTGTCAGTGGCAGCGTAGCAATAATAAAAAAACTGAAAATATGAAAGCAGCTCAAACTTCGTTTTTAGATGCTTTAGGGGTTCCTGACCGTTTTGTACCTTTTTTGGGTGGGGGTGAAATTGGGGTGGTTGGGGGGGGGGGGGGGGGGGGGGCGTGGGGTTGTAAAATTGGAAAGTTTGTATTATTGATAATAGGCTGTTCATTGACCTGTGCAGGAAAGGCCTAGCGGCATATGACAATTTGGGGGGGGGGGGGTACTGGCGATGATTTTGTTGCAAGGGGATCTCAGACTCTTTATGCTATGGGAAAATAATAAACTGGTATCACCGTAATGTGTGGGAAGTACTGAGTCAATCAACTTGACTCCATTTTTTCATATTTCTGTGGTTTCTAGTCCAGCAGGAGCAAAAAACTTTCCGTAAGCTTCGCAAAACGTCATGGTTGGAATTAAGGGAAATGAAGGTGTGTATTTAACAAAAAGTTCCTGCTATACTTTGAAATTTTAAAACTGTTATGAGTCATCAACAATCACGCCTTGGACATGTGAACATCCTGTCCAACGTTTTGTTAGTCTGACTGGCAGTGAACGTCAACGGCGCAATCAACTTGTTTGATGCCCTTCATTTTCATTAATAATATTTACATACATTCTTCAGTTTATCACTTTTCTTTTCTATGCTACACCTTTGAAATGTATCGTTATTTTGTATAGGATTACAGGATGATCGGTACTGTTATAAGCTAATAATAATTGACAATATAATTCCATGTCCAATTCCTAATAGTTTCCGAGATAAATTGAATTTTAGCGATTTTTTCGTTCAAATTCAGACTTGCAAACGAAAATCCTTATAAAACAAAATGTTTTCGGCGTCTTGATGTATCTTGGAGTTTCATGGATTTTGGGAGCTAAAAGGTATGGGAATTGGTTTTATCGACCTGGACCCAAACGCTCTGTTGAACCTTTGTGCTTTCGGAGGTCCGCTATGCTTTTAGAGGTTAATTGCGATCTTATTGCCTATGGTTACTAAATTTACAAACAAGTTTATGATACCGGATTTAGAAAGATGGGCATGCTTTTTCCGCAAAGTGCACGGCTAATTATTCCATGACTTTTTAAGTAAATTATTTTTTGTAACGTTTCTTGAATTCAATTTTCCACACATACGATTTTCTCGCGAAGTGATCAGTATCTTTTAATCGATAATGACTCAATAGCAGATTTCCTAAGAACTAGTACAAAAGATTCCAAAATCCTACAATAATTTTTTTTGTTAGACTTTTCGTTTGCAGGTCCGCATTTTAATGAAAATTAATTAATTAATTAATTAAGTTCAATTTATCTCTGAAACTGTCAGGACTTGGACATGGGATTATATGGTAAATTTATTAGCTGCAATGCAAATAAATGCAATATAGTTTATTAAAACAGTAGGTACATTCAGAGTTACCGAATACTAAATACATTCAGAGTACTACATTCAGAGTTACCGAATTCCTTGAGCGAAACCTGAACGTAAATCACAGTTGAATATCAAGTCAAATGAACTAGCTCTCACACCGGGTGACCGTGTCCTAGCATTGATTAACACATTTAACGGTCCTAGTGACAAATGAGAACCAGCAAAAGAGCAACCCGTGGTATCACGGATCCTTCTTAGTCACTGTGGTGGAAGGACCAAATTGCATAGTTAGAGAAAATAAGGGCAGAGAGTATCTTGTACATAAAAATTGTGTTAAGAAATATATAACCCATTTAGTATGAAGGTATTTAGTCAGACGGGCCTGTCGATATAATAGCATACAACTGCTTATCTCTTTGGTTTAAGTAAATTTAGGTATTATGTTGTTTTAGGTATTAGTTCAACTATTAAGTCCTTATTACTTATTTAGCATCCACATATTATTGGAAAATGCCCTTCGCAAGTGGCCATGCGAAGGCCATCCTGTAACAAGGGGAGGTCTAAAGAGATTTCTGCCCGGGAGACCTCCCATTTCTCGTTGGCTGTCTGGCGGTCGTCCACTGATCACGCTTATAACTCATAATAGTTTTAAAAATTTGCACTATAGTGGGGGTATGAGATTTAGTCCATAATCAAAGCCGCTCTGTTGAAATATAAACTGTTTACTATCGTTTCGGTTACCTCTGTTGGATTTCTCAAATTTCAATGTCTGACAAAGAATAATTTTCCACAGTAGTATTACGATGCCAAAATTTCATTACAATCAAGTTATTACCTTTCAAAATATGTATCAAAAATGGCAGTATTCAATTAGGCCTGAGAAGGCCAGGAGGTAATACACCGGCTGTCATAGTTTACTTGACAGGAGAGGGTCATGAAATATTCATCAGTGCGTAGCACACTTTGATTTTCATTAAAGTACATACCATTATGTACTTTTTGCGGGGGGCCACGAACATTCCAGATTTCATTAAAAACACGCAACAAAGGTTTTTGGGAGAGGGGGTCTTTAGGCCATGACCGCCACTGGGGTCACCAGGAGCAATCTTTTTCTAAGAAGTAACAAGTTTTTCATACATACAAATATGTTAGTTTTGCATCCCCTACGTCTTTTTGCAAATGAATATTAGACATATATTGCAATCAATAGTGTAGCAATAAATCAGAAAGTCCACATTTTTTTGTTAGGATAACATTGGAAAACTAGAATGGATCCGGAATATTCTACCAATATTGGAACAATATCAGTGTGCCACCTGGGTACAACCGAAGATTGGAAAGCTTCCGATTATTTTTTTTTGTAACTCATGACAATGCATCGAATTTCAAAAGTATTGCAGCATTACCTCATAGCCGTACACCGAATATACCCCAAATTCCATGAAAGATCGGTGCAGCGGTTACTGAGGCTATGCGTGTAGTAGAATGCCAACAGATATACCGACCAACATACCGACGAAAATAAGTGACGCATTTCCATGAAAAAAGGCACAGACATTTTTTAAAGTTGCAATACTCCCCCCCTGCTCATGTATATGCCATGGAAATTTAAACGTTTAAACCATTCTCATAGATTTCTAAATGAGGAACGTTGGGATGGAGTAAATTTATGAAGTTGACATATACAG
The DNA here is from genome assembly GCA_951848785.1 of Callosobruchus maculatus. Taxonomy (NCBI): domain Eukaryota; kingdom Metazoa; phylum Arthropoda; class Insecta; order Coleoptera; family Chrysomelidae; genus Callosobruchus; species Callosobruchus maculatus. Next base: position 665,073 of record CATOUR010000214.1, read on the forward strand.
GGTGTCCCTAACTTTCCTTGACACGAGATATTCTCGTAACAAAAAAAGTTCAAACAAAAACTGAGTGGAATTTTTGGAAGTTCTATAGGGTCTATCTTACCATGCATTTAAAACACTTTTTTTGTACTTCAACCCTTAAAACTCACCCCGCCCTGTTGTTTTTGGAATAGCACCAAAGCATAACATAAATAAACTAAGAATCTGTTTGACGCAAAAAACGGATAAAACCAAAACTAATTGGGTCTTTGAGGGTACTAAATGCTTTCGGAAACAAAAGTCTTTTTTATATATTACGAAAGTATCACACCTGAAACAAATGCTCATTTAATTTATCTTATGTTAATTAATAAAAAAAATGGTTTGTGCATGAAGTCAAATGCACTACAAGATATTAAATAAAATAATGACCTCATTAATGTATAAAGCTGTGAGGTGTTGTTTGGAAGAAAAAGTAGGGGGTAAGTTTCAGGGGTGTAAGTAAAAATGTGTTTCGGAAGCATGGTATGATAGGTCATTCGGTACCCTTGAAGGACCTACTTAGTTTTCTTTTTTATCTGTTTTTCTTACGAAAATATTACGCCTAAAACAAATCCTCATTTTATTTATTTTATGCTTATGACTTTACATAAAAATAGGTTTTTGTGTAAAACCAAAGGCACTACAAGATTTCGAATAAAATAAGGTCTTATTTCGTGTAGAAAACTATTAGGTGCTATTCGAAAAATTAAAGTTGGGGGTGAGTTTTAGGGGTTGAAGTACAAAAACAGTGTTTTGAAAGCATGGTATGAATAGACCCTGTAGTACTCCCAAACATTCCACAGTTTTCGTTTAAACGTCTTTTTGTTACTAGAATGTCACGTGTCAAGGAAATTCAGGGACACCCTCAGCTCGTGTTGAAATGGATAATTTGTTTTTAATAAATTCATCTCGCACTGCTCATTAAAGAGCCATTTTTTACTAAAAAATACTATTCAAATTTGTTTCAATCGTGATTTTTCATATCTGTATAAACAATCTAATCAGTATTTCCAAATAGATAGGTAACGGGCTAAAAATATAATAAACGAATGAGTTGCAATGGACTGACAAATCAAATGTTTACTATCATAATTGCTGCAATAAGCTTGTCCTTGTTAATGACCATCAAGATCCAGCAAAACAATAATTGTTGTAATTAGGAAGCGTGCCTTCACACATAAGCTAAGACATAACAATCCAAATAAATTCATGGGAATCAAATCAATTAGTCATATTAATTTTACCGACATACCTAACTATCGGTTTTTTAATTTTTAGTCGGTCACAATAAGAAGAGTACGAGAAATATTGGAAATTCATGGCAAAACTAAAGATTAAAAAACGAATATGTGCGATACATAATTATGAAGCAAGTGATCATATAGCAAACGATGTTGCTGTAAGAAGCTAGCATCCGACAAAGTTTCCGTAAACCTAAGCTTCTGTCTACCAACATTTGCTGCTATTATTATTGTTATTACTTGCTGATTATATAATTTTGCCAATTTGTTTTATAGTATACCGGGTGTCCGAGTATTTCCTTGACACGTGATATTTTCGTAACGAAAAACGGTTCAAGCAAGAACTGAGTCCCTGAAGGCAAAGTTTACGGAATACATATAAGTTGGATCACTCTCCGTCGACACTTTGAAGAACTCACATCAAAGCGATGCCGCGGCCGCACGCGCCAGTTAGTTTTTGCGTTGGTTTCTGCTCAAGTACGAGGGTCTTTTAGCGGGGACTTGCTAACGCCTGGGTTGTACGTATATACGAGGGTCATTGAAAAACTATGTATTGACGGCCCATTTAGACATACAAATACAAATATAACGTTTATTTTGCTAATACACTAAGTTACATAAATGAATAACATAAACAAAGCCTAGTAAAACTATTACTAATGAATCTCAAATGATTTCACATATTGTAACTATTTCGTAGATAAGTAAAAACTGATGGTTCAAAGCTGCTGTAGTATTTCTACCTTAATGTTTTGTTTATTTGGCTTATTTTTGAGATCACAGTTCATAAATTTTATGGTATAGTACATACGAACTCGTATGTACAATTTTAAAAGATAATCATTTTGCTTCTTAGTGTCATTCCAATTGCTACTGTAGAAACTAAATTGTTAAAGTTATCAATAAAAATATTTTCGAGCTATAAGATATAATTTACAATGTCCCTGGGTGGTATGGTAAGACAACCGAATAAATACTTTGTCCCACTATACGCTTTTAGCGTGATACAATCCTTTAAGTACCTGTAGCTCTTGAACTGATCACTTTAGACCCCAAGTGTGCTAGTTTGTTGGAATTTGGAATTGTTTTATCGGGAGGAACACAGGCACAAATATACAGGGTCTCCCATTAATAATTTTGAAGCGAATATCACGTGACCAAAAACAAATGCCTCATTGGGTAGTACAATGACAAAAAAAGCAACATCTGCTCTAATTTACATGTGCCCAGTTCCGACATATTTCTTGTCTTAATCGTCGTGGGATACCCTGTATTTATATCCCTTACATTTCAAGGTTTACCACAAAATAAGGATGGATCTGATTGTCATTCTCCATCCGTTAATAAATTTAAATTTGATAGTTAATATCTTTTCTCGCGAAATTGATTACTCTCAAACTTACAAAAAGATTATCCATTTCCTGCAACCAAATCCGAGATAACGAAATCCGATACATTTGAGACACTGTATACACTTCGCGTTAAACACGTTCAACCTCTACTTTGCGCCGCTCCGTATCTCTCGGCTGACGTCGGTACACTGCTACCGGTGTACCGGGGAGACGGGGCAAGGGGCAGGCCGTTTTGATATTTTTGCGGAGTGATCCAACTTATATGTATTCTGTAAGCTTTGCTGAAGGTTATATATAAGTATGATCCATCATACCATGCATTCAAAACATTTATATTTGTACCTACCTCATCTCCGAAGGCTCACCCCCAACTTGTTGTTTTTAGCACCCCATAGGTCTTCCTACATAAATGATATCGCTATTTTATTTAAAATCTTTTAGTAGCTTTGTTGTTATAACTTATTTTTTTCCTAATCATAAGCATAATATAAATAAAATAAGAAATAATATTTTTGCAAAAAACGGATAAAAAAGGAAAACGCGTGGGTTTTCAAGGATACTGAATGACCTATCACACCATGGTTTTGAAAAAAAGTCTTATTTATGCTTTTTTATTACGAAAATATTACGCCTCAAACAAATCCTTAATTTACTTAACTTATGCTTATGACTATATGACGAAAAAAAAAAGGTTTGTGTATGAAGGTACTACAAGATTTTAAATAAACTGACTTCATTTATGTAGGAAAAGATGTGGTGCGTCATTTGGAAAAAAAAGTTGGAGGCGAATTTTAGGAGTTGAAGTACAAAAAAAATGTTTGCAAAACATGGTACGGGTCATTCACCACCCTTGAAATGCCCACTCGGTTCTCTTTTTTATCTGTTTTTGGTACGAAAATATTACACCGTCTCTAACAAATCCTTATTTTATTTTTGTTATGCTTATGACTTATGAAAAAATAGGTTTGTATATAAAATCAAAGGTACTGCAAAATTTTAAATAAAATAAGGCTTTGATTTATGTGGGACGAACTATTGGGTGCCATTTGAAAAAAAAGTGAAGGTGAATTTTAAAGATTGAAGTAAAAAAATGTATTGAAAGCATGGTATGCTAGACGCTATAGTATGTACTTTCAAAAATACCACTCACTTTTCGTTTGAACCTTTTTATGTTACGAGAATGTCACGTGTCAAGGAAACTTATATACTTATATGTACTGTATTGATATAAAAAATAAATCAAGTAGTTCAACTCGGTTCTTTCAATGTACTATCGAGGAACATAAAAAATCTAAGAACCAAGAGCAATCGTTACAGGAAATAATTTGCTATACCCACTTCAGAGGACTGACTCCAAGAGGCCCTCTTTGACTTGTCTATGTTCGGTAGTACAAGAGATGCTGCGTCTAGTTTCAGGGTTTTCAGAGATCACAGTCATGGTTTTATTTTATTAAACACGGTTTCAGATTAAAACACGGAACGCAGGTAAACTCCTGAACGGAAACCCAAAAATGGAATGTACTCCATCCGAATTCAATATAAAGCACGTAGGTACGTTTATTGACACTTCCATACAAGCGAAATTAATAAACATTATACGATTATTGTCCACTGCTAATACGAAAAGATTAACGAAATACAGGAAGCGTCTTCGCATCGTAGGAGATAACAAAAAGCTTCACTGAAATACAGGATATCCAGAAATAAAATTATCAGATTACATTGTCTTAGTTTGTGCCTTAACTTGTCGCATAGAAGATGCACAAAGTGTATTTCTTAGAATGAAGAGACTGCCAACAAATACCACTACATATTAGATACAGATTTGTGAAGACCTACATAGGTATATTCAATACTATTGTATGGAACTATGGAACTGAATCCTGGACACTGGCAATCCGGTCGATGAGGCGACTAGAAGCATTCGAGATGTGGGTAATGCGTAGAATGCTCAAAATGTCATGGATCGAAGTGATCGAACATATATCCAATGAAACGGCCAGACAGTTACTAGAAGTAATTAAAAAACAAAAACCGGCTATTTGGGACACATACAGGGTGAATTTTTAGTACCGGCTCGGTCGATAACTCCACTACTGTAGAAGATAGCGAAAAAAATTGTATACAAAAAATGTAGCCACGGATATGTTCCTTCATCAAAAAATATTTAGATTTATACAGGGTGATCTATAACTACGTGGTGATGCAAACATGCATTTTTTTAATTAGACACCCTATATATTATTCCTTATTCAAATTCTACTAATTATTTCCGTTCTTTCAATATAGGGTATTCTTACATTATACAGGGTATTTCGAAAGTTATGGCCACTTTTATATCCAAATCGCTGTCAAATGAACGTACCGTATATCAAAGAATGATGAATCAAAAATCATTTTTTTAATTCGGGTGGATAAAAAATATCCTCTAATTTTAAAATCGGCTATAAAAAAGCCCAAGACGCATATTCGTATACAGGGTGATGTATAATGCAAATTCTAGATTTTCTCTCTTTTTTTTAAATGTAACCCCCAATATTTTATTATATAGTAGAGCCCAGAGATATACCATTTGTGTACGTTTTGCGCTATATAAAAACTGCATACCATCTCTTAGTACAGTTCATCATTTGGAATAGATACAGTTTTGATAATATTCAATGGTTACCACTATTTTACTTTCGTACTCGTAACCAATTCATGCTTTTAACCAATTTTCTAACAAAACGTAACCTTTTAGAATGGTGAAAATGAAACACTAAGTTGTATTTGAACGTAAATCTGTCGGATGACGTTCACGATGTATATTTTGACTGAACTATGAAAAGACCGACACATTCCAGGATTATAAGCGACTCGATCGATGAAGAGGACCGGACTTAGTCAAATTGTTTAGGCAGATATTGCTACCGTTATTGATAGCAACGCCAATCTGCTTTTTACTTTTTCAGTCTGAATCGGACGTTTTTTTCGGAAGCGTGACAGCTAGAGTATGTTTCGGCCTTGGGAAGATAATGGGATTTCACAGCGATGTGAATTACCCTGCAGCAGTGAAGCTACGTCGGCGGTTTGTCATTACGGTGGTGAAAGTAGTGACTATAGTACGGACACTGATAATGAATTTGAACAGAGGGAGGTGGAGGTAGACCAATTAAAACCTCACAAAAGGTCACATCTTAGCGCAGATGCAAAACAAATAGTACTAAATGATAATGAACTAACGAACGATCCAGGGAATGAAAATAAGGGGAGTATGATCAAAAAGACGTCAATTCTAACACACGTTCCATATCCAACAGTATGTGAAATTTTGAGAAAGGGGCCACAAAAGAGGATGCTGGTGTTTCAAAAGAACTAGATCCCACGATCACAAAATTATCGAGGAATATTGTGTACGAAAAGTACAAAATTAATGAACTACCCACAATCGAATCCGTTCAAAGACAATTGGCTAGAATGGCTGGTAACAGTATCCAAGGAGTGCATTGCAGCGGTGGATTAGGAAGATTGGGTTTAGGTACAGAACTGTGAACAAACGAATGGCTATAATGGAAAGTGCAAGGATTGTGGGATGGCGGCACGATTACTTGCATAAGATAGAGCAATACCGGAACGAGGGGAGGAACGCAAGCTATCACTCCAGACAAAGGTACAAAATTCCGAATTCAACGTTATCGAAGGCGGAAATACAAGATTTTCTCATAAAACAGGATTTGGACTTTGAAGAAACTTACAAAAAAAAACTGAATTATTGGTCCTCCACACTGAACAGTTTGAGAAACAATATGTCATAGAAAGCATAGCTAAAAAGTATGGTCATGATGTCTTAAGGTTGCCAAATCGCTGTCAAATGAACGTACCGTATATCAAAGAATGATGAATCAAAAATCATTTTTTTAATTCGGGTGGATAAAAAATATCCTCTAATTTTAAAATCGGCTATAAAAAAGCCCAAGACGCATATTCGTATACAGGGTGATGTATAATGCAAATTCTAGATTTTCTCTCTTTTTTTTAAATGTAACCCCCAATATTTTATTATATAGTAGAGCCCAGAGATATACCATTTGTGTACGTTTTGCGCTATATAAAAACTGCATACCATCTCTTAGTACAGTTCATCATTTGGAATAGATACAGTTTTGATAATATTCAATGGTTACCACTATTTTACTTTCGTACTCGTAACCAATTCATGCTTTTAACCAATTTTCTAACAAAACGTAACCTTTTAGAATGGTGAAAATGAAACACTAAGTTGTATTTGAACGTAAATCTGTCGGATGACGTTCACGATGTATATTTTGACTGAACTATGAAAAGACCGACACATTCCAGGATTATAAGCGACTCGATCGATGAAGAGGACCGGACTTAGTCAAATTGTTTAGGCAGATATTGCTACCGTTATTGATAGCAACGCCAATCTGCTTTTTACTTTTTCAGTCTGAATCGGACGTTTTTTTCGGAAGCGTGACAGCTAGAGTATGTTTCGGCCTTGGGAAGATAATGGGATTTCACAGCGATGTGAATTACCCTGCAGCAGTGAAGCTACGTCGGCGGTTTGTCATTACGGTGGTGAAAGTAGTGACTATAGTACGGACACTGATAATGAATTTGAACAGAGGGAGGTGGAGGTAGACCAATTAAAACCTCACAAAAGGTCACATCTTAGCGCAGATGCAAAACAAATAGTACTAAATGATAATGAACTAACGAACGATCCAGGGAATGAAAATAAGGGGAGTATGATCAAAAAGACGTCAATTCTAACACACGTTCCATATCCAACAGTATGTGAAATTTTGAGAAAGGGGCCACAAAAGAGGATGCTGGTGTTTCAAAAGAACTAGATCCCACGATCACAAAATTATCGAGGAATATTGTGTACGAAAAGTACAAAATTAATGAACTACCCACAATCGAATCCGTTCAAAGACAATTGGCTAGAATGGCTGGTAACAGTATCCAAGGAGTGCATTGCAGCGGTGGATTAGGAAGATTGGGTTTAGGTACAGAACTGTGAACAAACGAATGGCTATAATGGAAAGTGCAAGGATTGTGGGATGGCGGCACGATTACTTGCATAAGATAGAGCAATACCGGAACGAGGGGAGGAACGCAAGCTATCACTCCAGACAAAGGTACAAAATTCCGAATTCAACGTTATCGAAGGCGGAAATACAAGATTTTCTCATAAAACAGGATTTGGACTTTGAAGAAACTTACAAAAAAAAACTGAATTATTGGTCCTCCACACTGAACAGTTTGAGAAACAATATGTCATAGAAAGCATAGCTAAAAAGTATGGTCATGATGTCTTAAGGTTGCCTCCCTATTTTTGCATTTTCAGTCCGATAGAATTAATTTGGGGACAACTAAAACAACGAATCGAACGTTAAAATTGAGTATAGAAAGGAATAATTTACCATATGGTTTATACGGTTATATTGAGATGTCTCTACCACATATTTGTCAACAGATAATAAAGTTTCAAACATCTTGTTCAACCAACTGATGTATGAGCACTTTATTGGATGGAATGAACATTTTCGTTGTTGCCCACTCCAACGAATTCGAACGCCCAGTCCGACCCCGTTCCCTTTCTCTGTCGGTACTTTTTGCGGAGATTCTCACTTTGTAAACAAATGGTATATCTCTGGGCTTTACTATACCAAAGGATTTCTTTTAATATGCTGTTTCATATTTGTATAGCACTTGTAATGGCCGCATTCACCAGTTTCTGAGATATTTCGATTTTTCTACAAATTTTAAATATACCTCCTATTTGTTTACTAAAATTTATTTATTTTGAGAAAATACTATCAAATTTTATTTTTGCTTAACAAACAACTAAACTATAAGACCATAATAGTACTTGGTCAGGTCAAAACACTAAATATACGAGATAATATAGGTCAAGTGTGCTGAGAAAACAATTTTATAAAGTCATGCATAATTATAAAGCAGATCTATCAGGTAGGCTATGAAATATTAAGCGACATAGTCCAAATAAAACGACTATTCAATCTTTCAAACGCATTAGTTTTAGAGTGCCTCCGTTCTGGATATTGCTGTTCATAGTTGATATATTCTGGAGGCAAGTAGGCAATTTCTCAAAGATTCTCCTAAATACCCTCAACGGAACAATTAATTTTTAATGCTGGTACAGTACGGAATTATTGTGTAGGTTATGAAAACTGTCAGTTTTTCAAAAAAAAAATTTCAAAGCCTACCTGATAAATCTGCTTGACGCATCACGCCTACAAAATTGTTTCCTCAGCATACTTGACTTTATTATCTCAATGATTTAGGGTTTTGACTTCATCAAATACTATCATGACCTTATAATTTAGTTGTTCGTTAAATAAAAAACAAATTCAATAGTACTTTCTCAAAATAAATAAATTTCAGTACATAAATAGAAGCTATATTTTAAGTTTGCCGAAAAATCGAAATATCTTGGAAACTGATGGACGTAGGTACAACAAGTGCTATACAAAGATGAAAGAGCATATCAAAAGCAATTTTTTGATATAATAAATTATTGGGGGTTAGATTTAAGAAAAAAGAGAAAATCTGGATTTTGCATTCTACATCACCCTGTATACGAATATGCGTCGCGGGCTTTTTTTATAGCCGATTTTAAAACTAGAGGATATTTTCAATCTTTCCATGCAAAAAAAATAATTTTTGATTCATTACTTTTTGATATACAGTACGTTCGTTTGACAGCGATTTGGATATAAAAATGGTCATAACTTTTGAAATGCCCTGTACAATGTAACGATACCCTATATTGGAAGAACTGAAATAATTAGTAGAATTTGAATAAGGAATAATATATAGAGTGTCTCATTTAAAAAAATGTATGTTTGCATCACCACGTAGTTATGAATCACCCTGTATAAATCTTAATATTTTTTTAGCAAGGAGCATATCCGTGGCTACAACTTTTATATAGAACTCTTTTCGCTATCTTCTACAGTAGTGGAGTTATCGATCGAGCCGGTACTAAAAACTAACCCTGTATATAGGGGTTCTAAATATGAGTTCTTGAGACTAATACTGGAAGGCAAAGTCGAGGGTAAAGGAGGACCAGCAGACACGTAGCCGAGGGATTCATATATTTCTAAACTGTTGAAACTTTTATGCTACAGTTTCTAAGCTACGAGCTCAGAAGAAACTGTCTCAATAATAAATTTTGGAAATGGTCAATAATTATTGGGTAAAATATTAAAGGAATCGAAACGAATTTAAACGAAAATTTTAGAGCTTCTATGTATCCACTATCTAAGTTCTAAGTCTTGCTCATAAAATAATTGACAAATAATAATAACAACTATTTCTAATACTACTACTAACTGGTGATACATGGTTGAAAAGCGAGATGTACCAATTTGCAGTTTATGCCAAATTTCTTAGTTTTTGTGTTGATAAAAATAAGAAAATTCTAAAACAGTTGAATTTATGTACACATATTATGTTGCATACAGTTTTTGCTCAGAATTCAGAGAAGAAATCATTTTTATGTTTCATCCATGTAGGGTATAATGAATATTTTAGTTTAGTAGTTCTTGGTAATGAAAAATATAAACACCATTAAAACATCCAACATTATATTCATATCGTTTGTTTATTCTTTATTTGATACAGTTTATTATTTGATATCAAGGGGTGGATAATAGCCAGCAAAAAAAATATCGACCTCAGGCCCCCTCCCCGGTGCTGGGAGGGGGGTTGGGGGGGTATGTAGATAAAAATAGGTTTTGAATATTTCGAATACTCAACACGTCCCCCCTAGGTAGGGCCGTCACCTGTTCGATTTTTCTATAGCGGGGAGGAGCCACAAAATCTTCTTTTGCTTTAGTGGTGACGCTTTACTGCTCCTCCAGGATGTTTGAGAAACGGAAACCTAACCAACGACGTTCTACTGAGGGACGTATTGGGTATCAGGAGTAGGAGTACCTGACTGCTCCCGGATTCTACCGCCCCCCCCCCCCCGAAGGTCATATGATTGAGCTAGTAATCTCCTCCCGAAGTGAAATCCTGGCTACGGGCCCGAGGTCCAGGCAGAAGACAGTGTTCATGGCTGAAGAATGAGAGAGACTAGACTAGTCTAAGTACACAGACACTGCTCAGAATTGCGAAAGCCCTTCTATAAGAAGATGGCACCTTAAGAAGAAGAAGTGCCTTAATAGAAAATGATACTGCCCAACAGTAATAAACGCCTTACAGGACAATTTAATGATGCTTTAACAACATCCTCTAAACGTGCAAGGAATGTGATGAAACATAGATATTAGGTCTTAAGCCCAAGTTAATAACTCATATTACTACGTAATATATTGATATTATTTAGAAGTTCATATGTTGCTATGAACATATCGCTTAGGCTAGCTTATTATCTAATATAGGTTATTTTCCTAAAATTACAAAGTTGTGAAAATTAATGCTCATTTCAAGAAAAGTGCGGTCTACTACTCGAAAACCGTGAGGCTTATACTAAACATAATGGCCATCATTCTAATAGATCACCCAAAGTGAGCTCAAAGATATGACAATCCTTGTTTGGATCATGTCTTGAATCGCATCCTTAGTTCACGACAGCGCTATTTTGACCTTTCGGATACCTCCCGCAAAGGCTGAAAGCCTATGGCGCTGTAGAAACGCTGCGTGAGGATAAGTGTCGGTGCATGTTAGATTTGAAACGCTGCGGGTTGTAGCCGTAAGGAAACAAATTCTCCGACATATCATCCCACAGCGTCGAAGTTCTCCAAAAAAACGAATGCTGGAGGAGACTGGTTCGGGGAGTAGGGACCTTGGTAAGGATGAGCACGTAGTGTTCCTCGTTCAGACGGCCTTTGGTGTTATTATCTGGGAGAGCTCACTCGAACATTTTCCTTAATAGGATCTGTAAAACAGGGACAATAGCCTGTAACCTTCTTCGATGTTCCAGACTGTGGAGGTCCTGTGTGAGGTTAGGCGAATCAATTAGCCTATTTGCTCTCTTCTGGATAGTGTCCAGAAGCTTTAGAGAGGGCTTCGGAGCGCATCCCCACACATAGGAGCAATACTTCAACGATGGTCGGATCTGTGCCTTATAGAGCAGCAGTAGTTGCTCTGGTGTACATACAGCTTCCTACAGCGGAACAAAACTCCAAGCTTCTGGGATGCCGTTTTAGCAATGACGACGTGATCATGCCAGGACATGTTATTACTGATGATGATCTTTTAAGGCTGATATTAAAGCAGTGAACCAACAGAAACTACTAGCTCACTTTGATCCAAGAGATGTTCCAAACAAGGATTTGATATCTTGATGGAAAGAAAAGATGGAAATCATTTTCTTCATGTAGCTTTAAAGGAAGCTCTCAAGCCAATAGAGTAATTCAATGCCGGTAGGGGTATTCGGCCTGGGTGTAGTTGCTTCTGTTGGTTCACTACTTTCCTATCAGCCTGATACCAGGCTTTTCCCAGGTCCACCTCATAAAATCCGAAAAATCGAAACAGCGCTAGCGTGAACAAGGGACATCGTGCCTGATGCAATTCAGGACATGCTCGAAACAAGGATTGTGATATCCTTGAGCTCACTTTACTTAAGGTGGAAATCGTTTTCTTCAGTGCCTGTCTAATGCTTCTGGCATGCTGGTTTCCGTAAAATTGAATCATAATATTTGTTGCTTTCTTGGTATCTTTGGTGGGTTATTCTGTTTTGTGTAGAACTGAGTCATAATTTTGGTTGTTATTTTCTCAATATCTATAGTTATTATTCATATAAGAATTTAGAATCTTTTAAAATTTTCGTTGTAAACGTGTTTGCATGTGTGTTTTAAAGACATCTCTAATCTCAACTTATATTTATATTTGTCTTTGAAAACGTAGGAAGAGTTAGAGTAAACTCAGGTAATGGTAAGTAGGTATTTAACCACAGTTTACAGTACGTTTTCAAATCATTTAAGATAAGTTTGAGAAGAAGTTGACAAAGGCTAAGGAAAACGGTATTGTTCATCAAAAATGATAATTTATATTGCTTGCCACAAAAATGAGGAAAACAATAACCCCTTTTTTGTGCTCCAGATAGGTACATATGTCATATGTCTCGTTGTGGTTAATATACATAGGTATATATGAGGATCTGGACTTTTTTCTCCGCTCATCTGACACTTGTAATACCAAAGTTATTTATTGCACGCATCCTAGTTTTTAACAACGATCGCTGATTTTGATTCGGCTGTAGAATTTTAGCAAACTAGTGTGAGGGTACAAGGATTTAAATTTTAAAATACTCATTTTTTTATTTTAGATACATGTGGATACATCTTCTGTATGGATTTATTATACTTTTTTCTATATTCTTTTATTGTCTAATCTCCTGACCTTGTACATTCCAGGCTAATATACCTACAAAAACAGATAAGCGACTTTTGTGTATTGTTCATTTAACCTAAAAAAAAATATAAAATATTACTGTTTTATCAAATCTCTTTAATAGATCACAACAAATTCAACGTTGCTATAAAGGCCCCGAAAAATGCCTTTCTAGCCCTAATGGGGTCATAGGTCTACGGTGAACCAATTACGTCAGAGAAAACTGGGTTGACAGCTCAGGGTTGCTAGAATATATGCTTCAAAATTCAGTATACTATACTGATAAGACATGTTACTCTCAGCTGATTCTGCTGATAAACAGTACAACAGAATTAAAAATGTCTTACTTCGCATACACGGGCACATGTGTGCGCAAAAAAGCAAAACAAATATATCGACGAAAAACATAGAACTGACCTTAGTGTACAGCTCCAGAGTGGTGCCCATCCTGTAACTGAAATTCACCACCTGTCACTGTCACGTTTCCTAAATCGGACGAGTTTTGTTATCACGCTCGCAAGCAGGCTGCGGTGCCTGCGTGTTTTGGTAAGACGTCAATTGTTTCATTCGCGGTTTGCGCCTGTGGTTTGCGCCCGTGTTGCACCGCACTGGCCAGCGCGCACGGCGAGTATAGCGCAAATGCGGCGGCGACGTCGTTCTGGCGGCGTTGCCACGTCTTGCGAAGAAAAAGTCTTGGACGACAGTGGCGGATGACCTCGGCGTTGGATCAGTGGATACTGTCTTAAGCTGGGTTCACACCAGTTTTGTGTTCTATTCTCTGTCCAGCGAAGAAAAAGAGTGATCACGCTCAAGATGAGTGAGTTCTTGTCGCCTGGCCGTAGGCCCGTAGGCAAGCTTACACCACAGCAGACCGCCTCTTGAAACGAACACGATGTGGATGGCGTTGTGCCATAAGGAACTTAACATAATTTTGGTTATAATCGTTTATTTGATACCAAAACATGGACTTTCCATTCTACATTGAGCATAAATGTCCTAAACCACTGTTCATATTTTGGCGACATCTGTGGGCAAGTTCCTATTCCTTATTGTCAAACCAATAATCTAATGAAGAAATTCATTAATATCCATCCAGCGGATAAATGGGAAAACAGGTGAGCAAAGAGTGAGTTCTCCTGGTTTGGTCAGAGGCAAGCTTACACCACTTGGAAATGCCAATGCCTAAGCGCACGCCTGGCACCGACAAATTTGGAGAACAGGCCATCTTTCCTGAAGATTCAAATTCACAGCTGTTTGTCGATGCCTCCTCATAATATGGCCGCGGTCGTATTGTGGTCTAAACAGGTTTGCCAAACATCGAAAACACATGAACATAAACATCACATTTTTTTGTCCACTGTTTCTCCGCAGGATAGATATAGCAGTATTATAATCTACAATATGTGAGATATACGAGTTCACCATTATTGAAAAACTATAAGTCATCAGTGTAGATTGCTAGATGAAATATGATATCAAAACTGTACAAGATTAGGTTGAAGGTATATTCATCGGCAGACCAGATATGGATATTTTCAATATTTGATTAGAATATGAAGCTAGGATGAGTACGCAAAAGCAAGTTGGTTCCTGCTCACGTAAATATGTAGATACAATTAAACATCTCTCATTTGAAAGTATCTCCAAAGTCAAGATTTTGAAAACATCTTGGAAGAACTGGTCGTGATTCAGATTAAGAGATTGAGGAAAAACAACTTTGTTAAACTTACCTGCGTACTTCAGCTTATTTGGGTAGATAGGCGGTCCATTCCTGCTTATAAATCTTATGTCTGGTTTGGTTATTTTTTTTCCTAATTCTATTTGATTGTAAAAAAATATAATAAGAGTGTTTTTTAACTAGTACAGTTCAGAAGGCAGCTTAACACAAAACTAGTTTTCTCAAAACAACAGATCGGTGGCTCACGTCACTATTGTATAACACCGTCCATTTGTCGTTCCTGGAAAGACTGTTACCGTCGCGTCGGTGGTTACCGTGTAAACAGGTCTCGCAAATATCTAAAGCACGTGAACACCATGAATTTTTTGCGCTCTTTTTCTTCCGTGGACCGAGTATAGCATCAAATTCCCAACGGCTTGAAATCGTTTAGGTGTGCGCAATCATGTTCAAGCAAGTTCCAATTTGGAACTATTCGTTGTGCGTTCGAGCAACAATGTAATTACTACTCTCTGTTCTATGTTCACTTATCTTATGCAATCCTCCCACATATTGCTTATTTTTAGGCTGCAGCTGGTGTTGGATTTCGAGAGCATTGTAAAGCACACTTTATATTTTTTTAAATCATGACGTTGCCATCCCTGTGGATATTTCATCAGTTGGTAGATATTCAGAAGCACAGACGAGACTTCAATTTAAATTCAAATTTTCATTCTTAGAAAACCCAGATTTCGACTAGACAAGTCCAGAAAAAAATCTCTTGAACTTGGTCTATACAACCTCCTTCCAGAAGAAATCAAAGAACTCACTCGCTTTATTTAAGTATTTAAAAAGCATACAAAAGCTTTTCTTCTTATAAATGCGTTTTATTCAGCTGAAGAATGCTATTTAGCCTGTCAGAACTCTGAAGTGAATGTGCTACAGCTTTTTAGGTAATTTTCCGCATATGCATATTTAAATGTATTTTTTATTATTTATTTAATTATTCTTTGTTTTTATAATACGTTGCTATACTATGATTTGTCACAAACGAAATACTTGTCAAAACGTGATCAATTAAACTATCTATCTAATTTTTATTTTGGGGACTGGTTTTGGACGGTCATGCCTGTACACAGGATTTTAGTAGGGACATACGCAGATTGTACATTTTTCTTCTGTGTTCCAAGGTTGAGATTATGAAACTAATGCCCAGTTGCACCAACTTAGGGAACGATTAACAAAGGAAACCTCAACATTTAAGAGGACCTTAAAGTTCCAATCTTTTGCACGGACGTCAATCTAACCTTATTTAGTTAAGTACTTGTTATATGTGGCAACGCTGGTTCTGTCACGCCTATTTTGTGTTTTGTCACTCCTATTTTGTGTATTGTGTTCGTGTTCAGCATTACTTCTTGTTAAATTCTGTGGTTTCTTGGGTTGGACTGGAGGTTGAAGTTTAAAGTATTGAAGTTAATCTTAAACCTTGCCGTTTTTGTACACTGGAATATATATTTCAAAAAAAGAAGAATGAGTGAATGCAAACAAGATATAGATGCCACAGTATTTTTGTCTAAAGCCTAAACCTTTTGAAAAAGCTTAATTCATCTAGCTCCTAAAAGTAATTTGGCCTGTGGTAAATACCTACGCCTAGGAATTCCATACTCCACACTCCACGATATCGACAACTTCCATATCATCATCCAACAAATCGAAATCTTTCATAATCACGATAAAAAGACAGCACCAGATCACAATGATGCGATAATTAAATGCAAAAAGCAGTTAAGTCGTGTTTAAGTCGCTAAAATCGAGCACTTTATAAAGGACGGTTTAAGGAGACTTTGAGTATTCCTTAAATGTTGGTGCAATGAAATATTCTACATAAGCATGATTTAAGGATGCTTAACATTTAAGGCTTCCTTAGAAGAGTTGGTGCAGATGGGCATAAGTCGTTAAAATAAACAACTTTTTTAAATAACTTTTTCCCAAATCTGAAAAATAAGCGAAATACGGAATCAGAAAAACTGAATATGAGCTTATGTATCAAGACGTACGTAGTCTGTTTATATTTAGTTTTTTGCTCGGATTTTTGTCTTATTGAATAGGTACTGTAACTGTCAGATATTTCAGTAGTCACTTTCTGTTTATCGTTTTTAATTTTAAATTGGTAAATCTTAAAACTGACACATTATTATTCAACAAGTTTCAAGATTTGTCAAGTTAAAATTAACTAGGATAAACTAAAATTGATTAGTGCACTAACTGACAGGTACAATGCCTGATTGATAAGACAAAATTCCGAGCAAAAAACTAAACAAAAACAGACTAGGTACACCTTGAAACACAAGCCCATATTTACTTTTTTGTTTCTGTATGTCACTTATTTTTCAGTTTTCAACAAAAGTTATCTGAATACTTATTGTAACGACTTCTATACACAGTTAAGAAAGAAGTATTAGTTATTATTCTCTCCCATCGTTCGATTGAATAATAGGGCTCAATTATATATTTTTAAATCTTGTTACAAAAATGACAACAGAAATTTCCAGTTCTAGCTCAGATTCAGATTGGATGAATGACTGATTCTACAGATGATGAAGGGATTATGGATATACTGCGTTATTGTCATGGACGCTCATATTTTTTATGTTCATTTCTACCAGTTTCTTTTCCTGTTACGAGAATCCAACAATAGGTTAGGTTTAGGTAACAGTAACAAAATGGATACTCGCGGCAAAAATAAAAAATGCCTACGACAAATAATGCTGTCAAACATCATCGGTACCTGACTACACATGCGCTGTTAAGGAATCCCCAATCCAGTTTCAAACTATCAGAAAATTGATGAAAAAACATAAGTATGATGTAATCATCATACAACTTGTGAAATTGTTGGGAAGAAAAAGACTGGGACAGTGGCACCGACTATAAACCTCGGTGGTCAGTGGATACTGTCTTAAGGTGGGTTTCCATCATTTCTTAGGAAGAGAAAACTTAGTGGACTGGTGATTGACGTATCAGCTGGGTCAGTATGAAGACTATTTCAAGCTGGGTTTACAATTTACACAATTTGTATAATTTTTAGGAGGAATAGTAAGCAGTGGTGGATGGCCTTGGATCTGGGTTATTAAATGCTGTTTTAAGATACACAGAACTCGCACTGAAACAAATAAAAAACCAAAAACCTTGCTGTAGAACAGTAGTCGTAGTGATGCGGAGGCGAAGCCAGCCAGGTTAGCCACCTTCGACTCCTTTTGTAAGCCCCAAAGGATCAACAAGAAAGAACTCCTTTTTTCCAATCTACCAGGCTTTCTCGTTAATGTCTAACTTACTTATATAATCAGGGCCGTATATAAGGGGAGGGGGGTTGGGGGGTTCAAACCCCCCCCCTCCATGAGTAGTCCCATGAATGAAATAACTACTAAAATAATACAAAACAAAAATAATCAAAAGGTCTGTTTCGGACTTCCATTGTCTATATAATTTTAGATTACAACGTTTCGATTGATATGGTATCTTCAATCGTCTTCAATGGTCAGTTTACCTGGAGTCTTCAATCGTCAGTTTACCTGAAGACGATTTAAGATACCATATCAATCGAAAGGTTGTAATCTAAAATTATATAGACAATGTAAGTCCGAAACAGACCTTTTGAAACATCTACCTTGTCTACAAATTTCAAAGAACAATAATCAAGATGCTTTCTGTATTTGTTCTACTACTAACCAATTCCTCGGCGCTCATGACACATTGGCAGTGATACAATCTATACAGTTTTCAAGCAAATTAGGACATTAAAAAGTCAAGTATTTTCCTTTATATACGAGTTTGCGTAGTAAATATTATACAACTTTAGATAAGCCTTTGTATCCGAATGATCAGTTTTTGGTAGTTGGAGTGGCGTTCTTCGTAATTATTGGACATTTGGAAATAGTTTAGGCGTTTTACATTTACCCTAACCTCACTTTTTTTAAAGAAATAAACCAATTTGTGTCAATAATATCGGTTTGCTAATTTGGACCACCACCTAGTTTGTTAAATCGTACCGGTACAATTTACCAAATTCCAGTATTCTTTTCAGTCATACCTCGCAAGGGTACAAAATACTGCCAATGGTGAGCTCAAGATATGAACGCAGCAATAAGAAACTATAGAACTGGAAATTTTGTGCAAATTGGGTGTATGAAAGCTGTGCTTCGTTTCCCAGTCGATGGGACTATATTTGTGACTTCTTTGTTTGAGTATTAGCATTGATTAAGGTATTAACCCCTAAATACCTTAATCAATGGTATTAGTTAGTTATTTGCTACGACAATATTTTGTTTTACCCAATGGGTTCCTAATTTGTGATTTGTGTGTTGAACTTTTACAAATAAAAGTTTTAATTCATTGCAACGTATTATATTATAAATCTGTTGTTCTATCAACAACGATCATCTAATGCATTTTGCCATGGTACAATTTACCGAACTGGGTGGTACAATTTAACGAACCAGTTGGGTAAATTGTACCGTTTGCAACATTTTAAAAAAACATTTATTATGTCAAACTGTCAGTCTTTATGTAACTTTTCTATTATGGAATTTGATAGGAATATGTTAAGTAACTCTAATTTATAGTTTTGTTGAATTAAAATCATGTCAATAGCGAGATATTTGATAAAGTGTGCAAAGTGGTACAAATTACCCGACTTTAGCCTATAAAAAGAGGAAATGTACGTATCATTGACGTAACTAGACAGCGTCGGAGCGGCGTAGCCCTTTGGTACCACCTCCACAAGAATTGAGTGTAGTGAATCGGTTTCGGCCAGGATTGAGTGATACTAAATCACACAGCTGCCTTTCGAGCTTTCAAGACAACAACATGTTTTCAGAACTCAATTTTTGAAAAAGTGTATAAAAAACTTGGATACTACAGGTATGTAGTGTGATCTTGCCTTTACAACAGTCTTGCTTATGAGATGCACACAAATCTACATTGTCAACTGCAAATCTGGCAACACCGCGTTATTAACGCGAAAGTATAGATTTACGTTTACGCGTTTACTAAAATTGATTAGATAAGGAACTGCGTTTGTATATGTGGGTGGATTGTAGCTATAATATCATATTTTTTGTTCATATACGGAAGTTTTCAGCAATTACAATGCGCGGGGAAACAACTTAATGCAGAAATATTATAAACAGCAGGTTAGAGATCACATTTTTATGTTTGGTGGAGTGAATAATAAATGCCATATGACCTAGCAATACAAAAATTCTTACGCGAATACACTCTATATTTTTTTAATTTCTTGGGAGATTATTAAAACTGATAATTTTAAATTGAAAACCTGTATTTGACGCGGCATATTATGTGCCGCCATCTATCAACTTTAAATGGTATTAACGAAGGTGAACAATGTCATTGGACCGCTGGCGTTGGTGCTAAAGTAGTCTTCTTTACAACTACACTGGGCTGTGACTGTTACCTTATAGGCTTGAAGATGGCGCCTCCTACACTAGAATTCTGTTTCCAAAGATTTTCCCTTCTCTATACAGTCACTGTAATTTTCTTTGGCTTTACTAGTATATTTATAGTCGGTGGGCTTTATTTGTATTTACCTATGCTAGATGGCAATGAAAAAACATAAAAAATCCTGGATAGAGTCAGGGGCGTATCCAGACCTCAGTCTTGGGTGGGTTAGCGGGCCATGAAGTTGTGTGCTTTCACCATTTTTTATAATACCTTCGGGGAGGACGTTGATGCAAGAGAAAAGGAAAATGTTAGTAGTATTAAAATAAAAAAGAAGATATAAGGAGCAAGTGAAACAGTGGAGTATCAGGTATTTTAGGGAGATGAAATAAAAAATATATTGACTCATTAATCAATTTTAATTTTACGGAATACAAATAATATATTATGTAATACGTATCATCCGTGAACATTTCATTGGCACAGCATACAAATTAAACGATCATGAACACCCAACAGTCATCAGGTACCCTAGTAGTAGTCACAACACGTATACTCCATTTTTTTTAATTAGTGTTTTAACTTTTCTAATCGGTGCAATTTTCAAAAATAGGACATCCAACTGATTATGTAACAATGGAAATATATTAGATATGCATCACTGTTATAATGCAAAACAAACCCAAACCCTTTTGTAATTTAATTACCACAAAAAAGATTTTTTTCAGTACGACAATTGCTTAAATAAATAAGTCAAATAAAATAAGTCAAAGTTGAATTGAGTTTTGTTTTCGAAAATCTTGGGAGGGGTAATTACCCCTGTAACCCCCCCCCCCTTGTATTCGCCTGTGGATAGAGTCATTGTAATAAAAAAGCATTAATACAAGAAGGTAGTCAGCAAGGGGATCGATAAGGGGGTAATGGGGGTCATTACCCCACGCCCTACAAGAATAATAAAAGCAATCCACAATTTTTGATTAAAAATTATTTTTGTTAAAACGTAAGATAATGCCGCAAAAATGTAATCCGCAAACGGCATTATATAACGTTTATTCTAACATTGTTGTAATACAAAAGGGCGTTCCGTTTTCGTGATGAAGCCAGTGCATAAAATCAATTTATTTTTATACTTGCTTTGATTACCCAACTATCTACATGAAAGCAACCTTACAGTTATATCATGGCCACATGGCACGGAGTCTTAAAGCCTAAAGGATCTGAAAAAAAACTCAAGAAGGCAAAAGAATGAGAATTTACTGGAGGTTTAACAAAGACAAGCTTTTGCAGTGCCGTGCCAAGGTCTTCGGGGGCCCCCGCAATTTTTTTCACGGGGCCCCCTTTACTTATAATGAAATATACTGCTATACTCGGTGAAAATGAAACTACTGTCTATAGTGATATTTCAATTCGGTTTATGTGTAGAAAAAAAATATATTATATTTTGATTTTTTTCGTTCGAGTTTTTGAAGAATAATAATTCATAGACCTCACGTAAAATATCAATTATACCATGTAAAACGCTTGGCGAGGTAGTCGAAGCTGAGCGGGGGCCCCCTGGATGTTCGGGGCCCCCGCGCACCGCGGGCCCTTCGGCACGCCACTGTAACTTTTGGCTTTAAGATTTGCTTTCGGGAAAGCCGTGATAGCTCTCTTAAGTTTAGCCTTCCCGGATGTGTGCCTTAATGAAGTTCTTAAGGCAAGTTTGCTTTAAAAGTGCAAGCAATACGGAGCTGTATCAGCCTCCTGCAGTCTCTGATAAGACTAAAAATATTTCTTGGGTTCCAATATGCGCAATTGCAATTGTTCTTGTATGTGTGTGTTTTCACTAAGCTGCGCCTCATTTTGCGGTTGGCGAAGACATTTTGAATAGCATCTATACGTATAGAATAAAATGGCTCCCATTTGAAACCTTTCTGACGATAACATTTCAGGTAATGAAATTTTATTGTCGGTTTTTTTAATTCGTGTTACTCCTTAGAAGATATGCTATTACGTCATTATGGAGTAAAAGAATGTGGTTATGTATTAAACACTTCGCGACATGGTCTCAAAATCAGCATTTGTTGAAAAGTGACTTGAAGAAGCATTACAAAAAAACGAATTTATTTTGAAAAGTCACCTAACAATTAACCGTGCACTTTACGGTAAAAACATAACCCCATCTTTCTAGTTATCCATTGGTACCATACACTTGTATAATATGTGATAAATGCAGGCAATAAGATTGCATCTAAGCTCTAAAAGCATAATGGATCTCACAGAGCACAAAGTTTCAACAGACCGACTGGTAAAAACTTGTCATCGGAAGTCTAATTTTTATTATGGGTACTTGTGGCTATAAAACAACACGATTACACATAAAAAGTGATCGTTTAACCAAAGCTTTAGTATAGGGTCTCAAAGTTGTATAATTTTAAAAGAAACATTCAAGTTGTAATTTAAAATGGATTCGTCTTAAAAAATCGCTAGGAAATCTTAAAAGTTGCTGGGTAATCAAGCAGAACATGCAAGCCACGTGATAAAGTATCGTGTATCCGTAAATTTCCACTGATGTACAAATGAGAGGTCGTAAATCATCCAGAACGAAGTAGGTCTAAAATTAAGCATATCTCTTGTGAACACACTATGGATCAATCATGAACGTACATACGCTAAAGCTGGAACTGAAGATTTCACGGTGTAGATCGACAATAGTGAATTTATGCTTGCGCAAGTTAAGATCCAGTGGGCTGTGATAGCTGCGTCTCTACTTTTAGAACGAACAACGCCTCCGGTGTTCACGCGTACACGGAAATCATCTACTGTTTCAGCATAAGTGTAGGTACGTACTTCATGATCGATCTACAGTTTGTCCATTATATAAGTGGTCATTATGTTTCCAAATGAAGAATATGTGGACATTGTGTTCATATACGGTTTATGCAGTGGAAGTGCGATGGCTGCACGCGCGGAATACAGACGGCAATACCCTAATCGCAGTCAGCCCAATCAAAGAGTTTTCTCTCAGACTTTTCGATGTCTACGCGAGGCAAGACAGGAACCTTTCGAACAAGTAGGAAGTAGGATGACTCGCCGTGCCGACTTTGATGTGAGTCTCACAAATGCGAGCCGCCTCGATGTGAGAGGGTTCTCTTCGTGCGGACTCGTCTACTTACGGGGAATCCGACTGTGCGATATTCTCGACGCAACGTCAACGGTCGACGTTCACTTTACTTAAATAAATTCTATAGTATAGATAGAATATAATTTATTATGCAATAAACCATTCAACTCAATAGCAAATAGCTCAAGGAGTATTATAGATCATGTTTTGTCAGATAGATGTAGTAGTTTGAAATGTACGATTCAAGTAGTAAGGAACAGTAACAGTCTGATCATTCATAATTTGTTGTCAATAACCTTAGGTGTAAACATAAAAGTATTTGCGACAAAATATAGAAAAAAAGTAAACAGATTAGATCATAAAAAATTCATCTCAAAATTTGCAAAGAATATTCGAACTACAGAAGTTCAATCATTTCAGGAACTAATTGACTTATCACTTCTTGTAAAAAAGATTCGGAATTAAAAAAGACGTATAAGATACGTGAAAATAACGACTGGATAAATCAAGAAATTCTCGAAATGATCGAAAACCGAGTCAAAATTTATAAACGAAAAGTTAAAGATCCGGGAAACACGAATTTGGAAAATTAATCTAAAAAGCTTAAGAATCAAGGCAATAATAAAATTAAAGTATTAAAAACAGATATTTTAAAAATCAAAGGGAATAAGTAGGCACAAAAAACAATGGGGCCATATACAGAGCATGTTGCCGGCATTTTTTTGTGAAATACGCGCAAAACGCTCAATAACACACAAACACTATTTACTTAGGCACCCCGGTAGATCCGACCGATTGTGTCCTGTGTACCGTGTTGCGTGTTAGGTGGTGTTAGGTGGATTGACCCTGTAAACCACAGCTGTTAGCGTTCGGCTACTGCTCGAAATCAGCGGGTGCCAGAATCTGCCAGTGATCCGCCAGCTTGCGTAGTATCCGAGAGCAGAGCTGGAAATACCACATTGGGGGCGGAGCTTAGAGTGACCCTACTTGTACGGTGCTTTCGACTACATCTCAGTTTTGCCGGTAGGCCTCGTCCATATGATCCCGATGTAAGGACCAAATTCTTCGAAGTGATAAAAAAATTTTACAGCATCCACCAACAAATCGCCTCAATACGATATTTTGCAGTGGAAGGTGTGGTTTACTGCGCTCACGACTGGTCTGTATCTCATGACAGCACATATTTTGAACAAAAGCGATCCTGTCTGGAAAATGGATTTTTGTTGATTTATGCTTCATGTGGAGGCCTAAGATAAATTTTTTTAAGTAGGAGTCTTTAAACGGATGAATCTATACATAACTGAAAATCTCTGGATGCAAGATACTATATAATATGGCCTGCATATTTTGCTTACTTGCCTAATAACAATTTATCACGAATCCATTTTTAATTACAACTTGAAGTTTTCTTGTTTTCTTCTGAAGTTATACAATTTTGAGACCCTATACCAAAGTTTTGGTTAACCGATCACTTTTTATGACTTGAAACACTATTGAACCTTCCTCCTTTGGATCTGGTAATTCAATTCAATTCAGTACCTGGTACACATCATGAGAGAGGAGAAATATCATCTACTCCAAGAAATAATTGAAGGAAAAATCGCAGGGAAAAGAACAATAGGAAGGAGAAGACATTCGTGGCTAAAGAATCTGAGGGATGGGTTTAATTGTTCCAATAACCAGCTATTTAGAGCGGCGGTTTCCAAAGTTCGAATTGCCTTGATGATTGCCAACCTCCAGAATGGGGATGGCACCTAAGAAGAAGAAAGATTCAAGGGGAAGCTAGAAAAACTGGGTTCCGTCTCTGGAGTCAGGGTAGCTGGACTTTTATGAATCCAGGCAAAGGACATTCGACGATTCTAGCAGATTTGCATGAGGATAGTCCTATTTTGTTGGCGAGGAGCGATATAGTTTCTCCTACGCATCGCTTCAATCGCAAATTTACGGTGGTATTTCCGTCAAGGGAAGAGGGGGAGTCTAGGGAAAGACAGCTCATCGAAGGAGGAGGACAGGTCTGGTACACAGACGGTTCACTCGCTAGAGAGGGCTCGGGCTCGGGAGTCTACGGACCCCAAACAAGACTTTCACTCCCTCTTAGGGGGCACACCACAGTATTCCAGGCTGAGGTCTATGCGATACTTGCTTGTGTAAATCGTATTCGGGAAATTGACGGGTCTAGGAGGCGGACTACTACCTGCTCTGACAGTCAGGCAGCCATCAAAGCACTGAGTGCTTGGAAAATAACGTCGGGACTGGTCCTGGAGTGCAGGAGGGCTCTTGACGACATCTCAGCTAAACACAAGGTATCACTGATGTGGGTACCTGGGCACGCTGGGGTAAAGGGTAACGAAATGGCGGCTAGGATGGGATCCGGCAACAGTTTTGTGGGCCCGAAACCAGCCTTAGGACTATCTGCAAACTTGATTAGGAAAACAACTGGAGAGTGGATCTAGAATCAACACTCTCTGAGATGGAACAACATCTCTGGTCATCTTCGTCAAGCTCGGGAACCATTAGCAGGGCCTGTAGAGAGAATAGGACGATTTTGTCTCTCTCTGGATAGGAGTAACTTGAGATTGCTAGTAGGCCTATTAACGGATCACAACACCTTCAGGCGTCACTTGTTCGTGATGCGGGTGGTCAACGACCCAACGTGCACGTGGTGTGGTGAAGAGGAAGAATCCTTGGCACACATCTTGTGTCGCTGTGAAACCCTGGGTTATCACAGGCAGACTATGCTGGGCTCAAGAACCTTGGAACCAATACAGATAAAACGGATAGAACCTAAGAATGTACTTGCCTTTGCCAAAAGGGCAGGTCTTAGGAACTAGCGCGTATAGAGGCGCAAAAGGGCCCATCGTGTGGCATATGCACTAGCCACATTCCGTGCTGGATATCCTCTGGTCCTTATTTATTCATTCATTTTATGACTAATCATGATGCGAAAGCACAATACTCAAGTACCCACAACAAAAATTGGAAATCCGATGACAAGTTTGCGCCACACGGTCTGTTGAAACTTTGTACTATCGGAGATCCATTATGTTTTTAGAGCTTAAATATAATCTTATTCCCTGTGTTTACCAAATTTACAACAAATTTATGGCACCAATGGATAACTAGAAAGATAGGTATGTTTCTACCGAGAAGTGCGCGGTTAATTATCTGGTGACTTTTTTAGATAAATTCATTTTTTTGCAACGCTTCTTCATCAGGTAACTTTTCAACACATGCTGATTTTGACACCATCTCGTGGAGTGTTTGATACATGATCACTTTCCTTTAGTCCATAATGACGTAACAGCATATTTTCTAAGGAGTAATAGGTACCAAAAATTCCAAAATCCAACAATAAATATTTGTTTTATTAGGGTGTTCATTTGAGGCTGCATTTTAATGAAAACCTCTAAAATTCAATTTCTCGTACATAGGGTTTGTTATATGGTCAATTTTATAGCTTACCACCTATACTATCACCTCCCCAAATATTTGTATCGAATTACCAATAACCTTGTAAGCTATCTTGAAAGTCTACACCATTTTCTTTGCTGTAGATCTCAGCTGACTGCTACTCCTGTTTGCTGTACGTCAAAGGAATGCACATTTAGACTAAAAGCGCCGTGAGTTCCCTGAAAGTTTACCGTTCCATGTCCCATCATGGCTTGCTGGTCTCCGTCCCAGACCAGCTTTGCTGCGCATATAGCGGCAACTTTTTTTTGTCGGACGCATGGTACGCCGAAGACGATAACAAACAATATACAGGATGGCGTAAATGCGAAAACGGCACTAGGGAACAGTGGCGTTACGGGTTGAAGTTTTGTTGGGAAGGGTCATCTTGAGCTACTGTGTAGCTCAGTATGTCGAAATATTAGCCGGTACCGGTACCGCATCGTTACCGTTGCACATGGGACGCCCGAATGTTCGCAGTGCGCACTTTTCAGGAAGGCTCTTTCCGTTTTGCCGAAAATAGAATGGAATTCGACCAGGCTACAGCACTGCCTTACCTTAGACAGGACTCTGTCCTATAAAAGACACGTAGAGGAGACTAGAGCAAAAGTAAATACGAGGATCGCTGTTATTCGCAAGCTGGTTAACTCCCCATTGGAGGCCCACCTAGATGTATGCGGACGACATCCCTTGCCATTTGCTTTGCCCCAGTCTTGACTCTGATTGACCCCACCTTGAACGACACCTGTAGAATAATCACGGGCTGACTAAAACCTACCAACCTTGACTACCTATACATGTTATAGCGGGAATATCCCGACTCAAATCAGGCCAGAAGTCACACGTATGGCAGAACGAAGTTGACAGTCATTAGATAAAAGATACCCTTCTATATGGGCACAAGCCCCCAGCATCCAGAAAAAATTCCATTACATCAACAGCCCCTCTGACAGGTGCCAAATCAGTAACCAAAGAAGTAGTGTGGAAGCGGCGACTAACAGAGAACCACATACCAACTTGGAACCCAACTAAAAGCCTCCCTACTGGATTACAACTGAAATGGAGGACCTGGAAAAATTAGTCTCAGTAGGATTAGATCCCAAATGGGCCTATCTAGGGATTACCTAGTAAGATAGGGATACGTTGAGAACGATTTATGGTCATGCGTGTGCGGGGAAAACCGGACGATAAAGCATCTCCTATCTTGCCCACCCTTGGAATCCCCTTGCACAATGCAAGACCTATGGGAGCACGGCATGGCAATGCAGTGTGCCAGACACTCGAAAGAAATATGGGCAAATACAGACAATCGTAGATGCCTTGAAACGACTGTGATCGTCACATATATGTATTTTTTTCCTACTAATTAACTAATAGTAATATGTGTAAAATAAAAAAAGCTAAAAGACAAAGTAAAATTAAAAAATTAAGTTAAGTCGTTGTTAAGTGTTTTATTCTACTGGGTGCTTCTTTCACAGGTCAATAGACAATCTATCATGAATACAACAAATTTTTGAGCTTTACAACCCCCACCTCCGAACCACCCCAATTTCACCTCCAACCAAAAAAAAAATTTAAATGATCAAGAACCACTAAAACTTGTAAAACGGAGTTTAAGGTGTTTTTTATATCTTTAGTTTTTTTATTATTGCCGCGCCGCCACTAAAACGATTTCTAAAAACCATACTTGCTTTCCATACTTGTCGCGGTAATAAATCTGAGTCCAAATGTCATTGAAGTCAATTCAAAAGATTCCCCGTACACAGTACAGAATGATCCAAAGTAATACTCGTATGTATTTTGTATGCATCAGAAAGTTGTCCCTTGGTTTCTGTAATCGGCAAGGCAATGTTCGGATGGACCTAAAACGTGAATTATGCCGCTAGGTCTTTCTTTCATAGGTCAACGGGCAGCCTATTATGAATACAAAAAAATTTCAGTTTTACAACCCCCCACCCCTTAATCATCCCAACTTCACTCCCACACCAAAAAGAGTAGAAAATGATCAGGAACCCTAAAACGCCTAAAAACGAAGTTTGAGCTGTTTTCACATTTTTAATTTTTTAATATTGCTGCGCCGCCACTGGGACGATTTCTAAAAATCAGACGCGTTTTCCGTCCTCGCCAAAGTAGTAATACTGTGCCGAAATTTCATTAACGTCAATTCAGTAATTTCCACATTATAAAATACAGAACGATCTAAAGCAATACTCGTATGTATATATCGGAAAATTCCCTTGGTTCCTGTAATACACAAGGCAATGTTCAGATGGACCTAAAAAAGTGTATTATACCGCTAGGTCTTTCTCTCTCAGGTCAGTGGACAGCCTATCATGATCACAACAAATTTTTCAACTTTACAACCCCTCATCCTCAACCATCCCAATTTCACCCCCACCCCCCCCCCCAAAAAGTAGAAAATGATCAGGAACACCTAAAACGCCTAAAAACAAAGTTTGAGGCATATTTGAAATTTTTCGTTTTTTGCTAATTACTCTGCCGCCCATGCACCGATTTTCAAAATTGTAGCAACATTAACTACTACGACCCTACACCATATCGCTGCCCAAATTTCATCAAAATCTATGCAGCGGTTACTGAGATTAAGAGGCTAGAAAGACGCCAACAGACAGACCGACCGACAGACAGACCGACGGAAATGAGTGACGTGGATTTTCGTTATGTATAAAACGCTCAAAAAGTATATTATCTCAAAATCGAAAATTTTCGCGATCACAATACTCCCCTCACCCATCGGTGTGGGAAGTAAAAGAAATTATATAGTACTAACTACTAAGCACTTAATTCAAGTGTAGTTCAGACAAGATTAAATAAATCTTGACCTAAATTTGCGAAATATCAATTTGAGCCTAAACATCGATTTGCTATTTCTTAAGTTTTTTGAATGTTCTATAATACATGCAACGCTCATAGATAATATTTACGGATGAACAGATTAGCCATATTTGGAGCGCAAAAAAATATTTTTGATGCAGACCTAAGAGGCATGTGCAAAAATGTTGATCCACGGAGACGAACTCAAGGAATGAGACCGCATGATGACAAGAGGTAGAAATGAGTAGCGAATCAATGATACCAAATTCAAATTATTAATATTATATATTATATTATATATTATTAAATTATTATTATAAGACTTTTTATGTTTTTATGCTGATTTGACTTGATGCAATTCATACGATTTCAAATGTCGTTGAGCGCAAATTTTTTTTTTTCGAAAATACTAACATTTTTAGAAAAAAAATTCACTGAGTCTACCTAGAGACTCAGTCTGTTTTGAACTGTTTTTGTTTTGTTGATCATTGTCTGCTTTAATTTGTGACTTTCCCTGCAGGAAATAGTTCTTTTTAATCGCATTATTAAAAACTTTTGTACTAATTATCCACTCCGTTAAGCAGTCTCCCTCTCCATTATCTCAACAGTTAACGGAGGATAGGTTAACGGAGGGAGTCTTTTTTCGAAGACAATTCTGGATAACCAAACCGTTTCACCTAACTTCAAATACGTTGTTAGTCGGGGCATCGATAAGGGAGGTAATGGTGGTAATTACCCCCTTTACAACTGACGTTTTAGAAATGCAAGTTGATACTTTTGAAACTATTGCTGGACATGGTGTCGTAGGCAGGTATCCTGGTTTCTTTGAAAGAATGCTGGAGGTGCAGGCATCACCAAAATCTGGGATACTCTCTTTGACAGAAGAGACGATTATGAAGTAAATATTTTCGTATCAGACGACAGAGTTTTCAAAGCTGCTTTTTCAAATCAAATTGCTTCGAAACGATTTGCTGCTTAATAATGGTAATCTGATGTTTCGTTAATTAGGCACTTGTTAACCGTTTGCTATTTTTCCTTCTATATGGCTCTGTCTGTGGTTTTGTATTAGTCATTACATCATTAGTCATTCTGATGTGTGCGTGTAAGCTTAATAACACATTTTTAACTTGACTATGTTACTACACCTATGTTAGTAAAAGTCCTATTATTTAGTTAATCTTATTTTTCTGGACGCAAGTTTCTATATCTTTATATAATATATATCATATATCTCTATATTGGTCATATGCATTTTGCTTTTTTTTAAATAAATGCGGCTACCAATTACAATTCATCTCATATAAGCTGTGATTAAACGAATTGTCATGGATTTTTTTCTCCTCTTAGAGAGACAAAAATAGTCTGCGCCCTGTTCTATTATAGTAACAAAGAAACTTGATTATAAAATACTCCTTCAGAAGATGATTGATGTAGCAGCAGTTCTCTAATATTATATCATTTTAAATTGTAAAACGTTGATCCTATATTATTTCGTCATTCAGCATCCAATGTTTTTCATATTTATTGATATTCGCTTGATCATTTTTGTTAGCGACAACGTCGTCCAATTTAAATTTTTTGACAACAACAAAACTTCATGCAATGATGATCAGCTTTTGATTTTTAAATTATTGTAGCAGGAAGTAAAACCTCTTTTATATATCTGCAAGCAAAGGTTAAAGCAGCCTGATGGCTGAATCGACTGAAGATTAGTACCTACTGCAGAGATGTATACTTAGGCATAACGGGAACCTTCGATATGTTTTACTATATATTTGTCAATTATTGACATTGACAAATATTGACGACAAGTAAGGAAAAAAAATGATAACAAACTAAAATTTTTTGAGGTCGAGTGAGATCTAGTAATATTATATTGTGTTAAGGATAAAGGATTTGAGAGGTCTGAGTGGTACAACCAATATACATGACATCTTGTGTGCATAGCTAGCCTTAGGGTCAGTTTTTTGAATATGTCTTCCGAACTGTTGTGGTTTGGCGAATGGAAAGATGATTATTAATAATTGTACTTATAGTTAGTTTAATAATCAATGATCGAATGTGCATGTAATGCAAGTTTCTTTGGTATAAAGACACTTGAATGCCTTTGGAATACCTTTTCATCGCCGCTACTGTGTTGCAACTGTAGGAATTAATTGGGATTGCGGTAAATCGGAGGTGAGGCGGTGAGTTGAACAATTAAAGACGTGTAATTGAATGGTGCGTGTGCCACATTATGAACTTACTGTTTACTTAGAAAACAACTATATGCCATTCATCACCATAAGTTACGTTGCACCGCATTATACATGGTGTACCAACGAAATCGATATAAAACAACATGAGTATGAAGGAATCAGGAATTCAATTACGCTTCATCTCGAAATAATAGTATATTGTCCAACGAGCGGTGATGATGGTAATAACTCACGGAGTTTTATGCGTTCCTTATATAAAATGGGAGATCAAGGTAACAGCCAATAACAATGAAGGATTCAGGGACTGAAAAACGATTCAACTGGAAATAATAGTATATTGTCCAACGAGCAGTAATGACGGTATAGTACACGTCAGAAATATAAAAGCTGTTTACATTTTTTGTGCTCCTATCGTGTGCCGACACTACGAAGGACCCCTTAATCCTTCACAAAGCGCCTGACAAGTGGGATGACCGTTATCCCTTTCGGCATTTTTTGCTGCGCTGGGTAGGCATGTTCGCACTGCCAAAATTGTATATGTCTGTGTATAATCAGATGTCAATATACTATAATATATAATATAATAAATAGAACAATTTATTTTGTTTTCATCAACTGTAAATTGGTATTTTAGATTATTCTGATCTCCTACCACTTTCTGAATTATTATAATGTATATTTTGTATAGATAGTTACGGTTTTATCATTACTTAGGTCTACATAATAACGCAACTGCACTATAGAAGTGTCTACACTGATTGAGACCTGAAAGAAATGTAAACAACTCATCTATACAAGGTTGGGATTAGGTATGGAACCAAGCAAATATATCTTTGAAACGGAAAGGTTGATGTTGCTGAAAAATTGCAGGTACAGTTGAATTAAAACATTTTAGTGCTTTAGTCACCGTCAAACGTGTTACAGGATCCCTGCCGGGATGTAAATCATTAAAAGTTGACACACTTCTTTGTGAGTTCTCACGCGATCTCCAAAACCGACTTTGAATGACCGGCATTTTAAACACCTGAAATGATAAAGAAACTTTATCTTTCCCGTTTTTACAGAAACGAATACTAAACCCACTGTGGACGTATTCGGAAGAAATGTATTATAATCTGCAAAAATATACAGGGTGTCCTATTTAACCCTTAACTGGTAACGTGCCGTCTGTGAGACTGCAAGCAATCTTAAATTCGATCCTACAACAAAACCATACCGCATTTCTGGTAAATGACCACATCTAATCTACCAGCCATTGGTATCCCTTTTATATCCCGTTTATCAATAAGTTTGCATAAACAACATTCCAGATGTGCTTAGTTGCTAGTTTGGTTTTTTCAACTGGTAGTCATGGCAGGTCCGTCATTTTCACCAAAATATTTTTACAGGTGTATTGCTTTACTTATTATCAATCACAAAATATAGATAGATTTGAGTGTGGTCAAATTTTTTTTTATTATCTTGGTCCTACAAATTTGTGCTGCTAATTTGTGTTCTAGTTAATAATTATCATAATTTTTTTCTTTACATCACATGTTCTGCTACTTGATACAAAATTATTATTAAGGATATATATCCAAAACCCCCACCAAAAGGTTGAGCGTCCGTCGGCCTTTATTCAGAAGATCAGAAGCCATAGCGTTCGGCCCTTATCAAGGCCTGCTATGAATCTTATAGCTTGGCTGCAGTCATCTGTCTCTAACCAGGCCCAATCGTCCAGCGCAACATTATTCATATGTAAGACATGACGTCACACAATTGGTGACGTATCGTCGCGGACCGTATGTCCGGCCTAGCAATAATAATAATTATTTCGCCTTTATTTCGGAAAAAACCAAGAGGGAAACAAGCTACGAAGCTTAGCCTTGGCTACCCTCACACTTAACCGTACATGTCGGTTAGAAGAAAGATTTTCGATGCAATATACACAAAGATA
Source organism: Callosobruchus maculatus (assembly GCA_951848785.1). NCBI lineage: Eukaryota > Metazoa > Arthropoda > Insecta > Coleoptera > Chrysomelidae > Callosobruchus > Callosobruchus maculatus. The sequence goes on from CATOUR010000214.1 coordinate 698,685, forward strand.
AAAAAAATTACATAAAATGTTACCACGGTGACATAAACTTTGTTAGGATGCTTACCCAACGAAGAAAAAGAAAAATGTTTATTAATTTAGTAAAGGGATGCTAAAACGAAGCTGCAACAACAAGCTACAGATTAATAGTCTTGCTTTAGTTAATTATGAAGCTGATGGCCTATCTAGCAAGTAGCATGTTTTTAACGTATGTACGTAAACATGGCAGTGTCTGTATTTTAAAAGAATTATTCAATCGACTGTAAAAAGTGGCTGCATTGCATGAAAAAGTTTTGCAGAATAAAGTTGTGGTATGTAGAGTAGCTCTAATGTTTCGGTTCGGTATCTATCTCACACCATCATGATCAGCTCAGTCTCAGTCAGTAACCGACCCACTTGTGCATAGTGCTTGTATGATACCAACTCCCTAAAAACTGAACTTAAGCATGTAAAAACAGTCCCTCTACGAAATAACTACTCTTACTGTAATATTCAATGAGCAATAAACAAGTTTGCACAGACTTTTTCAGTCCATACTCAGGCCATGCTGAAAGAGTATTCAAATTACAAAGAAAAGCCTTAAAATGTTAAAACTCAATGCAAAGAGGAAAATTGGTAAAAAAACATCTTAGAGATTATACACCATATAAAAAAAGTTCGACAAGCATGAATTTCAGGACAGACACGAGCAATCTTTCATGCATATATGCTAATTTAATAAAAGCAACATAGCGTCACAGCATAAAGAGTACTTTATGCTGGGATAGCGTATACCTTCTTCCACCTTAGTGATCACTGACAATAGATCCACTGAAAGACTGTGTATGAAAATTTGGCATGGCATTTTTGACTGACATCCGCGCCATCTATTCGGGTTGCGTGTGTCACTACAATGCATTCACGAATCGATTACAGGAAACTGTAGATATTCACGACCTAGGTCAATCTAAAAAGTTTGGTGTAGGTGACCGACGATAGGTGGGGTAGGTTACGAAAAGAGCGGCCTTTTTGAAATAACATATAAGCTTATTCGGCCTCCAGACAACGTGGTAACTTGTCATAACAATTTACCTTACGCATTCATCACCTGTTTTGAAAATGGACCTGATTAAAAAAAATTAAAGCATTAATTTAAAAAAATGGAATTGATAAGTGGCGTAATAATAAATAAAACTAATATTGTTCACGACACGTACTCCAGTTTTTTTAATTAGTTTTATAACTTTTCTAATCGGTGCAATTTTCAAAACAGGTAATTAATGAGTTAGGTAAATTTTTGTGACAAGCTACCACGTTGTATAGGACATTCAACTGATTATGTAAGAATGGGAATATATTAGATATGCATTACTGTAATAAAGCAAAACAAACCCTTTTGTAATTTATTTCAATACGACAATTGCTTAAATAAAATCAGCTACACAAGGTACAAAAACAATTCATATAAAAGTAAAGCATGAATTATTCACTAGAATCACTATTTCATGATAATTACGATCCTTTGATGGCATATAATTTGAAGAGTAAAGAGGTAATATTCCTTAACTATTCATATTGATGCAGGCAAGATGTTTGTATATTTGTAGGTTTGGGTTGTCAATCCGTTCGAACGAGCGTCTCTGTATACGCTGATCAGATGGGATTTAATGTCTGAAATAAAAAAATGTATTTTTAGACCATCGGACCTCACCTTCAATGCAATGGTTTGCCAAAGAGAGGGAATGCTGCACACCTCTATGGCAGCGTATGTGATTGTGAACAGTAATACAAGTTATATGAGTATGAGTAGTAGTGTTTAGTAATGCATTCAAATGATATATGTATATTTCATGATCAATCTTGTATTAATATTAATATCTTGTATTAATTTTGCATCAAAATTCACAATACAAAAATGAGGTGAGCGGTATAAATCAGGCAAATCACTTACCTTCGCGCATTCACATTCTTGCAATTTGGCGCAAGACAACGGCGTAAATATTTAGAACTCATTTCTAAATACGTATAGACAACAATAGGCAGACAAATATCTCAAAAGTAGTGCAAAATTGCAAAAAGACGCCAATCGACAAAAGCGAGCAACGACAATGTCAGTTACGACAATGGCTGTCAAAATGACGTTAGGCGTAACAATTGGGCCACTTCTATTGATGCATCTAGGAATCTGTTTGAAACAGAGTTGGCTGATCAATAGTTCACGCAACCCCGCTAGGTGTGCTAGGTGGCTAGCGCTAACGCCGCTACACAGGGTCCTCATTTGAGTTTCACACCCCTGTTAGTGATCCTCACCTTCCTCAAAATAAATTGTAATGTGCTTCCAGTTTGTATATTTTAACGTATCTGTTGTCAGCTATGTATTTTTGTACCACCAAACCCTCCAAAAGAATCATCAAACTGCAATCAACATCTGGAAAAAATATAATTATGTGACTGTATTTTTTTTTCATTTTAAATTATAATGTGTTTTATAAAATCGTTGATATAACTCATTTTCCATATTGCTGACATTGGTGTATTGTTCTATGAAGTGCAGTTTAATGTTTATGATTTCAGTTTTAATTTTAACTACCAGTCATTCCCTGAAGCCGTCGCTAAAATTATATACATATATTTGAAATATGATGTTTGTCCGTATTCAGGATTTTATTACTGAATATTGGATACCGACGCGACGGTCAGAATAAAAAAGTGAAAAAATATTTTTTAGAAATAAATGGTTTGTTATTTACAATCCCATTGTACTTAGAGGACATGTACAGTAAATATTGTAATGTATGTACTTTGTGGATCCTTAAAGACAAATTTAAAGCAAAAACGGCCTTTTCATTAAGACGGCTTATTACTTCAATGGTTCGGCTTGTAGTTCAGCGATATATCAACGTAAAATTGAAGACTTGAAATCATGGGCCACCCCCCTAATCTCCCCACCTTGATCCTTGTGACTTCCTGTTGTTGATAGGTGAGGGGAGTATTGTGATCGCGAAAATTTTCGATTTTGAGATAATACGCTTTTTGGGCGTTTTATGATGTCTACATAACGAAAATCCACGTCACTCATTTCCGTCGGTCTGTCTGTCTGTCTGTCTGTCTGTCGCTTTCTTCTAGGCTCGTAATCTCAGCAACCGCTGCATGGATTGTGATGAAATTTGGGCAGCGATATGCTGTGGGGTCGTAGTAGGTAATGTTCCTATAATTTTGAAAATCGGTGCATGGGCGGCGGGGTAATTAGCAAAAAACAAAAAAAATTAAATATTGCTTAAACTTCGTTTTTAGGCGTTTTAGGGGTTCCTGATCGTTTTTCACTTTTTTTGGGGTGGTTGGGGGGTGAGAGGTTGTAAAATTGAAAAATTTGTTGCTTTCATAATAGACTGTCCACTGGCCGATGAAGGAAGGCCTAGCAATATAAATAACTTTTTTAGGTCCATCCGAACATTGCCTTGCCTATTACAGAAACCAAAGGACTTTTATTTTGGTGTAATCATACGGGAGTATTGCTTTAGATCCTTCTATATTGTGTTACAAGGAAACTGTTGAATTGATGTTAATGAAATTTTGACACAGTATTACTACCGTGGCGAGGATGGAAAACGCGTATGGTTTGTATAAATCGTGCCAGTGGCGGCGCAGAAATAATAAAAAAAGTAAAAATATAAAAACAGCTCAAACTTCGTTTTTAAGCGTTTTAGAGGTTCCTGATCATTTTCTGCGTTTTTTTGGGTGGGGTGAAATGGGGAGTTTAGGGGGTGGGGGGTTGAACAACTGAAAAATTTCTTGTATTCATAATCCACTAGGCTGTGAAGGAAGACCTAGCGACATAAATCAACTTTTTAGGTCCATCCCAACATTGTCCTAGTCTATTACGGAAACTAAGGGACGTAGAATTTTCTGTATACATACGAGTATTTATTGCTTTAGATCTTTTTGTATTTTGTAACGTGGACACTATTAAATTAATTCTAATTAAATTTTTGACACAGTATTATTACCGTGGTGAGGATGGAAAACGCGTATGTTTGTTAAAAATCGTGTCAGTGGCAGCGTATATAACAATAATCAAAAAACTAAACGTATGAAAACAACTCAAACTTGGTTTTTAGATGTTTTAGGCTGCCCATTGATCTCTGAAGGAAAGACCTAGCGGCATAAGACAATTTTAGGGGGGGGGAGGCTGCCGATGATTTGGTTGCAAGGGGATCTCAGACTAAAGCTTCATTTCATGCTATGGGAAAATAATAAACTGATATCACAGTAATGTGTGGGAAGTACTGAGTCAATCAACTTGACTCCATTTTTGTCTCGAATTCTTGACAGAGCTTTATTTCGTCGTGTTTTGTATATATTAAGATCTTCTGTTAGTTTGCTAGATTTATATTTAGTGACTCCAGAATCATTCCTTTCAAAATTATTTTCGTTTCCCCATCCAACTAAGGATATAGCGGTTTATTAACACGTATTTTCTTAATTGGTTCTGCCCATAACGAATAGCTAGAAGATAGAAGATTTGAGACCTAGACCTAGACCAGAAACAAACGCTGCCACAAAGTTGTAGAAGCCTCTAATAGATATTATTTTTTGCCGTTCTCTCTTTTCTCAGCTTAGAAAGAAGTCTCACGTTGGCTTACAAACTATGGAAATAGTCCAATAGTCGAGTCACCTTATGTCAAACTTTTGGAGATCAACATCAACAATAACATGTCCTGGAACGACCACGTCGTCAGTATAGCTAAAACGGCATCCCAGAAGCTTGTAGTTGTATTCCGCTGTAGGAAGCTGTATACACCAGAGCAACTACTGCTGCTCTACAAGGCACAGATCCGACCATCGCTGGAGTATTGCTCCCATGTTGGGGATGCGCTCTGAAGTACTCTCTAAAGCTTCTGGATACTATCCTCCAGAAGAGACTAGACTAATCGATACGCCTAACCTCACAAAGGACCTCCACAGTCTAAAACAGTGTATAAGGGTGGCTGATCTGTCCCTGTTTTGCAGATTCTATCACGGAAGATGTTCGAGTGAGTTCTCCTAGATAATAACATCAAAGGCTGTCCGAACGAGGAACACCAGAGAGGCTCTGCAAGCTCAATCCTACCAGCTCGAGGTCCCTACTCCCCGAACCAGTCTCCTCCAACATTTCTTCATTTGAAGAACTTCGACGCTGTGAAGTGAGCTGCCGGGGTTTCCCGGGGTTTCTCGACGGCTACAACCTGCAGTGTTTCAAATCTGACGTACACCGACACTTATCCTCTCGTAGCGCTTCTACAGCGCCATAGGCTTTCAGCGGGAGGCTGACCAAAAAAAAGTGTTGTTATACAGATACGTATGGATAGCTATACACTTTTGTTTCCTGTCCCAGATGACTGTGGGGAAGGCTTATTTAGGTTTCGGAAAAAAGTATAAAAAAGGACTCTTATGAATTCAAATAGCATATCTTATTGCAAGCCATGAACTCAACTTTTTGAAAATTCACCAATGATTGGTAACTTCTTCTTGAGGCTCCAAGCTGAAAGGAGGTATTATATGGGAAGTCCTAACGTTTGTCTCGAACTCTTCACTTATATCCCTTTCCTCTTCCGTAATGGATTCGTCTCTGGCTACCATGAGAGAAGAGTCTACAAAAAGTTACCTCAAGTCAAGCAGCTTGATTTGCAAGTGAACACGATTTACATTTGGTGACTCAAAGCCTCGTAGCTTCCATTTACAGTCCTGAGAAACAACACTGACAAAAGACATTTCTGCGATCGTGAGGCTATATTAGCGATGCCACAAACGGAATGTGTCCGGTGATAAAAAGTTAACCGTTAAAAAGTCTTATAGTCGCCGTCCATGAATACCAAATGCCCATCCCGTATTTAGGTCAGCAAATCTGTTAAAACCATTTATAAAACACCGCCTATACCGTAATCTTGAAAAGTATTGTTGAACATGTGGTTAATTGATTATATGTATATTTGTATAGGTATAGCTTGTAGACAGGAGCGGATCAAGGATTCTGAAAATAAAGGGTTTCTAAAATTTGCCATAGCCATTTATTACTTGATCTAACCTTGCCATCTGTCATGATCCTGCTGAATGAGAGGTCTTTCGGTGACAATATCACTAGTGTATTATAGCGTTTCCGACCTATTGCCCTATCACTGCACTCATAGGAACGTGTCAAAATTATGTTCGTCTTACATTTGAGTGCAAAACTAGTGTCGTTTTTTGTTTTCGACTTAGGACCGGTTTCTCAATGTCCAGTTAAATATTTATCTGCAAGATAACAGCAACTGTTAGATGAATTGTGTAAACAATTGAAGGCTAAACTTACGAAGTCACGTAAATCTTATCTGACAGTTGTATCCATAGCAACGCTATCTGGCAGATACCTATCTGACACTTTAACTGGACATTGAGAATCCGGCCCTTATTATCCGCTTAATTGCACTTGAGTGCAAATTATTGCCACGGACTCTCTGAGGTCGTGGAGATTTCAGTGCATTTTTGACGTCTATACAATATTAATTATAACCTATTTTATTTGTCAAATAATTTTTTGAATCAAGAACTGGGTAGTGGGGTAGTATACATAGCAGTAGGTACCTATTTTATGCATAGTAGTATGGATGCTGGGATAGGTTATAAGGAAGGTACGAGAAGTGTAGTTGAAAGAACTGCGAATATCGTCATCTTCGGATGATGAGGAAATTGAAGCATATCTAGTTGAATTGCAAATAACGGCTGCATGTATCCCAAAAATACGAATGTTTGTTGAAGATGTTGTTCATAAGCTGACTGAAGAAGAGATATAACAAGATATACATAAGTATTTACCGTTATAGAAAGATATTCACTTTTATTGGGCAAACCCTAGTCTGGTGCAAAAGCCATATTGCACAAAATGCTGTTAGGTATTATGTCGGTAAATCAATAAACGATTGAACAAGGCGAATTCAAACTATTCTAATTCCAAAACCACCACAGAATGAAATTGAGCTCACGGGATGAAGTTGGCTGACGGAACAGTTACTTCAATTGCACTGAAATTTGGTGTATGTTCGACTTACCAGTTCAGATTTATTGCACTTCTAGGCACCAGACGAGTTTGCAATGTGCACTGTAGTGCAATCGTGGTTAAAATCAGTGCAGTAAGTCGAAAACGCTATTAGTGTATTAGCCAGACAATAGTCATCTTTGCACCTATAACTGCGCTAGGTCTCCAGTCTCCCCTTTCAGCAAAAGATAGTACAGTCTTACGTACCCCCCCCCCCCACTCCACATCTTCTGGTCACAGAAATATTTATACTCCTATATATTGACGCTTTATGCCAATGAAATCGACAAATTATCGACTGAAGCTAAATTTACTTTGTATGCTGATGATACGTCAGCAATAATATCTGCCAGATATAACATGATTGATACGGATGGATAGCAAATAATGATCATTGTTTAAATATAGAAAAAAATGCGGTACTAAGGTCTCATAATTATCAGAAAAAGATCGAATCATAATATGAAGTTAAAAGATATATTATTAACTTTAAGTGAAAACACTGAATTTCTGGGTTTATATTTAGTCGAATGTTTAAATTTATATAAGTTTTTAAAAAGCATTCTTACCGAAAAACAGCTTATAACCTTGTACTATCTCGATTCAAGATTCAGGTAGGGTGCATGTTTTTGGGGGTCTGTATACAGGGTGTTCATTTGAAAACTTCCCACCACAGATTTATCGAAAACCACTGATTAAAAGAAAAAACGCCGAGACACGTCAAAAGATTTTGTAAGGAAACAGCTTTCTAACCAAAAACTACTTCACCCCCTTGTGCCCTCTGCGGCTTTGCCCCCCAAGGGGTATCGATTAATAGCTTGTTTCAAAGGTATGTCGAAGTCCTTTATTTTGACGTTTGGTTTTTTAAAATTGTCGATTCGTTTTCGAGAAAATTGAAAAGTCTTTATATACAGGGTGTCCCACGACAATTAAGACAATCAATATCTCGGAAATGGGCAGTAGTACAGAATTATAATTTTGGGGGTTTAAATCAGAGCAAATATAGTATCTGTTCTTATTATTGTGTTACCCAATGAGGTATTTGTTTTTGATCACGTGACGTCCGATTCAAAATTTTTAATGAGACACCCTGTATATTTGTGACTTTCTGTGTTCTTCCCGATAAAACAATTCCAACAAACTAGCATACTTGGGGTCTAAAGTGATTAATTCGAGAGCTACAGGTATGCTTAGTAATACGGCAAAGTCACAACCTTCCAATTCTTATAATCTTTGCGATATTCAATTTTTTCCTGATATCTACTTATACCGAAAATGGTGATTTACACCTAAACGGTTCACTTTATGTCCCATATATGATACATAAAGTCACCAAGGAATCTGAATATGCAATAATATACGGGGTGTTCCATTTAAAAAAACATAACTTTGATACATTTCGTGTTTTTGGGACACCCTGTATAACATGAAGATATTTTTAGAATGTAGCCTTTACGGGTCTCTATCCATCCGAAATTATTATTTTCTTTTTTATCAAATACTTTAGCCATAATGTTCCGTGTCGAATAACGTGAATAACCCTGTGTGTATACGTCAATTTCACCTAAGGATATTTTATCATTTTCCACTGCTTTACAAAACTAGCGTCTCAGAAGTAATGCCAAAATTTACTGTTTTTTTTATTTGTTACACCTTTTCATACTGCTAAAAATGTTTATGTTTAATTTATGTTATTAGTATGAAATCCGAAATCAATATAACTGATTTCATTTTTATGAATAATATGTCCATATTCTTCAGTCTGAAATAGTCTAACGTAAAGAGTATTGCACAAGGAATTTTTTTGAACGCATCTTATGTATGTTTCCACAATAGAGGCAAATAAATAATAAATATTGTAATTATAAATAATATGAGTATGTTCACAGAAAGGATAATTAAATGTAAATTTCCTATGGAAATGGGGTCGCCCAACTGTAAACCGTGTAAAATTGTATACATGCTTTTTCCGACGCTAGACTCGTCCGTGGGTCCGGTATATCTACAGGTTCCTGTTTTTGAAGTGCAGTTAGCCGATTGAGGGAATTTGTAATTCACGATTATGGCATGTGAAGTGTAGTGCAGTCAACATAGTGAAGTTTTCCCATGAACTGCGATGAGTGTGACATTTGTACTTGAAAGTCTATATCATAGTCGATCTGAAAAATCGGTAAGGGTTCGTTTTAGCGAAACCCGAAACGGGCGTTGAGATTGGTGTTAGTCGACGCGGATTGACGCCCTGAGTCGAACGATACCACTTCCAGACTGAGGAAACGCTCCGGTGAAAAACTACAGCACTTTGAAGATTCCAAACCCAACCTAACTTAACCAAACTAGTTGATTTATTGAAGCTGAAATAAATGGGTTCTAATCGACTCGGATTGAAGTCCTGAGACAAACTAGACCATTACAAGCGCGAGAAAACATTTTGATGAAAATCTACGCTACTTTGAAATTCACAAATTCCAATAGCTTACCTAATATAAAGAAAGCAAATCGGTTGAGGTAAAAAAGTGTGTCTTGCGACTCAACCTGATACCTTGACTTAAATTATACCAAATCTAGACTGTACAACCGTTTATTTTGATTCTCAATTGGAAATGAATCAAAATAAGTTCCTCTAGGCCCTACCCCCGCATGCTGTGGAAAAAACCTAACAGGTGAGAATCCTATACTTGGGAACTTAGGAAACTTGTGTTGCTTAGACTATTCAAAATATTCAAACACAGTGACGTCTGGGGGGGCCGGGCCCCTCCAGGCCCCCCGTTATACGTTTACACAAACCTAATTCAACATCCTGAATAGCTTTAACATGAAACAGATAGTATCATAACTTTTTTTATTTTCCATTTTAGGATGTTGCGACTGGTGGCGTTGTATTGTACTCGTCTAGCGCTTTCGCACGATATATAATTTGACCACATATTTCATTAGAAATCATCGAAATATCGAAGTAATTTTGAGGTTAGGTTTGAAATTTTAAAGTGGCGCAGATTTTCATCGGAGCGTTTCCTCAGTCTTGGAGAGGTCTAATTCGACTCAGGATATCAAGCAGAATTGATTAAAACTTCTTTAACGACCAATTAAACCGAATTTGACCTCAATAAGTTGACCGTTTGGCATAAGTGAGGTTAGATATTGAAACTTTAAAGTGTTATAGAATTTTACCGGGACGTTTCCTCAGTCTAGGAGTGATGTCGTTCGACTCAGGGCGTCAATCCGCGTCGATTGATACCAATCTCAACGCCCGTTTCGAGTTTCGCTAAAACGAACTCTAGCCGAAAAATTCATAGATCTCGGATTTTTAGGCCGTCGCCTGTTGTAACTTCTTCCTAACGTTTCGCCATCACGAGTGGCTAGCATCTTCAGAGGTCGGTGTTTTCGGATCGAAATCTATCTGACAACTGACTGTCACTGTACTCTCGGGCGCGTCATATTTAAGGGGAAACTTGCCTGGATACGTAGTTGTTTGTCATTAATTCTGTTTTTCAAAACAGAAAGCCATATTTTGTTCAGGTTCAGTGACTCTTCTTTTCTGTTGCAATTATATGGGTGTTTATCAATTTCTATAACCTCCCTGACTAAGCGTGAGTGGTAACTATTCGTGGCAACTAATAATCTTGTATCCTTGAATTGAATGTCATGACCCTCTTGTCCTAATGTGTGTTCTGCTACCGCTGATCTTTCTGTCTGTCCTAGTCTGCAGGCCCTCTTATGTTCGGTTATTCTCGTGTTCAAGGAGCGCTTAATTGTTCCTACGTATTCAAGGAGCGCTTAATTGTTCCTACGTATACCATTCCACAGGAACATGGTATTTCGTATACCCTGCCGATGTTTTTGGGTCTCTCTTGTCTTTCACTGATCTGAATACATTCTTAATTTTTTGCGTGGGCTTGAAGACTGTTTTTATTTGATGTTTTCTCAAGATCCGGGCAACCCTATCGGTGACATTTTTGATGTATGGAAGGTACGCTTTTTCTGTAGTCGGTTCTTCTTTCTTAGTTCTTTTTGGATTCATTGCTTTCCTGATTTCGCTCTTGCAGTAGCCATTTCTCATCACAACCTGTTTTAGGTGTCCTGTTCTTCTTCTATGTATTCTGGTGCAAAAATTCGTTTCGCCTGTTCTGACAGAGTCTTGATTATTCCTGTTTTTTTGAGTAGGGTGGTGATTTGAGAGTTTGTGTAAGTACATTAGTTGGTGTTATGCCAACGACTCAACATTGATCTTCGTCATATTGAGTGCCTGATGAGTGTATAACAAGTAGACCAAATGTATCCATAATTTCTCACTTTCATAGTACTACCTGGACCATTTTGAGGTCCTTCTTGATAGCTAGAAGGTAGCTGCCGCACTGCTCAAAAAATGGCGTCAAGTGGCTTGCCTCAGTACTTCCCACACATACAAAAATTTAAGTGTTTCCTCATGTTCCAAACGCACTGCCTCTTCAATTTCACGCCCTCTCAAAAAAATGAAAATTGTAGGTTTGAGGAGAATTAGCAACATCATCTACTTTTGCATGATATAAGACCTCAAATTTCATCAAATTATATATTTTCATCTATGGCATCGTAATGAAAAGTCCACAAATATCTTCCGAAAAACATTGTTCGTATAGGTCTGTAAAATGTAGAATATCAACAGCACCATTCTTTTTAAGGTAGGTAAGGACCAAAAAATCTTTCATACTATCCGAATTTCACCGCCCCCCTCAAAAAAGTGAGGGATGTTCTGGAACCCCTGAATCACACAAATAGGAGGTTTGGAACTATTTTGAGAATTTTAGTTTTTTGACAATTTCTTCCGCGCCAATCCAAAGAATTTCAAAAATGCTATTAGAAAAGTAGTAGAGAGATGGCCAGACAGACAGAGAGATGCATATATAGGTATCCATAAAGTGGCAATGATCATGTCGATACCAGAAACGATTTTACTATTGCATTTTCCTGTCTAACCTTTAACAGATTCTGAATGTTACGTCGCCCATAGTTATAAACCTTGATATTGGTGACAGAGATAAGAGCACCCATTGTGGAAATGACGTCTCGCATGTATGAAATTTATCATCAGGTGACATACGGATAGAAAATCCAACTCTTTTTGGCACCCAATAGAGACTTCAGACATAATAGACGCATACTTTTGTGTTGGCCCATACTCAAGAATTTGTCTTCTTCTTCCCGCATTTCGGCCCAGCCTAGAGAGGGTAATTTCTCCTACTGGAGTCTATCGAATCCAGAGATCCTAGCCTAGCAACTCACATTCCGTAGGGAAGTGGTAGGCCGTTTGATCGGTCTCTCCACAGCCAAGGCATAGGGAGCCACCTCTAATTTCTAATAGTGATAGACGCCACCTGAGCATACAGTGTCCCTTAAGAACACCCACGAGGTTTCTGCCCATCGGCCTTGGTTCCGTAGCCAGGGTAATCTATTTATAGATGTGCTCAGACCGACTATAAAATCCTTGGCTTGCTTCCATCCCTCTCTTTGCCTCCATTCTTCATCTATGGTATTGTTTATCCATTTTTTGTGGGCTGACGTTACCTGCTGCCTACTTAATCCAATAGTGAGCTCCAGGCCAACAAAAGGTCTCTCGGTGGCGAGTCTGGCCAGCCTATCTGCTTCTTCATTACCAAGGATGTCCTTATGATCCGGAACCCACATCAAGGTAACTTCGTCCAGCCTTGCCAGCTCGTCCAATCTCTCCGCGCACTCCTGAACCAGGGGGCCCTAGTTCTGGGCCCACAGATAGCTTTCAGTACCATCTGACTGTCAGATCCTTAGACAAGGAAAGAGAGAGAACAAAACGCGCGGCTGACATCTCTGTTACCAAAAAGTACCAAAGCGCTAGTCCTAGTGTCGTACCTAAAGGGATTAACATAATGGTTGAGCTATTTGGAGAAATGATCTATTTTCAAATAAAATTATTTATTAAAATATAGTTATTCACGAGTTCTATATAGCCAATTTCACCATCCACAGTTCAAATTTAAGTAATTAACATTAATTTAACCGTGAACTTCCATTTGACGATTTGACCGATATCTTGTAAGCTATAACAGATACGTCACTGGAAAACTGATTGTATTTGAACCAAAACATACCTTAAAAATATAATTTTTATACTTTACATGCTCAAAAATATTATGATTCTAATGTTAGTGATACATTTGAAATTATATTTTGGACACATATATATCTCTGAACTAGATATTGAGATATTTGCATAAACTTCGAATGCACCAAAAAATATGAACACAAATTTACCTGTGAAAAGTGATTCCTGGCTCCTTCCTACTGCTGTGGCTTTTACAACCGTAAGCTGCACACCCTACCATTACGCACACCATAATATTTCGCAATTATTGGTTTTAAAAACGCTAAATATCACAAAAAATACTAACGTACCAAATAATTTGTTTTCCACCAAAAATTTGACAGCTTTCATTTTCTGTCACAGCTAGTTGATATATCATCATACAAGCGCGCAGTATCCCCTCTCTTTCTTTATCTAAGGTCTGATTAGATGTAAACTTTCTGCTCTGTACCCTTTTTCACATACTCATTGTATGCAGCAGAAAGTATTGAATGTACTTCTAGTTTGAAAATCGTGGTGTTCGAACCTAGAGAGTATCTCTCCTGTACTCCTCGATTTTCCACATACAACCCTGCTTCTGAGGCCTATCCGCTACCTAGACGAGAGCTGTCCGTGTAGCATACCAATGCCTCTTCGGGAAACCGAATCTCCCTTCTTTTCCACTCCTCGATACTGGGAATGGTCAAAGTGAAAGATTTATTCAACCTTGCTAGTTTGCCTCGACCATCCTATAGGCAGAGATAGACAATGCTTCCTCCACTAGATCGGCTATCTTTGCATGGCCAACCACCTCTCTCATTATCTGCTACTTAATATAATCCAAGATGGCACCGTCGGTAGTCCGAGCAGGACCTCAAAGATCCAGTCGGCTCCATATGCTGGAGAAGAGCACTTCGTTTCACTTCTTCTGTGAATGTGCTGTACATCGCAACCTTATTATTTGACATGACGGAGTTTGAAGAATGAATATACCTAGTATAAGCAACATCTTCCAAGGGATTCGCTAAAAAAAAGTTCAACAAGATGCTATGCAGGTACTTCAACTACTGCTGCAGATCGTTGGACGTATTATTAAATGAATTATATCTTAGGCCATTATATAGAATTTATTTATTTTTCTACGAATTTATACAAGGATTAAGTAAGCCGTTTACAAAATATACAGGGTGAGTTTTTAGTACCGGCTCGGTCGATAACTCCATTACTGTAAAGGATAGCGAAAAAAGTTTTTTATAAAAGTTGTAGCCACGGATATGCTCCTTGCTCAGAAAATATCTAGATTTATACAGGGCGATCCTAACTACGTGGTGATGCAAACATGCATTTTTTTAATGAGACGCACTATATATTATTCCATATTAAAATTCTACTAACGATTTCAGTTCTTCCAATATAGGGTATTATTACATTATACAAAGCACCTATTTCAAAAGTTATGACCATTTTTATATCTAAATCGCTGTCAAACGAACGTACTGTATATCAAAAAGTTATCAATCAAAAATATTTTTTTACATGGAAAGATTAAAAATATCCTCTAGTTTTAAAATCGGCTATAAAAAAGCCCACGGCGCATATTTGTATACAGGCTGATGTAGAATGCAAAATCTAGATTTTCTCTCTTTTTTTTAAATGTAACCCCCAATATTTTATTATACCAAAGAAGGGCTTTTAATATGCTCTTTCATCTTTGTATAGTACTTGTTATGTCTGCATTCATTAGTTTCTGAGATATTTCGATTTTTCTACAAGTTTTAAATATACACCTTCTGTTTCTTTACTAAAATTTATTTATTTTGAGAAAATACTACCAAATTTTATTTCTGCTTAACAAACAACTAAAATATAAGGCCATAATAGTACTTGATCAAGTCAAAGCACTTAATTAACGAGATAATATAGGTCAAGTGTGTTGAGGAAACAATTTTATAGACGTCATGCATAATATTATCAAGTAGATCTATCAGGTAGGCTATGAAATATTAAACGACACAGTCCAAATAAAACGATTCTTCAAGCTATCAAACGCATTAGTTTTAGAGTGCCTCCGTTCTGGATATTTCTGTTCATAGTTGATACATTCTAGACGTAAAAAGGCAATTTCTCAAAGATTCTCCTAAATACCCTCAATGGAAAAATTAATTTTTATGCTGGTTTTTCACTCAGACTGAATTATTGAGCAGGTTATGAAAACTGTCAATTTTTCAAAGCCTACCTGTTAAATCTGCTTGATAATTATGCATCACACCTACAGAATTGTTTCCTCAGCATACTTGACTTTTTTATATATATATTTATATTTGTAATGTCTACTAGTCTGTCGTAGATGTAAGTCTAGTTTTTTTTTGTATCTATTCTGACTGTAAGCATGCCTGATCATGTAAAAGGTCAATAAACTATATGAGTATGAGTATGAGTATTATCTTGACGATTTAGGGTTTTGCATTCATCAAATACTATCGTGACCTTATAATTTAGTTGTTCGTTAAAAAAAAAACAAATTCGATAGTACTTTCTCAAAATAAATGAATTTCAGTACACAAATAGAGGCTATATCTTAAATTTACAGAAAAATCGAAATACCTCGGAAACTGGTTTACGTAGGTACAACAAGTGCTATACAAAAATGAAACGGCATATTAAAAGCAATTCTTTGGTATAATAAAATGTTGGAGGTTACATTTAAAAAAAGAGAGAAAATCTAGTTTTTGCATTTTGCATCACCCTGTATACGAATATGCGTTGCGGGCTTTTTTTATAGCCGATGTTAAAACCAGAGGATATTTTTAATCTTCCCATATAAAAAAATAATTTTTGAATCATTACTTTTTGATATACAGAACGTTTTGACAGCGATTTGGATATAAAATGGTCATAACTTTTGAAATACCCTGTATAATGTTATAATACCTCATATTGCGAGAAGAGAAATTATTAGTAGAATCTAAAAATGGGATAATATATAGGGTGTCTCATTTAAAAAAAGATATATTTGCATCACCACGTAGTTATGGATCATCCTGTATAAATCAAAATATTTTCTGAGCAAGGAGCATATCCGTGGCTACAACTTTTATGTACAACTTTTTTTGCTATCTTCTACAGTAGTGGAGTTATCGACCGAGCCGGTACTAAAAACTCACCCTGTATATGGATGTTTTTAAATAAAATTCGATACGAGATTCGTTACGAATGTAACTTCTTATTTACCGTCGGCGAATGTAACACAGACATTAAATTGAAAAGGACTTCGCCAATTCTTCGGTTTTGTCTCTGGAGGAATGACGTTTTACCTATCTACGACTGGACTATAGACCAACTAGAAGGATTTGTAATTCATGAATGTATATAAGAATTCTGGATTTGTCAGGTAAGCCGGTAAACACAGTAGCTTGTCATGTAAGTACAGGCGTTGATATGCCGTAAGATGCCTTAAAAACGCAACTACGTGATTTGAAAATATGGATCGCTTAACTGGAAGTGCTGTAGCTTGTTTATTTTTTGCTATAAAACATTGATGTATATGATGTAGGTTCTCATCAGAATGCTAATGGATTTGGGTATTGCATTATGGAGTAGGCAGTTTAAACTTGATATCTGCAAAACTGTGCGAGCACGTATTAACTGTTTATGTTAAAATTTATCATCCCTCGTAGTTCATTCAACAGAATACATCCACAATATAATGAACAGTACCATCAGAAACGGACTTTAGTTGTATTTGACCCAAACAATTTTTCGATTTGGTTTAAGTGGATGTTATAGTAAACTGCTGGCGGACAACACATTTGCGGGGTAAGGGGAGAGGTAAAAAGTGGAGCTCCAGTGAGCGTGGCCTATTTACTATAATTTCTACTACAAGTCATAAAAAATATTTGCAGGCGCCGGTCCCCTTTGCTTAAATGCCGCTGACCCTAGACCGGTTGCCGTCGCACAAAAAGTATTCAACTGTTTTTGATCGTCCGCCGTTGAGAAATAGACATTGTGTAATTTATATATGGCATCACAGTTGATCCCTTTTCTGTGTATTTCAGCATATACATATGAGAAATCACCAAGAAGTACCAATGACAATATTATGCGTGCATATGTTATTTGTAAACCAGCTAAATTCAGTGAAGTTCACTTTACATTGAGCAGTTCTTTAGACATGCCAATGCCGTTGGAAAACTGAAAGATATATGAACGTATTACAGAATTGGCGTAAATACGGGGGTTAGGGGGGACGTGTCCGACTGTCCACCCCTTGGAACTATAAATAAAAAAAAACTATCGTGTCTCATACTTTTTGCGTATAGCACCCCCAGAAGGCGCCAGCAAAATTATTGTTGGATTCACAAGTAACTTCAGAAAAATAAACCAAATTATGCTTGCCCCCTCCGCCCACCGGTAGGCCTCCAAAAATATATCCCCCATAGTGAAACTATATCTACCTGCATTCTGAATTACAGCCGCCAAATTCGGTATTTCGATTAAGTACATATTCAAAAAGAGGACGCATTTTAACAACTTTGTGATATCTATAACACAGATATACCTATGCACCTATGCCAAGACGATTATGTACTCTGAAGAAGAAGATAAATTTGCTTTCTCTGATGTTGAGCGATTAATAAAAAAGTATTAATTGCGGACTATAATAGATGCCTATCTGACCTCTAATGCTGCCACACCATCCGCCAAGATGGTGTACTTATTTTATCTGATATATGACACCTGATGAAGAAGGTATTCAGTGAACAAAAATGACTTTTTGGATGAAAAATGGTGCGTTAAAGGGAAATCACAATTGGTTTTATCAAGTTCAATGCCAGTTCTATGTCACAAAAAGTTACTTACTATTGCTACTTTGCCGTCTGAACACAAAAAAAATCGTGGAATTGGAGATCTTAGCAATAGTCTAAGATCCGAATATAAGACGACCTTCACCGAATTGGTTAAAGGATGAAAAGCATTTTATATTGAATTTAATATGTTAAAAAATATATCGCGAGTGGGTTGGCTGAAAAATTTCAGTCCAGGATATGATTAATTAAATATTGAAAAATTAATTTTTTTTAAACATTTCACTGGTTTGGTTAATAGACAAATCACATACCAATCGAAAGTATGACGCCCATAGAATATGCAAACGTTAGGTTGGCTACGTTTTTCCCGTCCCAACTATAGGGTAGGCAGGTATAAAGTGGTTAATGCATGAAACTTATATCAAAATAAAGATAATTTTATTGCAAACACGTCCATATAGGGTTGTCTGCAAAAAATCAGTCTGGAATTCCGGTTGTCGAATATTAAAGATCAAAATATCTATCCCGTGTATTAACAAAGAACGCAGCATAGCAGCTGCGTGTAGCTCGGCCATTGAATGAAAGAGAGTGCGCATGTCATGTGTGTGTCCATGATTGTTGTTATTTATAAACATTAAATTGTGATAAAAAATGGCTTAAAAGTGTTTTCTATCCAATTCGGACGATGATGTTATTGATTTTAACGATGAAACGTATAAAAACTGTTCGTTGATATTAAATTTTCGTAAAAAGAAAAATTTTAAATACAGTGGCGTTGAGTTAACCAATGCATCACTCGATTTTGTAGATTATCACACCACGTGCTACAAAAAAGTGACTGCTTTGGGTAAAAAACATAATGAAGAGTTTAATAACTTTCTTGGTGAGAATACGGTAAGTGCATAATAATTTAACCTTCAAAACTATCTTAAATACATCTTTTAAATTTTTTTAATTGTGAAATAATGACATGGAAGATTCACAAATTTATACTGTTTTGATTGTTTTATTCAAATAAATCATTTCAATTTCACGGACACATGAGATGCGCACCCTCTTTCATTCAATGGCCGAGCTACACGCAGCTGCTATGCTGCGTCCTTTGTTAATACACGCACACGGGATAGTTCGCTAGGACCTCTCTGGCGTACGTATTCACTGGCAGCAATATTTTGATCTTTAAAATTCGACAACCGGAATTCCAGACTGATTTTTTGCAGACAACCCTATATCGACCTGTTTGCAATAAAATTATCTTTATTTTGATATACGTTTCATGCATTAACCACACCGGTGCAAATTACTATTATTGATTTACTTATTTATACCTGCCTACCCTATAGTTGGGACGGAAAAAACGTAGCCAACCTAACGTTTGCATATTATTTGGGCTTCATACTTTCGATTGGTATGTGATTTGCCTATTAACCAAACCAGTGAAATGTTTAAAAAAAATTATTTTTTCAATATTTAACTAATCATATCCTGGACTGAAATTTTTCAGCC
The DNA here is from genome assembly GCA_951848785.1 of Callosobruchus maculatus. Lineage (NCBI taxonomy): Eukaryota > Metazoa > Arthropoda > Insecta > Coleoptera > Chrysomelidae > Callosobruchus > Callosobruchus maculatus. Next base: position 718,090 of record CATOUR010000214.1, read on the forward strand.
AACCCACTCGCAATATATTTTTTAACATATTAAATTCAATATAAAATGCTTTTCATCCATTAACCAGTTCGGTGAAGGTCGTCTTGTATTCGGATCTTCTACTACAAAGGAAAATGACTTCTGGAATGAATAGATGTTAACTACAATACAAGGTTTTTATCAGTTTATGTTACAAAGTAAAAAATGTAATTTATATTTGCGACGCAAAAAAGTGTGAGCCAAGACTCCAGACTTCTCGGTCTGAGCCTGCCAATTTAAATTCTAATTACTTACAAATCTGGTTGAAAATTGTAAGATTTCGTAGTGATCCTGAAAATGATAACTGCTCAAAACCAATTACCGCGATTTGTTTAAATTTTAGTAGTTCCTAACTTTTGGCCTGCAGTGTATATGAATAAGTCACCCAAAACCACCGACTACAAATTTAGTTGATGCCCAAAACAGAATCTATCTCATTCCAGAAAAATGAATGAACTTCAGCTCTTTCATAAACTGTAGTTTACATACTTTAGTACTGGTGGCGCCTTTATCAGTGTCCCAATCGGCGCGCGATCGTTCAATGCAAGGCTCTAGCTGTAACCATTTCTGACCCTGTATATTAGTAATTTTTGGCACAAAAACCTGATATGCGTTTCCTTAAAACTTCAGTCCAGAGAAATGTCGATCCAGATTTCAGAGTACGTTTATACAGGGTGATTAACGAGACCGTGAATTTACTCAAAAAAAAAACGTCAACTTTGGCAATTTTTTAATAATTGTCTATTAGGAAATTTTTTAAAATTCGTCGACATTTGTCTATAACCGTCCTTTTTCTTCATGCTCATATTTCTTCAGTTCAGAAATCTCAAAACTAATAGTCCAAATATGGTTACAGCTGAACCATTGCAAACAGCGCTCATGTACGTGCTACAACCTCCTCTTAAATCGCCTCCCATCGGTGTAACTTCGGATATCATGCAAAATAAAATAACTGTTAAAGCTCCAATCTCGACTTCCTTGATGAAATAATAGTGACGGGATCGCCTCTTCTTCTTCAGCAACTCATAAATAATAATTATAAACGTGGCACTAGTTGTACCTCGATTTTCAATTAAGTGGTCAATAAAGCAATTCGGCGAATTGATGGAGCACCTCCGAATACATGTTCATGTGGTCCTGAGCCAGAAAATAAAAAAATTGCCCGAATGAGTGCTCATTCGACGCGAAATGCTCTTTCGGTTTATTTGCTCAGATGTGTACACGGCTTTAGTAGTCGTTTGATTTTTTCATTCTTTTTTACTCATGGAAATAGGGGAACTGAATGATGGCAATCTTAAAGATTGAACTTATTTTGTACATAACTAAAATCAGATATCATAAATACAGACATATTTTGCGGTTCTCTAAAAACCATACGGAGTTATTGAAATAATGCCATCTACTAATAGTGACAGGCACTGCCTGACCTTAAAATCGTCTCTAAAATGGAGTTACTGGTGCGTTATGTCAAGCGCGGATTTAATTCTAAGGTAAAAAATGAAGTCAAGTTGATTGACTCAGTACTTCCCACACATTACGCTGACACCAGTTTATTATTTTCCCATAGCATGAAGCTTTAGTCTAAGATCCCTTGCAACCAAATAATTGCCAACCCCCCTCCCCAAAATTGTCTTATGCCGCTAGGTCTTTCCTTCACAGGTCAATGGACAGCCTATTATCGATACTACAAACTTCTCAGTTTTACAAACCCCCCCCCCCCCCAACCACCTCAGTTTCACTCCCACCCAAAAAACTGGTAGGAAATGATCAGGAACCCCTAAAACATCTAAAAACCGAATTTGAATTGCTTTCATACTGGTCGCGTTCTTTGATTATTGCTACGCTGCCACTGACAAGATTTTTAACAAACATACGCGTTTTCCATTCTCACTACGGTAACAATATACTGTGTCAAAATTTCGTTAGAATCAATTTAATAGTGTCCACGTTACAAAATACAAAACGATTTAGACCAATAAATTCTCGTATAGTATACAGAAAATTCTAAGTCCCTTAGTTTCTGTAATAGGCTAGGCAATGTTCGGATGCACCTAAAAAGGTGATTTGTGTCGCTAGGTCTTCCTTCACAGGTTAGTGGACAGCCTATTATGAGTACAAGAATTTTTTTAATTTTTCAACCCCCAACCCCTAATCAGCCCAATTTCACCCCCACCCAAAAAAACGCAGAAAATGATCAGGAACCTCTAAGACGCTTAAAAACGAAGTTTGAGCTGTTTTTATATTTTTAGTTTTTTTATTATTTCTGCGCCGCCACTGGCACGATTTATCAAAACCATACGCGTTTTCCATCTTCGCATGGTAGTAATGCCGTTTCAAAATTTCATTAAAATCAATTCAATAGTTTCCTCGTTACAACGATCTGACGCAATACTCTCGTATGTTTACATCAAAAAAAAAAATCTAAGTCCTTTGCTTTCTGTAATATGCAAAGGCAATGTTCGGATGGACCTAAAAAAGTTATTTATGTCGCCAGGTCTTCCTTCACAGGTCAGTGGACAGTCTATTATGAAAGCAACAAATTTTTCAATTTTACAACCCCGCACCCCCCAATCACCCCAATTTCACCCCCACCCAAAAAAAAGTAGAAAATGATCAGGGACCCCTAAAACGCCTAAAAACGAAGTTTCAGCAATATTTAATTTTTTTTGTTTTTTGCTAATTACTCCGCCGCCTATGCACCGATTTTCAAAATTATAGGAACATTACCTACTACGACACCACAGCATACCGCTGCCCAAATTTCATCACAATCCATGCAGCGGTTACTGAGATTACGAGGGTAGAAAAACGCGACAGACAGACAGACAGACCGACAGACCGACAGACCGACAGACCGACAGACCGACAGACCGACAGACCGACAGACCGACAGACCGACAGACCGACAGACCGACAGACCGACAGACCGACAGACCGACAGACAGACCGTCAGACAGACCGACGGAAATGAGTGACGTGGATTTTCGTTATGTACACATCATAAAACACCCAAAAAACGTATTATCTCAAAATCGAAAATTTTCGCGATCACAATACTCCCCTCACCTATCGGTGTGGGAAGTAAAAGGCTGTCGTGGATTAAGCATTTTATTTGGACCTTTGCTGTTTTGTTTTTGTTCAAACGTTACTGAATTTGTTATAGAGGAGGCTTTGGAGACAATTATTTTAGGAAACGGAACTTTGATTCAATTGTTTGTACAGTGTGTGAGTTTACAATCACACAGCAGTAATAAAAACTTTTTAAAGCTATTATGGCCCTGCTTTCACCTATTTAGATAAACTTGATCTTATAATCATCAATATATGTATGTATTTATTTGATGAGTATACAAATAAATATCAGCCCTAGTTGGCAGAAAGCTTATCCTATTTAAGAGTTCTATTCACCACTTCACCAGTCACATCTATAAAATTAATTTCGTGTCTCAAAACAACGAAAAGAAACATACGTCAATGTAGTGCCTTGGCAGTGCTACGGCACAAGGGGTCCCATAAATAGTGGCAGGCACTAACTTTATTACTGCCAGGCACTATTTTTGTCCTAGTGCGCATGCTTAGATGTCAAATACGGCCAGGAATTATTAGTGTCTTGCTGCATCGCACCTTCAATAACTCCCTCATATCTAATAGTCCATCAACGTCTGACACGTTAAGTCTTACTCTGGACCTCATATTGATTGCTATCTAGACAACCACTCTAGAAAGTAGCACTACTATGCATACTGGTGTACTATTATTCTCAACAGTCGATCTGTAAAACAGAGTGATGCAACTAAGATACCCAGACAAACATAGACAATACGTACCTCCAAACATATAACCAAGAGTATCTACCACGAGGAATCGTCCGAATAATAGTAATTTACTGTATAAATATAATCTTATAACTGCAAATATGCGCGTAACAGTTATATAATCGCTATAACGCTATTAAATAATGCAGAAATTATTAGGTATTATGAATAGTTCTTTAACCTACATGTTCACCTGCAATGCGTTGGAATTACAAATAGCTGTATCGGCTAATACTAACAATGATTTTTCTAATGCTAGCTCACTTTGTAGGGATACGTTAATCTTATTAATAAGATTTACATATTCACGCCTGATTAAGATTATGCTTATTCACTATTGTTTTTATACAATTATGGATGTGGAACGATTTATGTATCTCATGTGATGTTGATCTCTACCCATGGGAATATTGTGTGATATCGAGTTATTGGCACCCACTGATGGGAGACTAACTCCGTCTTAGTAACGGAAGAGATATTTTTATGAATGATTTAATACGCATCATAAAGTATATGACGCTGAGACAGAAATGAGTTGGGTTTTAGTTGGTGAGAGAACTTCAGAAGGAATATATTTTCTTGAATTCTCGCAGGCTACTCCACCAGATTAGCATTGACCCATTACCTGACCAGTTCCTGCCTGTTCTTTAGGCTCGTTGTTAGTAGCTGTCAAGATCAACCATTCCACACATACAGGGTGTTCATTTAAAAACTTTCCATCCGGATTTCTCGAAAACCGCTCATTAAAAGAAAACACGCCGAGACACGTCAAAAGATTTGTCTAGGGGGACAACTTTTTAACCAAAAACTACTTCACCCTCTTGTACTCTCTGCCTGCAGGATCTTCCCCTTAAAAATTTTAAATGACAAGGGGTATCGAGTCATACAGGGTGTCCCACGACAATTAAGACAAGCAATATATCGGAACTGAGCAGTAGCAGAGAATTATATTTTTGGGGGTGTAAATTAGAGCAAATATAGTATCTTTTCTTATTATTGTGTCACCCAATGAGGTATTTGTTTTCGATCACGTGACGTCCGAATCAAAAATTTTAATGGGACACCCTGTATATTTGTGACTTTTTGTGCGATAAAAAAATTCCAACAAACTAGCACACTTGGGGTCTAAAGTAGTCAATTCAAGAGCTGCAGGTACTTAAAGGATTGTACCACTACCATTGATTATAACATGTACCCCACCGACTTGTACCCCTACAGTTAAATTATTGTAGTAGTGTTTCATGATGGTAGTGGTGCAGTCCTTTAAGTACCTGTAGCTCTTGATTTAATCACTTTAGAACCCAAGTGTGCTTGTTTGTTGGGGTAGCTTTATCGGGAGGAATACAAAAAGTCACAAATATACAGGGTGTCCCATTTAAAAATTTGAATCGAATGTCACTTGACCAAAAACAAATACCTCACTGGGTGACACAATAATAAGAAAATATACTATATTTGCTCTGATTTACACTCCCAAAATTATAATTCGCTACTACTGCCTAGTTCCGATATATTGCTTGTCTTAAGTCGTAGGACATCCTGTATATTGTTCCAAAGGTAAGTCAAGTAGCTTGACTCAGTAATTCTACACATTTTTAGTAATATACACATAAAAAGAAATTCTCAAGTCAAGAATTGTGATATTCTTGTAAATACATACTCACAACAAGAATATCGGTTCTCACTCTAAGAAAGATTATTTGATGAGAAAATTATAGAAAATTTGTATCAAGAATAATATATTTTTGATTTATATACTTATTTTAAAGAAATATGCTCCAAAAGAAAATATAATTTTCTTTGCAACCAAGGCTATAATAATTTAATAACAAATATTTCATAATTTTATATCAAGATTATCATTTTTTCCAGCGGTGCCCAGTTTACTTCTATAGAATATATAGAAAATGAACGCTGTTTTACAAGCACACCCTATATTTGTATCAAGTAAATCATTTATTTGACGTCTACCAACGTCGGAGTGCTCAGGCGCGCAGCGTGTCACGGGTCAACACTAACCTCTCCACCCTATCTACACAACACCCTGTTGCCCGTCCGCGTCCGCGCCGCCACTATCGGTTTGCGCATTGTCGCATTCGCCGCCGTCTTTAGCACCGTAGCGTAATACCTGCATCCTGAATCCTGATGCATAATAGCACATAATAGTATCTAGTCAAACTCTTAAATAAATTGCCATTGCCACGTGATACCCGTGATACCACCGTCAACCATCAGTCATCGAATCTGCCGGTAGTGCTGGTCCACCGCCATTTGAGTCGCCTCCCAGTTCCCATCAGCTTCCTTATCACTGGATCTATCCAACCATGAATGAGCTATTAAAAAAATTGGGATGCGAAGACCTGACTCAGGTATTCCTAGATAAGTACTAAGTATATTAAAAGTGATCTAAGAAATTTTGCAGAACTATTTCTCCAGAAAAATTTCTACATGCTCATAGAAGAGTTTGAATGCTCAAATTAATTCTACTAGATTCCTCATCCAAGAATATCACAATTTTAGAATAAAGTTGAGCTACTTGCGTCAAGTTTATGAAATGCTCCCAGTTAAGATTATGAAATGCTTCAGTCAATATTACCACATGCTTGATTTAAGATTTTGGTATTCTTACTATCAAGAATTTCCCAGTTTTGCATTGAAGATATTTTCTCAATGTAACCCTTATACAGGGTGGCCAATCGGGTGACGATAATAATTTTTTTTTAGATAGCCCGTACCGAGACCTATCCAAAACACCCCTATATATGTGTACCGAATATTGATAGTTTTCGAGTTATGATTTTTTTTTGAAAACTTAGAGATTTTCCAGTTTTTCCAAGAAATCGTCAAAAACAAAAACAAGATTGCTATTTGGCTTTTATTTTTTTCAGCAATTATACGCAGTATTAAGCCTATTTTAATATCCAATAAAGAGAACCTGTACATCCGAACAATAATTAAGTAGATTTTGGGCCCAAAGTTTGAAATCTCTGTTTTTAGTCAGGAGACCAAAATCTTCAAAATAAAATTAAAAATACTTATGCCTGGTTGTGGAGCTCCACTCTAATCTTAAAAACTCTGCAACACATTGCACTTTCGAAATAATTATGAAAAAATAGCACTTATGGGGGCATTTTGCGCCGTACGTGACTATTAAAGGTAAAAAGGTGATAATTCACGAATTTCCAAAATGATTTAAAAAACTATTATTTTACTTTATTATGACAAATTAAAGAAAATAAGACTCATAACAACTAATAAACATGATAATAATTGATGTTTTAATCACTTTTAATAAAAAAAATTAATACCTGTGCTTTTTGCTGCGTACTATTGATTTTCTGCTGAATTAAGTTGCATGGAAAGTTAACAAAGGAAAAGAATAATAAAACAACAATCTGACTTTTAATTCCATGGCGGAATTACCTGGGAAGCGTTATCGTAGCATACGCCATCCCTTTTACTTCCCACACCGATAGGTGAGGCGAGGATCGTGATCATGAAAATTTCGATTTTGAGATAATAGGTTTTTTGGGCGTTTTATAATGTCTACATAACGAAAATCCGCGTCACTCATTTCCGTCGTTCTGTCTGTCGGTCTGTCTGTCGGTCTGCCTGTCGGCCTGTCTGTCTGTACGCGTTTTTCTAGCCTCGTAATCTCAGTAACCGCTGCATGGACTGTGATGAAATTTGGGCAGCAATATGCTGCGGGGTCTTAGTAGGTAATTTCAAATATTCCTCAAACTTCGTTTTTAGGCGTTTACAGGTTCTTGATCATTTTCTGCGTTTTTTTGGGTGGAGGTGGAATTTGGGTGTTTGGAGGGTGGGGGGTTGAAAAACTGAAAAACTTGTTGTATTCATGATAGGCTGTCTACTGACTTGTCAAGGAAGACCTAGCGATATAAATCACCATTTTAGGTCCATCCGAACATTGCCTTGCCTAGTACCGAAAATTAATTACCACAACTGCGCTTCGCCGACATGAGCTCGCAAAAAGCTACTCTGAAAGAAAGGGATGGCGTATGCTACGACATCGCTTCCCAGGTAATTCTGCCATGAAACTGGAAGTCAGATTGTTGTTTATTATTCCTTTCCTTTGTTAACTTTCCATACAACTTAATTTAGCAGAAGTTCAATAGACATAGTAAAAACACTTCAAACATCACAATTTGGGTATTAGCTTTTTTATTAAAACTCATCAAAACATAAATGATTATCGGGTTTATTAGTTGTTACGAGTTTTTTTTCTTTAATTTGTCATAACAAAGCAAAATAATAGTTTTTTAAATCATTTTGGAAATTCGTGAATTATCACCTTTTTACCTTTAACACTCACGTACGGCGCAAAATGTCCCCATAAGTGCTACTTTTTCATTATTATTTCGAAAGTGCAATGTCTTGCAAAGTTTTTAAGATTAGTTTGAAGCTCCAGACCCAGACATAAGTATTTTTAATCTTATTTTGAAGGTTTTGATCTCCTGACTAAAAACAGAGATTTCAAACTTTGGCCCCAAAATGTACTTAATTATTGTTCGGCTGTACAGGTTCTATTTATTGAATACTAAAATAGGCTTAATACTGAGTATAATTGCAGAAAAAAATAAAAGCCAAAAAGCATTCTTGTTTTTGTTTTTGACGATTTCTTGGAAAAACTGGAAAATCTGTAGGTTTTCAAAGAAAAAATCATAGCTCGAAAACTATCAATAATCGGTACACATATATGGAGTGTTTTGGATAGGTCTCGGTATGGGCTATCTAAAAAAAAATTATTATCGTCACCCGATTGGCCACCCTGTATGGTCAAAGATATAGTATTCTCACTTTAAGATTAGCATAACTTTGCGCGTATAGGAAGTTATGGTATACTTGAATTGAAGCATCTGTGCTCTATCTAAGAAATTATTTTTATGTGTATACAAATTTTGGAGTTACTAAACTCTCCACCCCGCTCTGCAGACATTATCTGTAATAAAAATCAAATATTATTGAAATGAACATGACGAGACTGCTTAATTCTAGGAGCACAACCGAAAAATGTTTACTGAAATTGAAAATATGTTCGAGTAAGGCATCAGCTATCAAAAAAATGAGACGCCGTGCAAGAGTGATAAAGTGTAGGTTTTTATGCGGTACTGAATTTATTAATTTGTGAAGATTCACAGGAACAGAGTGCAGATACTAAGAAAACACCAGTTATTTCCACGTTACAGGTTATAGAATTATGAAGTGTAATATGTATCAAACAATTCCGTTTCTACACATTTTCAAAGGAGTTTTTGAAGTGCTTGTCAAAGCGGTCCGGTGGACCTTTGCTCTTAGTTACGGTCCTGTCGGTCGATCGGTCTATCAGGTCAAAAACCAATGTAATGTAATTTTTTCGAAGCTATAGTTTCTTTTATAGATTCAAAGAAAATTGAGTTTTCCTCATCCCCAAACCTCCTTCCATTACAATTTCGAACTTTTTCAGAAAAAATCAAAAATTATCAGGAACCCATAAATACACAAAATCCAAGATTGGGCAGTTCTGAGGACTTTAATTTTTTCCAATTGCCCTGACATGACTGCACCAGTCTTCAAAAAGAACAGCATTATCTGCTACAACATCATAGCACAACATCCCAAATTTAATCAAAATCAGTGAAGCGGTTAGTGAGATTACGCTTTGAAATAATGACAGATAGACCGGCTTATAGGTTTTCGTGATGTGGACATCAAAATACATCAAAAACACTTATTATCTTGAATAGAATTTTTTTGGGCCCTGCTGCTTTTTTGATTTCATTCATTCCATTCTTTCCAGACTAGAACTTCTTCCAACGCTAAAGAAAAAACTTTCTTCTTCTTCTTAAGGTGCCATGCTGATTCCTGCGTAGGTGTCTATCTTTTCTCCTGTCAGATGGTCCTATTAATTGCAACCTCTGCAATTCTCAAAAGTCCCTTATTCCTCTCTAGGGACGGATGCTTCTCAGCTAGGATAATTTTTTTCTTTCAATTACTCTTCTCCCTCCTTCCATCTTTCTTGAAAAAGCTTTAATTTTGTATTACAATTTAAAAAAAGGTGAGTGTAGATAATTAATAGTAATATAGACACCTGGCAACCCTAACGCTGCGGCTAACTGAGAGCTGGCAACCATTTTTTTGTCAATTCTTTACATAATTTTCTTTCAAAAGTCGTAAAATTGACTAAAAAATATATAGACGCAAGTTATATTAGCAAATTTATTACACTAAAATTAATTACAGGTAATTCCAGCTAATTTTTAAAAGGAAACCTACCGTTAATCCATTCTAATTCCTATCGTTAATCCGTTCTATATTTCCTCAGACTAATTTTATCGAAAAACAGATACCTGCAGGATCGAGAAATGGTAACCTGTACTATTAGCAGCGTAAAAATAATGCACATACACATATTTTTATTTACTCTTCAGTAAACTTTGCGTGACGTACAAATTTATGCACAGAAGCTGTTTCCTTGGCTTAAGCTTTTCATTAACGATGAAGTACCTACCTAACAGTAATAAAGCTTACTCGATTCTTGGAGATACTATCAGCAGCTTGAAACCAGCAAAATATTTTCTGTATTTTTCTTGTCGCGCCTTTTCACGGTAACTGGAAATCGAAAATAAATAAATTCCCGTTTTGTTCAGAAAAAGATTACTGCTTATAGCGGCTAGCTCAGCTAGCTGAAGCATAGCGGTACACTGGTCAGAGATGTACGCTCACACACTAGCTGCTTAAATTATTTATTCAAAAAAACAGCATATACAAAGACGTTACTGCATCGATGTAAACATCATTCATGTCAGAGTGTTTGGAATTTTTCAAAGCGGAACTGTAGATAACTTCACCTGTATGGGAAATTATTATTACATTCCTGTATAGTTTATGGCATACCAAATGGATTTTGCTTTGTCTTTCATAGGTGTAAATGGATTTGCGTTCCATTCGTATTTCAGAATTTACTTCCCACGCCACTATGAACTGAGAGGTGATCTTGAAATCACGCGAATCTTTAAGTTTCTTTATTTTTAGATGTTTTATATAGTATACTGACACATGTGTGGAGCCAACTCATCCAATCGTTTGGCGAAGCTCCAGTCGTTGCTCTAGACATTTCAAACGCATTCGATCAACTGTGGCATGCAGGTCTCCTAAACAAGCTTCCATCCCACGGTCTTTACGGTTGTTTAGCAGACTTCTGATTGCAAAATCTCTGTTGTGGTAGACGGTTGCTTTTCTTCCTTCCATAACACCAACGCTAGGGTCCCGCAGGGATCCTATTGGCTCCGACATTGTTTCTGATTGACATCAATGATCTACTCTAAAGCACTACAAATCCAATCCTCAGATTTGAGGATGACAGTACTTTGCACACAAGCACCATAAGCAATATGCATTATAGAAAGCATGATGCAACAGCTGCTGAAAAAAAGCTGGGATACCTAAGTCCGAAAGTACTTCATCACCATCCAACCTTTCCATGCCGTGCAAAGCTCAGATAACACCTGGTCTGAAGTATTGCCTCCATATCCGGGGAGCCGCTGCCCCTACTACCTCGGTTATACCTGATGCAGTCCAAAGAAGAGCAGTTCTACTAATCGGTGACCCAACCTTAACGCGCCACCACCAGTCTATTTTTCACCAGCGTGCGGTTGGTTGCCTCTGTTCTTTCTACCGGTATTCCAACGTTATCTGCTCATCTGAGCTATTCTCTATAATTTCGCCGTTCATCAAACCTATTAGATGCACCCGCGGGACCGCTGCATCTCTCATCCCAAGGCGCTTGTTTGTCATATACCGGGCTATTCACGTTATTCGATACGGATCATTATGGCTAAAGTATCCGATGAAAAAGAAAATTATAATTTCGGATGAATAGGTACCCACTAAGGCTACATTTTAAAAATATTTTCGTGTTATACAGGGTGTTCCCAAAACACGAAATGTACCTGTCAAAGTTATGTTTTTTTAAATAGAACACCCTGTATATTATTACATATTCAGATTCCTTGGTGAATTCTAGTGTGTCTTTATGTATCACACATGGGACTTACAGTGAACCGTTTAGGTGTAAATCACCATTTTTGGTATAAGTAGATGTCAGAAAAAATTGAATATACAGAGATTATACAATTAAGAATGCTGTGCCTCTGCCTTATTACTAAGCATGACATGCGTCACCTTAGGTTAGACGGTCAAATTTGAATTACGTTTGTGCTTGGAGCAATCGGTCGATTAATTAAAGAAACTTCAGAGATAACTTGATTTTTTCAAATGGGAATGCCTCATTTTTTTTATACGATTAAATGTAAAATTTGATAGCTTTTCTAATGATATAAGGCTGTCAATATCAATCTCCGGTAGTTTTCATTTAATTTCAAATGTTCAATGAAATCGGTGTTCTTCAATTTTCCTACCTATAAGCAACCTAGCAGGCCATGAAATATAAACAGAAACGACAGATGGGAGAAAACTCGGGAGAAAACAAGTAACTTACAATTGAGGGTACAAAATAATTAGAGACAAGAGACAGATTATATAAATTCCTTACAATAAATCAACTCTAACCAGAAACAACGGCGGTAACATACCTAAGATCAAAGAGAAGCTGGCATATGACAAATAGATTTTCACAGCCTTCTGGCTACTCCAATGTACTAGAGATTAAAAATTTCCAAAACAATTAAAAACACAGAAACGAAAGAAAAACTACCAGCGATTGTTATTGCCCCAACACACAATTATCAATCACATGTAACGGTACAAAATATTAGTAGTTTGCGTCAAATAGCGATACCTCAGACTGGATCTCTTCTATTTTTTTCACTATTAGTAAGGTCGCAAAAAAGGAATAGTTACAAATCAGATTTAAATTTTCTGTCAGGTAAACTATGCTTTATAGTTTGAACAAATTTTAATTGATTCTTCATTTTCTGCGATCTTGCTAATAGGTACTGAAGAATTTCCAGAACTCCAGTCAGAGCCGAAATAGTCTTCAACTACGGCCAAAAGAATTGCGCTCTTGAGAGATATAAAAATGATATTTAGCTTTGCTGTAATGATTGCAGCTCTATAGCTGTAGTGACCCTCAAAGACCATACAGCCGATAACAAATTTGTCACGCTAACAGAAGTATGGATCGTAGGCTTCAAATATTCTTTCAATTTCTTTCAGGCATAAAACATGAGATTTGAGTATAGTTTGCTGAGTTTGCTTTGATATGCGATGATATTGGAGTGACTCTCAAAGACCTTACACTTTTTTTATCTACTAATAATGCGATTAAATTAAGACTTTCGTGATGATATCATTATCGAAGAATAGATGTTTTACTGGTTCGGATGAGCAATATACGCAGTAACGTGATTCTGTAATGTAAACAGAATCAGTGTACATACAATATTTACATACCGCGAGATTCACAGATACCGATTATTGATCTTTAAGTTCCTTTCTTTGAAGATGAATAGAAGCTTATCCATCTAGTGTTAGATACCACTAGGGAAATAAACTTTTGGAGTAATCATCCGGAAAAGATTTTAGCCGAAATTTTTCGCGACTACAGTACTTCCTCTATATGTAAATGTATCTGTTGTACTCAATAACCGAATTCGGCCACCGCCCGAGCTGTTTACCCAGAACGCGTTGTGGGTAAATTGCAAAGACCCACAATGCGAAACTCCGAATACCATCGGAAGCACACGACCATTTCCGCATTGTGGACAATACAAATATAGCCACAAAGCGAAATTTTATGACCAAAAAATGTAAAACAATGTGTTATATCAAATACCTGCTCACGATTTCGGAAAAAATTAATTTCCTCTTCATGTCTATACCTTTGAGCTATCAATTATTCATTTTGTCCAATTTTTAATCATTCGTATCGATTCAGCTTTCAATACTGTTTAGATGACAGGCATAATTTCCACAGTTTTTGTCCTTCTTTAACCTTACCTGTGATTTTTCCATAGACACCTTCTAAAAGAGTAAAGCTATGAGATGACGCTATATAGAGTTTATTCAAACCATTCTCGAATTATTTTCGAAGCGTTTCTGTCGATTCACTGATTTTACTAAACATTGTTCTGAATAAATAACGGTATGTTAGGTTATTAGATTTCCGCGATTTGTATTACCCACAACGCGAAATGGTCGTGCGTTTCCGACGTCATTCGGAATTTCGCATTGTGGGTACTTGTAATTTACCCACAACGCGTTCTGCGCATACAAAAATTACCCGGAACGCGATGTGAGAGATTAGACTAATCCACAACGCGTTCTGAGTATACATTTCGGTCAGTCGCCGAATTCGGTTATTGAGTACGAGATGGTACGACATATCCAACACACGATATAAGGTTTATAATAGGTTCTTTCCAACAGGCCTTGTTACCGTACAATGTATCGTCACGGACATGCGCAGAACGCAGAACGTGAAATGCGTTCCAATACGTTTTGTGACCGTTCATGAAACGGTCCATAAAGCGTTCCAACAGATTTCGTTACAGTTCATGGGACGGTTTCTGTACGGTCAAATCGGTACTTGGTCCAGAGTAAGGACTGTGAGGACTGACATGCGCAGTAGAAAGTAAATCGCCCGTTTGGCGCACAATTTCATTTTGTCATTTCTATACGCCTTCTGTTTTCTTGCTTCCTTGAGTCTTGAGTATTGAGATTGAGTGTGATTTGATTTTGCTTCTTTTGTTTTTGCTGTTGTTTGTTGTTTGGCTGGCTCGTTTGTTGGCCGAAACTTCACCAAAGCCAAAAATGGAAACAAACAATAATGTTGTAATGTTGTAATGGTATGTTATGATACATTCGGTCATTTTTATGGAAAACATACTTTGTTTATAGAGCTACAGGAAAACCAGATTGTGAGTGGCAACCGTTATTCATGGCTAAAATTACCCAAATAATCCTCATTTTTCCTTTGTGGTTGATAGACTAACACCAAGTCATCGTCAGAAAACTCAGGGCCCGATAAATTTCAATAAAGCTCTTGGCATCTTGGCCTTTGACGGTAGCTTTTGAAATGAAATCGAGGTTAGTTTTTTTGATAGATGTCAGAACTGACCCGAGTCCAGTGAAATAAGAGAAGGAACCGTTCCAACAGATTTTCCTGTTTGTACGGTCACGAAACCATCCAAAATCAACGCATGCGCACCACAAACGATCCGAACAGTTTCGTGACGGTTCAATGGACGGTACAAAATATGCTGTTGGAAAAAACCTAATGAATCTGTCGAGTTGGTTCCGCGCGGTCGAAACCGATGGTCTATACGCGGCTTTAGTGCAGCTCCTCTATGATGTTGCGTTCTTTCTATGACGTGTTCGTCATCATTACCATCATGATCATGTATATACGCACGATCCTGTTGCAAGGGAACTCCTCCGTCCACGGTACCACTTACCAATTTTGTAACTGAAGATTGAAGATTAATATTCTATCACGTTTTTTTGTTGGAGGGTACAATAAGAAAATTTATGAAACAACAGAGAACTCGGATTGAAAGATCGATAAAAGAAACTAGCTCGCTCAAAAGTGTTGTAACCTATTAAATCTGAGGAATCCTTCTGTCCAATTAAATTATAGGACTTGGCGGAGCACTTGTTTGATAGCAGTCTCATCATCCGATCAGAATCACTAAAGATGGTATGAGGAAATTTATCTATTATCAGAAATCCGCCCAAGCTGTGTAGATATACCTTTTATGCCAAATATTGATACGTTTGGAAAGATATCTCCTTCATTTAATCAGTACAAAATTATATCAAGTAGTGTGACTCCGTACCTTCCACTCATTTTCCGGTTACCACATTATTTTTATAAGTCGAAAGACTCTTTGACTACGGCCAAATGACTTGCATTCTCGAGAGTTTTACTTTTCCAGCTTTGCTGTAATGATTGCAGCTCTATAGCTGTAGTGACCCTCAAAGACCACACAGCCGATAACAAATTTGTCACGCTAACAGAAGTATGGATCGTAGGCTTCAAATAAAGTTCATAGTTACTGCTAGTTATTTTTTCAATTCTTTCAGGCATAAAAATGAGATTTGAGTATACTTTGCTGAGTTTGCTTTGATATGCGATGACACTGGAGTGACTCTCAAAGACCTTACAGTTTCTTTATCTTCTAATAATGCGATTAAATTAGGACTCGTGATTACATCATTTATGAAGAATAGATGTTTTCGCGGATCACGTTCCAGACTATACTGTTTCGGATGAGCAATATGCGTAGTAACGTGATTCTGTAATGTAAACAGAATCAGTCTACATACAAGATTTACATACCGCGAGGTTCACAGACACCGATTATTGATCTTTAAGTTCCTTTCTTTGAAGATAAATAGAAGCTTATCCATCTAACAGTAGCGTAACTGCAAATTCGCCCCCCCCCCCCGCAAGATACTTCCCGGGGCCCCCCTGCAAGAACTTTTCCTAGGCTTCTTTTTTCATAATATATTATTTATATAAAATATAGAGGGTGAGTCTTAAGTTGATTCTTTTTTTAAACTGTTTATAGAAGTCGTTAAAATAAACAACTTTTTCAAATAACTTTCATCCAAAAACTGAAAAATAAGCGAGGTACAGAATAAAAAAAGGTAAGTCTGGACCCTGGTCTGGAGTTGTGTATTAAGGCGTACCTAGTCTCTTTATGTTTAGTTCCTTGCTCTAATTTTTATCTTACCATCAAGCATTGTACCTGTCAATTAGTGCAAAAGTCACATTCAGTTTATCGTAGCCACAATCGTAGCTAATTATAAATTGATAAATACTAAAAGTTGCGTTTATAATAATGTGCCACTTTTAGGAATTACCAATTTAAAATTAAGAAAGTTAAAGTGAAGAAAGTGACTACTGCACTATCTGACAGGTGCAATGCCTAATCGATAAGACAAAAATTCGAGCAAAAACTAAACATAAACAGACTAGGTAGATACGCCTTGATGCGCAAGCCTAGATTTATATTTTTTATTTTGGATCTCCCTTATTTTCCAGTTTTCTAAAAAAATTATTTGAAAAACTAGTTTATTTCAACGACTTATATACACAGAAGAAGTATCAACTTAGGACTCACCCTGTATATATTATAAAGAAGGTTGTGGCCAAAATTTTGGAAAGAAACACGGGTCACTGCATAAAGAAGACTGCCAAGCTTTCGCAAAAAGCATCAATGTGCTGTGAGTCACACGTCAAAATGTATTTGACTAATTTAACTGGGCGTCTTCCACAACACAGATCATACAAACAACCAACACATATGTGTAGAATACAAACTATACAACGACCTTTACATGTTCAAATAACCCAAAAAGTTACAAAATTCGTGGTTTGAAAACACACATTTTTCGATCCAAATTTTTTTAGAACGTCGTTGTTTACTTTATATTTTACACCTATACGTGTTGGTTGTTTGTGAGATTTGTGTTGTACAAGATACCAAGTTAAATTAGCCAAAACATTTTTGACGTATGCCGTACTTATCCATTTACTGCGGATACTACACCAATTTTTGAGGTTTAGCTTAAAATGCAATACCGTCCCACTTTTTCAATGATAGGTATGTATCATGGGGTTCATAGGTATTATTTGTAAAAAATACCAACATACAAGAAAAGCGACTTTTTAATTTAGTACTTTCTTGTTGCACAAACCATGGCGTTTGAGGATCCTGGGCTTTCAAGACTACGGGACCCCCAAAACCACGGGGCCCCTCCGCAGCCGCGGGCCCTGCGGGCCCTTAGTTACGCCACTGCCATCTAGTGTTGCAAAGTATTAGATACCACCAGGGAAATAAACTTTTGGAGTAAAGTAATCATCCGGAAAAGACTTTACCCGAAATTTTTCTTGACTACAGTACTTCCTCTACATGTAAATGTATCCAACACACGATATAAGGTTTATAATGAATATCTCGAGTTGGGTCCGCGCGGTGAAAACCGTTGGTCTATACGCGGCTTTAGTGCAGCTCCTCTATGATGTTGCGGTCTTTCTATGACGTGTTCGTCATCATTACCATCATGATCATGTACATACGCACGATCCTGTTGCAAGGTAACTCCTCCGTCCACGGTACCACTTACCAATTTTGTAATTGAAGATTGAAGATTAATATTCTATCAGGTTTTTTTTTTGGAGGGTACAATAAGAAAATTTATGAAACAACAGAGAACTCGGATTGAAAGATCGATAAAAGAAACTAGCTCGCTCAAAAGTGTCGTAACCTATTAAATCTGAGGAATCCTTCTGTCCAATTAAATTATAGGACTTGGCGGGGCACTTGTTTGATAGCAGTCTCATCATCCCATCAGAATCACTAAAGATGGTATGAGGAAATTTATCTATTATCAGAAATCCGCCCAAGCTGTGTAGATATACCTTTTATGCCAAATATTGATACGTTTGGAAAGATATCTCCTTCATTTAATCAGTACAAAATTATATCAAGTAGTGTGACTCCGTACCTTCCACTCATTTTCCGGTTACCACATTAAAATATTTTCATAAGTCGAAAGACTCTTTGACTACGGCCAAATGACTTGCATTCTCGAGAGTTTTATTTTTCCAGCTTTGCTGTAATGATTGCAGCTTGCAGCTCTATAGCTGTAGTGACCCTCAAAGACCATACAGCCGATAACAAATTTGTCACGCTAACAGAAGTATGGATCATAGGCTTCATAAAGTTCATAGCTACTGCTAGTTATTCTTTCAATTTCTTTCAGGCATAAAAAATGGGATTTGAGTATAGTTTGCTGAGTTTGCTTTGATATGCGATGATACTGGAGTGACTCTCAAAGACCTTACAGTTTCTTTATCTTCTAATAATGCGATTAAATTAGAACTTTCGTAATGATATCATTTTTGAAGAATAGATGTTTTCGCGGATCACGTTCCAGACTATACTGGTTCTGATGAGAAATATACAGGGTGAGGGCTATAACCTAAAAATATTTTCACTTAAATTTTGACGTTTATACAGGGTGATTCATATCAAACTTTTTTTGAATGGAACCCCTTATATACTATTACATATTTGGATTCCTTGGTCAATTCTAGTGTGACTTTATGTATCACACATGATGGAACTTTAAACGAACCGCTTAGGCGCAAATCACCATTTTTGGTATAAGTAGGTATCAGAAAAAATTAAATATCGCAGCGATTATAAAACTTAGACTAAGCATGAAATGCGTCACCTTAGGTTAGATGGCTTAATTTGAATTCTTTCTGTACTTGGAGTACTCAGTAGATTAATTAAGGAAACTTCAATCACAGACAACTTGATTTTTTCAAATGGGAATGCCTATTTTGGTTTATAGAATCATAGGTAAAATTTGATTACCTTTCTAACGATATAGGATTCTCAATATCAATCTTTTTTGATTTTCATTTTATTTCAAATTTTCAGTCAAATCGGTGTTTTTAAATCTTCCTGCGTGCAAGCAACCTAGCAGGCCATGAAAAATAAACAAAAGCCCGTTAGTATGGAGAGACGAACTAACTTAGTAGAAAGATGCAAACTAACTAGGGTAACGAGGCAAGATTATGAAAATTCCTTACAACATATTAGCTCTAACCAGAAACAGTAGCGGTAACAAGAACGCTCATTTTTCACAGCCTACTAGCTATTAGCCAATTCCCAAAGTCAGTAAAAAAATATTTAATCAAAGGAAAATTACTAGTGATTGTTGCTGGCAGTAGAATATCTATGTCTTCTGAATAAATTTTCAGATTTAATGCTATAAAAAAGTAGCCATTTCCGTAAGTTAAAAGTAATGATACCTCTGACTGGAACCCTACAAATTCTTCAGTAGGTACTTCTATTTATTAGCAAAATCGCGGAAAATGAAACTTGAATCGGAGTCTGTTTGAATTGTAAAACATAATTTAGTTTGCACAAAACTACATGAAATAAACACAATTACAACATAGCGTAGTTAAAAAATTCTAGCAATTATCTCATTAGTAGTAATTAAAAAATTCTAGCAATTATTTCATATGTTCTGAATGCTCCAGATATAGAGATATCTTCACTTTTGACTTAACTAAACGGAAATGACTAATTTTTTTATCCCATTAAATGTGAAATTTTATTCCAAACATGTTAGACTGTAAGCAAAAATCGCTGGTAGTTTTCCTTTTGTTTCAAAATTTTTAATCGTTTTGGAAAGTTGTCAAGCTCTAGTAGACCTCAATAGCTAGTAGCATTGCTAGTAGGCTGTGAAAAACAAACACTTCTGTCATACCCCAGCTACTCATTGACATTAGATATCTTGCCGCTGTTGTATATCGTTATAACTAATATGTTGTAAGGAATTTTCATAATTTTGCCTCGTTACTCTAGCTAGTTGGCATCTTTCTACTAAGTTAGTTGGTTTATTCCATATTAACGGACTTTTGTTTATTTTTCATGGCCTGCTAGAAAATTGAAAAAGACCGATTTGACTGTAAATTTCAAATAAAATGAAAACCAAAAGAGGTTGATATCAAGAATGCTATATCGTTAGAAAGGTAATCAAATTTTACACTTGACTCTTTAAACCAAAATGGGCATTCCCATTTGAAAAACTCAAGTAATCTGTGATTGAAGTTTCCTTAATTAATCTACTGATTTCTCCAAGTACAAAAAGAATTCCAATTAAGCCGTCTGACCTAAGGTGACGCATTTCATGCTTAGTCGTGCCGCAAAGTCACGGCCTTCTAAGTTTTATAATCACTGCGATATTCAATTCTTTTCTGATACCTACTTATAACAAAAATGGTGATTTGCGCCTGAACGGTTCGTTCAAAGTTTCATGTGTGATACATAAAGTCACACTAGAATTGACCATGGAATCCAAATATGCAACAATATATAGGGGGTTCCATTCTAAAAAATGTAAGTTTGATATGAATCACCCTGTATAAACGTCAAAATTTAAGTGAATGTATTTTTACGTTATAGCCCTCAAGGGTCCCCATTATGATCAAGTGACAGATTTTTGAAATATTTTTCAGTAAGCCCACAATCTTCCGTTCACGCACTATTGGCCCACTCTGTATACGCAGTAACGTGATTCTGTAATGTAAACAGAATCAGTCTACATACAAGATTTACATACCGCGAGGTTCACAGGTACAGTATTGATCTATAAGTTCCTTTCTTTGAAGATAAATAGAAGCTTATCCATCTAGTGTTGCAAAGTATTAGATACCACCAGGGAAATAAACTTTTGGAGTAAAGTAATCAGCCGGAAGAGATTTTACCCGAAATTTTTCGCGACTTCCTCTACATGTAAATGTATCCAACACACGAAATAAGGTTTATAATGAATCTGTCGAGTTGGGTCCGCGCGGTCAAAACCGATGGTCTATACGCGGCTTTAGTGCAGCTCCTCTATGATGTTGCGTTCTTTCTATGACGTGTTCGTCATCATTACCATCATGATCATGTACATACGCACGATCCTGTTGCAAGGTAACTGCTCCGTCCGGGGTACCGCTACCCGATGAGGATGCCGTTATACGCGGCGCGGCGCGAGGCCGTCGACCCCGCTGCCGAAGCCGAAGCCGGTAGGTAGCGGCATCGAGCTGCTCGACGGCCGCGGCCATCCACGAGCCCTACTCGAACTCCAGCTCACCTGGCAAGACTTCCTCGTCGCACCGGCTCCTTCTCAGTCCGCGACCCACAACCACCAAGGTGCTGCAGGTGGCATCCTTCCTTATTGGACACCACTTCCACATCCAGGTCTCCTGCAGGATACGGTCTCTTCGCGCCACGTGCTGTCGGTCAATCGATTGTTTTGGTCGCGGTGACAATGACCTTCCGTTCGGGTCAATGCTGAGTGATGATGCGTGGCTTTTCAGCTGCTTTTTTGGTGTCTTCTAGTGATCGCTGACAGTGACAGTTGTGATCGAGGCGGATTGTAACTTTCCAGGATACTGACTGTGTGTGGTTTGACAGTGTGGTGTTTTTGGTTCTCGTTGTATTTGGATAATAAGGACTTTTTCTATTGAAGGTAAGGATTTTAGCAATATGTACTTATAACCGAAGAACGATTTATGGCAGAGGTAGAAACCGTTTTAGTTTCAACATAATCTAAAAGCAGATAATTTCCCATTAATCTTCATTTGGTGTTTTTCCTAGTCTAACGCTCGTATTGTGCAGAATAAGTAAGACTTTATTAGTCCAGGCAGTAGGGGTTTTTTGGCAGCAAGAGGTCGGTAAAATATGGAATTCGGTGGGATGGAAGACATTAGTTCCTTGAACCTTACCTACACTTAAGTTTGCAACCTCGGGAGGGTTGCCGCTCGAGGCTGGGGCAAGGGGGTGAGTTTTGTTCTGTCCATAAATCATTTGAACCTTTTTTTCGGTAGCACACCAAAATGCCGCTATTTTTCGAAAATCGTCGCGAAGCAGATTTTTCATTCTTCCACCCCTCGAGCGGCAACCCCCCGAGGTTGTAAAATTAGATGTACATTCAGAGGACCAATGTCTACCATCCCAACAAATTTCATTTCTTTCCGATCTCTTGAGCTTAAAAGACTTTTAGATTGGCTAATATGATAAGTAGGTAGCGATGTGTTCTTGAATGTCGTACTTCTTTTAAGCCCAAATGTGTTATTTAGGCAGCTGCAAACAATAGAGATATGAGAAATGCTATTCTCTTGGGAGAAAAGCGTTCTTTGACTTAATACGCGATAAAATTCGGATTTTAGTAAAAATCACAAACTGACAACCTCCCGAGGTAGCAGGGGACCCATGTCTACCATCCCACCAAATTTCGTTTCTTTCCGACCTTTTGCTGTCAAAAACCTTTTTTAAGACGTAACGATTGGACTATAGATTTACTGGAAGCTTTTGCAAAATTCCAATAATGATAAAATAGCACCATTACCTACTATGACCCCACAGGACATCGTACCTCAAATTTCAACAAAAGCCACTCAGATTACACAACTGTAAAAAATAACAACGGGCAAACAGACAGACAGACCGACAAATGTGAGTGACATAGAAGTTCGTGACGTAGACCTTCCAAATCGTCTAAAAAACGTATTTTGATGCCTAGTTTGATGTTCATTAGTCATTCGTAATTTGGCATACCAAATTATTTATTATTTTAGGGAGAAAAACCTGTATAGGTCGAGCAATACACTGCAATGAAACGTTTGCTCAGCGCCTGTGTCAACCTTAAATTATTTTTTTACGATTTGTATCTACAAAGGACAGGGATGGAATAAGAATCCTTGAAACTCGAGTATCACGATCGAAGTTGTTTGATGACTTATTCAAAAATACACCTTCTTCATATTTAACCACATTAAAAACATTTCGAGACGAAACAAATGGGCGAAATAGAAATCGTCAAAACTTTTGAGGTCAATGTCATTTGACAATGAGAGGTTACTTATAAAAAATATATACAAACACCGCTGTATATACTGAGCGGATAGGGTATAGCACCACTCTCTCTAGCAAAACAGAACTTCCCCATTGCTCGTCTTATCCAAAAATAGAACAATACTAATCTAGATGTTGGTCATAATGGTCCCTTTTTGGGTGCCTAATAAATGTGGAAAAATTGAGTAACGCTATTGTCAATAATGGCAAGTAAGCAAGAATATCTAACGGAAAGGGCAAATTCTTAATACAAAAAGTGCTTGTTTTCTTCCCATATAACGGCTTTTCATGAAATTTGCATAATAACGGGCATAAAATACATGCTCTTTCAAAAAATGTTGGTTCTGCCTAACATAAGCTCAAATTATGTTTATCTACATGCCATTAATTCCGATTTAGTTTTTAATACTTTCAGAGAAAAAAGAAAGAGAAAATATTAATTTCCAGACAAATATCATCGGAACATCTGAAAAGGGTATTAAATGAGTTGGTTTAATAATCGTTAATATATTTTCTGTCATAAATGAAAATCTATGACAGGATAACTTACATGCAATTTAAAATTATAAAATAGTTTTTTTTTGACATTTTTCTTTGAATGCCACAAATCCCATTTAGATTCATGCTAAGAGCTATTATCACCGTCCACAGGTTAAATGACTTGTCATTGTAACCATTGATACAAGTCAGTTGACATAAGCTACTTCATGTTTTCAAAACGTTATTGCTTTGAAATGCATCTTGATCCTTACCAATCCAATTTTTCTTCCCAGATTCTGGTGATGAGGTGATTATACCCCGGCAGTTGCCCTACTAGTAGCATTCTCCTCTTCATCTGTACTGTTATTAGATGTCTGCCCTTGAAGAATTCTTCCATAAATGGTTGTTTCTATCCTTTCATTGTCTAAATTTCTCAGCTATATATTTTGATAGCACATTTGATACAAAAACTTTCCTTCATTTTAAAAGACAATTAACCTTACTAGTTTGAAAATACCTTTGACACACCAAAATTTCAGATTGTATTTTCCATACATATTTCAAAATTCCGTTGAAATCAATGTTAATCAATCGACCATGATTGCTAAACAATACTTTGTTGAATGATAAACCCCCTACTGATTTCTCGGCTGCCTCTGTAGCTTTTATCAAACTACCTATGTACAATTTGACACAAAGCTAATTTGAAACAAACAGCAGCGGTTGACAATTCCGCCAAGAGGCATTTGCGTTTTGCGTCTTCTCAAGTCGGTGAATATTACCTTGTGGCCAGAATTTTGAAGAAAACAAGGGCCACTGTTTAAAGAGACTCTTATGCCAACTACCAAGCTTTTGCCGTTTTTTGCTAGCAAACCTCAACGTTGTGAGTATTTTCTATAGTTTTATTGTTGATCTGAGTTTAAACTTGTGTTTTTTTCTTTAGCTGTTGTAGAAAGCCATGAAGATAGCAATAAACATAGCCGAAAGCATGACAGCATCAGAGTCTTTTGTGCAGTGACCCTCGTTTTTCTCAAAATTTTAGACACAACGCTATGTTTCTCCTCTAAACTGGTATCTTGGACACAAGCCTCCCTTGTTTTGAAAATATTGTCAGTATATGCAGAAGCTATAAGAGGATTCTAATTTCATCGTTTTTTTGCATATACTACTAAAGTATCGTCCAAATGGGCAAGGCCTAGCAAGCAACAACCAGATGCAAATGTTATTCTAAAACTCAACATTTAAATAATTATAAAAAAGTTATAATTTCGCTTAGTATGTCCATACTGGTAGTATATTAATTATTAAAACTACCTGGTGAGATTTCATTTCCTTACGCCACGTGCTTTTCGCCGCTTTGGCGGGACCGGTGGCAATGACCTCTTAAAAGCATTCTCGAGGTCGCTGTTTACTTTTGAAGAGCGCGAGTTCGATAGTGCTTTCTGTGACGAGGCGAACTTCTTTCTTACTTTTTAATTATTGCTAACCAAAAGGTCTTTGGGTGTTTAGTGGAAATGTTATATACGTACACTGATATCTATTCAGAATTACTTACTGATATACTAGTCGGATTTTGTCCAAATTTAGAAGATTTGGACAAAATGTATTTTGAAAGTCTGTTCCTAAATTATTAATAGCTACCGCGGATAAATCGATGTTTACCGGTGATTAACACGATTAACCGAACTACATCGACTTACAGCTGATGAGCATTATATCGGTAAAAATAGACCATGGATCTGTCTTTTGCGGTCATTATTATTATGAACAACAAAAGCTATTTGTAATACTATTATATGCGATAACTGATCTACGGCTTACCATGGCTAACTCTAGAACATTTTGAGATCTGGTGATTGGTTTGTAACATTACTGCCTAACAATTCATTAAAAAAATGCATGCTGTTTATTATTCAGTCGCTGTAATAAACATAACATTGTTGATTCAGTAAATGCTTACATTACTCTGATGGATAAAATAGTAGTTTCTTTTATTTAATGTTGGTTCATTATCAGTTTCAATATATTGCGTCACAAATCTATGATCAGTAACAGTTGAATGAATCATTTATTATTCATCAATAATCAATTCATCCACTCTAAAGGCCGTGTAAAAATTTGACAAGAAATATGATGTCTGCGCAATCGCTACTGGGCACTTTTACATCCAATTTGTTCAAACTTCTAAGACATGTTCTAAGTATTTGGCAAATTTTATGTCAAACTGACTGCGCAATGATTTACTGCGAATTCGAATAATCTTGCTGGCCACAGCCGAAAATTGAGGTTATGGTAAAATAAGCAACACAAGTACAAATCTTCGCAGCTAGAAAGAATCACAAATATTAGATTAGAATAAGGTCACCAACTCAACAACAGAGTAGGCCTTTACCGAAACAGTGATCTGGATCCGGATAGATCAGTTATACATCAATCAGCTGTCAAGTGGGATTTATGATTCCATGGATTTAACGGACATCGAATAACGAAAACGTTGGTTAAAGAATAAAATACAGATAGTTAAGAAAGACAGCTACTGATCTGAATCATCCGATCGTAATCACTTATTGTACAAGAGTGAACTGACCCTGTTTCTGATCACTTTCCGAACGTCAGCATCAGTGATCTAAGTGATCGGGTTCACCCGATCATAGTTTCCGTAAAGGCCTAGTGTTAACACAAGAAACATGTGTTGGAATGGAATATATTGATAGCACAACCAATGAGTTTGACGCAAATAATAGCTGTCAACAGACATATTATGATATGACTCTGAACTAATCTACACATTTCCATTTTTACGATGGCGATGATTTCTTTGTAAAATCTTTGTCCAATATTTAGGATAGAAATTTGGATCGTGACATTACTAAATATTGTGCAATTGTTCTGTGTACCTTGTTCTCGAATATTCAAAAATAAATGAAAGGTATTCGGTTTTAACGAATTCTGCGGTAACGTCTTCCCAAAAATCAGCGGCTCCACACAAAATGAGCATCGGTGGAGATTCCAACCGGTGCGCGCCAAGAGAGGTCATTGACCTCTGATGGTCCGATCATTCAAGGCCAAGTGCAACCGACGACTCTTCCTTCTTCCTAAACTTTATTCACGAAATTAATACTGACGTTAATGACTCTGAAATCTTAGAATGGCGATTTGATCAATGTTGCTTATTTATTTGCACTTATCATCAATATTGAACAAGTATTTTCAAGTAGGCACATAATTATAACAGTTGAGTATATTTTTCCCAATACATAAGAGTTTAAGCAACTAGAGAAGTAGAATATAACTTTATTGTATACAGTAACAGCGATGGAAAGTCAAATCAATAGAATTGAATATTTTTTAATTGATTTAAAATGAGAGTAAACTGAGTAATAAAAATAACTTATTCCTAATAATCGAGAGTTGCTTTTATACATATATTTTGGTGGTAATCAGTAATCACTTACTTTACTGATGTTATTGAATCCATAGTTAGTTCACTCCATTCTTTTGGATAAACGGGACTTTATTATACCTGGCGGGTTGGTACAAAAGCTGATATTAATACCAACCAGGGCAATTAAAAATATGGAACATCAAAGAATGTGGATACAGATAAAATCATCGTATGCAATTATCTTAATTATCTAAATGTACACTGATTAAAAATTAAAAAAACTAAATAAATTAAGTAAGTACAACTATAATTGACCAGAGATACAAAAGAAAGAAATTATTAATGTGGTAATAATAGAAGTTATTCATTCATTGAGTTCAGAAGATCATTTTCGTTTGAAAAATCAAACACGACAAATTCCTAAATGGTTGACTGAAGAAATGCCGTAGAATGCTTCGGTATAGACAGAGTGTAAGAGATATGTCGAAAGTTCGCATCAGTTTTCTGAGATCTAAATATCAGCTTTTTTTCTGTTAGGTACTTTGGATTTCTATTGGTTACTGCCGATCTTACTAGGCAATCTAGGCATGAAATATGAACCTGCCATCTCTGACACATGGTAAGCATACCTAGGTCCTTCAGATAAGGTGATACCTATGTGTTCACGCCTCGAAGCTTTGGTAATGAAACGTACACAAGCATTTTGTATTTTTTGTAATCTGTATGAATCATGTGCAGTATTCGTTGGGCCACATACTATATCCCCATATTCAAACTTTGCTAATATTAATGAATTGATGAGCTTCTGTTTCATGTTCCTTGTTAATCGATCTCTTAAGCTGTATAAGGATTAAAGTTTTAAATAGGAAGCCTGAAGTAGCTTACTCACATGACCAGAGAACGTTAGAGTTCTATCAAAAGTAATACTAACATTCTTTGCAGAAGTTATTAGATCGTCATCAACCTACAAATGCACTTATCCACTATCAAACTTAGTCCGTTTCGATTTGAAAGTTATGGAAACACTTTTATTTATATTTAATACTAACGCATGCTGTTTAAGCCAGTTTACTATATTTTGCAAGTCATCATTGACAACGCGTATGGCAGAAGATACTTCTGTTGGGTTATATGACAGATATAATTATGTATCATTGGCATATGATTGCACTTTACCACATTCCACCACATTTATCTTACCAAGATATCAGACAAGTATAACGAAAAAAATATAGGCCCCAATATAGATCCCTGCGATACTCCAGTGGTGACATGAAGTACATCTGATAATTCACAGTCATTGTTCGAAAATGCCTTAACTTGTTGCTTTGTGTCCAAAAGATAACTTCTGGAAATTTCTAGAGCATCGTTAGAGAAACCAAAGTATTGCAACTTGGCTAGTAAAATTCGGTGGTCTATCTTTACAAGATTATCAGAATTCTTGAACTGAGAATATCTTTTTATATGTGAATGAATTGTTATTTATTTGCAGGACAATAATTAATTTTTTCTTTTTAGTTTATAAACGAACATAAACTCCCACTGATATCGAATTTTAATTCTTACCTTGCTATATTTTTCCACATGTCAGAATGAAAATACTTTCGAAATGTATAAGCCGCAAGGTGGTTGAATGAATGAAAAAATGAATGTATGAATAGTAATGTCTGTGGAATATATTTATGAGCATAGAAGACTGCCCATACATCAATTTGATCATCCTGAAAAAAAAATCCTTTATCGTGGGGTGTATCATTAATTAAAGATTATGCAAAAATGCTTCCCGCAATAAAAGACTCTTTACACCCTTAACATATAAATAATTATTGTTATTAGGCAATAATTGTCAATGAATGTTACTATGTAGTGCGACAAAGGTAACAAAGAAGAATATCATAATTTATAAGCTTTTATTTCAAACATGTTTGAGCATTATGCTCTCTTCAACATCTACTATAAACTGTACGAAACTACTTTTACTTATTATTATACTGAGAGGTAGATTTGCCCCTCCGTTTGAAAGAGCGCTACTCTTTCGCTAGTAAGCCTTGTTAAAATCTCCTTTACGGGATTACTGGCGATTTTCTCATTTGCGCAATACTTGTAATAAGCTAAACAGTTTCGCACTTCCTTGTCATCAAATTACACAATCAAACCGACGCTACGTTTTGCAGTATACAGGATGATCACAACGCTAATGACAACTATTTTTCACCATACCCAGTAACATTTTTATTTATGTTACATATTTATACGAATCACCGTCTAGATTTAGTTATAGTCTTTTATTTGCCTAAAAAGCGTTTTGCTGTAATAACTAATTTTTAAAATTAATCGTGAAACATATTCATTTGCAAATTGAGAATATTTCAACTGAACGGGCAATTGTAATATGTAAATCATTTGTGTGTTATATAGAGATTCACGACTTGACTTGACTTTCAAGCTACTTGGCTTGACTTGATACCAAGTCAAGATCAAGTCAAGTATTTGTTTCCGAAATTCAAGTCAAGTCAGGTAGTTACACCTCAAGCAACTTGAAAATCAAGTTTTTCAAGCTAACTACTTGATTTTTCTTAAAAAATAATTCTTTTTTGATATTAATCTGATTAGCTGCCAAAACGAAATAACAATAAATATCTATGTATATAAAGATGTATTCTTTTATTAAAAAAAAAACATCCAAAAACGAAAAATCCAACCAACTTAGATAAATAATTAATGTAATCATATGAAATAAAAATACGAAGCATTCTGAATTCTGACAATAATACATAGAAAAACAACAAACTCAAATTAGGGTGGGTTGACTCAGTGGTTAGAGTCGAGGGCTCGTTACCGGAAGGTCCCGGGTTCGACTCTTGTTAGAGGCGGAAATTTATTTCTAGTTTTTCAATCAAAAGTAAATATCAAAAAAAAGCTCAGTGAAGAATCCCCACCTAAGCCTTCACTGTTGGCTTCTAATTAACAGTGCTGTTCCTAGAGTGGAGCCGGGAAACAATAACAAAGCCTACACAGAACACGAGGCTAATGACCAGAACAGTCGATGCCGATGACACAGAAGTAAAAGAAAATTAATATCCTCATTTGCTATCCATGATTTGAGACACATAAGACTTCTAATGGAGTTATCACCTATCGATTCATGTTTTAGTAAGAGTTCAGGCAGCTCTAAATTGTCTTTCAACTGGAGCTGAAGAAGCTGGCGTTGCCAAAAAGTCTTTGGCCATTGCGGCAGGGTTGGAAAAATACATTCGTGTCTTTTCCACCATTCTAAAATATCTTCAGTACTGTCCCTTGCCGCTTGAATACTATTTATAATCTGTTCATCGGTTTCATCTCGATTAGGTTTATTGTCAAGTTCCATAGCCCATAAGTCTAGTCTATCGAGTAGCATATTAATGCAAAAATGATGGAAATACTCTTGAAAACATTGAGGTATTGGCAAATTCGTTCAATTAACGACCATTCTGTGTCGGTTGGCTTTAAAGTTTTCAAGTCACCGGGTGCCTGCTTGCTGTCGTAACCTCGGTGATTCCCCTATTTTAACGTTTTGATTCGCATTTTACAGATCGATATCAAGTAATATCAAGTAGTTTGATTTTACTTGATATCAAGTCAAGTAGTTCAGATCAAAAATCAAGTCAAGTCAAATATCAAACTTTCAAAAGCTTGAGCTTTCAAGTCGAGTCAAGTATTTAAGAACAAACTTAAGCTACTTGGCTTGGTAAATCCCTAGTGTTATACTTATAGTATAATAAACTCTGAGCACAATGAAAAGCTTTTGTCTATGCCTTCTTTTGTGGACCATATGTAAGAAAATCTGATATGGCTAAAAAAGAAAAGGTCATAGTTATAAATCGGTGGTGTAAAGAAGCATTTCATGGACATTTATCTTGAGTAAGTAAAGTAAAATGTTACATTTCAATTGTCATTAAAATTCTTTAGCCATGTTGAAGGGTCAATTATTTAAACACACTTCTATAAATCAAAAAAATATAAAGTCCATGTTTCTAGATTACTTATTGCCATAATTCTACATAATCATTTTCGATTTACAAGAACTGGTGGAAAAAGGCTCTTAAGCTGTATAAAGCCTAGTCCCGCCCCTAGCCCTGTCCTATATCTGACGCAGTCCAGAGAAGAACAATTCGACTAATGGGTGACTCGGCTTTAGCGCGCCATCTCCAGCTGCTTCCTCACCAGCGTGCGGTTGGTGACCTCGCACGTTTGTACCGGTAATCAAACGAAGCCTGCTCCTACAATCTATCCTTTTTAAGTCCGTTGCTCAGTAAGCATATTAAATGCACCCTTGGGACTGCTGCACCTCATCACAAGAGAGTCGTTCTTCATACATCAAGATGCAAGCAGTACAACCGCACTTTTGTATTCTGACTGTACAGGGCTTCGGATGGACTGCCAGGAGATGCCTTTATTCAGCCTACGGGTCACCATACTTCCCCTAACCTAACCTACTCATTGCAGCCGCGGTTGTATTTAGGTTATGCCTTCCCGGTTACTTATTTATTGAAAAAAGGTTAAAGAAAAAGCCAAAATACTATTACAATATACGAAAAGTATACGATACAAATAATGGGTGATTTTTTAAGAGAGAAAAGTGAATGAAGTCTTTATTTGGATCGATAAACCAATGCCTGCAATT
Organism: Callosobruchus maculatus; assembly: GCA_951848785.1. Taxonomy (NCBI): domain Eukaryota; kingdom Metazoa; phylum Arthropoda; class Insecta; order Coleoptera; family Chrysomelidae; genus Callosobruchus; species Callosobruchus maculatus. The sequence continues at coordinate 749,842 of CATOUR010000214.1, forward strand.
TATTTTTTAGAGCTTATTTTATGCAAATGTTGACCGCGTCTGCGCTTTAAATGGTCCATCCTCGAGGTCCAATTTTGGCACACTTTTTCCAACATTGCAGCCGGTATTTTGCCAATAACGCGTTCAATGTTTCCTTCCAAGACAGCAATCGTGTTTGGCTTGTCTCTATAGACGAGAGATTTAACGTAACCCCACAAAAAAAATCTAGTGTGGTTAAATCGCACGATCTTGGAGGCCAATTGACGGAGCCAAAACGTGAGATTAATTGTTCACCGAACTGGCGTCTCAATGAGTCCATGGTTTCTCGTGCGGTATGGCTTGTGGCACCGTCCTGTTGTAACCACATATCGTCCAAGCCCAATTCTTCCAATTTCGGTAGAAAAAAGTGCTCCAACATTGAACGGTATCTCTCTCCATTGAGGCTCCAATGATACCGCCGGCTCATAAACCAAAACATAAACCAAAACCAAACAGTGACTTTTTCAGGATGCAATGGTAATTCCTGAATTGCCTCTGGCTGCTCGTCGGACCAAATTCGTCAATTTTGCTTGTTTACGTAGCCATTGAGCCAAAAATGGTCTTCGTCGCAGAGGATAATTTTTCGATAGAAAAGTGGATCTTCTTCGAGCTTTTCTAAGGTCCATTCACCGAAAACACGACGCGATGGTAGGTCGCCTGGCTTCAGTTCTTGCGTCAGCTATATTTTGTACCGTTTTAGGCCAAGATCCTTGCGCAACATTTTCCAGGTGGTCGAACAACACAAACCCAGTGCCTGTGATCGGCGACAGATGGACATTTCTCGATCCTCGTCAACACTCGCAGATACAGCAGCAATATTCGCTTCGGTCCGCACCCTGCAGACGCGGGTTGGTGGATTGATGTCCAATAGAGTGAAATTGGTTTGAAATTTGCTCACAGTGCCTTGAATTGCTTGTTCCGTGAGCCGATTATGACGATTTTGCGAAACACATTTTTCACTAAGCGCGAATTTTGGTAATAAAATTCAATGATTTGCAAGCGTTGTTCGGGTGTCAGTCGGTTCATGTTGAAATGGCAAAACATACTGATCTTTTTTGACTTTGACAGACGCCACCAACAGTACGTCAACTGTCAAATATCGTAACCTCAAAAACCAAGTACCTACTAAAAAAATCACCCGATAATTCGATATCGTATATGGGTTGAATTTCCACAGCCTGCCCAGAGTAGTAGAGATGCAATTTAAAGTCAATACTTCCTTGTATTGCCCTGTACTACGCTTGCATCTATATATAGAACCACCTGTTGTGCATACTAACCCATTTAGACTGGAATAAATAGCGCGGCTGTGATTAATCCAATGTAAAAAGAAACTAATTTTATACTTCGGTCTCGGTAACTGCACGAATAAAGTTGCATAAGTTGTAAACAAAGGAAAATTCTAATGAGGTAAGCGCCTTGCCAGTGTCAATGACATTCGGAGTGTGCAACACTCAATTTCCTCGACACTGTAATGCCAAGATGCGTTATTTTTTTTATTTTGGAGTATATTTTGGCCATATTATTATTAAAGCATCATTTTAGTATTGTCAAAGATTACAGAATAAAATATTTTATTCTGTAATATTTGGTATTGTCATCTACAATATCCATGAATAAGGGGCAAATTTTAGCGTATGACTACTACTGTTAACCACATTACTTAACAGAAAATGGAGTCAAGTTGATTGACTCAGTACTTCCCACACATTATACGACGATGCCATTTTGCCTCTTGCAATCAAATAATCCACCGCCCACCCACCGGCCAAAAAACATCCAACACAAAAACTCTAGAAAATGTTTTTTTTGCATCTCTCTCTGTGGGACGACAGTTTTTATTCTGCAACCTTCGACTGATATCCTAATCTTTGAAGATCAATGAAGAGCCCCCTACAAATAAATCAAATTTTTCAGTTATATAACCCGCCTCCTCCACGCTATGCCTATTTTACCCCCTGTAGAAAATGTGGAACTCCAAATCTCCAAAAAACGAGGTTTGAGCTGTTTTTATATTTTTAGTATTTTGATTATTGCTGCGCCACCACTGACATCATTTATAAAAATTGTACGCATTTTCCATGCTCATCACAGTAATAATACTCTGTCAAAATATTGCCAAAATTAATGCAATAATTTCCAGATTACACAATACAGTGTGTTCCTTGGTTACTGTAATAGGCAAGGCAATGTTCGGATGAACCTAAAAAAGCGTATTATGCCACTAAGCCTTTCTTTCATGGAAGTCTATTATGAATACAACAAATTTTTCAGTTTTACAACCCCCCCCCCCCTCCCCAACACTTATATCAGTATTTCACCCCCACCCAAAGAAAAGTAGAAAATGATCAGGAACCCCTAAAATGCCTAAAAACCAAATTTGAAGAATCTTTGAATCATTTTCTGTTAATTACTTCGCCGTCCATGCACTGACACCCAAAATTATAGCTGTCACCTACTACGACCTCACGGGCCCACAGCATATCGCTACTGAAATTACGTTACAATCCATACAGCGGTTACTGAGGCTACGAGGCTAGAAGACAAACCAACAGACGGACAGACCGTGACGTGGATTTTCATTATGTAGATATCATAAATCGCCCAAAAAGGGTATTATCTCAAAATCGAAAATTTTCGCGATCACAGTAGTCCCTTCACCTATTGGTATGGGAAGTAAAAGGTACCATCATCCAGTCCCAAGTAAATTAAAGGATTATTTTACTGTGTAAACATCGAATTTCAAAGCATCGAATATTTTCTGAAGACCCACTTAGCAACAACTTGTAATGTAGACTGTATATTTTTTCTCAAATATTTACTCTCGACTTTAAGTGAGGCCTGTTAACTAACGTATGCATAATATGTACTGTCGCACACATGCAACGCAACGTGTGTCTCCAAGTTCACCTGCCCCAAACATAATGGCAATTCCTTCCCTTATATTTTGGTAACGGGGTCACTAACCGATTCCGGAAATTCATATCCATATCAGTGCTGCTTTATAGCATATTATAGGCCAGTCAAAATTAACTTTCTGTTAGCGCCCCTTCGGTTGCGTCGCAAGCCGATAGGCTAGGGAAATGCTTTCGTTGTAAAAAAATTGAATATCTAAATTCTGTAGTTTTACGACTTTTTCACTGCCTGTCTGTAGTCCCTCAGCATGTTGAAGTTTCTGTGACTACCTAATAACAATAACAGTTTTACCAATTTCAATGTAAGACTGGCGGTTACTTTGTAAGAAACTTGTAGTGCAGTGACATTGGAAAAAATATAGAAACTAACCTAATTCCGTTGCACAAACTTCTCCAGATTTTGGTGTATTAAAACCTAGCTTTGAAATATTAAATGACTCTAATATGTTCAAACTTCGTTTAGAAGGGGAGTCCTCGTTGACCAGTGACTAATTTTTAGAATTGAAGCTGGCTAGTTTTCGTTATTACGTGACTATCATATTCTCATTATTTTAGGACGCACAAGTTATTTTTGACTTGCTGCAACAACATTCATGTCATGTATAATCCAATGCCTGAATTCGTCAAACGAGACAGAAACTCAAAACTGTGACCGGATTTGTAATTAGCACCCTCAAATTATCCAAAACACGAGGTTTTGTCTCAATAAAGAGCCAAATAAAGATAAGGTAAACCTGACGATCTGAAAGATCTAACATTTTTGATTTCCGTCAAACGTGACTGAAACTCAAAATTGAGACCAAATTTGTAATTGGCACCCTCAAATTATCCTAAATACGAGGTATCATCTTAATAGAAAGTCAAATAGAGATTTTCGATTTTTTAGGTAGGTAAATCTGAAGATCTGAAATTTTTTATTTTCGTCAAATGAGACTGAAACTCAAAACTGCAACCGGATTTGTAGTCAGCACCCTCAAATTATCCAAAAAATGAGGCTCCATCTTAATAGATATCCGAATAAAGATTTAAAATTTTTAAGGTAAACCTAAAGATCTGAGAGATATTAAATTTTAGATATTCGTCAAACGAGACTAAAACTCAAACTGAGACTGGTTTTGTAGTCAACATCCTCAAAATATCTCGTAATAGAAGGTCAAATAGAGATGTTTGATTTTTTAGGTAAACCTGAAAGATCTGAAATTTTTTATTTTCGTCAAATGAGACTGAAACTCAAAACTGCAACCGGATTTGTAATCGGCATCCTCAAATTATTAAAAACAGGAGGTTTCATCTTAATACAAAGCCAAATAAAGATTTTCTATTTTTTAGATAAACCTGAAGATCTGAGAGATCCGACATTTTTGATTTCCGTCAAAAGAGATTGAAACTTGGAACTGCGACCAGATTTGTAATCAGCATCCTCAAGTTAAAACACCAGGTTGCATCTAAACACCAAATAAAGATTTTCGATTTTTTAGGAAAACCTAAAGATTTGAAAGATCTGACTTTTTTATTTCCGTCAGACGAGACTCAAACCCAAAACTGCGTTCGGACTTGTAATATCAAATTATCTAAAACCCGAGGTTTCATCGTAACAGAATGTCAAATAAGGATTTTTGATATTTTATGTAACGAGACTGAAACTAAAAAAAGCTACCGTATTTGTAGTCTGCCCCCTAAAATTATCCAAAGCACGAGGATTCATCTTAATAGAAAGCTGAATAAAGATTTCCCATTTTTTAGGTAAACCTGAAGATCTGAAATTTTTGATTTTCGTCAAACGTTACCAGAACTCAGAACTGATACCGGATTTGTAACTCGCATCCTCAAATCATCCAAAACATGCAGTTTTATCTTAATAGAAAGCCAAATCAAGATTTTGGAGTTTTTAGGTAAACCTGACATTTAAAGTAATATGTAAAGTCCCATGACACAAAAGACACTAAACCAGGACACCACGGCGAAAGACGAGAATAAATAGCAACAAGAGAAGAAACATATTCGACCGTACCCCTGAAGACGATTGAAGATAGCAGATCAATCGAAACGTTGTAAAAATTGTATAGACAACGGAAGCCAAACAAACCTTCTGACCAATAAGAAAAATAATCATGATTCAATTTGTAATATTTGTATATAGGCATATTACTTAAGTTTTTTCTATAATTTTGTTCTTTGTATATTCTGACTATATCTTCTGACGTAATATTCTGGAGTAGCTTACATATTTGTTTTACAGCCATCTATTTTTATAAGTTCAGTGCTCCGTCTGGAACGGTAAAACATTACTTTATCCCACGGATTGATATTATCTTTTCATTTTTCATGATGGGCAATGGAAACTCTTGAGTTATATCAAGGAACTTACCGAACCCTAAGCTTTCAAGATTTTTTGCCATTAAAGTAACAGGGTTACCGCGCTATGCCGGAAAGCTCGATTTTAGCTTGGATCAATCAAAAAAATTCTTTTCTGTCGTCAGCGACGGGCAGACACGAGGTTATTGCCACGAAAAGGAAAAATTTATTGTACTAACATGCTGAAAGGTTGTCGATTTTCGCGTGAGAACGGCAAAGGTGGCTGAACTTTTATATATAGAAAAAACACAGGTTTAGTACTCTTTTTGCACGGAAAGGGTAAATTGTTGTTTGTATCGAAATGACAGTTGTATGGCTTGGTATTTTTCACAAGCTGCATATATAGTAGTGATACTAAAGTTAACCTATTGCACTTGTCTGGCTCACAAGTAAAACTACTATATCCATTGAAATAGAATGGAGATATGGACTCATTAAGGTCCCCCGAACGTATCAAAGTTATATTACTGCATATTCAGATTCCTCGGTGAATTCTAGTGTGACTTTATGTATCACACATGGGACTTAAAGCGAACCGTTTAGGTGTGTAAATCAAGATTTTCGGTATAAGTAGATATCAGAAAAAAATTGAAAATCGCAGAGATTATAAAATGTAAAAAGCTGTGACTTTGCCGTATTACTAAGCATGAAATGCACCAGCTTAGGTTAGACGCCCAATTTTGAACTATGTTTGTGCTTGGAGAAATCGGTGGATTAATTAAGGAAACTTCTATCAGATATAACTTGATTATTCCAAATGGGAATGCCAAATTTTTTTGTACGATCAAATGTAAAATTTGATAGTCTTTCCAATGATATAAGGTTGCGAGTATCAGTCTCTTGTAGTTCTCAATTAATAATAATAATAATAATAGCGTTTATTGTAAATATAAAATAAATAAAATACAATAAACAACAAGTGACCCAAAAAAAGTTAAAAACTTGTGCTTGGGTATAAGTAGTTATTATAAAATGGAAACAACAAATAAGGGTAAATTCAGGAATATTTATATTTAAATATTATGTATTCCATATATATCAGTAATAATAGGTATTGCATATAGCATATGTCTACAAGTTGGTGAATTTTAATGCGCTTATTATTTACTATCCATTGTTTTAAACCACACTTGAATGAATTTAAAGGCACTAGACATTTTATGCTTTCTGGTATCTCATTGTATAGTCTTGGAGCAAGAAATGTATGACATCGTAATAAAGTATTTTTTCTTGCTTTTGGTACAACATTACATGCAAATCTTATGTCATATTTATGTTCGTGTTTTGTCAAGTTTGATTTATTTTTATATTGGTAAATACCTAATGACATGAAAAATGTTTGGCGGATATCTAGAATTTTTGTTTTAGAAAATAACAAGTCACTAGGATATGTACATTTCACTTTATATAAAATTTTTATTAAACGTTTTTGTATAATTTCTATTGCTTTTATATTATTTTTACATGCTGCGCCCCACACCACAATACAATATCGTATATGACTATGAACAAGTGCTTCGTATACAATGATCATCTGTTCATAGGTAAGTATAGTGGAAAGGAGTTTAAATTTGCTTATAACGTAACGAATCTTTTTGACAACATATTCGGTATGCTCTTTCCATTTGATATGGCAATCTAGATATATTCCTAAGTACTTGATACTGGTGACCAATGATATAGGAGCTACCTGTTTACAACTGATTTGTAAGTTGGTGTATTTCGGTAAGCCGTTTGCGTATGATGCGAATGGAACAAAGTGAGTCTTGTTGAAATTGACTGTTAAAAGTCGACTACTGAACCAATTGAACATTTTTTTAAAACCATTTTCAGCCTTTGATTTTAATATTTCCCAACTTTCAGCAGAAAATATAACAGCTGTATCGTCTGCAAAACTCACTATATCTCCGCTCACATCAACCGCAAATAGATCATTTATATATATATGTTAAAGAATAATGGTCCCAGTACCGTTCCTTGAGGAACACCGCATGTTATAGGCAAAGGAGAACTAGAGCATTTATTTATCACAACAGTTTGTGTTCTATTACTTAAGTAACTTTTAATTAGATGATAGATTTGACCCCGTATACCATAATTTTGTAAAGTTTTCATGAGTATCATATGATCAACTGTGTCAAATGCTTTTGCTAGGTCAACAAATACACATAATGTTGGAATATTTCTGTCTACATTTTTGCATAGTTCTCCTATTACATATGTCACCGCATCTTCAGTAGATTTATTTTTTTTGAAACCGAACTGTTTATCAGAAAATATGTTATATTTCTCTAAAAATTCTGTCAATTTGTTCTTTATTATATTTTCAAAAACCTTTGCCAAACAGGAGATAAGTGAGATAGGTCTATAATTGGATAAATCATATTCATCGCCAGTTTTATGTACAGGCATCACAGTCGCAATTTTGAGTATAGATGGAAAAATACCCTTTTCCAGACAACAATTAATTATTCTAGTGAATGGCTCCGAAATCAGATGTGCTACGATTTTGAGTGTTTCAGCAGTTAAATTGTCTATTCCAGGTGTTTTGCCATTTTTCAGCAGCATTATTGAATTAATTACTTCTTGTTCAGTGATTTCTTGTACTACAATGGAGTTTGAGAGTCTGATTGTTTGTGTGTCTAGGTATCGGATACTTGATTTAATTTTTTCTGCTAGATGTTTACCAATAGAGCAAAAGTATCGGTTAAATTCATTACTAATATCTAAGTTAGTGTTCAACATGTCTCCACTTTGAGACATAATTTTACCAATGTCTTTACCAGAGTTATTTACACCTATAACGTTATTCACACATTTCCATAGCTTTTGTGTATCGTTGGTATGGTTCATGATTTTATCTTGATAATATGACAATTTTCTAGCTCTGATTAAATTTGTAAGCTTATTATGATATTTTTTTTATTTTTCTTTATTTTCTACTGACGGATCATTTATCATTATTTTGTAAAGCCTATTTTTTTCATTTACGGAATTTATTAGAGCAGCAGTGATCCATTCTTTTCTTTTCTGTTTGTTCTTTTTTATTCTCACATTTGTTGTACAATTTTTAATGTGTGTTGTCAGAGTTGTAATGAATGTTTCTGTTGATTTTTCAATTTCACTAGCGAAATACACCTCATTCCACGATTCATTTTTTAGTTCATTTAAAAGTTTATTTTTATTTAAGTATTCTTTGTATCGCAACATTTCACTATTAAGTGGATTATTTGTTCCTGGAAGTAGTATCTGTAGTACTTGAGAAAAATGATCTGTAATTGATGTTTCAACGATAACGGGAATTATTCTCACATCTTTAATTTTGTTATTAATAAATATGTGATCAATACACGATTTTGTACTATCAGTTATTCGAGTGTAGCTGTTTATTGCAGATGTGAAGCCATGAATGCTTAAAATATTAAGATAGTCCTGAATGTTGGTTTCTTCTCCAAGAATATTGATATTTATATCACCTATTATAACATGCATATCTGCAGATATGCATGCTGCAAGATAGTGATTGAGATTTTCAACAAATTCATTTACGAGCGTTTGTGGTGATCTATATATGCACGTAATCAAAATTCTTTTATTACACTTAGTGAAGTATATCTGGACGATTTTGATATTCCCAATAATAAATGTATTATAACTATGTAAAGTATTTTCTCTTATATACACTACCACTCCATCATTTTGATTCACATCGCCATTGTTGTACACTAATGTGTATCCATCAAGCTTATACAACGATATATCATCTAGCTTCCAGGTTTCAGATAGAATTATGAAATCTAAACTAAAATTAAGTTCACTTAGTAGTAATTTAAGTTCATCTAAATTTTTGTTTAAACTCCTAATGTTCATATGAAACATATGCAAACTATTCTTACTTTTTGTAATATTTAGTAGGTTATTGAGATCATATGAGTCTTGAGCAGTATGAGTATTAAATGTTTCGATTTTAAAATCTCTAATATAACTATCCATTTAATACTTTATGTATAATTATTATCTACTTTTATTTTCGTTCAATCAAATATAGCTTAAAATTCAATGTTCGAAAGGTATTGAGATTGAAAATATTTGTAAGTAGGACATTTCTGATCGTCGGATGTGTGGGTAACATCGTAATTCCTATTAAGGGTCTCATTATAATATGTACAATTAGAACATTTCATTAGATTTTGTTTACATGATTTACTTTCATGATTTTGACCACATATCGCACAAACATGTGAATTTAGACAGTGTTTTTCTGTATGATTGAATCGTTGACATTTCCGACATTGCAGTACTTTATTATTTTCGTAAACGTTTAAAACTTGGAAATCAACCAATAGTTTACTACTATAGTTTTCAAAAATATTCCTGAAACCCTTACCTGATATTTCAGCATAAATTATATACATTTTTTTCTTTGTTATATATCTAATGTAGGTGACTTTAATTTCATTTTCTTGTAAAAAAGGATTTTGTTTAAGTATGGTTTCTTCTATTTGTTCCACTGTAGGCGTCTCATCAGATTTAAAACCCGAAATTTGAATTTTTGGCTTGAACGTCTTCGGTTCCGTAATTTTGTATTTTTTTTGGTAATTTCTGACCCATTTCTTCTTTCATTTTGCAGCAATCGTTTTCTTCTATATGTACTTCTACGCAACCGGTGTTTTTCAATTTGCCTACCTGTAAGCACCCTGGCAGGCCATTGAAATATAAACCAAAACATGTTCAGATGGGTGAAAGCAAGTAACTTAGAAGAAAGATACAGACGAAAGACGTTATTGATAAAGACATTATTATTATTAGAGTAAAGAGATAAGAGAATAAGAATTTCGTACAACAAATCAACTCTAACAGAAACAACGGCGGTAACATAATTATTTAAGGTCAAAGGGAAGCTTAAGTATGACAGAAATAGATATTTTTCCTACTAGCTTACTGGCTACAGCAATGTACAGGGTGTCCCATTTTGGGCACTTATACGGGGTATATGGGCTATTTTTGATAATAGAGAGTTGCGGTTTTCGCGTTTTTGAGATACAGGGTGAAATCAAAAACTATCGACTTTGAGACCACTCTCGTATCTCAGTTGTCTTTTATGTTACTGAAAAGTTTAAGTTCATAGAATTTTTTCTGTAAAATTCAGTGGTGTAGTTTGATTTTTTCTTACTCTAACCATTTTTCAGTTATGAAGCAATAAACATATATTTTTATAAATGGAACACCCTATATATTATTTTTTACGTCAGTCAGAAATAATTCAGGCTTTTCAAAAACATAGTATATTAGTATGAATTTTTTCCGAAAACTAAGCTCAAAATTTCATTTTGTACTTTATTTGTAGCAGGGGCCTTGACTAACCTATCAAAAGCAATTTCCAAGTAAACAATTATTAAGATACAAGATACTCAATACTTTTAAACTCAATTATTTAATTGTATTTTACACGGTATTAACTACTTTTTGTAATAATGTTCAGTAAATATTACGTATTTTATTACATTACTTAAAACGAAACAACATTATATCTGAAGAATATCAACACACCATTAAATTTGAAATTGAATCAAAATAAAAACTAAAAACATCGAGGAGCTTTTAGAGATGTTGGTTCAAGTTGGAGACTATTTTCTCGAATGCAAATCTGGTACAATTTCTTATTCCTTTTAATGGCTTTTAAAAGAATTATTGGTCTCCAAACTTGGATCCTGTGCGAATGTTGAAGTATCTTAAACTTGTATGGATGGTAATTGTATTTTTTTAGAATTATCCCTGCAGTTGATTTTTGTACTCATACAGCTTCTTCTTTGTGCTACCAAGATGACGAATGCGTTGCTTCTATGTAACCTAATACGTTTGTTTCCCTTTGCTCCCTATTCTCCTTGAAATAAGTTTTAGGACGTGGTTGAATAAAGGATCCGTACCTAACTATATTAATTTTTAGACGAGCAAACATATCTGAAAACGGTTGCTGTCTCTCTGGGTATCTAAGCTGCCATTATTATAGAAAATTGACAATAATTAAACTGAAAACACAGAAAGAACAAAGCTATATTTAATAAAAATATAATTAAAAGCTCACAGTCTCGCAAGTTTTTTACAGATTTTTTGTTTTTAATAGATGAGTCGTAGCCCACTATCTACTCAATATTATAATAACAAAATATTCATCATTTTAATGAGGCATTATTATTTAAAAAAATGTATTTTGATTCTGTTTTTTCGAATTTGAGTAGGAAGTCTTTTGCAGAGTAATAACTGGTTAGATGTTTATTATTTATGGTTGATTAACCACGCCCTACTGCTACAAATAAAGTAAAAATTGGAAAAATCAAATTTTGGGCATAATTTTCAAAATAACTTAATACTAATATATATTTTTGAAAAGCTTAAATTATTTCTGATTGACTTCAAAAACAATATACAGGGTGTTTCATTTAAAAAATTAGGTATATGTTTGCTTCATAACAGAAAAATGGGTAGAGTAAGAAAAAACGAAACTACACTACTCAATTCTACAGAAAAAATTCTTTAAGATCCTTTTTTAAACTTTTCAATAAAGTAAAAGACAACCGAGATACGAGGGCGGTCGCAAAATCGATAGTTTTCGATTTCACCCTGTCCCTCGAAAGCAAGAGGGCCATGATAATTTTGTTGACGGAATCTTTAGGTCACAAAAAAGTAGCACACTGGCGATAAAACCGCAACTCTCTATCTTCTAAAATAACCGAGATACGCCGTAAAAGTGCCCAAAATGGGACACCCTGTACTAGAGGCTAAAAATTACCCAACAATTAAAAACTCTGAAACAAAAGAAAGTTCTTCACTATTATTATCATTGTCTTGTAGACTCAAGTGGTAGCGACGTATGCCATATGGACTTTTCATTAACCTTGGAGGACCTGTAAACCCACAAGCTAAGTTTCATGCGAATTGTGGCTAAAACAACCGGTGCGCTTATAAAGATAAAATATAGACAAAGTTACTTGTTAGCGAAAAAAGAATCGAATCATCTACCCACAAACGTCACAATATTATGGCAATATGAGATAATATACATAATCTGCACCTGTAGTTCTTATAAATGAATTGATCTCTTGTGACAGCGTATGTGCATACATAAGCGCAACGTGTGAAAAAGTATGTTAACTGACTGAGTAACACCCGCTTGTTTCATTTATTTTGTAACATTAAACCGCTGCAGATGACATCAAAACAATTAAGCGGTAATGGGAGTAGAATTTATAACACGGAGGGTTTTTCAACTGCGGGAGCAAGAGTTTCCAGCCCATTTATCAGTTAGGATATTTGCTCCACGTGACGACAAAGCAGATAGAACTCTTGATTTTTGTTGTGGTGCCTGATCCAAGACGCAATTAATTGACATGAGAGTGAAAAATGGACTCAAGTTAATTGACGCACACACTCTCGTTTTGTATAGTATACCACGGTAACATCTTTTTCTTGCTAAATTGCTGGTTGTCACATAAAATAAAGCAGTACCTCTCGTAACCTAGTCATTAGGCCATATTCTGCTTATACTTCTAGAAATCGAAGCATTTACTTTACATTCAATTAATAAGCAAAAACAAGGAATAGATTCGGTGTTGCTCTAAAGAAAAAGGTATCAACTATTTGCTATTCATAAACAGGAGCATTTGCTTCAAAATTGAAGGATTTACTTCACACCGATAGGCGACATGTTAGCGATAGGAGCCCCTCCCCACTCAAATTAGACGATAAGTGTCATGTATGGCAGAACGAAGTAGACAGTCATTAGATGAAAGACACACATATGGACACAAACCCCCAGCATCGAGACTTAGATCCAGGAAGAATTTCATTATGTCCACAAACCCACTGACAGACTCCAAATCAGTAACCAAAGAGGTACTGTGGAAGCGACGGCTAACAGAGAACCACATACCAACTTGGAATCCAATTGAAAGCCTCCCTGCCGGATCACAACTGGAAACTAGAATGGAGGACCTGTAAAAGTCTCAACAGGACTAGATGCCAAATGGGCAGGTCTGGGGATAACCTAGTGGGGACGATTTATGTGATTGCGGGAGAACCAGACGATAAAGCATTTCCTATCTTGCCCACCCTTGGATTCCCCTTGCACAATCCAGGACCTATGGGAACCGAATGACACGGAAGTGCGATGTGCCAGACAGTGGAAAGAGCTATGAGCAAATGCAGACAATCATTTCTCACTTGTGACGTCTGTGATCGTCACGTATAATGTGTTTCTTTCTTCCTCTAATAATCGACTAATAAAATTGACTAATACAAATACAAATGGAGAAAACAAAACAAAATAAAATTAAATTGAAAAAAAATCATGTATGGTTAACCAATTAATTCAAATGCAGCTCAAACATGATTAAATAAATAAACCATGGCGGATGTCAAAGTTTACAGGGTGTCGCATTTTGAGCACTTTTACGGGGTACCTCGGTTATTTTTGAAAATAGAGAGTTTCGGTTTTCGCGACAGTGTGCTACTTTTTTGTGAAAATAAAGACGCCGTTAACAAAATTATCATGGCCCTCTTGGTTTTTGAGATACAGGGTGAAATCGAAAACTCGATTTTGGAACCACCCTCGTATCTCGGTTGTCTTTTATCTTATTGACAAGTTTAAAAAAGTGTCGATTAGGTAGATTTTTTTCTGTAAAATCCAGTGATTTAGTTTGATTTTTTCTTGCTATAACCATTTTTCAGTTATGAAGCAAACTTTTTTTTTTAAATGGAACACTATGAGGATATATTATTTTTGTCGATCGAAAATAATTCAAGCTTTTCAAAAATATATATTAGTATTAAGTTATTTTGAAAATTGCGCTCGAAATTTGATTTTTTCATTTTTTACTTTATACATTTGTAGCAGTAGGTCATGGTTAATCAACTATAAATAATAAGCATTTAAGCAGTTATTACTCTACAACAGACTTCCTACACAAAAAAACAGAACCAAAATATCTTTTTTTTAAATAATAATGTCTCATTAAAATGATTATTGTGTTATTATAATATTGAATCTATTAAAGAAGCAAATCTGTAAAAAAATGCGAGACTCAGTTTTTATTTATATTTTTATTAAATATAGCTTTGTTATTTTTGTGTTTCTATTTTAATTATTGTCAATTTTCTATAATAAGGGCAGCTTAGGTACCCAAAGGGACAGCAACCGTTTTCAGATATGTTTGCTCGTCTAAAAATAAATATAGTTAGGTTCGGATCCTTTATTCAACCATGTCCTAAAACTTATTTTGAGGAGAATAGGGAGCAAAGGGAAACAAACGCATTAGGTTACATAGAAGCAACGCCTTCATCATCTTGTAAGCACATAGAAGAAGCTGCAGGGGTACCAAAATCAACTGCGGAAAGAATTCTAAAAAATACAATTACCATCCATACAAGTTTAAGATACTTCAACATTTGCACAGGATCCAAGTTTGGGAATATTTAATCGCCATAACACGAAGGAGACCAATAATTCTTTTAAATGCATTAAAAGAATAAGAGATTGTGCCATAGATTTGCATTCGAGAAAATAGTCTCCATCTTGAACCAACATCTCTAAAAGCCCCTCGATGTTTTTAGTTTTTATTTTGATTTAAATTCAAATTTAATAATGTGTCGGTATTCTTTAGATTATAATGTTGTTTGGTTTTAAGTAATGTAATAATGGACTAAGTAATGTTTATTGAACATTAACGCAAATAGTAGTTAATAGCGTATAAAATACAATTAAATAAGTGAGTTTAAAATATTGAGTATCCTGTATCTTAATAATTGTTCACTTGGATACTGTTTTTATACAGGGTTATTCACGTTATTCGACACGGAGCATTATGGCTAAAGTATTTGATAAAAAAGAAAATAATAATTTCGGATGTATAGAGACCCATAAAGGCTACATTTTAAAAATACTCTCATGTTATACAGGGTGTCCCAAAAACACGAAATGTATCAAAGTTATGTTTTTTTTTTAAATAGAACACCCCCCCGCCCCGTATATTATTGCATATTCGGATTCCTTGGTGAATTCTAGTGTGACTTTATGTCATACATGGTACTTAAAGCAAACCGTTTAGGTGTAAATCACCATTTTCGGTATATGTAGATAGGAAAAAATTGAATATCGCAGAGATTATAAAATTTGGAAGGCTGTGACTTTGCCACAACAAACAAAGTCTAACCAGAAACGTATAAAGTAAAAAATGAAAAAATCAAATTTTGAGCGTAATTTTCAAAATAACTTAATACTAATATATATTTTTGAAAAGCCTAAATTATTGCCGATTGACTTCAAAAATAATATACAGGGTGTTCCATTTAAAAAAATATATGTTTGCTTCATAACTGAAAAATGGTTAGAGTAAGAAAAAATCAAACTACACCACTGGATTCTACAGAACAAAATCTACAGGACTCTTTATAAACTTTTCTATAAGACAAATGACAACCAAGTTACGACGGTGGTCCCAAAATCAATAGTTTTCGATTTCACTCTGTATCTCAAAAACCAAGAGGGCCATGATAATTTTGTTGGCGGCATCTTTAGTTTCACAAAAAAGTAGCATACACACAATAAAGTAACCGAGATACCCCGTAAAAGTGCCCAAACTGGGACACCCTGTACAAACACAAAGAGAAACAAAATCCACGTGAGTGCGATTTTCGATCCCTCTTTCGGTCTGAGGAAATAAACGTTTTGTGATTAGCCGACTACTTCATTGGTGAAAATCTGGAAACCAAGGGAAGGGGAACTTTCGCCAGAATACAAAATGAAAGTGTTTTTATGGTATATTGCTGATCCGGGTTTCCAAAGCGGTATACTGGGATGTACACAACCTTCAGTCCACAGGGTTGTCGATACCACTTTCCGTCGCATTGTGGACAAGGCGGCAAACTGAATCAAGGTCCATTTCGACTGAAAATGAAGTAATGGAAGCAGCCAAAGTGGAATGGTCAGAAAAAAATGCCTCTTTGTTTTTTGCGTTGGGAGTTGAGATTTGTCCAATATTTCAGGATATTGTTTTACGCTTTCGGCAATGAACTTACACTCAGATTGCTCCTCGGCTGCGCCTTGTACCTTGTACCTCTACTGGGTAGTTTGACAGTTCCTCGTCACTTCCCATCTTTATTATAGCAATCAAACACAATCTCAAAATTCTGAGTGAACCTCAGCAGTACCAGCAGCCACCTTGTACCTAACCTAACATTAATATTGCTTCCCGCATTTGCCTCTGTAACTGCAAGTTGAAACCTGTCTGCGGCAACATACCCGTAACAGCGCATGTCTACCTTTTCCTTTTTTTCTGCGAGGATTTTCTTGCAAAGAAAAACAAAAGATTATGAATACGAAATAAAGCAAAATAAATCTTTTCCTTCTAACTTTTCCTCCTATCAACGTTAGCGCATGACTGGGTTAGTGTTCACTAAAACAGTCGTGTCGTGTCTTACTTATGCTTACTGTTGATGGACAAATAAAATATAAAGTCATTGTTATTACCGTAGTTTATTGATCCCCAATTTATGTTTACATGATATTGATGGAGCCAGGGCCGTTCCTGGTGTCATACGCGCCCTGGTGCAAGCGTGGTGCGAGTATGGTGCAAGCTAAACATTGCCACCTTATCGCCCGCTATGCAAAAATCAGTAAAATCGATATACTTGTATATCATATTCCAGATTATTCATTATTCACGTTATTCGACATGGAGAATTATGGCTAAAGTATTTGATGGAAAAGAAAATGACAATTTCGCATGGATAGGGGCCCATTAAGGCTACATTTTAAAAATGTTTTCATTTTATGCGTGTCCCCAAAACACGAGACCTATCAAAGTTACATTATTTTTAAATAAAACACCCTGTATGTTATTACATATTCGAATTCCTTGGTGAATTCTAGTGTGACTTTATGCCATACATGGTACTTAAAGTATCACACCTGGGATTTAAAGCGAACCATTTAGGTGTAAATCACAATTTTCGGTACAAGTAGATGTCTGAAAAAATTAAACATTGCAGAAATTGCAAAAATTCAGAAGGCTGTAACTTTGCCGGATTACTAAGCATGAAATGCGTTAGCTTAGGTTAGACGATTAAATCTGTATTGTGTTTGTGCTTGGAGAAATCGGTCGATTAGTTAAGGAGACTTCAATCAGAGATAACTTGATTTTTTCAAACGGGAATGTCTAATTTTTTTATACGATTGAATGTACAATTTGATAACCTTTCCAATGATATAAGGGAGTGAATATCAGTCTCTAGGAGTTTTCATTTATTTTCAAATTTTTAATCAAATGGTGTTTTTCATTGTTCCTACCTATAATCAACCTAGCAAACCATGAAATATAAACAAAAACATGTTCACATGGGAGAAAATAGTTAACTCAGAAGAAATATGTAGACGGATTAGAGTAAAGAGACAAGACTATAAAAATTCTTTACAACTAATCACCTTCAACAGAAACCACGGCGGTAACACATTTAAGGTGAAAGAGAATCTGGAGTATGACAGAAATAGATATTTTTCACAGCCTACTGGCTGCTGTACTAGAGGTTAAACATTTTCAAAACAATTGAAAATCCTGAAATGAAAGAAAAACTGCCAGCGATTGTTGCTCCAGCATGCAATTATCAATAACATGTAGTGGTGTAAAAAAATAGTAATTTGCGTTAATGTAAAGATACTTCTGATAAATCAGATTTAAATTTTCTCTGTTCTAAAAAATTTTGCGCCCCATAACGTCCAGCGCCCTGGTGCCTTGCACCACTTGCACCACCGGGTAGGCACGGCCTTGGATGGAGTTGATAGCCATTCCTTGATGTCCTGCATTCATAGTTTAATGTCGGTTACTCAATATAAAAAAGCTTTGTATCAATCACCGATTCATAAAATTCAGGTTAAATTGACTACGACGATTCATGGATTCTATTCTGTGTGTAATGACAACGATGAATAGAACCATGACTAACAGTTCAAATTTTGTTACAGATTCTCAACTTGACTATGAGTTCGGAGTCATTGTGACATCACCAGAAGACACCAACCATGACGTGCATGATTGTCGGTACATCGAAGAAAAAAAAGCTGTAGGACAATTTTTTCTTCGATAAATTTCGATACACCGGTGTACCTGAATACTCGATATAAGTGATATTTGAATTCCGTCCAGTTTTCTTAAATCAGCGATACTTACATATGGACTCTGGGACTCTGTGGTAGTGTAACTTAGTGAAATAAACAATTTGGAGGACCTGTATGACGACTACTTAAGATGCCTAGCACAATAAGAGGTAAGTTTTAAGCTGATAATTTTAGCACTTTTCAGGACATGTATCAAGTTCAACTGTTTTGAGTGGTTTCTGAAGATTAGTTTAGCTGACTGTAGGACTTGGCGTTGGTGCGCAAAATCCACTTGTATAATTGGAGTTTTTTGATCTCAGTGGATAGCAGCTTTATTCTATTTTAATTAAGCCGCACTTTAGTTTATGCTCTTTTTAGCTGTATTGTGCTAATTATAATACCCGCAACTCAATATCCTGAGGCTCTAGAAGGAACAGTGTGGCAAATAGTTAAAGTCAACTTTGAAGTGATAGAAAGTGTCTAGTAACATTCTTCCACACGGCTTTCTATAAGTTTGAATAAAATATATTAGACGTACTTATATGCAATATATCAAATGTTCTAACTCCATGTCTTACCTTTTTTTTCCTCTGGGAGCCATCAGTACTTATACCTTTAAGGCCTATTGTACTATAACTTCCCAGAGGGGGGACGGTGCACGGCCAGCACCGTTGGAATGGTACCATCATCCCGGACGGTCCGACGGGGGTCTCCCGTCCGGGCCTTCCGGTCGATCATCCAAAGTGCCGGCCGCGTTAAGATGCTCCGCTCAGCGCTCGTATGGGCGACACCGACAGCCAGTCCAAACTGGCTGCTGCTGCCCCACTATCGAAGGCAGACGCTGTTCACCGCGCAGCCATGTGGGTCCCCATATGTCTTACCTTACTGTAGCCTCAGTTTTCGCTTGTGCTTGTAAAGTAAAATAAATCCAAATACCTACTGGAACTGTTCTGTGTTCCAGTTGATTGATAGAGAAATGTTTTCAATAAATGTTTCATAATGAATGTGGCCTTATATCTTTAGTTTTACAGCCAGGAAATATTAGTAAGTAAGATATGTACGAGTAGGTTTGAATTGTATAATTAAATATACCATAATACAGGGTGGGTGCGTGGACGGAGGATTGTGGGCTGACTAAAAAATATTTAAAAAATCTGTCACTTGATCATGATAGGGACCCTTAAGGGCTATAACGTAAAAATATTTTCACTCAAGTTTTGACGTTTATACAGGGTGATTCATATCAAACTTACATTTTTTTTAATGGAACCCCCTATATATATCACATATGGTACTTTAGACGAACCGTTTAGGCGCAAATCACCATTTTTGGTATAAGTAGGTATCAGAAAAAAATTGAATATCGCAGCGATTATAAAACTTAGAAGGCCGTGACTTTGCGGTACAACTAAGCATGAAATGCGTTACCTTAGGTCATAGGGCTAAATTTGAATTCTTTTTGCACTTGGAGAAATAAGTAGATTAATTAAGGAAACTTCAACCACAGATAACGTGATTATTTAAAATGGGAATGCCTATTTTGGTTTCAAGAATCAAATGTAAAATTTGATTACCTTTCTAACGATATAACATTCTCGATATCAATCTTTTTTAGTTTTCATTTTATTTCAAATTTTCTGTCAAATCGGTGTTTTTCAATTTTCCTGCGTGCAAGCAACCTAGCAGGCCATGAAAAATAAACAAGCGCTCGTTAATATGGAAGAAACCAATCAACTTAGTAGAAAGATGCAAATTAACTAGAGCAACGAGGCAAGATTATGAAAATTCCTTACAACATATTAGCTCTAACCGGATACAACAGCCGCAAGATATCTAATGTCAATGAGTAGCTGGGCTATGACAGAAGTGTTTGTTTTCCATAGCCTACTAGCTATTGAGGTCTACTAGAGCTTGACAACTTTCCAAAACGATTAAAAATTTTGAAACAAAAGAAAAACTACCAGCGATTTTTGGTTACAATCTAACATGTTTAGAATAAAATTTCACATTTAATGGGATAAAAAATTAGTCATTTCCGTTTAGTTAAGTCAAAAGTGAAGATATCTTCAACTGGAGCATTCTGAACATCTATTGAAATAATTGCTAGAATTTTTTAATTACGCTATGTTGTAATTGTGTTTATTTCATGTAGTTTTCTGCAAACCAAATTATCTTTTACAACTCAAACAGACTGCAAATCAAGTTTCATTTTCCGCGATTTTGCTAATAAGTAGAAGTACCTACTGAAGAATTTGAAGGGTTCCAGTCAGAGGTATCATTACTTTTGGCTTACGGAAATGGCTACTTTTTTATAGCATTAAATGTGAAAATTTATTCAGAAGACATAGATATTCTACTGCACACAGTAGTTTTCCTTTGATTAAATATTTTTTTACTGACTTTGGAAATTGGCTAATAGCTAGTAGGCTGTGAAAAATGAGCGTTCTTATTACCGCTATTTTTTCTGGTTAGAGCTAACATGTTGTAAGGAATTTTCATAATCTTGTCTCGTTGCTCTAGTTAGTTTGTATCTTTCTACTAAGTTAGCTGGTTTCTTCCATATTAACGAGCTTTTGTTTATTTTTCATGGCCTGCTAGGTTGCTTGCATGCAGGAACATTGAAAAGCACCGATTTGACTGAAAATTTGAAATAAAATGAAAACTAAAAGAGATTGATATCGAGAATGTTATATCGTTAGAAAGGTAACCAAATTTTACATTTGATTCTTCAAACCAAAATAGGCATTCCCATTTGAAAAAATCAAGTTATCTGTGATTGAAGTTTCCTTAATTAATCTACTGATTTCTCCAAGTACGAAAAGAATTCAATTTTAGCCGTCTGACCTAAGGTGACGCATTTCATGCATAGTCCTACCGCAAAGTCACGGCCTTCTAAGTTTTATAATCGCTGGGATATTCAATTTTCTTCTTATACCTACTTATACCAAAAATGGTGATTTGCGCCTAAACGGTTCGTCTAAAGTACCATATGTGATACATAAAGTCACACTAGAATTAAGCAGGGAATCCAAATATGCAATAATATATAGGGAGTTCCATTCAAAAAAATGTAAGTTTGATATGAATCACCCTGTATAAACGTCAAAATTTAAGTGAAAATATTTTTACGTTATAGCCCTCAAGGGTCCCTACCATGACCAAGTGACAGATTTTTGAAATATTTTCCAGTATGCCCACAATCCTCCGTCCACGCACTATTGGCCCACCCTGTATATAATAAAACCCCTGGTTATCGCCTTGAATATCAGTTACATTGGATAGAAAATAACATTTAATAAAGACCAACCCTGAAGTAAAAGAAGAAATAAAGTATTACGGGAGCTTTGCGATACAATATGGGTGTTTTGGCTTCCACTTTGCGATCTTCAGCTTTGAGACTGATAATACTGATATACTAGTGATTACTGCGCTTAACCTAGGTGAACAGTTTCTACACAAAGAGCATCGATTTTCAGTTCAACAAATCAGACTCTTAACAGGGACTCTCAAACCTACACTGTCCTACTAGGTACCAATATTAAGCCATATATCACCACCACACCCCCTTAGAAGCTCAAGTTACCTGCATCTCACTGACTTAAGACAAAAAAATAACAAAAGTAAAAACGGTCAGAAAGAGCTCTTCAAGAACAGTAGCATCGAAAGCTGTATATACCTGAAAAACCACGCTGTCTTAAGCTGGGGTTAAATACTGTCTCCTCAATGTTAATGCGGGGTCAGCAAACAATCCCAGATATAGGGGGATATGGGGCTCAAATTAAATATATCATACCTCCACCACCAGAAGGCCATCAAAATTATTTGTTGGCTTTTTATGGGATTCGATTAACTCCGGACCATATAAATATTCCCCATAATAAAATTGTATCGGCCCCTCTGGAATATCGACCGGATTAGAAGCAAAATGGGTCCTGAAGCTCATGAGGTAGAACAATACGTCTTGCTATATGCGACTCCTCCAGCAATCAGTTATACAGGGTGAGTCCTAAGATGAAACTTTTTTTAAACTGTGTATAGAAGTCTTTAAAATAAACAACTTTTTCAAATAGCTTTTTTCCTAAAACTGACAAATAAGCGAGATACAGAATCAAAAAGGTAAATCTAGGCTTGTGTATCAAGACGTACCTAGTCTGTTTTTGTTTATTTTTTCACTCGGATTTTTGTCTTATCGATCAGGCATTGTACCTATCAATTAGTGCACTAGCCACTTTCAATTTTAAATTGGAAAATCCTAAAAGTTATTTCATAATAATGTGCTACTTTTAGGATGTACTAATTTAAAATTAACAATGATAAACAAAAAGTGACTACTGCACTATCTGACAGGTACAATGCCTAACCGATTTGACAAAAATCAGAGCAAAAAACTTAACATATACAGACGTACATCTTGATACACAAGCCCAGATACATCTTTTTATTCTGGACCTCGCTCATTTTTTAATTTTCTGAAAAAACGTATTTGAAAAAGTTGTTTATTTTATAACGACTTCTATACACAGTTAAAAAAAAGTATCAACTTAAGACTCACCCTGTATACAGAGTTCACTCAGCAGTTTGCAAATTAAACGTAAAATCTAAAAATAAAGAAATAAAACAAAATTAATTTAAAAAAAAGATATATAAAAAAGGGGTTAACCTTTTTTATAGGTACGACGTGTTTTGAAAATCTTGTAGGGTATTTATTAGGGGGTTTATTTTTTCCTTTATGTATTCTATTACCATGAAGTTAAGTTAATGGTGTTTATTTCTATATCTCAATTATCTAATGGTGTGTTGGAGACACCCTCAGGGTGATATTTTAGTTTATTCTTTCTTTTGGACAACTTCGACGCTGTGGCATGAGCTGCCAGGGAATTTGTTTCCCAACGGATACCACCTGCAGCATTTCAAATTTAATGTGCACCGACACTTATCCTCTCGTAGCGCTCTAGAGCGCCATATACGTAGGCTTTCAGCTTTCAGCCTTTGCGGGAGGCTGGCCATAAAAAAATTATAACGGTTTTGACGAAAATGTAAAAGGAGTGTAGAAGTTCAAATGCGCCTCGTATCTTGTCTTTCGTTTGGTCTATTTTTGTTGTTATTATGTTGTTCAACGCTAAAGTTACTATTCTTGTGTATCTCCCATTCTGAGAACAAACTGATATTCAAGTGGTAAGTTAGATAAGAATGAGCAGGGATTTTTTTGGGGCTGGGTATAAATTATGACAGAACGTCACTTTAGTCATCATTTGGAAAATATGTATACGATAATTCTGCCTTTTTTAAAGATAAGTCGCCTATAGCACTGTAGGTGTTGATTTTAGTTTTTTATGACAATCAAAACTGATACACAATAGCACCACAACAGATTTGGCTTGCGGTGAAACCGGCGTATTGAGAGTCTTAATGGACATTGTTCTTTGATCGCAAGATGAAAGACGATCCGTGTGATTGGTATGCGAAGAAAGTATCAAGCAGGTTGATTCAAGATGTGAAGGTACTACTTGGGTTTCAAGCATCGCTCACCCTATAAAAACCAGTTTCAGTGACCATTGGCCAATGTACGAAAATGCAGCAGGCAGGCAGTTCGGTCGAGCCACACGGACCTGACTTAATTTCAGAACGGTACTCTCTGCAAGTTTAAAATGTATAAAAAAAGCCGAATGTTGAGATGGCCCGTTACATGCTCGAATCTGGCCGGAGTTAAGAACCAACGACGAGCCTACAAGGGCAATGTACTGCGGAGACCTTTAATTTCGTACCGTTACTCCATCATAAAAAATCGTTTGGGAGAGGTGTACAAATGAATATGGACAGGTTTTTTATTGGTTTCGGGTACACACATGTATAAGAAGAATATCTTGTTTCACGCTTGTTTATTTAGTCACCATATCAAAGTAAAGAAAATACTACCTGAATGAATTTTACTTCCAATTCCATCAGTTGACTGAAGTATTGTAGTACCTAGTTGTAGAAAAGTTTCGGATTTGACATGATATGTTTTTTACGTTTCATGACATAGCAGTTAACTAAAAATGCCTCATCCCAGACTTCGCCGTTGTACTATAGTTTTATACTGTCTGTATAATAATGGGGTATTTTAAAAAAAATGACAGAATATTAGTGCTACGTCTCCAAAAACCATGTAACGAAGATTTTTACTT
Source organism: Callosobruchus maculatus (assembly GCA_951848785.1). NCBI lineage: Eukaryota > Metazoa > Arthropoda > Insecta > Coleoptera > Chrysomelidae > Callosobruchus > Callosobruchus maculatus. The sequence goes on from CATOUR010000214.1 coordinate 774,444, forward strand.
TTTACTTCCCACACCGATAGGTGAGGGGCGTATTGTGATCGCGAAAATTTTCGATTTTGAGATATTACGCTTTTTGGACGTTTCATGATGTGTACATAACGAAAATCCACGTCACTCATTTCCGTCGGTATGTCTGTCGGTCTGTCTGTTGGTCTGTCTGTCGGTCTGTCTGTCGCGTTTTTCTACCCTCGTAATCTCAGTAACCGCTGCATGGATGGTGATGAAGTTTGGGCAGCGTTATGCTGTAGGGTCGTAGTAGGTAATGTTCTTATAATTTTGAAAATCGTTATACGGGGGGCGGAGTAATTAGCAAAAAACAAAAAATTTCAAATATGCCTCAAACTTCATTTTTAGGCGTTTTAGGGGTTCCTGATCATTTTCATTGGGTGGGGGTTAATTTGGGGTAGTTGGGGGTGGGGGGTTGTAAAACTAAAAAATTTGTTGTAGTCGTAATGGGCTGTCCCTTGATATGTAAATGAAAAACCTAGCGGCATAATACACTTTTTTAGGTCCATCCGAACGTTGCATGCTCATTAGAAGCCACGGGACTTAGAATTTGTGATGTATACTTACGAGTATGGTTTTATATCGTTCGATATCGCGTAACGCGAAAATTGTTCAATTGATTTCAATGAAATTTTGACACAGTATTTCTCCCGCGGCGAGGATGGAAAACGCGTATGTTTTGGAAAAATCAGGTCAGTGGCGGCGCGGCAATAATGAAAAAAATAAAAATATAAAAACAGCTCAACCTCAGTTTTTAGGCGTTTTAGGGGTTTCTGGTCATGTTCTACGTTTTTCTGAGTGAGGATGAATTTGGGGTGGCTGGAGGGTGGGGGTTGTACAACTGAAAAATTTGTTGTATTCATAATAGTCTGTCCATTGACCTGTAGAAGAAATACCTAGCGGCATATTACACTTTTTTAGGTCCATCCGAACATTGGCTTTTTGTGAACTGTACATAAGAGTTTTGCTTTACTTCGTTCTATTTATATTGCGTAAAGCGAAAATTATTGAATTGATTTTAATAAAATTTTGACACAGAATTTATTACCGCGGCGAGAATGGACTCTGTTTTTGAAAAACCGTGTCAGTGGTGACGCAGCAATAATCAAAAAAACCAAAAATATAAAATCAGCTCAAACTTCGTCTTTAGACGGGTTGGAGGCTCTTGATCGCTTCGCATCGTCCAGTTGAAGCATGCAGAAAAAAACTGTGGCGTCCTAGTTCCTAAGGAGGGAGAGGCAAGAAACTGTTTACGAGGGTTTTTGTGTTGTGTTGTTTTTGCGGGCGGATGGGCGATAATTTAGTTGCAAGGGGACTTTAGACTATAGCTTCATGCAATGGGAAATAATAAAATGGTATCATCAAGTGACCTCAAAAATTTCTTCCAATGTTCAAACAAAAAAATTGGCGCCAAAGCTGTGACGTAATAAATCTTTGCGTGACGTCATAAGTCTTTCGTGGACATGTTAGATAATCTCAGCTCAGTTAACTTTACTCAGTTCAATACGGGTTCCTTTTTTTCAAACTCAATTCAAATGACGTTAACGAAAACTGTGAATTTTAGGTTATCTTCGCAAATTCCTCAACATCTTTGGCGCCACTGTAGATCTCGTCTATAGAATCGTGCTGAGAAATTTAAATTTTTGATTTCAAATGTCATAAAAAAAGTCGAAGACATTTTGAATATCGCCTGTATGTCTGTATGGAACAAAATGGCTCCCATTCAAAACCTAATAATGGAAACAATGCTTCATTTTAATAATCACCATATTTTTTAACAACTTCCATAATAATTATCTTCAATCCGATCACACTGTTGTATTTGTCAATGAATTTCCCTTCAAAATAATCACAAATCGAAATACAGATTGACGTGCCACGGCAATTTTTATTTTTTTCAGTCATTTCGGAGATAAGGTGGGTGGCAAATTTTGACTGGGACACACTGTATTGATACGATATATACAGGGTTATTCACGTTATTCGACACAAAGCATTATGGCTAAAGTATTTGATAAAAAAGAAAATAATAATTCCGGATGGATAAAGATCCATAAAGGCTACATTTTAAAAATATTTTCATGTTATACAGGGTGACCCAAAAGCACGAAATGTGTCAAAGTTATGTTTTTTTTAAATGGAACACCCCATATATTATTCATACATATTCAGATTCCTTGATGAATTCTATTGTGACCTTATGTATCATACGTGGGACTTAAAGCGAACCGTTTAGGTGTAAATCACCATTTTCGGTACAAGTAGATATCAGGAAAAAATTGAATGTCGCAGATATTATAAAACTTGGAAGGCTATGACTTTGCCGTATTACTAAGCATAAAATGCGTCAGCTTTGGTGAGACTGTCAAATTTAAATTACGATTATTCTTGGAGAAATCGGTCGATTAATTATGGAAACTTTGATCACCGATAACTTGATTTTTTCAAATGGGAATGATGCCTAGTTTTTTTTATACGGTTAAACGTAGAATTTGACAACCTTTCTAATGACATGAGGTTGTGAATATCAATCTCAGGTATTTTTCATTTAATTTTAAATTTTCAGACAAATCGGCGTTTTTCAATTTTCCTACCTATAAGCAACGTAGCAGGCCATGAAATATAAATAAAAACCTGTTCAGGTAGAAGAAAACAACTAACTTAGCTGAAAAATACACACGAACTAGACTAAAGGGACGAGATTATAAAAATTACTCTCATTTGAAAAAATCAAGTCATCGCTGATCGAAGTTTCCTTAATTAATCGACCGATTTCTCCAAGCATAAACGTAATTTAAATTTGACAGTCTCATCAAAGCTGACGCATTTTGTGCTTAGTAATACGGCAAAGTCACAGCCTTCCAAATTTTATAATATTTGCGATATTAAATTTTCTCCTGATATCTACTTATACCGAAAATGGTGATTTACCCCTAAACGTTTCGCTTTAGGTCCCATGTATGATACATAAAGTCACACTAGAATTCACCAAGGAATCTAAATATGCAATAATATACGAGGTCCTCCATTTAAAAAAGCATAACTTTTATACATTTCGTGTTTTTGGGACACCCTGTATAACATGAAAATATTTTTAAAATGTGGTCTTTATGGGTTTCTATTCATCCGAAATTATTATTTTCTTTTTTATCAAATACTTTAGCCCTAATGCGTGTCGAATACCGTGAATAACCCTGTATATACATACATCTCCAATATTCAACATTATTTTAAATTTGATGTCTGAGTGAAGTGTAGAATAGCTGCTTTATACAGGGTGTCCCACGATGATTAAGACAAGCAATATTATATCGGAACTGGGCAGTAGTAGAGAATTATAATTTTGGGGTGTAAATTAGAGGAAATGTATCTTTTGTTATTATTGTGTTATCCAATGTCGTATTCATTTTTGGTCACGTGACGCTCGATTCAAAATTATTAATGGGATCCTTCCAATAAAACCAATTAACTAGCACACATGGGGTCTAAAGTAATTAGTTCAAGAGCTACAGGTACTTAAAGGATTGTACCACTACCATTAAGACGATCAATGAAAAGAACAATAGCAAAATAATTTAACTGTAGCGATATATGTATATTGTTTTATAGGGAGGAACACAGAAAGGCACAAATATACAGGGTGTCCCATTAATAATTTTGAATTGGATGTCACGTGACCAAAAACAAATACCCCATTTGGTAGCACAATGACAAGAAAAGACACAACATTTGCTCTAATTTACACCCTCAAAATTATAATTCTCTGCTACTGCCCAGTTTCGATATATTGCTTGTCTTAATCGTCGTGGGACAACCTGTATAAATATGAACCATTTGGAGTGCGACCAAACAACAACAGGTTATTTGTGTTGATTGTTGTTGTCTTCTGCGACTGAAATTTCTGTTACCAAATGGCACCAAAAATGTACCAAAGTGCTGACGAATTTACCTGTGATACGTAATTCCAGGCTCCTTCCTGCTGCTGTGACTTTTACAACTGTAAGCTGCACACCCTACCATTATAGGCCTTTACGGAAACACTGATCTGGATCCGGATAGATCAGTTATACGTAAAACAGCTGTTGAGGGCTGTTCCAAATTACGGTTCTATCGCCCTCCCAGAACTGATTTCATCATGCGCCGCCCATTTTGTGTGTTTTTAGAACTGTAAAATGGGCGGGGCATGATGAAATCAGTTCTGGGACGATGATAGAACCGTAATTTGGAACAGCCCTCAACAGCTGTTTGACGTATAACTGATCTATCCGGATCCAGATCAGTGTTTCCGTAAAGGCCTTATGTACACCACAATATTTTACAATGATTGGTCTTAAAAACGCCAAATATAAAAAAAATATTTTGACAGCTGTCAAATAGCTATTAATTTTCGGTCACAGCTAATTCGTATAGCAGCAAACGCGCATGCGGTATCCACTCTCTTTCCTTATCTAAGGAAATACTGAACGGTCCACGTCTTCAGTACCACACTCAGTATTTTCCATATTAGGCCTTTACGGAAACAGAGATCTGGATCCGAATCGGTCAGTTATATGTCAAACTGCTGGTATTTATGATTCCATGGATTTAACGGACATCGAACAACGAAAAAGTTGGTTTAAGAATAAAAAACGGATGGCTAAAAAACAGCTAGGTACTGATCATCCGATCACGATTGCTTACCGTACGTCAGGATCAGCGATCCTTGTAATCGGGTTAAACTGATCATACTTTCCGTAAAGGCCTATTGAAAATTTGATCGAAACAATGAATACACATACACAAAATTGCAACAGCAATTAATTTATTATGAATGACAAAAACGACGTTAACGTAAATGGAACTGGTATACCGTCTAGCGACGTTGCCAAGTCCGAAATAAATTCTCGACATATGTACTACAAACTACATTCTTTTGATTTTTACGATCATTGTTGAGAACGTTCAGTCTATTTATATATTATTTCTAACTAATACTCCATGACCTATCTTCAACATTTCTAATGATTCTCAAAGTTATGAACATGTATCTCGTAAATTTGGTTCTCCTACATTGCATTTGATCAATAGAAAATTTTGTAAGTTGCAAGTGATACCTTGACGCATTATTTTGTGACAGATGTAACAAATACACTAAGCAAGGTGTAATCAGAGCCTCACGACTTTAACACTGGTAAGTCACTTTACGGCATCTGTCATGTTTCACACTCAATATGATGTGTTGCTTGAGAAATTATTGTGTTAATCGTACAAGGAGTTTTGCTAAAGGCATCCAAATTGATAGGTTACCTTCTACTCATGGGATAAGATACTGCTGTGGTATAAAAGGGGAAAATACGGTTGCAAATTTACTATATGACACACAGAAACCAGATGAACAATTGGACGACAAAGTTACGGTAGTGGGAACTGGAGCTGTCGGTATGGCGTGTGCTTTTAGTATTTTGTCTCAGAGTATTTCTAATAATCTGGTCTTGATAGGCCAGGATGAGGATAAACTAGAAGGTAATCTTATTTAGTTTTGCAAAATGCTTCACTATCAGAGTAGCAGAGAGCTATAGGTGCAGTCTTGAACTTAAAAACCATGAATTCGGTTTTTCGGGGGACGCTCCATAGTTCTCATTTCATTTACAATATAATTTAAACTAGACTTGCAACGTGAGACACTGACGGTAGTTCTTCCTTTAACCATATAATCTACACATTTTTCCACACCTCTTTCTTTCGTAAAGTTGATTGATGTGTAATGAAATAGATCTCCTACATTAGTTGACTTCTCTATTTCTCTGTTTTGCCTGCCATTTCATTGCCGTCCAGTAATATCTTGGTATCCACCTTTCTCTGCCTTTTTATGTTCATTAGAGCTACTGAAGTTTAACACTTGGTCTGAAAGTAGATTGTACTTTCTTTCTTAAGAATGCCCAGGGAGCAAATCCCGGAAATCAAAAGTTTTGATGTGACCTCATGACGACCTATATAGAAACTTCATAAAATATGTACCATTGGTTTGCACCGCTAATAGTTAACTTTTGGCTTAGCTTACCAATTATTAACTTTAACTATGGCTTAAAGTTTTGTTTTTGCACTGCTCAGTTTTGATCATCTGTCTGTAAATTAAGAGTTAACTTTTTTTTGAGGATGTTGGCAATGATAAATACTCAGAAATTCAACGAATTTCCTATGTAAGGTCATAATATCGTATGTTGTTATTGGTGGCGACTCTCAAACATAACCTTATCTTTTGAAGTGGCCGTTATTTTTGATCAGAAAAATTCGGATTGTTTTTAGTGTTTTTAATTCAATTTTCGTTAATATAAATTAGTTTTGTCTTCTTCTTCTTTAGGTGCCATCCCCATTCTGGAGGTTGGCAATCATCAAGTGAATTCGAACTTTGGAAACCAGCGCTCTAAATAGCTGATTATTGGAGCAGTTATACCAATCCCTCAAATTTTTCAGCTTCTCCTTCCTATCGTTCTTTTTCCAACGATTTTTTCTTCAAATATTACTTGAAGTAGATAATATTTCTCCCCTCTCACAACGTGCTCTATGTACTGTAATTTTCTTCTCTTTATAGTTAGCAATACTTCTCTTTTTTTTTCATTTTTATTAATACTGTATCGCTTGTCACGTTCTCCATCCATGATAGTCTCAGAATTCGACGATATATCCACACGTCAAAAATTTCGAGGCGTTGGGTATCTATTTTTTTATTGTCCACGGTTCCATCCCATACAGAAAATACGTAGCATCTCACAAGCCGCATTTTCAAATCCAGACTTAGATCCCGACTATTTTGCACTTTTCTCATTTTCATGAATATATTTCTGGCTTCCTCTATGCGTATTCTAATTTTAACAGAGCAATCGTTGTTCTCATTGATACTTGTTTCAAGATAAATATATCGCTTCACCGGTTCAACCGCTACGTCGTGAATGTACAGATTTTCAATGTTTTGTGTTGTTTTATATATTAGCTTAAGCTTTGTTTTATTTATGTTTAATGAGAGCCCACATCTTTCACTACTCTCCACCACTTCATTTAACAGAGTCTTCTAGGGTTTCTGCAAACAAAACTGTGTCATCAGCATATCGTATATTGCTTATAGGTGTTCCATTGATTTTGATACCTATATTGCGATCTTCTATTTTTTCTAAGGCACTGCTTCCGAGTATAGATTAAATAGAGTCGGCGAAAGAACGTATCTCTGTCTGACTCCTCTCTTTATTTCAATATGTTTCGAATTCAATAATCCTGTCGCCCTCTAGAACACCTTAATCAATTTCATCTATGCTCTATGTTGTTGATTTTTAATTCGAATAATCTATTTCGATTCTTGCTTGTTGATAGAAATAATTTGATTACATCTATTTCTGAGACGGTCATCCATAACAATAACAAAAAAAAAGGATCACCAGCCTGATGATCAATTTTTGGTGTCCGCAAGTTTGCGGAATAGGACAGTTTCTGCGGTTTGGCTGCGAAATTAACTTTGAGAAGTAGGAAATGTTAATGTTAGCGAATGGGCCGTTAGAAGGAGGCTTCATGTCAATGGATTGTCTTGTCGCAGAATGGCTACAGGGCTGCCATTGTGCCGTCGGCATCGAATTGCAAGATTGACTTTTGCCCAAAATTACTTGTAATGGAGTGATAACAATGGAGCAAGGTACTGTTTTCGGATGAATCCCGTTTTTGCCTAATTGGCTCAGACGGACGTCGAGGAGTATGGAGGAGACCCGAAGAAAGATATTTTATTGATATGAGACTTCCACAGGGTGGTGGGTCGGTTATGTTTGGGTGGAAATCAGTTCAGAATCATTCATCATTATTGTCATTATCGTTAATTGTTAGCCGTTCATAAAGGAACTGAACTTCAAAATTCACGTTAACTCAATAAATTGGAGTCAAGTTGATCGACTCAGTACTTCCCACACGTCATAATGATGATACCATTTTATTATTTTCCCATTGCATGAAGTCGTAGTCTGAAATTCCCTTGCAACCAAATCATCGCCCACCCGCCCGCAAAAAAGCATCCATTACAAAAACTCTCGTAAATAGTTCCTTGCGTCTCCCTCCTTAGAAGCTAGACGCCACAGTTTTTTTTAGATGGTTTGAAGATGCTAAACCATCGATGCTAAACGATCAGTAGCCTTCAAACCATCTAAAAACGAAGTCAGAGCTCTTTTATATTTTTAGTTTTTTTATTACTGCTGCCACTGCCACTGACACGATTTTTCCAAAACTTACGCGTTTTCCATCCTCGCCGCGGTAGTAATACTATGTCAAAATTTCCTTAAAACCAATTCAATAATTTTCGCATTACGCAATACAGAATGATCTAAACAATAGTGGTATATATATACATCACAAAAAAGTCCCTTCCTTGGTTTCTGTACTAGACAAGGATATGGTCGGATGGACCTGAAAAAGGGTATTATGTCGCTAGGTTTTTCATTCACAGGTCAATTGACATCCCATTATGCATACTACAAATTATTAAGTTTTACAACCTCAACCCTCCCAACCACCCTAAAATCACCCCCACCCCAAAAAAAGGAGAAAATGATCAGGAACCCATAAAACACCTAAAAACAAAGTTTGAGATGTTTTTATATTTTTAGTATTTTTTATTGCTGCGCCGCCACTGACACGATTTTTCCAAAACATATGCGTTTTCGATCCTCGCCGCGGTAGCAGTACTGTGTCAAAATTTCATTACAATCAATTCAATAATTTTCGCTTTACGTTATATAGAACGATCTAAAACAATACTCGTATGTATACATCACAAATACTAAGTCCCTTGGTTTGTATAATAAGCAAGGCAGTGTTCGGATGGACCTAAAAGAGTGTATTTTGCTGCTAGGTTTACCATTTACAGGTCAGTGGACAGCCCATTATGAATACAACAAATTTTCCAGTTTTACAACCCCCCACCACCCAACCACCCCAAGTTCATCCCCACCCAAAAAAAAGTAGAAAATGATCAGCGACCCCTAAAACGCCTAAAAACGAAGTTTGAGGTATATTTGAAATTTTTTGGTTTTTTGCTAATTACTCTGCCCCCCCGTACATCGATTTCCAAAATTATAGAAGCATTACCTACTACCACCCCACAACATATCGCAATCCATGCAGTGGTTACTGAGATTACGACGTTAGAAAAATGCCAACAGACAGACAGACACACCGATAGACAGACAGACCGACGGAAATGAGTGACGTGGATTTTCGTTATGTAGACATCACAACTCGCCCAAAAAGCGTATTACCTCAAAATTGAAAATTTTCGCGATCACAATACTTCCTTCACCTATCGGTGTGGGAAGTAAAAGTACGAAAAAACGCTGATTGACCGACTTCAACTCACATAAGACGTATAACAAATATGCCCGCTAGCATTTATCGGAAAATGAATGCCTACAAGAGGGGTAGGTATAAAAATCTTCACGGGCGGTACTATAAGAACATTTATTTAGCGTGCCTGGTAAAGAATCTTCTATTCTATACTTTTAGCTAACAACTTGAGGTCTCAAAGCTACATCACGAATTGTTTTTGAGAATTTTATAGGCCATTTCAAGTTACATAGGATTTAGAAGTTCGTGAGGTTTATGGTTCATTTGAAGTTGAATTTTGAACTTTTCCTTTATATTTTATAATAAAATAATAGCTATACATTCATTGTTTTAACACATTAACATGTGTTATATTCTGACTGCAGATCACTGCAGATGCTTAGAAAGTTCTAATTTTTTTGCTCGCCAGAGTATAGATGGATCTCATCTGCAAATAATTCATAACCTACTTCTTCAAGGTGAAATGATGGACCTGCAACATGGATCCCTGTTCCTGCAAGATCCCACGATAAAAGCCAGTACCGACTACGCTATGTCAGCTGGATCTAGAGTTTGCGTCATTACTGCCGGGGTCCGGCAAAATAAGGGCGAAACAAGAATCGATTTGTTGCAAAGGAACGCAGACCTTTTGAAGGTTATCGTACCTAAAATAGTGAAGTATTCTCCTGATAGTGTTCTAATAATAGTAACGAATCCATGCGATGTGCTGAGTTACGTGGCTTGGAAAGTCAGTGGATTGCCCATGACTAGAATCATAGGTTCGGGGACGAATCTGGATACTTCTAGGTATGCATGGAATTTTTAGTACGGGATAGACATTTTTTTCCAGACAGTTTCATTGTCATAAACTAACCGCGCGACCATCATACATTCAGTCAAGCGGTACTAGTTTAGCAAGTGACAGAAGGTTCTGCCGGTGTGCCATCTGGTACCCGAAGGTAAAGGCAAACCAAAGAAATCGCTGCACAGCAGTATAGATTTCTTGGTGGGACGCCACGGTGCGTCCGCTTGGCCACCAGAGAGCACGGGTTTTTTATACGCTACTGCGTATGAAAGCCGATATACGAGGGTTGCTCTATACCTCCGTCAATCCACCAGTACGCAGACAGCTGTTCCACGTTTATTAGCGATCATCAGTGCGCTATAGGTCGATTGACGGAAATAGAGAGCATCAATTCTGTCATGTCTACCAGACATGTGAAGCATGTTGTAGCAAGTGACAGAAGGTTCTGCCGGTTCTGCCCTCGTATATCGGCTTTCATACGCAGCAGCGTATAAAAAACCCGTGCTCTCTGGTGGCCAAGCGGACGCACCGTGACGTCCCACCAAGAAATTTATACTGCTGTGCAGCGATTTCCTTGGTTTGCCTTTACCTTCGGGTACCAGATGGCGCACCGGCAGAACCTTCTGTCACTGGCTACAACATGCTTCACATGTCTAGTAGACATGAAAGAATTGATGCTCTCTATTTCCGTCAATCGACCTATGGCGCACTGATGATCGCTAATAAGCGTGAAACAGCTGTCTACGTACTGGTGGATTGACGGAGGTATAGAGCAACCTTCGTGGAACTAGTTTAGTCAAGCAACCTTGTCTTGACAGGATACGGATGCTAAGGAGAACAGAAAGTTCTACGAAAGACCCTCTCGCCTCTTCCAACAGCCACCAACACCCATAGAGCAGCCGCCGACTGCTGATCACGTGGAGGCCTTTTGCAGGGGCATTCACGAACAGCCCAAACCTCTCTCAGCAGACACTCCGGCCTAGACGCAGTTCGATTCCGTATCTAGGAGAACCCCTAACTTAAATGTACTGCGTCATCCGATATACACGGAAGAAATTCTTGGCGCCTTACGAGGCGCAAAGAATTTCTACGCTCCTGGCCCGGATGGCATAAATATGTACTGGTGAAAAAAATTCCCAGTTGCCACCGCCATTTAGCTAGAGTTTTTAACTCGTGGCTCAAGTAGGAGCAGCCAATTCCGACTTGGTTTGTCGAGAGTCGAACTGTGTTTCTCCATAAGATCAGAGATTTGTCTGAACCCAAAAACTACAGGTCAATAACATGTCTGGACACATGCTACAAGCTCTTCACCAGAATCTTGTACGTGCATATCCTTCAAGCTGTGAATCCTGTATTTCTCGACGTGTATGAACAGAAAGGGTCAAAGAAAGGAGTAGCTGGCTGCAAGGAGAACGTGTTGATTGACTGATGTGTTACGCAGGACTCCGTGCAGTACAAGCGAAACCTTTCCATGGCCTAGATTGACTGTCGCAAGGCATTCGACACCACGTCTCATTGTGCGGTTGTTGAAATGTCTTTCGGTGGATACTGATGCCATTTTGGAAGATCCGGCTCACGGTAACTCGGGCTCAGACAAAGTTGGTGTCATTCAAAAGAGGTGCCTTCCAAGGTGACTCTTAAAGTCCCTTGCTTTTTTGCATTTCACTTCTGCCTCTGTCCATATAGCGCTGAGAAATAGGGATACAGCTGCGGCATACCCAAAATTGAAGGCACAAGATCACCCATCTATTTTAAATGATGAATTACCTAAAACTTTATGCCTCCGGCCATTGCGAACTACAACAATCACTGAGGGTAGTGCAGGATTACAGTCATGCTATCGAAAAGGTGTTCGAAACAGACAAATGTGTACTGGTTTATCTCAAAACAGGACGAAGCGGAGATAGTGGAGATGAGGAACAACTCGTTGTTGGGAGCATCTTGCGACAACTGCATGCCGGAGATACTTATACTTACCTTAAGGTGGCACAGCATCATGTCCAAGAGGCAGAATTGGTCAAAGTGTGTCTCCGCCGCAAATATTTGCACCGACTCTGGCAGATCTGGTCATCAGAACTGTCCGGCAAGAACAAAGTCACTGCCACAAACATTCTTGCGGTCCCATTGTTATTATACACCCTTGGTGTTATCCACTGGAAAGTGAACGAGTTGAAGGAAATCGACACGAAGACCCGCAAAAGGATGAATATGGAGAGAAGTCTACATCCTAAGTCCTCTGTTCCTCGAATATACCTCCCATGACACATGGGAGGGCGTGGACTATAGAGCTTGGGGCACACAACAAGGTAGTATTGGCCACTGCCTGCTATGTGATGAGCAACAGCGATCCCCTGATCCTCTTTGTGCGAGAACACGAGAATGCACACACACTCGACCACACGAGAAGGTGTCAGCAGTAAATTACGGACCTTGCTTCCGCACAATTAAATCCTACATTAAAACCGCCAATTTCGACTTCGTATCAAGACTTCATAAATATAATCTAATGCATGGAATCTTCTACAAACATCTAGAGAAAATATTTGAGCAGTTGACTTTCTCTTTCCTAAGGCCTAGTGGGTTGAAGTCGGAGACAGAGCTTTATAATGGCTTGCCAAGACGGTGTATTTAACACCTTGGTATACCGTAATAGGGTTATGGGTATAGATGTACCCGCCATCTGTAAAGCTTGTCGACAGGCGCCAGAGGCGCTTATGCATCGCTTGTCGGCGTGTAAGGCATACGCTGACGCTGGGACGGCTTACGTCTATCGACACAACGCGACTCTACGAGTGCTCTATGATTTAAGGCACTCATACCGTATGCATTTATACATTTCTTACATGTATACAGCACCTAGCGCAATCCATTGGTCAGATTTGAATTTTAAACCAATCAAACTTTGAGTGCCATACGCGAGTATGGAATGTAAATGAGTGCTATATCCACTTACGGAATGTAGTACTTGATGCAGCTGAAAATTTACAAAGAGGAAAACGATTTAAGCGAAAACCATTTTTTAACTTATTTTAAACGCAGTAAACTTTATTACAAATTAAGTTATCGAATAGTGCATAATTTTTGTCCTTTTTTACGAAATATTAAATGTAATAATTGTAAACATCTGGTGTATTGAGATAGCTAAGTATTAAGTCTCAGTGGGCAAAGAAAACATACATTGCTTACGAGAGTAAACACATTAAAGAATATAAGAAAAAACCTATGTCTAAAACATATTTATGAGCCTTGGTGTGTTCGTTTTGAAACCTGACACTTTAGAATTAGAATTTGTCAAAGACTCAAATTCTTCCATCCATCGTTTAGCATCATTCTCAGTAAATAGGTTTGATTTATATTTTCCAGGACTCAATTCAAAATATTTATAATTAGGACTATTAGGAGGTAACTTTGCCTCAGCACGCATGGCGATTTCAAACATATAACCACCCTGTCGCGCCGCAATCGCAAAAATTAAAACAAGAGTCTAGCCATAACCATACGTTTGACATGCGCATAACTATATTACATTCCGTAAGTGCAAATGGCACTGATTTACATTTCATTCACGCGTATGGCACTCGAAGCTTAGCGCATAACAATATTCAATTCCGTAAGTTCATATGGCACTGATTTTTATTTCGTACACACGTACGGCACTCGAAGTTTGATTGGTTCAAAATTCAAATCTGACCAATGAGATTGTGCTAGGTGCTATATACATGTACGGAATGTATAAATGCATACCGTATCGATGAGATACCTGTGCTGCCATACGTTCTTTATAGAGTTTTCGGCACCTGCCGAGGTGAACATCGTCTCTAAGCAGGAGGAAAAGCGAACCAAATATCAAGAGTTTTCTCAAACAACTTCGCATGCTCTGGCCAGCTACACTGTAAAACTACATGTGTGGTCACTCCCTTTGCCTACTTACCTTCAGTACTTGATAATTTCAGGTTCAGATTTTTGATTGCCGATAGATTAAACATTGCACCAGCTAGTGTTCATGCCTGGATTATTGGGGAACATGGAGACTCGAGTGTTGCTGTATGGTTAGTACACATTTCCATAGACATTATGAATTTAAAACATGTAGCATATTATGTGAATATGAAGTATACATACTTATACGATCCTTATATAGAATAACCCACTAATCAGGATATGACTCCCGCCATTTCTGGGGACGGCCAATGATTGACCACTTTACGATAGCACCGACTCAAAGAAAAGTGTTCTATAGTTTAAAAAAGATCTATGTATTTTGAGGCTCTGAATCTACATAAATCTGTGGTATGCTTAGCTTAAGCGCACTCAACGTTTTCGAAAAATAAAAAAAATGGAAACCATAGGGATTGGTCACATTTTTTTGCGTCCTCAACTTCCAAGTCTTTTTAAATCTAAACCGTGGGAGTAACGTTAGTAAGTGAGATTGAAAGGTATGCTTAGCTGAAGCGTACTCAACTTTTTCGCAAAAATAAAAAAAAATTATTTGCCTCTCCAACTTCCAAATATTTTTAAATCTAAATCTGAGAGCTTACTTAAGTAACTAAGATTGAAATTTGAGTTAGGCGCAACAGATTTGTTTTTATTATTGTGACCTTTTCATTGTGCAATACTTACCAATATGTTTTGTAGATGGATCCTAGATTTTTCAACATTGCTAGGTTATCTTCATCATTGAAAATCATTATAAGATTGATCGCTTAAAAACTATCAAGTCAAATTTTATCATTTTTGACAGTTCTACTTCAGTCACATATGTCTGATTTGTTCAACATATCGTTTGTAAATACACTGATGGCGTAGCAAGTAATCAGTCAATATTTATTGCGTGATTTCTTAACTTTTAGAAACGAAAAGTGATACACTGATTATCACGGAACAAAATTAACAAAATTTCAATTGTGTAGGATATAAAAAATCATTTTGGGCGATAGTATTATAAACATCTAATAAGGTAATTCAATAAATAAATAAATGACTAAAATAAATAAGAACGCAATGCAATAATTCGTCAAAGAAGAATTTGGATAATAGAGTACGATCGTTATATTTAATTAAAGAACAGACGTTATTTTATACTAGCCTGATTGACATAAGCTGTTTAGTAATTGCAATAATTAAACACATAAACATAAATAGATTACACAGCGATTATATCTTTAAACTTCAAATAGATTAAACAATATACTCACACACAGAGATCTCTAGGATCATCGGTTTTAAGGGTTAAACGAAAAAACATAACAAAACTCGAGCATTTCTGGATCCTTAGTATTACGGGTCAGTCCGTGAAATACCTCTCCAAGAGCTCAAATCACTAGGCCAGAGAATTAGCATGATAGCTGTGAGGCCTTTACTAATATACTAGGGGTCAACTCGCGACGTACTTCGAAAATATGTTATCTGTTTTTATATCGCAGACACTCAATAATTGAATTATCAAACCATTAACGATATAAATGAATGTATGAAGGTTTGTCAATTACCTAGTAGACAAATTCTCAAATATGTGTAGATGTAGTCATAATAAACCAATAATTTAATAAATAACGATGAAATTGGTAGAATTGGGTACTCCGCGAGATAAACTCAATTAGGCTATCGAAGGTTACTCTCTTTCCACAAAACACGTCACAAACATCTTCACAGTACGTGATACAACTTGGTTCTATTCAGAATGATAGTTCGACAGAAAGTTACTAGGAACTGACGTAAATTTGAGCTGGTATAAAACACAGCATACGGAATTTTGGACCTTATTTTCAATTTGTTTAAAGTAATAAGGTCAACGCCCAAACTATAGTGAAGCCCTTCAGACTGTTTATAAAATAATATCGGCCGGATGACGATTAGTTTATCTTAGTTTCACTTTCAGCTTTACCGTATCTGTCCGCCTTTATGTCATCACTATTACGTGTCTATTCCACTTCACTCTTGGGCGATATTATTTTTGAAATATGAAATTTTATCACCCTGACTATTTCAAAATGTTTGTAACGATGTTCTTTGCATACAACACTTCTAGATCACCATAAATGGACCGCCCTGTACAACTTACAGGTCTGCTTTGAACGTAGCAGGAGTGAGACTACGTGATATCAATCCGAAACTGGGTACTCATGAAGATCCAGAGAAGTGGGAGGAAATTCATGAACAAGTAGTACATTCAGCTTACAAAGTAATCCAGAAGAAGGGCTTTACCAATTGGGCCATAGGTTTGAGCGTGACATCATTGGTTTTCAGTATATTGAAAAACTTGAACAACGTCCATGCAGTATCGACAATGATCCAAGGGTTACATGGTGTGGAGAATGAGGTGTTCCTGTCGCTACCTTGCATGCTAGGAAAAAAAGGAGTTTTAGGTATAGTCAAACAAATTTTAACTCCAGACGAAACGCACGCTTTGCAAAAGTCTGCTTGCGCAATGACGGAGTTAACAAAGAGTGTTAAACTTTAAAAGTACAAAAATTGTAAATTGTATAAAGTGCTAAGTACAGAATACAAATGTATTTCATGTATTTTATTTCTACTCCAACCGGAAAGAAAAGATAACAACAACCTTCACTAAGGTAATGTTAAACAACATACAGGATTGGCAATGTTTGATCTGGAGTGAGATATCTCCAATGCAAATGACAGAGAATGTGCATACAGGCAAAGCTATGAGTTAAAACTAGACACCTAACCCCTCATACATTTACACCCAGGCGCAGTAAAAAAGCAGTTTCGGTGAAGCGCGTTGATACTCAAAGCGAGCATCGCATGTTGCAAGTATGCTTGTAGCCATTTTTTTGGTATGAAAAACGCCAGAAATCATCAATCTTTGGCATGTATGAATGAAAATCGCCAGAAATGGCAACTTTGCGGTTATGAATGTGAAAATTGTCAAAACGGAAACGCCCAGTATGACATATTCTGTAGGTGAGGATGACCTCTGACCTACGGAACTGCAAAAATATGTCCAAGAGAAATTATTCTAAGGTTAGCTTGTAGTCTGTCATATTTATTGTAGAAACTAAGGGCTATTGTGATCTTCTCGGACTCCCAGGCCACTTAAAAGGCCTTAGGCTCCTGGAGGAGGTTACATCAAAACTGGTATGAAACTGTGCCAACACACTCAGTTTACTAGCTTCACGCAACACTGTCCATCTCAGTTTAAATACCTTGTTCTTATATATGAAATATTCTTCACAATAAAAATATTGTCGAAGCGCATTAAAAGTAATTCGTGTATAATTTTAATTATACAGGGTGTTTCATAAGTTGGGACTTTTTTCATACAGTACTCGCCAAAATGAGTGTTTTTTCCCAGTAACATATAAACGAAATATTTAGATATTTAGACAAACCGAGATATTGCCCATTAAAGAAATCCTCAATTCCAAGTCCGTCCCTGGGCAATGGCTCACCATGTCACAATATCACAACAAACAAGGCAGCGCTAGTGGTGCCCGAACTGCCGATGTCGTTGAGAAAAACAGGCAGTTGATCATACCGTCGCGTTGCTGTTGCTACATCTGCCGATCGGACTTTAAAAACAACAACAATGGTGCATGCTTATAACAATAATGAACTGGTGAACATGATTTTAATGTACGGTGAGTGTGGTCAAAATACCGCTGCGGCTTCGCGAGTGTACGCCGATCGTTTCCCTAACCGTACTCACCCTGCACTTCGTCGATTTGTCTGTGACTGGCTTGAGCAAAGAACTAGAGACACAGGATATCTGAATCCACATCGTGGTGGTCACGCTGGAAGACCTCGACAACATCGTGTGGTCCAAATTGAAGAAGACATCGCAAATCGTACTTTTACCAGTAAGGCGCCTGCGGCAGGACCGTACTTACAACTTCCCTAGCTACCAAATAGTGAGTACTTGTTTGAAATTTTTTTTACTGTTTTGCTGCTGATTCACCGTGCATTAGCTTTGCCGTTTCAAGGGCCGTTGTTTCTTAAGAGGAAAGTCCCAACTTTTAGAACACCCTGTATAGACAGGCTGATTAACCGTGTCGTGTATAGAAGTCGATAAAATGAACAACATTTTCAAATAACTTTTTTTCTGAAAACTGAAAAATAAGCGAGATACAGAATTAAATACGTAAATCTGCAGGGTTTATGTATCAAAATACTAATACCTAGACTTTTTATGTTTAGTTTTTTTCTCGGATTTTTGTCTTATAGATCAGGCATTGTACCTGTTAATTATTGTACTAGTCACTTTAAGTTTATCGTTGTTAGTTATAAATTGGTGATTCCTGAAAGTTGTGTTCATAACACTGTGCCACCTTTAGGACCTACTAATTTAAAATTGATAAGCAGAGAGTGCACTATCTGACAGGTACAATGACAAAGGTGTGCATTCGCTTGATTGAACTGATTTGATAGTCTGTACCTCAGGATAAAAGAGTATCAGGTACAAAAATAACAAAATCTGGTTCCATCTCGAATCGCGTCATGCAATACCGTACGAATTCCTATCGATGCTAACACCAGAGATAAGGTTTTTCAGAGATTATCATGTCCTGACTACTTTCAGATGAAAAGTGTATGACACCGCGGAGGCTTCGATTATGTCCAGCCCCCACCAAAAACATTCGGGAACAAAACTACGTATACCAAGTCCATATATTCGATGGTATTTATGCATAGTATACAATACACATATAAAGTCCAATTCAGCAGCATGTTAAGTACAAGTGATTGAGTTAGTATAAGAATAAAAGGATCTCAAGTCCAAAACTCAGATTTAAAAAAAATATGAAGCTCAAAGTGTACTCCCCAAACAAATTTATGGTATGCATTTTAAGTCCTAATTAGATCCTGCTTCAAATAGTAGGATAAGTGTTCCACGTTGTTTAAGTCAAATCGAGAGAAATGCGTTGATGTGAGGTTTGGAACTTCTAGACCACCTCCTGTAAAACGTTGGTTTTGTGACTTAATACTCTTTTATTCTGAGGTACAAAGATGGTAGCGTCACACGAGGATGAATAGTCAGTACATCTTTTAGTGGGCTCCCAATTTTTATTCAGTAATAACTAAGAAAAAACATAGGCTTGTATAAAATTTAGCACAAAAGCGTGCTGGCTGATCAGCTGTTATCTATCAAATCAGTTAAGTCATCTCAATCGATCCGTAAAAATAGTGTCTGTATATTTTTAGGTACATATTTTATTAGTAGCTTATTTTTCTGAAATTATAATACTTATTTGTGTTGTGTTTAGCAGCACACACACTTCCAACACATTCTTTATCCATTTTAAAGATCATATACTACCAACGCCACGTATACAAAATCTTACAGCGTACGCCTATGTATTTTATCTCAGCGTCAATGGTGCCACTTTTGAAAGATTCTAATCCAAAATGGCGGGATGCACGTATGGTTGCCGCTAACCTGATATATCTGCTGATTGTTGCTTGTATGCTATGGTATTAACTTAGCAATCACTCTGTATAATAGGAATAAACATTTTATTTGCTTTCCGAATTACGAATTTTCATCGAGTGACTCCGTACATTTTTTATAACTATTCCGTTAATGTAAACGTTTAAAACTCTGGATTTACTGTACATAATTCTTCTTTCTATTCGATGTTGCCGTGCTAATAGAGTAATTAGCATATTTTTATGTTTTTATCTACCGGCAATACTCACGGAATCATTGTTCACGCGAAAAGTAGGAGTAGGTATATATTTCTGTTATATAACACGATAAATACCGCTTAGTCCGTGGTGGCGGCAAAAGCAGAACTGACCTTTATTTTCATCTAAAGGAGGTCAATGGCCTGAACATGCTTCTCCTGCTATTGACCTTTCAAGAGGCGCGGCGCCCAGGGAGAAGTTTTACTTTTGCTAGACGACCGGACGAACTGTATCTTAGTAAACATAAACTTTGGGGAACATGAATTTCTGTCAAGTAGAAGCACTCACATTTCCACAGCAGATGAACTATTAGAACGTAATAAGATGACAGCCATTGCCTCTGAAGATACTAAGGGCCGTATTAATAGTCGTCTCTTGAGCAATACTTAAGGTTCGCTTAAGTAATACGCAAGGCATACTTAAGGGACCCCCAGGTATGGCTTTCCTTGTGTATGTGTGTGCTCTACAACATCTACGAGACGGCGGGATTCATTTGGTGACGTTGTCATATTTCAAATATTAAACTCAATTTATTTGCCTATGCCTACGGATTTTGATGTTTTCTGTTTTCTCTTTTGGTTCTGTGCCAGTACTCCGTGCTTTGTGCCAGACATTTTTCCGAATGTGGCAGAAACTGACAACACCGTAATCCAAAATTAACCTACAAAATAAACTTGATGCAACGAAATGTCATGTTGACATTTCGTCACTTGATTCCCTTAAGTGGCACTCAAGGGAACCGATACGTAAGGGACCCTCAAGTAGCTGTAGAAATACAAAGCCTTACTTAAGGGACCCTCAGGTATTAAGGGAACCTTATTAAGTATCGACTATGAATATGGCCCTAAGCACAACTGTATTCCTAAGTTGACATTTTTTTTAAATGTATATAAAATTCATTAAAATAACAATCCTTTCAAATTACTTTTTTCAGAAAACTGAAATATAAAAGAGATATAGAATAAAAAGAGTAAATCAGGGCTTGTGTATTAAGACGTACCTAGTCTGTTTATGTCTAACTTAAGATTTGCTGACGATACAACCCTTATTGCTGCTTCTCAGGAAGAACTAGTAGCTCTATTAAACATTTTAGAACAACACAGTGCAGCATAATGGTCTTGGTATTAACTACAACAAGACTACAACAAGACCAAGGTTATGATCGTAGGTAGAGAGCATGAAAATCATCGAGAAATAAAGTCAATATGCCGTTGTGAGGTAGTTCAAAGTTTTGTGTACCTCGGTTCTTTGATCGACAATTCGGGTAGCAGTAAGAATGAGATTCGACGGCGCATTCAACAGGCACGGGTGGCCATGACAAAGCTTACTAAAATATGGCGTGACCATAACATCACCAAAGCTACCAAAATGTCGCTGGTTCAGTCTCTTGTGTTCTCCATATTTTTGTATGCCTCGGAAACTTAAACTGTTGAAAAGGAAAATCGAGCTCGCATAGATGCTTTTGAAATGTGGACGTGGAGGAGAATGCTGAGAATTCCTTATACCTCCCATCGAACTAATGTTTCCATACTGGATGAGCTTGGTAATCCAAAGAGACTATCCTCCATTGTGTCGACGAGAATGCTTACATTCTTCGGACATATTCACAGAAGCGATAATATGGAGAAACTTGTAGTTCAGGGTCACGCCTCGAGTGGGCGGCGCCGTGGCCGTTCTTCTACACGCTGGGTGGATACGACGAAACAGCTGCTAGATATGAGTATCAAGAGCGCCACTGGACTGACCAAAAATCGCGAACAATGGCGAGCTACAGTTCTCAATACTATTGATATTCGTGTGGGCAATACTCTAGCTCCGACTTAATGCATTTTACGAGTTCACAACATGTCTGTTAGGACATTGTGACTATGATGATGAGCCTGTTTATGTTCAGTTTTTTGCTTTCTTCTTATCGATAAGGTATTGTACCTGTCAGATAGCGCACCTTCTGTTTATCAATTTCAAATTAGTAAGTCCCAAAAGTGGCACACTTTTATGAACACACCTTTCAGAATTTACCAATTTGTCTGTGAGACCACATAAATATCTAGTTCATATAAAGAATTTAAATATAATTGCAAGATTATTATTACACGAATACTTATAAATTTTATAGAAAGTAAGTACTGTCTGTAGCGTAGCAGACAAACGTCATTATACCAAAAAATCTCGGGATTGGATGCTCACAAAATAAGTACCTACTTCAGAACAGTGGAAGTTATGTATGCACTTCAGAATTAAATATCCCTACCGTATTTCCAGAATCTGCAGAACGCGTTACGAACAAGTTCAAATGTCAAGAGGCGTGCTCCGCGAACACGGAATCTTTCACCCCGAACAAGAATTTGCTTCACCACAAACAACAACTTTACAACTGCGCATGCCCTAACGTTCTGAATGTCTTCGGGATTAGCTCCGCGAAAACAGCTATTAACCGGGATCCCGAGAGTATCAATTCCGGGATTGCATTGTCAACTTTTTTTTATGGTTAGCCTCCCGTAAAGGCTCAAAGCCTATGGCGCTGTAGAAAGGGCTGCGAGAGGATAAACTAATGTCTGTGCACGTTAGATTTAAAACGATGCAGGTTGTAGCCGTCGGGAAACAAATTCGCCGGCAGGTCAATTCACAGCGTCGAAGTTCTCCAAAAGAAAGAATGCTGGAGGAGACTGGTTCGGGGAGTAGAGACCTCGACCTGGTGAGGATGAGCTCGCAGAACCTCTCTAGTGTTCCGCGTTCGGATGGCCTTTGGTTTTATCTGGAAGAGCTCACTCGAACATCTTCTGTGTTACATGGATGGTGTCCAGAAGCTTTAAGAGTGCTTCGGAGCGCATCCCCACACATGGGAGCAATCACAGAGTTAACATCTCTAGAGGGAATGTAAACAACAAAATGCACAGGTCGCTGACCAGCCAATATGTAACGGAAATTTTGACAGCTTGAGGGCATTACCAGTGGCGTACGATTATATATTAAAATTGGATGTTCATTAATAGATTCAATTATTACTGTGATGTTACAAACTTATACAATAAGTTGTATTAGTATTTAGCTATACTTAGAGAGTTACTCTTATCATAACTTGATTGTAACAGTTGATAATTTATTATTACCATGAAGTGTTTCCCCAATTTCACGCTAATGAAAACCAAAACAAAACTTATACTAACCTATGATAGGTAGTGTTCACCGATTCGTCGCTATTGCGGCTAACTATGCATTTTTTATTTCGTCCCATCATGCAATTATGACAATATTGTTCATAAATAATTTAATTCACACCACAGATAATCACAAATTGACTCAAATATACACTAAAACAACAAAAATCTCAACATACGCAATAACCACAACTACAGTGACAGCCACATGACAGCTTTAGGGGACGCCGATTGTAGGTTGCCAGATTTACGACGTATTAGAAGTTATTGCGACATTCCGCTATGAAATTTACCATTTTTGAGATTTCGTTAAATCAATACAAATTATCTTCACGTAAATCAGCTACATTGCAAGTATATTTTAATGTATAGTTAAATACCCAGTTAAATACTTAGAGGAGCATGAGTTCAAACTGCGGAAACTGCCAGATTTTGAAGAAACTGGAAGGTCCTTAAGCGGACGAAGAAATGTGGCAATAGCGCTATAGATGTTGGCTGGCTAATATTCAAATTAGGCTCCCTCTAGAGATGTTAACTCTGTGGGAGCAATACTCCAACGATGGTCGGATCTGCGCCTTGTAGAGCAGCAGTAGTTGCTCTGGTGTATACAGCTTCCTACAGCGGAACAAAACTTCAAGTTTCTGGGATGCCGTTATAGCAATACTGACGACGTGGTCGTGCCAGGACATGTTGTTGTTGATCCCCAAAAGCTTGACGGGAGGTGACTCGACTATTGTGTGTCCCTCCATTTCCACAGTTGGTAAGCATCTTTATCGTAACGTATATTCCAGCGACAGTTAGATTAGAAGCAACGTACGTCGTGATTCATCCATAAGCCATCCTTCTGACTGAAGAGATTTGCTAACGGTACTGCCGTTAGATTCGTTGTGTGCGTCCGTAGCTTCCACCAAGCAGTACCATCGAGTGGAAATACAAATATATATCTGGGAGCCAATACATTGGCTGGTATTTATTGGTATCCGAGTACCGTTAAGGAAAATAAGCGGAGAAATATGCCTGTAATCGTGACCCGTGGGTCACTCCGGGCATTTTCTTTGACACCACGGTCTATGCCGGTACCTAATAAGGGAAATTTCCATATCTTTCAAAATACCATAGCGAGATCGGTTTCAGATATAGGAAGAATTATCTCATTTAAATTTAAATTATCGGGTATATCCGATGAATCTGGACTGAGTTAGTTGGCAGGAACGATACGAGACTGGTGCTGTAGAATCTTATAACACATAAAATGAGACTTGAATGTCATGTATTGAATGTAATTTTGCTCAAGGAGCCTTCGATTTAATATTTTGTTAGATATAATTAATTATTGATATGTGAGTGTTTTGCGTACCCATCGAAGAAATTCAGATTTTAATTTTCTTCCAGGTAAATTGTGCCTTATAATTCGAAGAGATTTTTAATTCATTCTTCATTTTTCGACGATCTTGCTGTATTGTAGAATTTGCATAACTCCAGTCGGAGGTATCGTTACTTTGACTTGATGGAAATTACTACTTTATTAAATCATTAAATATGGTTTTCTGTTTCTTTAATTTGTGTATATCAAAGAGATATAAAGTCTTTAGTTGCTTGTTCTTCGGTAGGAAATTTTAATCTGAAGCTATTAAACTGCCAGCAAAATTCAGTGGTGGATTTCCTTTCATTTCAAAATCTTTAATGATTATCTGAATTGTCAATTTTTAGTATATTGTAGTAGCTGATATGCTGTGAAAAATATCCATTTCTGTCGTACTCCAGCTGCTTTTAAATCTTCGATGTGTTACTTGTGTTATTTTTAGTTAGACTTGATTTGTTGTAAGTCGTTTTTATAATCTTAACTCTTCACTCTAGTTCGTCTGTATCCTTCTGCTAATTTAGTTGTTTTCGTTCATCTGAACATTTTTTTCTTATATTTCGTGGCCTGCTAAGTGGCTTATAGGTAGCACAAGTAAAAAACACATTTGAAATTAAATTAAAACTACCAGAGATTCATATTTATAACCGTATATCATTACAAAGGTTATCAAATTTTACATTTTACAAGTACAAAGGTAATTCCTTGGCGGTCTAACCTAAAGCTGACTTATTTCATGCTTAGTGAAACGGCTTAGTAACAGCCCTCTAAGTTTTATAATCGCTACGATATTCAATTTTTTTGATATCCATTTATACCAAAAATTGTGATGTGCACCCGAACGGTTCACTTTAAGTCTCATGTGTGATAAATAAAGTCGCTGTAGAATTGATCCGGAGATCTAAATATTCAATAATATACAGGGTGTTCCATTAGAAAAGCATAGCTTTGGTATGGCACGCTTTTATTAGATATCCTGTATAAAAGTCATTATTTTTAGAATGTAGTCCAAGTCGACCTACATAAGCTCGCAAAGTTTATTTTCTGAAAAGAAGTATGGTTTGGTCACAAGAGTCCGAGGCATTGAGCTTGACTCACCCTGTATTTGAAAATAGACCTTGAATTCTGGTATGGATAATCGAGTCTCTACTGTTCATTTTAGTTTGTCAAATCATTCCTGATATCTTGTATGATCCGACAACAGCGCTTGGCTAATCTCACTTCCGGCGTTATCTATCAAGACGTGGCACCGCCGCCCCCATGGCGATCGAATCGCGCCTGGGGGCGGCGCATGCGCCCCATCGACGTCGCCACCCCCGTTCACAAGATAACATTGCTGCCTCCGCGCCGTTCATATTTACGATCGTTCGTCCGCAGCGTGTTGCCTGTTCGATGCCCGCCTCCAATGAAGATGCCGCCTCCGATGTTGTCAGCTTCACTCGATTGTAACAGTGCGACAGCATACTCATTGGGGAAGGGTCGTTTATGTGAAAGATCACTATAAAACATATCTCTCCAGAATTGATGTGATTACCGATTCTAGTTCAAATCTCCGCAATAATTTCAATATCGTCAATTTCAAGTTCAAGTTTCATTCATGCCCGTTAGGTTATTTAATCATTTACCTTCTGAAATAAAAAGGTATTGCATCTGTTTTGACTTTTTAGCGAATTAATGCTAAAGGTGGGTACAAATCTGCGTGTCGCGCATTCGTTGCGCGTTAAGATCGCGCATATTGTTCCCTGTTTTTGTACGGGATTCACAAGAGGTTCGTCGAACGGGAAAATTTCAAGCAAATACCTACCGCGCAACGAACGCGGGGCGCACATACGACGCATGTTCGCGGCGCGCAGATTTGTACCGACCTTAACGTATACATTTTACTCCATAGATGAGTACCTAATGCAATCCTTTTAATGTGTGTTTTTTTCTTTTACCTCGATAACCTGTAACTTGACTTTTTCCTTGCTTGCCTGTAGGAACCGAATGGAAATAAATTATATTAGTATTAGTATGACAAAATTTATCTTTTTTTAAAAACCAATAACTAGCCGAATTTGTAGATGACTTTGAAACGATTCCGTCCTAAAATAATGTATGATAATAACAGAGATCCTCTCAGTGGCGCCTCCCCAAGGTGGCAGATACGGGAATGCCTCCCAGATATGGGTGGTACCGGGGAAATTAAATACCCGGGGCGGACCAAAACTAGCACGGTGGAATAGCGTCTGCATCCAGAGGTTCGGCTATTCATCAATAACTAGGACACGACGGATCTCCATGTGAGGAGCGGTACTCCGACAGCGTCTGACTCCATGTTAGGGGCGGCTGATAACAGACACCCGCAGGAAGCCACCCAACATTAGAAGGCTATCCGGTGCGTGGCGACACCGCAGGGTATACCGAAGCCCAGGGATGTAATCCAGCCGGCAACCTTCGCAGGTGCATCCTCAGGAGGCAATTTGGACGGCTGCCTCCGGAAATGTCGTCTGGGGGCCCTAAGGCTAACCACCTGACCTGCCTTATCTTCGGGTTCGACCACCCCTGAAGAAAAGCACCCACACCGAGCCGGTTTCGGAAGCCAACGTTGGGCAAGGTGGCGATGCTTCGAATTGCCCTATTGACGACCCCCGCCATGAGATGGACCCTTTTAGGTGGACGACGGAGCTCAGGGATGACCTGCTGAGCTGCTACGAGAGCAGTACCCGCGCCGTAGAAGATACATGTCCCGCATGTATGAGAGGTGGTGTGAAATGCACCCAGAGCATAGCACGCTTACCTCTCAGAATTTGCGAGATTATGTATCGTACCTCCGGAGGCAGGGATATGTTCGTTCAGCCTGCCCCTTCGGCGGACGGTAGGCCTGTTAACCAGGCTGAAAGTTTGCCGATAAGGCCCGCTAAGAGGGAAATCGAGCCATTCGTATCACTTGGGGATTTCAGAGACCGAAGGGCTCTGCTTAACAACGGAAGGTCCTTGAAGCTGGCAGATTTGAAGAGAGAGGATGAGGTTGTGGGTGAACGTCTATCGTAGGCCTCTGACATTTGGAGCATCAATTGCGAAATTTACGCTGCTGCTCTGAGGCTAGCTAGACATGGGAGAGTGAGAGATCTCCTGTTGAGAGAAAACAGAGACGGGTGCGCCAAGTGGAAGCGAAAATCCAGTTGGCTCGCCAGGAAGCATCCCGTATCCAGTGTGTGATGGAATATGTATAGAGCGGCTGGAAAGCCTTTTACGCGCCGAGTGCGCCAGATAGCTTACGGGTTGAGGCGCGGCCATCATACACTCAGTCAAGCGGTACTGGTTGTTGTCAGGCAACACTGTCTTGACAGGATACTGGATGCTAATCGCTGCTAAGCGATCGTTGGTGGCGCGGGCGAGGGGCCTGGAGCAGAATAAAATGTTCTGCGAAAGACCTTTTCGCCTTTTCCAACAGCTTCCAACTGCTGATCGCGTGGAGGCCTTTTGGAGGGACATTTACGAACAACCCAAACCACTCTCAGCAGACACTCCAGCCTTGGCGCAGTTCGAGTCCGTTTGTAGGAGGACTCCTAACTTAAATGTACTGCGTCATCCGATAAACACGGAAGAAATTCTTGGCGCCTTACGAGGCGCAAAGAATTTCGCAGCTCCTGGCCCGGATGGCATAAACACCTACTGGTGGAAAAAATTTCCCAGTTGCCACCGGCATTTAGCTAGAGTTTTTAACTCGTGGCTAAATCAGGAGCAGCCAATTCCGGCTTGGGAGATTTGTCTGATCCTAAAAACTACAGGCCGATAACATGTCTGAACGCATGTTACAACTCTTCACCAGAATCTTGTACATGCGTATCCTTTAAGCTGTGAAACCTGTACTTCTCGACGTGTATGAACAGAGAGGGTCAAATAAAGGAGTAGCTGGCTGCAAGGAGAACCTGCTGATTGACCGATGTGTCACGCAGGACTCCGTACAGTACAAGCGAAATCTTTCTATGGCCTGGATTGACTATCGCAAGGCATTCGACACCACGTCTCATGAGCTCATTGTGCGGCTGTCTTTCGGTGGATAATCAGATAATGGGATGTATCAAACAACTGATGCCGCTCTGGAAGACCCGGTTCACAATAACATTAGGTGAAACTCGGGTTCAGACAGAGTTGGTGTCATTCAAAAGAGGGGTCTTACAAGGAGACTCCTTGAGTCCCTTGCTCTTTTGCATCTCACTTTTGCCTCTGTCCATAGCGCTGAGAAATACTAAAGGATACAGCTGTGGCACGCCCAGTAACCGGAGGCATAGGGTCTCCCATCTGTTTTATATGGATGACCTAAAACTTTATGCCTCCGGCCAACGCGAACTACAACAATCGCTGAGGGTGGTGCAGAAGTACAGTCATGCTATCGGAATGGAGTTCGGAACAAACAAATGTGCATTGGTTCATCTCAAGAAAGGACGAAGCGGAGATAGTGGAGATGAGGAACAGCTCGTTGATGGAAGCATTTTGCGGCAACTGCATGCCGGAGATACTTATACCTACCTTGGAGTGGCGCAGCGTCATGTCCAAGAGGCAGAATTGGTTAAAGAGTGTCTCCGCCGCAAGTATTTGCACCGACTCCGGCAGATCTGGTCGTCAGAGCTGTCCGGCAAGAACAAAGTCGCTGCCACAAACATGCTTGCGGTCCCATTGTTATTATACACCTTTGGTGCTATACACTGGAAAGTGAACGAGCTGAAGGAAATCGACACGAAAATATGGAGAGAAGTCTGCATCCTAAGTCCTCTGTCTGGCGAATATACCTCCCGCGACACCTGGGAGGGCGTGGACGGTTGAGCTTGGAGCGTCTGCACAACAGAGTAGTACTGGCCACTGCCTGCTATGTAACGAACAGCACCGATCCCCTGATCCGTTTTGTGCGAGAGCACGAGAATGCGGGTAAAGGAGCCTTGCTTTTTGGCGCAGCGAAACGAGGAGCCGAGGAGCTCAGCCTCACACTCGACTTCAAGCGGAGGTGTCAGCAGTCCATACGGAACTGGCTCCCGCAGAATTAAAATCCCACGTTAAAATTGCCGAAGTCGACTTCCTCTTAAGACTTCATAAAGATGAGCCAATGCATGGAATCTTCTACAAACATCTAGAAGAGCGTGGCTTGTCTGAGCAGTTGACCTTCTCTTTCCTAAGGTCTAGTGGGTTGAAGTCGGAGACTGAGGGCTTTATAATGGCTTGCTAAGACAGTGTCTTTAACACCTTGGTGTACCGTAAAAGGGTTATGGGTGTAGATCTACCCGACACCCGTTGTAGAGCTTGCCGACAGGCGCCAGAGACGCTTATGCATCTCTTGTCGGCGTGTAAGACGTACGCTGGGACGGCTTACGTCCATCGGCACAACGCGGCTCTACGAGTACTCTACTATCATTTAAGGCACTCATACGGTATCGATGAGACACCGGTGCTGCCATACGCTCCAAGGGATATAGAGTCCGTTGTGGAGAACGAGAGATGCCGGATTTACTGGAACTACTCGTTCCCCACGCTCGAGCTTGTACAGGCAAACACGCCCGACATAGTCCTTCTCGACCACCAACAGAAGACGATGTTCGTTATTGAGTTTTCGGCGCCTGCCGAGGTGAACATCGTCTCTAAGGAGGAGGAACAGCGGACCAAATATCAGGAGTTGCTCGGACAACTTCGCAGGCTTTGGCCAGACTACACTGTAAGTCTGCTGGTTATGGTCATTGGATCCCTAGGTGGAATGAGGACTACGCTGCTCTCTGCACTGCGCAAAATACCGGTGTGCCGTGCGGCGGCGCACATATTAGTCGCCAGAATGCAGAAGGCAGTCATCCTTGGCTCCCTTCGTCTACTTAGGGCGCACGATTCGCGGACCCAGTGATTGCTCACCTCACGGTGTGAGGAGTAGTCATTGGGTAATGAAACAGCAGCTCGGTGTGTCGGAGCCCGGGCTGCACTTCTTTGTTTTTTTTTTAAATATAATAATGTTAAAACCATCAGTCTGCCTTTTATGGTCGTATTTCTAATTGTAATCAGAAATAGGAAAAAAGGATATTCGGATTAAAAGTGTCTTCAGCTTGGCGGTACCCTTTCTAGAATACATCGACACCTGTTGTTCATTTATACGCGATTTATCGAGATGGCGTCTCCAAAAAAACTCTATGCGTGTAAAGACAAAGCATGGCTATATGTCGATCCAAAAACTCATATCTGTTTGCCAATATTATGTGGAAAGTATAGAGTCAAGCCACTTGAAGTCATTTTTTGTTTTTTCTCTTCTTTTACGTGGAAAAACATGTTGCACTGAAAACTTTGCTTGCGATATAGGAGCATTATCACAACAGCCTACTCAGTGCATTTCTGGCTTGATCGCGCAGCCAGCTTTCTCGGATGATTTGGCAACGCGTGCAATGTCTACCGACTCGCTTTTATGTAATACCGGCAGGCCGCCGCCGCATCACGCCTGTGGCGTCGCGTCGGCGTCGATGGCGTCGGCAGCGTCGCCGTCGCCTGTTCGACTTACCTATATTTATCGACGCGACGCGACGCGACGCCCTGATGTGCTTTGCTCCCCTCGACACATCGCCGAAGGCACGACACGCGGCGTGGCGCGCCTTGCGTTGCTGGAAAATCGCTGAGATTTATCGGACCGAATGGGTCCAGGAAATTTTCAGGAAACTACCAATCCTAAGCAATTTTTTACAAAAGTCATTTACGAAAAAATTCTACACCAGCGTGTGTCCCAAAATTTTCTTGACACGTGATATTTTTGTAACGAAAAACGGGTCAAGCAAGAACTGAATTGTAATTCTGAATGAACTATAGGGTCATTTATAACTTTTTTTGTACGTCATCTCCGAAAACTCACACTCACTCAACTCTTTGTTTTCATAAGTTTTTCTACATAAATGATATCCCTATTTTATTCAAAATCTTGTGATACCTTTGATGTTACACGCAAACTTTATCCCCCACACCGATAGGCGAGTATTGTGATCGCGAACATTTTCGATTTTGAGATAATACGCTTTTTGAGCATTTTATGATGTCTACATAACGAAAATCCACGTCACTCATTTTCGTCGGTCTGTCTGTCGATCTATCGGTCTCTCGGTCTGTCTGTCTATTTGCGTTTTTCTATTCTCGTAATCTCAGTATCCGCTGGATGGATTGTGATGAAATTTGGGTACCGATATGCTGTGGGGTCTTAGTAGATAATGCTGCTACAATTTTGAAAATAATATTAAATAAATAATGGGCGCCGGAGGAATTAGCAAAAACTAAAAAAATTTCAAATACTACTCAAACCTCGTTTTTAGCAGTTCCTGATCATATTCTATTTTTTTTGTGCGTGACATTGGGGCGTAATACCCTTTTTTAGGTTCTTCTGAACATTGCCTTGCCTATTACAGAAACTAAGGGACTTAGAATTTTCTAATGTATACACACAAGTATTGCTTTAGATCGTTCTGTATCGTACAACCTAGAATTGATTTCAATGAAATTTTGACACACTATTACGGCGAGGATGAAAAATGCTTGTTCTTAGAAATCGTGTCAGTGGCAGCGCAGTGATAATAAAATACTAAATATAGCTCAAACTTCGCTTTTAGGCGATTTGGAGGTTCCTGATGGTTTTGTTTCATCCCGTTAAAGCTTCCAGAATAAAAACTGTGTTGTATCCTTTAGAGATACAAGAAATTATTTTGTTTTTTAGTTTTTATGTTTGATATTTTTTCGAGGGCGGGCGATGATTCCGTTGCAAGGGGATCTCAGGCTATAGCTTTTCTGCAATGTTAAAGTAATAAAATAAAATATCCACTATGTACGGGAAGTAAGTCTTTATACACAAACCCAACTGTCCACCTCTCAATTAAAAAAAGATAAGGGTACTGGTTTCAAAATGTTTATTAGTTAAGGTAAAAAATAAATCGTTTCTATACAGTTACATTTGATTTCAATAAAAGATCAAAGTAGTCTAGATTCTGTCATAGTCAAAAACAAACGTCTATTGTACGTTGCAAAAAATTAGAGCTTTTGTGTCTGTTGTTGACTGAGATGCATTGGCATATAAACAGAAATGCTATAATTTTCATTATTCGATTATATTAATCGACATAGTTATATAAGGCTTCAATATTGAAAATGGATCACTGACATTCAAAACAGGCGCTGGAGTCAAACATGTTGTTTTGATACTATAATTGAATATCTGTGAGAAATATATTTTAGAACAACTGAAGCCGGGTTGATATTCAAGCGAACTGAGTTAGTTTGCTCTGAATGAGCACAAACAATTTTGAAATTCTCCATCCCCGGAAAACCAATCCCTTCACCACCCTCTTAAAAAAATGGAGTCAAGTTGATTGACTCAGTACTTCCCACACATTACGGTGATACCAGTTTATTATTTTCCCATAGCATAAAGATTTAGTCTCTTATCAATAATACACTTTTCAGTTTTACAGCTCCCCGCCCCCCCCCCTACTGCCACTGGCACGATTTATAAAATCCATACGCATTTTCCATCCTCGCCACGGTAGTAATACTGTGTCAAAATTTCATTAAAATCAACTCAACAGTTTCTTTGTTACATAATATAGAACGATCTAAAGCAATACTCATATTATGTTTACACGTCCTTTGGTTTCTGTAATAGTCAAGGCAATGTTCAGATGAATCTAAAAAGGTGATTTATGTTATTATGATTTTCGTTATGTAGACATCATGAAACGCCCAAAAAGTGTATTATCTCAAAATCGAAAATTTTCGCGATTACAATACTCCCCTCACCTATCGGTGTGGGAAGTAAAAAATGAAGAAGCCGCAAAAACGTATAAAAACGAAGTCTGTAACGATTCTGACAATTGTTCGTATTCGAAATGCCATCAACACTAGAGCAGCGGTTATTGAGAGTACGCGGTGGCAAAAATTATGACACACCAATAGATGGATAAATAGACCGATGAAAAATATGTGATATGGATTTTGGGTTGTTCTCGCTTATGCAAATACGTTAAGATTAGAAAATTGCAGCCTATTATAAAAACATTTTTATTCGTTAAATCTAGCAGTCTTCGCTGTTCAATACCCTAAATTTATTATTGATCAAGCTTCCTCCCTTTTGAAGCGTCATTTGGCACGTCAAGATAAATTAGTCTTTCAGCTGTACAAAGGTTCATATTAAGCAGTACACTGCTGAAGCTAAAAAGCTTTCTGTTCATATCCTGAATATAGTCACTGTCTCCTCATATTTGAGTTCAATATCTTTAGATACATAGACATTACTGGATAAAACACGTAACCTTTTTAGCATGGAACTCCATAGAAAAACCACATCATTATTTTTCTAACGAAGCATAAGTCATTAGTCTATCTGTATAGTGTGGTCTACTCTACTCAACACTTTGGAGGTTCTTCTTATAAAGTGATATTACCGGACAGATATATCTTTCAAATTATATGCATATATGCAAGATCAAACAACGATTTTAAAATTCTTAATGATTTCCACAACTACAGTACTAGGGGATAATGCCTGCTACAGATTCCCCATAATCTATGTTGTCAAGAACTGAATGCAGCCCTAAACTCATGGCCATAAAAGTGTATAATAAGCTACCAGAAAGGTTCAAATCCGCTTCCGATCTGTTATATAGGAGAAATGTAAAAAAGCTTCTTTTAAACAAGGCCTACTATACGGTAGCTGAATACTTAGATGACAAAATATAACATAAATGTGATTTTGATCATCAAGTATGTGTGATGTATTGATTTTCATACCTTTTTATACCTTTTAGGTTATGTATTAACTGTGTATACTGTATGATTTTTGTATTTTATATATGGTATTTCTAAACATGTAAAGTTGTTAACTTGTTCAATATCATCATTTCTGATGATATAATGAATGAATAAAGATTATTATTAGGAAGTGGTGTGTGCCCAAAATTTTGGCAGTTGATGTAAACGTTTTTTGAAACAACGTGTTAGAAAAACAGACTTCCATTTTCTTCTATTTTTATCTTTGAGGTAATTTTCCCCGATTTAAACAATGGTGGAAATGTCACTCCGCGCGGAGTCTATGTATAACTTTACCATACTTCTGTCGCTGCATACGGCTCGAATTAGCATTTGACGTTTTATAGCCACCTTGGCAGTTACTCTAGCGTGTATTTAGTCATATGTGTTTTCAAGAGATCACTATTACATCAGGCAGTCATTGTTCATAACTCAGAACTCACGGCTGGAGCGTGAGCATTGAAAAATAATTTACGCTGTCTGTTCATAGGTAGTATTATCTGTTCAAAAGTATTTTGATAATCGCTGTATAACGTAATAGGCTTAGATCGAAACTAATACTATCTAGTGAGAATTTTAGCTGGATGGGAAACTGCAGTACTCCCATGCATTCAATACGCAATGCTCTAGCTAGCGGTGCAGTCCCGTTCATACCGGAAAATAGGACACAGCCTTGACCTAATTCTATATTGCAGACTGGTTGACCCAGCCTGTGGTCTCTCTATGATTGTGGTAGCAATTCATGGTTAACATTTTTTTTTGCTAGCGGTCGTTGATTGACATGACCTTACCTATCTCTCGACTATTCACTACTTTATCGGGAGATTCAGGTTCAGGTTTGTGACTCATGCCTTGTGAAGTGGTTTCTTTCCATGTTTTCTTATATTTAGCTTTTTTCTCTCATCCTTTGATTTTCATTATTTTTACGTCCTCTTCTACTTCTTTTTTCCCCTCTGCTCCTTAGCCTCTCGTTTTGGTATTCTTGACCCCTTCATTCTCTGTATACGACCCAGGTATCATAATATTTGAGCTTTGATAGTTCTTACAGTATCAGGTTCTCCGTGGATATATTGCAATTCTTTGTTCGTTCTTCTTCTATAGGTACTTCATTCTCCTTTTTCCCACCAAACTTTTTACTCAAAAGATTCCTCTCCCAAAATGCTATTTTATATTGCTTAGTTTTATTTAGCGCCCATAGCTTACTACTATAGATAACTATAGGGTCGAGGTTATTAGAAACGTTATATTTTCATGGCTATTCTTGGTGTAATGTGGAGGAAATAGACTATATAAAAATAGGTATCCCCATTTAAAGAAATCAAGTTACCTGTGATTGAAGTTTCCCTAGATTAATACCGATTGCACCAAGTAAAAAAATAATTCAAATTTGACAGTACTGTCTAGGCAGTCACACTGCAAAGTTACAGCCGACTAAGTTTTATAGACGCTGCGATATTTAATTTCTTTTCTAACATGCAATTATATACAGGGGCTTCTATTTAAAAAAATGCAACTTTAATAGATAGATAATGGTAAATATTTTGGAACATAGACTTTATTGCTCTCTATATTTTCATGTGAGACATTTTTTTTCTTTTCCAAATAGGGAAGCAGCTATTGTCTACCCACACCTCGGCGATACATCCTGTACAATTGAAATTATTCGACATTTTTAACAGAATTGGATCAATAATTTAAAAAATGAAGTACAACAATACATATTATTTCCTTATTCGCACTCGATTATGCTGGAACTATCAGACAGCGCAAACAATTGTTGCTTGAATTACAACGCGATTTAAACCTCCCAATTCATATGCTTTGACTAGATTTAAACATTTATTGAAATAGATACTAGATACGACGATATAAGTTCAAATGTGGTCGCGTACAATTTTTTCACCCCTTTCGATGCGAATTCGATCTGAAGTCTTTCTAGCGCTCTGGTGCTCCATATACGCACATTAACAGTCAATACGTGATGTTTGGGGAACCGGTGCGGTGTGGATGGTGTTAGCATTGCATTAATATTTCCCACGGATTCGATGACGTCAGAGATACGCCACGCCATGCCGCCCTGTGCGGCTCAATGCGTGTACACGTCCCCCATATGCACTGTTGCCAAGTCGGTTGGGTGAATTCTGTCAAAATTCATTTAACAAAAAATAAGTTAAACGAAGCTTCACTTGGTACTTCCCATTAATTTTCGAATTTTCGAATTTTGAATAACACCAGAAGCTTTTTCCAAGAATGATCTGTAATGATATGAAGGATTCACATTTGAGCTAAAAAGTTTACTGATTAGTAGGGAAATCAGATATGTGAAAAATGTTAAACCGGTTTTTTTGGTTGTGCCCCAATGGAAGGAATACAAAATGAATTTTGAAAGTACTTAGTCAGAACTTACCACCTCCGAAATTCTTCCCCGCCTTCCAAATTTCTCCACCTCTATCTTTTTTCAATTCTCCGTCTTACTTTTTTTGATGTGTGATGTGATGAAGCGCCCTAAACTGGAAATATGTCTTGACGACAATGATTCCTTCTCTTACTGCCATAGGAACTAAAAATCCCAGATAATAGTCATACACAATAAATAGTAGATGGTATTATAAACTTTAAATGTAGTATTTTATGCAACGCGCATCAAAATAAGGGTTGCATACACTATTCTTAACACGCTTTCATTAGCTTCACCTTTATGTGGGTTTGTGAGCTTGTAACACTACTTTGGCTTACTACTCTTTCTATTCATCAACAACACAACCAATTACAAATAAATATAGTTTAGAAAAACTAAAAAAACACGCTTTTAAAGACAGCGAACTAAAAAGTTAAAAATTATTTTTAAAATAATCTTAGAACAACAATGAACGAAAAATACGAATATGCTTGTGAAAAACGCATCGGGCCCTTTGTGCCATATTAAGCTTAATTTAATAATTATTTTTAACTTTTTAGTTCGCTATTCTTTAAATGCGTGTTTTTTTAATTTTTTTAACTATATTTATTTCTATGGCTCTATTATAAAATGCTATTTTAATACCTTATTATAATCAGACTTGACCGTATTGATATTAAAGAAATGTTGAGTAGTTGCATTTCTTTTATACAGGGTGTCCCACGAAGGTTAAGACAAGCAATATATTGGAACTGGGTAGTAGTAGCGAATTATAATTTTGGAGGTCTAAATTAGAGCAAATATAGTATCTTTTCTTATTATTGTGTCACCCAAAGAGGTACTTGTTTTTGGTCACGTGACGTCTGATTCAAAAATTTTAATGGGACACCCTGTATATTTGTGACTTTGTGCTTCCCCCGATAAAACAATTCCAACAAACCGCACACTAGGGGTCTAAAGTGATTAATTCAAGTGCTACAGGTACCTAAAGGTCTGGACTACCATTATGAAATACTACCAAAGGGATACATGTTATAATCAATTGTGGTGGTACCATCCTTTAAGTACTTTTAGCTCTTGAATTAATCACCTTAGACCCCAAGTGTGCTAGTTTGTTGAAATTGTTTTATCGGGTGGAACACAAAAAAGCAAATATACAGGGTGTCCCATTAAATTTTTTGAATCGGACATCACGTGATCAAAAATAAATACCTGGTTGGGTGACGCAGTAATAAGAAAAGATACTATATTTGCTCTAATTTAAATCCCTAAAATTATAATTCGCTACTGCTGCCCAGTTCCGATATATGGCTTGTCTTAGTAATCGTGGGACAACCTGTATATAAATTTGTACCATAATGGAGACATTGGAAGTAAACACGTAATATTGTGATGTGCTTCAATCCGTTTACTGCATCTTTCCTCAGTATTACCTACTTGTTTCATTTTTAAATTTTATTTCTTATATTTACATAGGTAGGTAAGTCATAACTTGAGGGCAAGAAGTTGTTCTAATATTAGTTCGCTTGATGTTCTCTTATGAATTTACTAGCTTGTACTCAGCTTATATTTTTTACCATTTGTTTTGACTTGTGTAAATAAGTCTGGTGCACCAAGTACAATAAATCAGTAGTATTATTATTACTAATACAGAAATAAGAATACTATTTACTGTAGTGTATTTGTTATTCAGCCTTTCTTCGTTTAAATCCCAACTATTAGTGTCAAGTTTTCTGATAGTTTTTTTATAGATCAACCTCATTTACTCGCACAATCCCGTATATTTTCGATTACTAACAAAATACAATGATTATTTTTGTTCTCCAAATTCGCAAAAAGTAGAGTGAGATTAGCTGATCCGGCAACACTGTCTATGCGCCACCCCGTGCCTCGCTCTCCGGATCTTCTTGCCTATCCACCGGATCTTCCCGGATTTTCCGAGTGTGAACCTGACTTTTACGCGGTAATCTGACATCGTTGCCATATGTTTGCAGATTACTGCGTTTTGGCGAATTTTTGGTAATCGTAATGTATCTTAGAAGTAAACTGAGATGGCAAAACCACAGTAACAATCTAGATGCTAGATCAGTTATAAGGTAATGAGATTATGTTAAATAAGCTATAACGAAAATTTAATATTTTATTAGGTTTCTTACTCGCATTTGTGAGATGTGTTACAAATGTAAGTTCTTATTTGGCGGGTGATTAAAGTGATGTATACGATTTTTCTCTAATTTTTTGGGTATCAATGTGTCGCTTGTTTTACAAAAATGTATTTGAATGCAGGCAATTTAATATAATTGCCCCAAAATAATTTTTTGGACAAATAAAAACTCTTTTATTACCCATGATAATCAAAATCCCGTGTAATGTTTGATTACTGATCTCACTGTTGAGTAATAATAAATATCATTTTATTTATTTGTAGTAGATGATAAAAACAGTGCCACTCTATCACTTGTAAAGAGTATCAAATTATAGAGTCTCACTATAAGATGTAGATTTACATTTTATGGTTTAAATCTGTCCCATAACATAAATTCAAGGATTCGATGTGATTTTTTTTTTAAAAAATAGACAGTACGCACGAACTTCAAGAAAACGATTTTATGTGCTAGCTACATATGGATGTGAAGATCTATTGTTGATTTTTTTCTTAATAACTTTCTTTCTATGAATTGTTACTTATTCTTCTTATCACATGTGTCATTTTGCGAATTACAGGCAGGATAAGCATAACTTGTTGAGGACTGATAAGAGAAAATACTGGTGTTGGTGGAGTAGTTGCCCTTTGACCTATTTTTGTTTCTGTTGATTAAGCTCGATGAGAATAAAGAAATAATGGTACCTGGGTACCCTATCAAACTTGACTTGACAAAAATGGAGTTTTTGGCGGTAGGGCAAAAACGCGTGGTTTGCCAAACTGGTTTTAAGGCTGACTGACGACCAAAATAGTGTCGCCAGAGCGAGAGAGGCAGTGATAGGTCAATCGTGCGGTTGACACCCGGTACCCTGTCTTGACTGCTACCTTATTTCTCCCTCATCCTCCATCCCTTACCATCACGTCGCGACAGACTAGAAAAATGATTTTTCGGAATTGTATGAGGCGATGGTAGATTATTGTATTGAACACAGTTAAAAGTATCTACTTTGAAGGTAGCTGTTGAATTTTTTTAAATAAATATTTCATTATTATACTATATAGCATTATTTTCGCACACTCCTCGTATCAATCAATGGATGCCATTATTCCAATTTATTTTTTATCAAACGTTTTGTATTTTGGTGAAGATCAATATGGCAAAAAATATTAGTAAATCGTTGATATTTCGATAAATGTGATTCTAATTATGGGCCAGTGAAGCTCAATGACATCATTTCAACAGTTATCGGTTTCTACCCTGCAACGCCTGTTCTATTATAGTGCTCCAACTGCGCCGCAATGGTCTCCCATCCCCTCGCAAAATCCGGCAACGTCGCACCATCCCCTAACGGTGGCGCAACGTACCAAAGATGCAACCCTTCGCCTAGCGCCGGGCACCGGATCGAAACCGTGGACGAAAACCCGCGAAAAACCCGCGCCGAACCCGAAGAACCCACGAAAAGGGCCTCGAACCACGTCCGGTGAACCCAGCTATGCCGACACGGCCATAGCCAACGCGATTTCCGAATCGATTTCGAAAAAATATTGATCGCTATTCGCAGTGTTTACCACTCCATCAGGACAACCCTAATGTGTTCTTTGCGCTCGTGATTTCGCTGTGTTTTGTTACGTTTTCTCGCATAGTTTATTGCAACGTTGGTTTTTGTTCAGGAAGTGAAAAAAAGTAGGGTAGCGCAAGAAGGTTTTGTATCTTAAAAAAAAATCATCATAG
Organism: Callosobruchus maculatus; assembly: GCA_951848785.1. NCBI lineage: Eukaryota > Metazoa > Arthropoda > Insecta > Coleoptera > Chrysomelidae > Callosobruchus > Callosobruchus maculatus. Next base: position 814,813 of record CATOUR010000214.1, read on the forward strand.
ATCTTCTGGCTTAATTTGACAGAGAAGGCAACGCGTCAAAATTCGAAGTGTTAAATCGTTATTATTTTCTGCTATTTTTTTAAATCAATAAGCTAAATGATTCAGAATACTACCTTAATAAAATATATTACTCCTATACTAGTTTTAAAGTACACCTATTGTGTTGGATAATATAGAGCCTAGGTATATCTAATACTAAATATATTAACGCGATAAATTAATTAAAAAGGAAATGTACTGTCTACGTCAAAATTGAAAATAGTAATTTCGTTTTAATTTTCTGCAACATTTAAATCAATAAAATGCATGATTTTATATCAAAAGAATGTTTCATAGTGCTTCTATAATTGTTGAATAGTTGTTTATGATGGATCCCTCATACATGACGACAATATTCGATTATATTACATAAGCGAAATTTGTCAATTTGTGATAAAAGCTACACATTGATATTATGGATATATAGTATATACCTTTGATCAACCTTCTAAATTAATTAATAAAGAAATGGTCAAAGTTCGAAATTGGAACCTTCAGAAATTTTTTATTTTTTCAATACTAGCGATAATTTCGATACTTCTATGAGAATACAAAAATAAAAATCTGTCTAGTTGAATATATATTAGCTGAGTTGACATATTATATTCCTACGTTGGCTTTTGTTCATATAGTGGCAAAAAGTAGGGTAGTATAGAAGGTTTTTTATCATTAAAAAACATCATCATAGATCTTCTGACTTAATTTGACGGAGAAGGCAACGCGTCAAAATTCAAGCTGTTAAACGGTTATTATTTTCTGCAAAAATGTGATTCAGAATGCTCCTCTAATACTAATAGAATACATATACTATTCTTATCCTAGTTTTATAGCACGCCTCTAGTATTGAATAATATAAATCCTATATCGAATACTAAATATATTAATAAAATAAATAAACTTAACCGAAAAGGAAATGTACAGTCCCCCTCAAAATAATAACTTGGTTTTAATTTTCTGCAACATTAACATCAATAGGATGTTTCATAATGCTTCTGTAAATGTTGAATAGGTGCTTATGAAGAATAACTCATACTGTTGCAACCACAATGTTGAATTATATTTCAAACGCCAAATTTGTCTAAATAATTTTTAGAATTTCATTTATTTAAACTCCGTCAATATTTTTTAAGAACAACTGTGATAAAAGGTACACATTTATCATGAATATCTACCATTGATCAGCTTTTTGAAATAATTGATAAGGAAATGGCTAACGTTTGACGTTGGAATCTTGGGAAATTTTATATTTTTTATACCAGTGATACAGTGATACGATCCATAATTCTATGAGAATAGAAAAATAAAGAAATCTATCAAGTTAAATATATCAGCTGACATATATATAACATATTTTATTGTTACGTTCTGGTTTTTGTTCATATAGGGGCAAAAAGTTATTGAATGCAATTGTGTCATCATAAATGTTGTGAATGAATTCTGCAGTTATGAAAACACACTATTAAATCTTAAATCATTATTATTTTCTGCTACGTTAAAATCAATAAGCTGTAAAATAATAGTTTAGAATCCTCGTCTAATAGAATACATTACTTTTATATAAGGGAGTAGTTTCATAGAATTTCTCTGGTGTTTGAATAATATATAAGTGAAATAAATGAATTTAACAAAATAGAATCGCAGATCAAATTTCAAGATAATAAATTTGTTCACAATTTCTGCTACATTTCATCATATATAAGGCAGTAGTTTTATAAAACTTCCCTGACTGGTGAATAATATACAGCATATATTAAATACTGAATATATAAATGAAATAAATGAATATGAAAAAATTAAATTACCGAACAGTAGTTTCATAGAACTTTACTGATTAATATACAAGCTATATTGAATACTGATTATATAAATGAAATAAACTAACTTAACAAAACGGAGTTTACAGGTTAAATTTTAAAATAATGAATTCGTCTAAATTGTCTGCTCCATTAAATCATACAAACATAAAATCAGTGAATGTAATTTTTGAATAATTGTTTATAAAGAATAACTTCTCACTTTTATAGGCATTACGTTATGAACTTAATTCAAATTATAAATTTGTCTAAACCTAACCTATCAAAGTTATAATTGTGTTCATCCTTTTAATTAGTTGTTTAAATCAAGCTATGTTTAGGTGCTAGAACCTTGAACATTTTACAATCCATTGACTTGTAGATCATTTCGATAATTCGTTGAGAACACGATAATAAAAAATAAGATAAATGGCAGAATTGACAGATGTAACAAAATTCAAAACAATTAATATTTTCGTCTTTTATTAAATTGAACTCAGTGGGCTATAATATCTATATTTCAGGGCTACAATGTTGAACATCAAATATTCTATATCGGAATATAATATAGAAATAGAGTTTAGAAGTTAGTTATTAATATTGTATGCATTTGGGTGATGCTATTTCATTCCACACTGAGATTGCTGCTTTTTGGCAATTATCAGTTTATCAAACTGAGGGTTAAAAAATCTTTAAGCTTGACGGATACTTCTATAGTGAAGCAGCTTGTTTTCAAATTTTTCAATATTATACTTTCATAATACCTAAATTCCTGTATTATCATAACGTTGAGTTTCATTGATTTTCTGTGTACTTGATGAATCGTCTTGCCTTCCTTCTTTTAAGAAGTTTACAGCAAACATTAAATACTCTACAAATTTCGTGTTACTGATTGAAAATCTGATATTCTATAGGTACTTTAGATTTTGAAATACCACTAAATATACGAGTTTCAACCCTAATATAATTACCATTTCCGCATCAATTCTGTATTGAGAATACCATATAAAGTCTTATAAGCATTACATGATAAGAACTATGATTTTAATATTTTTTTTCATACATTAGAGCATTTCCACAATAATTAATTAAGCTTAGTGCTTGATATTCTTCAAACGTTTACGCCCTACTTTTTTTCACTACCTGAGCTTTCGACTGTTTCAGATCTATTGTCACAGTGGTGGTTTTTTACGTATACAATTTTAGATCAATCAATAATATCAAGCAATACGCGACAAAAATCTCGACCTATCAGCCAATAATATTCCCTGAAAAGACTGTTGAGCATCATAGACTGATTTGCCCGACTGAAAATTTACACCGTGTAAATTCGTTAGTTTATTGTCCATTTTGGTGTTTATTGGTCTCGAAAATCGTGATTTTAGTTAGTGTTAAATGTTTTTTACACATTCACAAATTTTGTAAATGTTTTTGTGATATTGTCTCGTCGTGCCGAATCCCCTTACATTGTATTACAACATAATGGCGGATTTTGTCTGCTAAGGTGAGAAAAAGTTAATCAAGTAGTGTCTGGATTTGTAAGTAGTGAAAAATTGTCTTATAACAATAAGATTTAGCAAACCTGGAAGATTTTCCAGATACACAGTACTGAGAAAGGGCATTTTGGTTTGATCAAATATAAAAATTGAAGTAACATAAAAACATAGTTAAAAAACAGATTTTTGCAAAAATATCTGGAAAGCCTGTACCGTCAATAGAAGGCTAAAAATAACGTTAGTCGGAAGTGCGTAAATTAAATTTTTTTAACATTTAAGAGATAGCTCCTTTTCAAGTGAAATATGGAGTAATGTTTCAGAAACAAGCAAAAAAATAAATTACTCACCCCTAAAATTGCATAAAATATCTGAAACATAAACTTGAAATAGTAATTCATGTTCACAGAGATCTGATGAAATTCATATCCATTACCGATTTTTTTCTCTTTCTTAATCTCTGTAGACATGATTTTTTGGCAATTTTTATTGTTATTTTCAAATATTCACAATTACAAATTCATACACTATACACATAAGTTGATGCTGGTACTAGATTTCTACTCCCATTTGCCAAACAATAAATCAAAATGAATTTTCTTAAATCAGTGATAAACATGTTCAATAAATCATTAACTTCAATAAATCTCCTGCTAACCTCTTGAGGCCATAAAAGTTATATCTGCAAAATTTTTATTCAAGATGATATATGCCATTGAAATTATTGTTCGCGGTCACATTAAATAATGACAATAACAAATCTTTGGAATGGAAAAGGATGTCCAATGACAATTAACGTAAAAATTACTTACCTTATTTTTACTTAGAACGAAAACAAAAAAAATTAAAGTACAATAATGATCGAGTGATTAGCTTTTATCTGAACGCTAAAGGCTAAAAATATTTGTTGAATTTTTTATAATAAAAATCTAGTAACGCAGGGACAGAAGGTGTGAATTAAATAAGTATGTATTTTTGCTTTGTACAGTATATGTTTAAAACGTCAAATGCGCAATGAAATTATGTCTCAGCATTCAAGATGGGATTTGTCAGTTTAGTTTTCTCTAGATCCACAAAATTTTCCAAATATGCTAAATTAATGTATTTTTATGTTTCAAGATGAAGTGTCAAAAATAAATAACATGAACATTCAACTCGATGGAGCCTTGTGATATTTTTTGCTCACAATAATATTGGCCGCAAATTTTTAAAACATATTCTTGATAATATAATATAATATTTGAATAACTATCACAATCTTACATAATTTCTACTTAGTTTGTCACTATAAAATGAGTTTAAAGGGGGCAAATGAGTGAGACAGAGCTTTTTTGAATTAATTGAATTAAACATAAAAATTGACTAGAAAACAATAAGATGTATTTGGAAATAGAAACATTGTAGAATGTTATATTATGTATAAGCCCCAAAAGCTTCCACTCTATTTATGTATTTTAAAATCGTCGGTATGAGATCAGTCACTTCAATAAAATAGAAGTTACAAAAAATGTATGATAAATAATATATATGATTCTGATGGTATCTTCTGAGCTGACATGATGCAAACACAACTGACAAACCCCAGCTTTAATTACAGTAGTACAGTAATTGCAATACCTGTTTTGGCTCCTACTTCAACCAGATTAGCCTAAACAAGTCCATACATCTGCTTTAATGGAAACTGAAACTAACGTATGTTGCAAAAGTTTTGAGAATTTTTTTCAAAACTCGGGAGTTTCACCATGGTTTCACCGTTGGAAACAACTCAGAAATCGTTACCATAGTAACCAGTCAACATCTAAACGTATTAACAGTAAAACCATTTTGGTTATGATACAAGTTGTCAAAATGTCATACAAATTAGATATTCGGAAGTATTTACAGTCCAGTTGGACGACTTGAAAAAAAAAAGAAATAGTTCGCCTATATCAAGATCAAAATATTTCTGTTGCCACAATTTATCGAGCGATCCGTGAATGCGAAGGTATTCCTTGTACAAATTTTCCAAAAAGTGGACGTCCAAGAGAGTTGAATGCTGCTACAGTTGAACGAATGCTCAACAGAAGTGAACATCGAGCTGGAACTTAACACGAAAACTTGGACGCATTTTTCACGTCACTGCTAGCACAATCTGTAGAGAAATGAAGAAAAATAACTTAAAATTCCGAAGAAGAATAAAATGTCCAAAGTATTCCCCAAATCAGTTTGAAAGAATTCCTCAATGCTGTCGCAATTTACGTCGTACTCATTTTGCTGGCAACATAAAAATTATTCTTGACGATGAAAAGTATTTTACATTTTCGAACTCAGAAATCAAACATAACGATGGTTTTTATACAAGAGACTTTGAATCCTGTCCAGATAATGTAAAATTTAAACGAAAAGTTTGTAAACAAAGTGTTAGTGTGGTGCGCTATATCAGACAGCGCTATTTCACAGCTGTACGTTGTTCGAGTTAGGGCCGAAGCGGTTACCGCAGAAATCTATACTCAAAGATGTTTGCCAAAGCTACTCAATTTCGTTAATACCCACCATGCTAATGACAATATAATGTTTTGGCCAGATCTGGCTTCAAGTCATTATGCTTTACGTACGAGAAACTGGATAGCACAACACGGAATATCTTTTGCACCACGAAACGACAACCCTCCCAATCTTCCTTAAGCAAGACCTATCGAAACTTTTTGGGCTCAACTGAGTGCCAAAGATCATAAAAATGGCTGGGAAGCTCAAAACGAACAGCAGTTAAGCAGAAGAATAGTGCTAAAGATCAGAGAAATTGATTTAGAATCTGTCCAAAACGTAATGAGGAACATTAAGAGGAAATTGCGAGCCGTGGAAGATCATGGCCCATAAGCAGTACTTGAATATCATTTTTATATTAAGAAATATTCATATTTTTTGTAGTCCTTGTTACAGTTCAAATATATTATTATGAGATATTTTTTTAATTTTTTGAAAAACTTCTCAAAACTTTTGCAACATACGTTATTCTGCTTACTCTGTAATTTATTATAAAGCAGTCCGACGGTCTACCTCTATATGTACATTAGTGTTTTGTTATTTGAAATGATGCGTCAAAAGTCCCTTGACAAATGCTTGCAGCAGAATACTGACCTGAAAACCAAACTAACAAAAGTGTTATTTGTACAACCATGTCTGTTCTCAACAGAAATATTGCCACATAAAAATGGTCAAATCAGTCCCAAATTATTTAAAATAACCTACACAGTGGGGAATTCTTAAAGCTATGGACATTAGGGTGTAACTAGGAACACAATTTCGACTAATTTTTGTGTTGGGGAAACAAGAAAGCAGTTTTTTAAGAGTGACCCAACTGGTGACAGCTATCCGTACCATGTTGTATGATATACCACATGTTGGTTCTGGCCCGGTGAGAGGGAGTTCTGCACCCTCCTTGGCACACCTATCGACCCTCTCATTTCCACCTACTCCTATATGACTAGGCACCCAAGATAATTTTATTGGTCTTCGCCAGTGTCTCAAGGGCGTTGTGGTAGCCCCACGCTATTCTTGAAGTATAGTGGGTTACTTGTCAACGCCATTAGAGCTGCCTGGCTGTTCTGTGTTTACATTTTACGAGCTTCTCTTGGGATATCTTTAAGATCTTTAATGCAGTAGTTTCCCATTTACTTTCTGCATCCTCATGCCGTTGACCAGATGTATCTACTTGTTCTCCCACCTTTAGGGACAATTCCTCCCCCAAGGACAAGAAGGTATCCTGACTCTTCTCAACTGGTCCACCCAAAGCTGTTGGTTGAGAAGAGGTTACTGCTTATACCGACAGTAGTTCGGTTCCTTTTAGTCGCCTTTTACGACACACAGGATATACGATCGGAGATATTCTAACCCGCCCCCACACGGGGACTGTGTTTACATAGATAGTCTTTTTACCGTATTCTTTATATATGCATATTTTACGGCATTCCATAACTGTGGCTATTTCTGGTTGGAAAACGGTAGTCAGTTTAACTAGGCGGTTATTTATGTTCCGCCCAGGCCTACCACCGTATAAGCCTCCTCCCGTATCTGATGAAATTTTCGACATATGTCGAGGTTCTTTTAGAGCCCATTCTGATATGTCACTTAGGTTGACCTTATATGGGATCTAGGTGCCCACGACCCACGACTCTTGAAGAAAAAAGAGCCGTTGAAACTAAGCAAGTTTGGTAGAACGAAACTGGTCATGTGGGAAACGAGTGAGATGGCTCTGGGTATCAAAGGTGTTATTTTTCCCATTCGGAAGGCGTGCAGCTAGTTATAGTTATATTTTTTATCGTCTTACTTCCCGCACCGATAGGTGAGGGGAGTATTGTGGTCGCGCAAATTTTTGATTTTGAGATAATACGCTTTTTGTACGTAACAACATAGCCCGGTAAGCTGAGTAACCGCTGCATGCATTCTGATTGTGATGATTTGGGTACCGATATGCTGTGGGGCTGTAATAGGTAATGCTGCCATATTTTTCAAAATCGGTGCATAGGCAGCGGAGAGATTAGTAAAATCCAAAAAATTATCAGAACCCCTCCAAACTTCGTTTTAGGCGTTTCAGGAGTTCTTGATCACTTTCTATTTGTTTTTGCAGCGGATGAAATAGGCATGGTGAGGGGTTGGTTGGAATTGGTTGTATTCATAAAATACTCTACATTGCGCTGAAAAAACAGACCTTGGTGTGCTTGTTAGGTCTATCCGAATGTTTATTATAACTGGGGAGTAATTTGATACATAACTATATGTTATAGTCCTATAACGTGCAACTTGGAAACTACGAACTTGTTTGTAATGAGACACTGTATGACTACTGTGGACAAAATTATAGTAGTGTATCGTTGTTGGAACTCTTACCAGTGGCGTAGGACAAAATCACTGAAAAATTAAAGATTTCAAAATCCCTCAAACTTCGTTTTTAGATGGTTTAAAGGTCCTGATCATTGTCCACTTCTTCGTTGATGATGATGCAGGGATAGAGAAGCTTTTTGTTGGCATCGATAATGTGTAACAAGTATTGAGTCAAGACACCTGACGCCATTTTTTTTTTCGTTTCAAGCAGATACCAAAGCACTAATGCGTACAAGAAAGTTCTGCGATTTTGTCTAGACAAATAATGACTAAATCATTACTACGTTTACACAGGCTTTCAAAACTGTTTTCAAAACGTTTTGTGGTTTTGGATGGTCGGTGTTTCCACGATAGGCCTCGAAGCGATTTTCGAAACACATTTAAAACGTTTTTGACTGACACTCTTGAAAAATGTCATTTCCTAGTTTTATGACCAATTTTGTTATTTATCATGAATCTTCAGTATAGAATTTCGAATAAGCTTCAACAAACTGACCATAGGTATATCAAACAGCAACATAAACTGTTCAAAAGTGACAACTCGTGTTTCCACGACATTTGGATCTCGATACCATTCCGAAATTTACGTTACCACGGGCTTTCAATACGTTTTCCAATCCAAAAGTTTTGAATTTTGAAATATATCGTGGAAACGTCAACTGTATGCGTTTTCAAAACGTTTCCTGTTCAAGGTCGATTCGCTAATTTTTGGGATCGTATCGAGAACCAATATCGTGGAAACACCACCACACTTTCAAAACGTTTTGAAACGGATCATACACAGTGAGTTGCTGTCCAATGTCACTATTGTCAGTTTGTTGACGTTTATTCAAAATTCAGAACTAAAGATTTGTGATAACAACAAAATAGGTTATAAAACTAGGAAATGTTATTTGTTAATGATGAAGAAATAAAGATAAAGATCCGGATTGCTGTGGCCAGAAATACTTTCATAAAGTTTAATACTTACCTCCTTCGCCGAGAAGTGCCTCTGGACTTAAGATTGCGTGTACTTAAATGCTACATTTGGCCTATAGTAACATATGGGTCAGAAAGCTGGTCAATAAAAGTAAGATCAATGAATCGTATAGAAGCATTCGAAATGTGGACGCTAAGAAAACTTCTAAGAATACCCTGGATGGACCATGTCACCAACGAAGAAGTTCTACGAAGACCAAATGAAGAAAGACAGCTGCTGCACATTATCAAAAACAGAAAAGTAGCATACTTGGGACATATATTAAGAGACTCCAAATATAAAATCCCGAAAGAAAGCAAGAGAACATACCTTACACATTATCTAACATGATGAACAGTGACTCGCCTACACGCTGCATTGCGTACGGCACCTAAAGAAGAAAAAGTCAGTTGAAAACATTTTGAATGCGAGTCGAAAAACGTTTTGAAACCTATCGTGGAGATACCGACATTCCAAAATCGCAAAACCTTTTGAAAACAGTTTTGAAAGCCCGTGGAAACGTAGTGATTAGCGAATCGACCTTAAACAGCAAACTTTTTGAAAAAGCATCCAACTGAAGTTTCCACGACATAATTCAAAAGTCAAAACATTTTAAAAACGTTTCGTAAGCCCGTGGAAACGTACTAAATGAAGAATGATAATCAAAAACAGCCAAAATAGGTATTACCATTATCTGGAGTCACTATCGGTCCCGCTGTTCTGATTGCCAAGGTTTTCGCGCGACTCGTTGTTCGGTGGACGTCCGTCAAAATTTTCACCGCCGGGCTCGTGGTGAAGAAGGTGAAGCTGGCGGCGGGCCAGGAGGTGATCACCATCGAGCTGCAGGGGGTGGAGGATGGCCTGGGGGCGGCGTCGGCGTCGGCGTCGGTGACGGCTGGCGTTTCGGCGACCGCCTCCTCGAGCGCCAGCGAGCCCTCCCCCACCACGCCCTCCACCATCGGCATGCAGGGCTCCCCCGAGCCGACGCCCCCGGCCACCTCCACCGCCCCCCCGCCCTCCAGTGTGGCCCAGCCCCAACAGCAGCAAGCGCCGCCCATGCAGCAGCGGCCGGCGCCTTCGCAGTCGCCGCCCAATACCATGACAGGTACTCTTTCTTTTCAGATAATATGATACATGTTAGTTCTGTTCTACCATCAATTTTGTAATAGTTTAGAACTGGATGATAGGGATTGCTTGACAGTAGTCAGATACCAGATTTCAAACGGTTTGGAATCATCCTTATTCGCATCTGAAACCACAATAGGGTACTTGCGGAAAAAAATATTATGTCGTTTACGCGTTCCTTAGAGCCTAGTAAACATGAAAAAATCACTTGTTTGGTTTTTTTGGAATCGGCTGTGAGAATATTCCAAAATTATTTCAAATGCCGGAAAATGCCGCGCAAACAACCTCTGACGTCAGTGATATGCTATAGTGATGGGATGTAAAGTATTGATATTCGATATCGATACCCAGTGCTAACCTAACATTTTGACATTGATCATTATAACCACAAAACACAGTCACACGCAAAAGTACAAAAGTCAAAAGAATAAGCGTTAGGCTAGATTACTAATTCACTTTGTAGGGATGGGCTTGAATTAGTTTCTATCTTTGGATTCATTCATAATGGGATGCGTCGAACTAAAATGATGGCTTCGATTAGTTGCGAATCTCGGTCACAAACAGGATGAACTGTGATACCTATCAGATATAAAAATGTATTGCAACGAAAATGCTAGTGGGTTAATTGCCTGTTTCAAATATGTTTAAGTATCAATAAATTGAGTCGCATTATTAAAGAATTCAGATCATCTCTAGTTTGCAGTTAAATCTCACTGACCTGCGCTGTAGCAGTATCGATTGTCGATATCGATAAGATACCTGTGACGCCAGCCCTTGTTTTAAGTCACGTGGAAAAATTTGAATATATCCTTATTTTATTTTGCAAATTTCTTTTTTTGGCCGTCACTAAAATCATGTTTTTTGTTTCCTACTGCTTCTTGATATGGTTTTCTTTACGCTATGTATAGTACTCCTGAGGCGATTTCACGACCTCTGCAAGTACCCTATTGCTGTTCGACAGCATATTTTGTTATTGGCATTTTTTATTTTCGCCTCGAATCTCTATAGTGTGGTGTTACGGTTACCTGAACCTAACCTACTGTTGAATGTTCATAACAAGAAAAAAATAGAAATCAAAAATACATATGACCGTCATGATAGTGACGCAGTATCTCTATAATCCTTCATCATCTGTAGAATCAAATTCAATTATCCAACCTAAATCTGAGCTAGAATTGGAAATTTCTGATGTCATCTTCGTAACAAGATTGAGAAATATACAGGGTGAGTTTTTAGTACCGAATCGGTCGATAACTACGCTATTGCAAAAGATAGCGAAACAAGTGTTATACAAGGGTATTCTACTTGCTCATAAAATATTTTGATTTATACAGGGTGATCCATAACTACGTGGTGATGTAAACATACATTTTTTTAAATCAAACAATATATATTATTCAATATTTAGATTCTACTAATGATTCCCATTCTTAAAATATAGGCATTGTAACACTATATAGGGTGTTTCAAAAGTTATGGCCATTTTTATGTCCAAATCGCTGTCAAATGAACGTACTGTATATTGAAGATTAATTATAAAAAAAAATATGTTTTTACACAGAAAGGTAAAAAATATCCTTTAGTTTCAATACAGGCTGTAAACAATCGTCTACGCATATTAATATATAGAGTGAGAATACAAAATCTAGGTATTATTATTATTTTTCTGATATAACCTCCTATATTTTATGATATAAAATAATTCTTGTAATATGATCTTTTATATTTGTGTAGCATTTCATATACCTATATTCATCAGTTTCCAAGGTATTTCAATTTTTCTGCAAATTTTAAATATTCTTTCTATTTTTGTACTGAAATTTATTTATTTTGAGAAAGTACTATCGAATTTTATTTTTATTTAACGAACAACTAAATAATAAGACCATAATAGTATTTGATGAGGTCAAAACCCTGAATTATCGAGATAATACTTAATACTTGACTTAATAATAAGTCAAGTATGCTGAGGAAACAATTTTATAGAGGTGGTGCATAATTGTTTAACACATTTATCAGGTTGGCTTTGAAATATTGGCAGTTTTCATAACTTGCTCAATGATTTAGTACTGTGTGAGAACCGAGTTTTCGATGAAAGAACAAATAGAGGGTATTTAGGAGAATCTTTGAGAAATTGCCTACCTGCCTCTAGAATATTATTAACTATCAACAGCGATATCCAGAACGGAAGCATTCTAAAACTGATGTATTTAAAAGACTGAAGAATCCTTTCATTCGGACTGGTCAGTTAATATTTCAAAGGCTACCTGATGAATCTGCTTGATAATTATCCATCACGTCTATAAAATTATTTCATCAGCACACTTGACTTTATTTTTTTGATAATTCAGGATTTTGACTTAATCAAATACTATCATGGCCTTAAATTTTAGTTGTTTGTTAAACACAAATAAAATTCGGTAGCATTATCTCAAAATAAATAAATTTCAGTACACAAATAGAAGGTGTTTAAAATTTGCAGAAAAATCGAAATATCTCAGCAATCTAGATAAGACCCTCCTAAGTTTTTTTATCTTCCATTACTGTACACCATACTCTTACTTTTTTTCCTGGGAAGATATCTAAATACAAGGACCTTGCCATGGAAATAAAACGACTTTGGACCTCTTTATGTCGGTGTCAGGCCTTACACCAGACACGTTTACGCAACACCTTCAGCAGTTAGGCCTGGACGAAAAGTGACCTAAAGTATTCGAAAAGTCTGTAATCCTGCAGACCTGTAATATTGTGCGATCCTTCCTAAATTCAGATCAATAATAGTCCGGGTGTTGACTTGGCACAGCCCGTCAACACTTGCTGCTACCGCAATTATGCGAGAGGAACTTAGAAAGTAAGATAATCATAATAATATTTGGTTTCTTTACTATGGTGTTAATATGGGTTTCCCACTTCAAGTCACTGGTTATTATCACCCCAAGACCCTTTTAAGTATGAACTGCTTGGATCTCGACTCCATTCATAAAATATTTTTCCTGCAGGTTAATCCGTCGTCAATAATTTACGACCACACTCTGGTCGAAATGTCTCTTGGGTAGTACCATCGCCATCGCGTTGCTAGCAGCATCCGCACCACCCCGTACAGCTCGTGGGAACGCATCCGCGCGTGGTGCCGTCATCGTCTTCCTTTCGGTGATGATGAGGAGGTGGGCGCGGCTTGACAGTCGGTACCACCAACGGCCTACGTAACGGTGGTTCGCCAGCGTGCTTGCACACACACGTCCGACGTAATAAGTACCGTAGCCGACGCGTCTAACTGTACCCTCTAGTCGGCATCGGTATGGCAGACTTGGTAACCCAGTGCGAATGGTACCGCTATCTACGCGCAAACACATACACACTCATATTATGAGCAACGGTCAACGACGCGGCGCTGCCCGGTACTACCATAGTTGAGGAGCTTTCCTGCGAAACCGATTAATCTGTGGTTTGTTTATTCCTTGCTTTTCCGCAAGGTAGACATTTACCGAACTGTAGCTTAAGAAAACATGAAAAAATTATCAAGCATCCACAGGAAAATTTCAACCGTTTCCAATACTGGTGTACAAATGTTTACATGTTTCTCAATATAGAAAAATGTCTATATCTTGGAGAGAGATAGTAGTGTTTACTTTTACTCGAAATTGTCATTTTATTATACACTGAATTTTGCTGCAACAAAGCTTACAAAATGTTAGGATTCTTAGAACGAGACACTAAGGACTTTAACTTAACTTTAACTTCCGCAGGAAGAAAAGTGACACTTATGTCCTTATTGATGGGGAGGAAGGAAGGACACAAGGTATATATAAAACCAACTCATACTGACCGGTACTTACATAAAGAATCAAACCACCACCCATCTCAGAAGTACGGAATTATTAGAACTAGAAAAATTTGCGAACCAGAGGAACTCGAAATAACAAGAAAAGGAAATAACAAGAACAATGAGAAGAAATGGGACAAAACCACAACCTAAACCGATAGCAAAAGCTTTTCTACCATATGAACCTGGAATAACAGACAGAATATAGGAAGAATGTTACGGAAGGAAAACGTCAAGACCATCTACAAGCCCACAAGAAAGATACAGGAATATTTGAGAACGGCAGGGGCGGCGCGTGCCTCGAAAAGGTGGAGGGGCCAAAAACAACCAATATGAATTTCCTTGACACATGATATTTTCATACCTAACAAAAAAATGTCCAAACGAAAACTGAGTGGAGTATTTGAAAATACTACAGGGTCTATTATACGATGCGTTCAAAACATTTTTTTTGCTTCAACCCTTAAAACTCACCCCCAACTCTGTTTTTTCAAATAGCACCTAATATAGCATCTAAAATCTTGTGGTACCTTTGATTTTATACAAAACCTTCTTTTTATCAAATTCATAAGCATAAAATAAATGAAATGAGGAATTTGTTTGAGGCGTAATTTTTTCTTAAGAATAAAAGATAAAAAAGAAAACTAAGTGGGTCTTTCAAGGATACCGAATGACCTACCATACCATGCTTTCGAAACATTATTTTACTTCAACCTCTAAAAATTACCCCCTAGTTTTTTCCAAATAGCACCTGCACATCTTTTCGTAGTACCTTTGACCTCATATACAAATCAATTTTTTTCGTTAAGTCGTTAACCTAAGATAAACGAAATGAGCATTTGTTTGAGGCATACTATTTTCGTAATAAAATGCATAAAAAAAGACATGTGTTTTCGAAAGCGTGTTTTATACATAGATTGATTATTCAGTATTCTTAATCCGTTTTTTGGCGTCAGGCAAGTTCTAGTTTTATTTATGTTATGCTTGTGATTTTACGAAAAAAATAAGTTTGCGTATAAAATCAAAGGTACTACAAGATTTTAAATAATATAAGGGCTTAATTTCCGTATAGAAGAAACTATTTGGTGCTAATTGAAAAACGAAAGTTGGGGGTGAGTTTCAACAGTTTAAGTACAAAAAAAAGGTTTTAAAAACATGGTATGATAGATTCTATAGTACTGCTATCAAACATTGCACTCAATTTTCGTTTCAACTTTTTTTTACGAGAATATCACGTGTTAAGGAAATTCAGGGACACCCTGTATATAACAATAATTAGTAGATATAGCTACTTTGGGTCTATAAATTAAATCGACGACAAACTCCAATGTTTACTGCAACTAATTCACGCTAACATCATATACAAACACAAACGACAGAAAATCAGCTTAGCAGAAAAGTTGGTACAATCAGTAGGTATGTAGCATCACACATTGAAACAAAAAAGCAAGCAAAAAAAACCGAAAACATCCCGGCACTCGCCGCATGACCGCGACGCCAAGGTATACGTAAGCGTTTAAATCGCAAAATACGACAATTTGGACATAGTATAGTTCTGATCTCAAGGGGCGATTTGCGATTACGGTACTCACATACCCTTTTGGCATCATCAAGTGGTCACACACTGATATAGAAGACATCCATATACTTAATCAAACAGAACTCACGAAACACAGAATGTCACATCCTAACGCGTACAAGGCGTGAAAGGCAGATAGAAAACAAGAGGGCAGAGGATAAGGAATTATAGACATACAGTCACTTCGCACAAAACAATTTTTCCATGGCTAACAAACTTACATAAACCAATAGTAAAAGCAGACAAAACCACTCACCATGCAGCAGACGCACTTCATGGCAAACATAGATAACGTGTTACACAAGACCACATCAATGGAAAGCACTCATACACCTGACTCCAGGATCATCAGCTCTTTCCAGAAACGGAGGGTCTTATGCTTGCTATCCAGGACCAAGTGATTGCGGCACGACATTACAAGCAATATAATTATAATTTAAGATCCATACGTCACCGACGATAATTGCAGAAAATAGGAAACAATAGAACACACAACAAGTGGATGCAAAGCTCTCGCTGGAACCGAGTACACAGGCAGACATAACTCTGCAGCTAAAGCTATACACCAAGCACTAGCCACAGTTAACAAACTAACTGAAAACACAGATCCATCCATTAAACACCGACCTCAAAAACAGTCAATTCAAACTATACTGGGGTATTAAAATACAGACATATACATACATACAGACAAAACCATCCCAGCTAATAGACCATATTATATAATTTTTCAGTCAAAGGCAGACAAAGTTACCTATTTAATAGGTATGGCGATTCCCAATGATATGAATGTCCAAAATACCAAAAACGATCCATAAAGCCGTTCCCTCAACATTTAATTCATTATATGTATATAGATAGATCTGTTATTATATGTGTAATGTCGCTATACAGGGTTATTCACGTTATTCGCCACGGAGCATTATGGCTAAAGTATTTGATAAAAAAGAAAATAATAATCTCGGATGTACAGAGACCCATAAAGGCTACATTTTAAAAATATTTTCATGTTATACAGGGTGTTTCAAAAACACGAAATGTATCAAAGTTATGTTTTCTTTAAACGGAACACCCCATATATTATTGCACATTCAGATTTCTTGGTGAATTCTAGTGTGACTTTATGTAGCATACATGCAACTTAAAGCGAACCGTTTAGGTGTAAATCACCATTTTCGGTATATGTAAGTAGATATCAGGAAAACATTGAATATCGCAAAGATAAGAAAATTTGGAAGGCTTTGACTTTGCCGTATTACTAAGCATAAAATGCACCAGCTTTGAGAAGACTGTCAAATTCAAATTACGTTTATGCTTGCAGAAATCGGTCGATTAATTAAGGAAACTTCGATCAGCGATAACTTGATTATTTCAATTGGGAATGCCTCATTCTTTTTATACGGTTAAAGGCAGAATTTGATAACTTTTCTAATGATATAAGGTTATGAATATCAATCTCTGGTAGTTTTCATTTAATTTTAAATTTTCAAGCAAATCAGCGTTTTTCAATTCTCCTACCTGTAAGCAACGCAGCAGGCCATGAAATATAAACAAAAATCTATTCAGGTAGAAGAAAACAACTAACTCAGCAGAAAAATACACACGAACTAGGCTAAAGGGACAAGATTATAAAAA
Source organism: Callosobruchus maculatus (assembly GCA_951848785.1). Lineage (NCBI taxonomy): Eukaryota > Metazoa > Arthropoda > Insecta > Coleoptera > Chrysomelidae > Callosobruchus > Callosobruchus maculatus. Next base: position 832,118 of record CATOUR010000214.1, read on the forward strand.
TTACTCACAACAAACAAAGTCTAAACAGAAACAACGGCGGTAACATCTCTAAGGTCAAAGAGAAGCTATCGGTCTCTATTCATCCGAAGTTATTATTTTCTCCTTTATCAAATACTTTAGTCGTAATGCTCCGTGTCGAATAACGTGAATAACCCTGTATATCTTTTTGAGTTGAGAGCGATCGATGTGTAAAGTTTTACATTATCCATTTACATCATCTATTTCTAATTTTGATTTTGCTATGCTCAGCGAGGAACAAAAGCTCTGATTATTTATTTGCATTTAGTTTCAAATTATGTACTTGAAGCAGGTTGCGTATAGGTTATCTGTGTTGTGGCTATAAATGAGCTCTCGGAGCTGAAATTATGAATAATTTGTGTATAACCAGCATAAATTTGTACTTATACCTAAATGATCAAGCGACAGTAGTGCCTTTTTTGCCTATTTGTTAATTGTATTTGTTTAGTTTGCTGTATGTTGTGCCAACTATTTTCGATTGCGGCCCAAATTCCGGACATGTTGACGATTTTTGTAATTCCGCCCGGACACGAAATTTAGCTCCAAATTTCCGGACATGTCCAGGATTTTTCGGACGAATGGTCACCCTATTCCCAGGGCAGCACACCGAACTGCCCACTGCCCGGTGATATGCCCGCCGCTAGCCTGCAGTGTGATGCTTCATTCAGGGAAAGAAATTGTGATATTCATTGGAAGTAACTGAGTTTTTGCACATGCCCAATGATAAACAGTGCAGATGACTTTTGATAAAAGATCATGCCGATATATATTTTCCGTACCGTGCACATTTGCGTGCAGATAATCGCGCTTGCAATGAATAGGGCAGGCAACCCTTTTAGTCTGAAGGCCGCTATCAGGAAATACAAGTTGGTATTTACATGTGAACCCATTTGAGAGATGGCGATATCACTGCACTGCATGGTCGGTCATTCATTTGTTTTCCGACGTCTAGCTACGATGCACCCGACGCGCGACGTTGCATTGCTCCTGCGTCATTCGATTACCGATGTTGCATGTTGCCAGATCTCCTATGCACGTTTTACCTAGAAATCACAATAATCCAAAATTTAGTTTTGTTTGGAAGGTTTTACTGAAAACGACAGGTATTGTCTAGGTCTAAATGTAGGAGAAGGGTTTAGGAATCCGAACGAATCCCAGGTGTATCCAGAGCCTCCCCCCTCCAAAAAAATTGTCTATCACATTAACGATAGTCCGGTGAGCTGCGTGGATCAAACCAAAGACCTTGGAGTACTAATAACATCTTATCTTGATTTTTGACCTCTTATAAATAACATAATCAATTTGGCATTATGCATGCTTGGCTTTACGAAGCGCAGCACAAGGGGCTTCTCGACCATTAACGCCATTAGAACTTTGTACCATTCTTATGTTAGATCATACCTAGAGTATGATACTTCAGTATGGTGTCCTAATTATGCATATTTATCGGACTCAGTCAATCCAGAGAAGATTCTGCAGATACATTAACTTTTGCAACAACAATGAATTTGATTATTCTGACTTACGCACATCACTACACTTAGCAAGTCTCTCTTGTAGAAGAAAGCAGAGAGGCCTAAACCTTATTATTTATAAACTCAAACCCTCTAGTACTGATTGTCCCTATTTAACTTCCAAAATGGGATTTAACTTCCATGTTCCGGAACACCCGTAATACACAAACTTATCATCAACAGTTTCAGAGAACTAACTATGCTCTTTAATTTCTCGTACCCACAGACTGTGCAATGAATATGAATATCTGAACTTAGATTTATTTGGTCCTTGAGAAACATTTGTGCGAACAATGACTTAAATTTATAAAAAAAATTATTGTTGTTTCTTATTTCTTTTCTGTATTTTAATAACTAAACTATCTCTGACATTATTCTGCATTGTATATAGATATTTTTCCCTTTTAGTTTCAATATTTTGTTTTATTATTTTGAGTATGTTATAAAATGTTTCTCTACTCATTGCTCTATTATATCAGGTAAGTGGGCTTGACCTGTTATTGAATAAATAAAATAAATGCATAGATATATAAATGGTTTCATAAACCGCGGATATGGCCCTTTCAAGCAGTTCCTATAGAGGCGAACCGTGTGGCCAACAAGGCCATCTCGTTTATTTAGGAGCATTTTGTTGTGCTGAGCCATCGTCGTTACTTCTTGTACGAAGATTTATAACAATCTACACAACATATCGTATTTGACTTACGAAGTTTACTCACAACACTTAATAAACTACTAAAACCCCGGTATATCCGACCTCCGATGGTCTCGCGCTATACGCAAGCCTGTACTGCTACCTTGTGTACTGAATAACAGCTGAAATTAGCTAAGAGGTGCTGAGGGAGAGTACCATAACATTGACAACAGAGGGAGTATTGAGGATGAAGCTTAGAATGTCCCCTTTTTGTCCGGTGGTAGTGCACAGACCGAAATTCGTACTCAAATGACGTTATATAAGCATAATTAAACATTATCAGTCAGTGTTGTGTTGAAGGCAGAGCGTTGATTTTTGGATGATATAATCAGAACGTCTTTTGCCATGCAATTCACCAGCCAACTTCCTGTCATGCAATTCGCATGTCATTAAACTCTGGAAGGTACCAACTCTATTGGATAAAGATCGGCAACAATTTTGGCAAATGCTTCTCCTTGTGCTCTCCTGAGTAGAGTATGAGTCGCGTCCAATCTCTAACGCTTTTGATTCATGAGTTTTGTCTTCTATTATTAGTTTCAGGCGGACATATTTATTATTCCTCATGATATGTCCAAGCTGGTTTCTCCCTTATTTGTGATGGTTGAGAGGTTAAGAGATCACGTTTCTTGTTTTTTCACAGCGGGACTTCAATATACTTTTAACGAGTTCTCTCCAAGGTATTCTTAACTTTCGGCGGTACACCCACATCTCAAAAGGAGGAAGGTTTTAACAGTTCCAGTTTTAGAGCTAAAATATTGACGGTGGATAGAAATAAAGATAAACATCTAAGAACAGTTATTATTACAGTAGAGTGCTAAGGGCTAGAAAACTGAGTGCATGACAACTTTTGCTAATAGATGTCCTCACATACCGAAAAGTGGGCAATAGAACTTGAAACATTGGGCAAACCAACAACAAAAGTTGTATAAGGCACAAAGATATAATAAATATATAAATCAATGATAATACATATTGTCTACATCTTGACCGCGTTGGTTGCATTTGACACCATCATTTACCATTTGTTAGAAATAAATAGAAATCGTGCAAATTTAGGATGGTGAATTGGTACGCCGAAAAATACAAAAGTCAATTTATTTCTATGGAAAGTACAACTCCTATAAAAAATTTATAGTTGTATAATGTAACTATAAAGCAATTTATAATCGGTCGAAGAGAAGGATGGAACAGATAGACGATAATCATTGTATAAGTACGGCCAGTGGACGTAGGTATAAAAAGAATGATCACGAGGCGTCGGTCCTTTGTAATGAGTCCCACAGAGGTGAACCGCTTCAATTCCCATTTGACAAACCAGCCCACTGGGTGCTGCTATGACTTCTTGTTTATGTTTATGTCTATGTTTAGTCTGTCGTGTAACGTCGGCGACGTTCACATTACTTGCTCTAGGACGATTAATCACAATCCACAGTACTGATTACACCTAATATACGAAGTTCGCATACAAAATGGATACAACTGTTAGTTTTCAAGAACATAAACCATCACCTCTGCACATAGAACACCTATAGATGGGAAAGAGAAGAAATTTTATCAAAAAAGTCAATAACTCATAAATGAACGTCCAGAATTTCTTAAATTAAAATTACTTCTTACTCGATTTCCTAAGTCCAGCCCTCATCGTAAAGATGCGCGTGGCCTTGAGTCGTGCCTATGCTATGTCTTCAGATTCCAGAAACCTTGAACCTAGTATATTCTGCCTGTGATACCTAACAGTGTCGCAGCAACATAGAATGTGTGCCGAGGATTCTTGCTCCTCGCTATAGCATGCACACGTCAGATCGCTTGCTACAGGTGACATCTGAAGGTGTTGTGGCCAAATAGCAGGCCCACACGTAACCTTGGTTGTCTTCTGTCCAATGAGAGACAGTACCGCCCTACCTTGGCCAGAGGTCCCAAAATAAGTTCTCTAGCTTGACGGAGATGTCCAGAGATTCTTCTCCATCTCAAATGACGTTGATTTTGTAACAACACCCTTTAGGACAGTAATAAGTCAAAAACCCATTGGAATACGTTAGATTGCTATTGTACCATGTACAAAGTCAACCAGTACTGCACTATACAGGGTTGGGATAAAGTAGGGAACCAAGCAAATAACTTTGGAATGGAAAGAGTGATATTGCTGAAAATTTTCAGGCAAGTGTAGTGACGTCTAGTGCATCCGAAGACATTATGTTAGCCATTAATGTACTTCCGGTTTAACCGGAAGTACCGTCAACTTTTTTAATTTAAATGGGACACCCTGTATAGTTTTGCAGATTTTAATTCATCTTTGATTTCCGAATACGTTCATTGTGGGTTTAGCATTAGTTTCTGTAAAAACGGGAAAGATAAAGCTTCTTTATCATTTCAGGTGTTTAAAATGCCGGTCATTCAAAGTCGGTTTTGGCGATCGCGTGAGAACTCACAAAGAAGTGTGTCAACTTTTAATGATTTACGTCCCGACAGGGGTCCTATAACACGTTTGACGGTGACTAAAAAAAAATACAAAAAAAATTACCTCAAACGGGAAGACCGCAGACCGCCTCGGACGAATTTGTGAGACAAATTTTTTAAGAAACAAATACTAATCCCACTATGGACGTATTTGGAAAAAAAAGATGAATTAAAATCTGCAAAAATATACAGGGTGTCCCATTTAAATTAAAAAAGTTGACGGTACTTCCGGTTAAACCGGAAGTACATTAATAGCTAACATAATGTCTTCGAATGCATTAGAGGTCACTACACTTGCCTGCAAATTTTCAGCAATATCACTCTTTCCGTTCCAAAGCTAATTGCTTGGTTCCATACTTTATCCCAACCCTGTATATATATATGCAGTCTGTACTGATACACGGTGCAAGTGGCAACCAACGGTTTGAGGGGAAACTAAAATTACTGGTCAAGGTGACTTTAGAAGAATGAACACACAATGCTTCTGCCCTGAATACTTCATGGAAGCATTGGGAGCTGATGTTATATTTGACCCTTGTCGTGCTTTATTCGTATCTATAATTGACCTCGAATTTGAGGTTTCATTAATTTAGTAATCTATGTGCCAACGCCAAAGACGTACAAAACAGTGCCATTTTGTCTATTCTAACGTTAAATACTCGGTTAAAAGTACCAATTAGTTACACATTGCTGTAATGGGGTTTTCAAGGTTATAATCGCATTACTAGTTAAAATGAGCGAACACGCGGAGGTTGTGCCACAAAATACTGTGTTAAAGTGAAGAATAAAGGGCACTGAAAGTGTTAAAAATAAAAGAAAACGTTTAACGTTTCTGGTCAGTCATACCTCCTTGTGATCGGGACTTTGCTCAAAATCGAAAAGCGAAAAAGAGTAACAAAAGCTTTCACAGCTGATAATATAAAAGATATGATAATGAATGCATGTCACAAGATTCCGTTTAAAGCTTTAACGGTGCAACCCGAGGACTTTAATGACATTCAGAAACCTTCGACGAAATGCTGAACACAACGAACTTAAAAATATCCCGATTTCCTGGATTATGGTTAATAAGGAAAATCCAAAGATGGTCAAAATAAGAAAATCTTTCAATGAACTGGAAGCATGGACCGAGTGCAATGTTTTCAAGCAGGGAAAAAGGATAGAGGATATTTTAGGAAAACTCCCTCTCCTAGAATGCAAGAATTGAATCTCTGCTGAAAAAATTAAAAATTTTGAATATATGCTAGACTATATAACTTTAAAATATTTACGTTATTTGAAAACTTAGATTGATAATACCAAGAAATCAAAATAAGTAGCAACTTAATCTACGTTCATCATCAGTTTTATTTTTTTGCATGTATGTTGAGATGGAACATAGACAGTTTTGAATCTATGTTAATTTTGTACTTAGACTGTTTCTTTGTTTTGTAAGTTTGGGATTTTTTTTAACTTTTCTACTTTTTTAAGTTTTTTGGGATGTTTTATGCTTCAAACCCATAATAATGATCATTAAAGTATTTTTCACCGCACGATAATTGTTTTTTATTTATTACAAACAAAAACCTTAATAACTGAGAAATAACTTTTTGGCACTTAGACGCTTTTGAATTACCACGCTTCAATTAGTTCCGATTGGATGATTCTAGTTTTCTGATACATTTTATTTATATGTGTATTTTTGTTAAAAAAACAAGCTTACGTACATAACTCTAAACAGAGATAGTTTTTCGACGATGATCAAACAGACTTTCAAATTATTCGCTGTTTAGGAGAGATTCTTCTCATAATGGCAACCGCGCAGTTTTTATGTTTTTTCTCCGGTTGGCAATCGTCCAGGCGCGCCTGAACGAACGTTGCGCTTGTGACGTCATCGCTCGAAGGCATGGTTTCCGTGTACGTCACACGGGTCAATAAACTGCCTTGAAAGGCCGTAACGGTTGGAACCGGTGGTTAGACCCCCGTCTGATAGATGGCGCGACATACATTGAAAACGTCTACGAACGTGCCTCTGTTTAATGTTATACTCGAAAGGTGGCAGCAAATGTTTTCAACACAGCATAGTTTTTAAACTTACTGATATTGAATTTCGAATTAACTTTGAATATCAAATCCTTCACCTTTCTTCCATCCATATATTTTATAATTATATTCCTATTTCTTACCTGTGTGACGCCTCTCCAAAAAGTAAAAAAACTTCACTTATGGAATGTGGTTTAAAGTTTTGTGTTTGCCAGTGTCCAACGTGTGTCCAACTGAAACTGTCTTTTTATCGCGACAAACTTTGCGAAATTGTGATTATAAACATTTCACAACTGGTAAGTTTTATTTCACTATTGATGTGATTCATGATAGTTAATGAAAGCCAAACCTGATTTATTTAATAAATGGGTTTTTGTACGTTGCTTACTTGCTTAGGTACCTACTAAGTTTATGTCATAGACAAAACTCGTAAACTTTCTCGTATAATAGTTTATAGGTTAGGTGCTGAGCGAAATTAAAATCATTAGTAACAGTTGTAGCTCAATTAAGCTCAACATACTTTAGTTTGTGAGAAAACTCTTTCTTTTCATACATCAACTGTTATTTGCATTAAAAATATTTAGTTGTTCTTCTTTGTAGCTCAACTTCCTAAGTGTTGTAGCTGATTAACAAAAGTCACATATAAATTAAATTTAATAGACGTTATTTATTTTGTTCTTAAAAAGAAATATAAGTACCTATTATTTGTCTTCTGTACCTGATTGTATGAGGTAAAATGTAATTTTGTTTTGTAGCTTACTCCTAATTAATACTAAAGAAATTGTACAATAAATAATTAGCTCTTTATTTCAAATGGCTGATTTATGATTGACCAATTATTTGCCGTCACACAAAAACATGACATAAGAAATTTTCACTTCCTTATAAGGTCATAATCTCAACAGACTGTCTATATTTGCCTCTACTATGTTCATAATAATAATTATGTGTCATTGATCCATGAGCGGAAAACTTAAAAAATAATAAATGGTATGCGCTGGATCAATGAACTATAAGACATTGATTTTAAGAAGCTAACCATGAACTTTCAGAAAACTCGCTATAGTTAAAGCTGTCAAGCATTGACATTGATATTTTGGTTAATCGTGCTAATAACCAATGAACATGGATCCATGAAAGGCAGTCATTCTCTGAATGTACTGCAATCATAACTTGATGAACGCGAAAATGGATGATGTATGAACTTCCATTGTACCTATTAAGGAAGTTCGCCCACGAAAGTTGCTAGTAGATGAAATTAGTTTTTTATTTTTAGTTCAGTTTAGTCACAGGTATCTACCCTCAAAAATTTAAAAAAAAACCTAACCATCGTTTTAGAAAGTTATTAACGATGAAAAATCAGAATTTGAACATGGGTACCTACTTATGACAGATTAGCGTATTTAAAGTTAGAATAAACATATTTAGATAGTAGATACGAAAATAAATAATGTTCAGAATATTCTTTGGAATATGTAGTTGATATTATTGCATTAAAAAAATAGGATTAACGGCTGTTTAAATTAGTTATTATTTTAGCCCTGGTAGCTACAACTGGATACTATATCGAAAACTGGCAACACCGCGCTATTTTAAAAACCCAGAGCCTAGTCTCTCTTCATAAAAAGCCAAAGTGAGAGTGACGTATACCCTATTACCCGATACTTTAAACTGTCAGCCGTGTCAACAGCGAACAGATTGATGTTCGGCTAGTCATAAGGCCTTTACGGAAACTATGATCGGATTAACCCGACCACTTGGACCACTGATCTGGGATAAGTCTGAAATATGATCAGTTCACTATTGTACAGTAAGTGGTTACGATCGGATGATTCAGATCAGTAGTTGTTTTCCTTTACCATCTGTATTTTATTCTTAAACCAACTTTTTTGTTATTCGATGTCCGTTAAATCCATAGAACCATAAATCCCACTTGAAAGCTGTTTGACGTATAACTGATCTATCAGGATCCAGATCAGTGTTTCCGTAAAGGCCTATAGCCAAAAATCCCCCAGAATAAGTCTTGACACATGCTTTGACGGCATACGTACAGGGCTGCACTCGGTGCTCGTACCGATACTGACGAGTAATTGACGCTTAACAATATATAAACGGAAAAATGTCGTTATTTTGGTCAAGCATATTTGCTGTGAATTTTTAGATATTGAATCAATTTCTTGTCCACAAAAATAGTCATTTTTTTTGGCAATGAGATATTCAGTAAAAATATTACTGAGATGGTCCTGCCTTGCAGGATTGCCATTGCAGACCAGTACAAAAAAATTAAATCTGAGATGGACTTCATCGTCAGCTGATACCTATCAAATAGACGTCAAACCAGTCTAAAGTATCAGGTAACAGAGATAAGTGCGTGTTCATCGGTTAGGTTAGGTTGCTTTGTTGACTATGGTTTGTGTGTTATCCTTTGATTTATCTGAGAACCATTTACGTCTAATGGTACGCGCACATAAATCGGCATCGGACGGACGGTACGGATAGAACGGCCGGTACGGTACGGATTTTTCATTAGGGTATCGCACATATCTGATCGGAATCGACGGAAGGATTGGAAATCAGTTGCAAACATGCAAATGATCTGCAGTATGCAGGCAGTACAGGTAGAAACTTGGAAAAAGCCGACGGTGCCTCGGCAATCGCCGATCAGCATCGCAAATACTTCGGTATCGGCACGCATGGCACTCATCGGCCGGCTTTATTTCTAGTTGCTATATTTTCGTCGGATTTTGAAAATTCGATGCCTACCGTCCGCACGTATGTGCGAGTGCGATGGTCCGAAAGTATTTTTCTCCGATCCGTACTGTCCGTCCGATGCCGATTTATGTACGCGTACCATAAGACGTCAATGCTGAGAAACGCGCTCTCGACAAACAGGCCCGGATTAGCATCAATTTACGCCCTAGGCCACAGTCCTAAATTACGCCCCTTTCGGGTGGCCTCGGGGTTGTCAAATTTTTGGCTGTAGGACACTAGCGCGCCGCGGTCAGATTGGTCCTAAAAGAGGCAGGTATGTGGATACAAGCACGCGAGACGGCGCTCGTTTACTTTTACAGCGTTATATTTGCATTGAACTGCATCACGTGGTTTTTTTGCTTGTCAAATGCTGGCAATATTCAATGTATTTAAATAGATAATAGATGTTTTGGATTCAGTGGATCCAGTGAAATAATGGCATAAAAGTATTTTACAAAGCATTAAACAACCTGTCATGTTCTAGAAATAATAAACCGAAAGTCTATCTCAACTAACGCCCAACTTCAGTATTAGCGTCTTTATATCCTACAATTAAACTTAAGTATTTTTTTGAACCAGGCTTGTATTAGATGAAATTTACACCCATTATTGTACAGTTAGGCGAAACTTGCTTTATTCCTAAATGGGTGACGATTTCAAAATCACAAATTATTTGTGAAGGGTTAAAAGACAAATAATTTTCTCCACAATAATCGACTAACAATTTAAAACCTGAAAAATTTAGAACTTAACTTGTTAGGTAGCAATATAAACACTACTGGTATATAATGACCATTTCTGAAAGCGTGGATTATAAATAATTCATAAACATTTTTGTACAATAATCAAAAGTGTCATCTACGTATATCTTATTGCAGGAGCACAGAAATTTTGAATTTGTTTCGCAAGAAAATACAACTATATAGGTTAAGGTGGTAATTATTAATTATTATAAAGGATAAAAGGTAGGTTGTCGTTAAAGACAATCAAGCTTAATTTTCTTCCGGCGCGCAAGTGATCGGTGCCGACTGAGGCACCCCTTTCGAAAACAGGTGAAAATCAAACCGTGCGCGCTTGTGACCGATTACCAAATTTTTGTGCTATATTATCTGTATAACTCGTTTCGTTTTATAGTTTCTTTTGAACTATTTATGCTACTAAACCGTTTTTTTTAGCTTTTTCCAAAAGGATAGTTAATGTCGTTCTAGCACAATACTAGACAATGACATTTCAAAATATGTATGTAAAATCCCAATATGTACTTGCAATTTTGCAGTGAGCAGATATTGAGTAAAAAAGATATTGAACATTACATAGTTTCAAAATTTCTTCTTTCTTGCTTTGACCCACGTAAATGATTGAATCGTGCTGGTGGACTTTTTTCATTTTCAATGCTTGTAAGAACGGGGGCGATGAGCTTTGCTTGAATCATATGTGATCTATGGTTATGCTTGATCTTTTTCAAATAGGAAAATGGCCTTAAACGATTCGATCGAGTTGGACACTAACAAACAAATAATACGGTAGTAAAGTAAAGTAGTAATAAAAAAAGAAGACTATTAATGCATATGTAATGCATAAGTAATTATAGACTGATAATACATTGAGTGGGTTGACTTGATCTTTTTGTTTTGGATTCATTGCTTTTTATAGCTAATTATGTAACGTGTGGATTAGAAGTAAAAAAGATTGTCGTTTTTCATCATCTGCGCCCCCGTAAGGTTGCGCCCTAGGCCATGGCCTAGGTTGGCCTTATGGGTAATCCGGGCCTGTCGACAAATTGATTAAGTAATCACAATGGAGTCAAAATAATAACTAATTTAGATTGACTAATTTTTTAAAATAGAAACCTTATAAATACCTAGTTTATAGTGTGTTTCCTAAGCTGGGACTTTTCTCCATAGGGCACATAGTACTCTCCAAAACGAGCGATTTTTCTCAGTAAAATATAACCGAAATGTTTAGGGATATCAAGATATTGACGGATAATAGAATCCTCATTTCTAATACCATCTCTGTGCGATTAGATCAAAACAGAGGCAAAAAAGTCAAAAGCACAGATTACTAGAAGCATAGATGATGTAGTTAGCAGCGCGCATTTGACGTCTGTTGCGTTGTTTATGTGCTACCTCGGACTTTAAAAACAACAAAAATGGTGCAACGGGTATAACTGTAATGTGGTGGATATGAGTTTAGTGTACGGTGAATGTGGTCAAAATACCTCTCAGACTTCTCGAGTGTATGCTGATCAGTTCCCTGACCGTATTCACCCTGCACCTCGTCGATCTGCCTATCTCGTGCAAAGTGTTGGAGGTACAGACGATATTTGTATTATTCATATCCTAGTGGACACAACCCCGAACTGTCCAAATTGAAGAAGAAATACTTGACTTTAAGCCTCGCCACGCGAACTTCGAACCATCATATAATAATAATATAATAATAAACTTTATTTTCCCAGTAAGTTTTAGATTTACAGAAAATAAAATTACTTCCTTAGACTATACTAATCTACTGGAAAAACCTCAAGGAGGAGTTCACTTAAATAGTGATCTTCCACTCAATCCTTGTTCTTAGTAAATAAAAAAAGGTATAAACGGAAATCCGAGAACTAAAAAACTAAATCTACAAACTAAACACATCGATACTGTCTGTGGGAGCTCTAAAATGTACTTACAGATACTTATGATTTGTTCATGAAATGATCTTTGACTTTTTCACGGAAAGTAACTAAGCTACAAGATTTTAAGGAAAGTGGGAGGTTGTTGTATAACTTACTTATATTGTACTTAAAGCGTTCTTTTAATTGATGGGACACATGCTCCAAACATTCCTGATCTAGACAGGGTCCATATAACGATGAACAGTAATAGAACTGCAACAAAACTAAACTTTCACATAACTTTTTTTTGTATCAATTGTCATGTAAGACTTATGAGGATAAAGTAGCCTAAGAGAAGCATATGCCCTTTCAATATTTTGACTGACTTGTTCTCTGAATCTGATATCCTGATCATTTATCAGACCGAAGTTTTTTGCCGATTGAACCAAGCTTATGCTTTCACTTCCAATATTGATTTTAAAATTTGACTCTAACATTGGTCGAACATTTTTTCTGGCAAAGATCATAGTTACAGATGTTTTGGGATTAAGATGAAGGGAATGCTTTTTTGATATGTCTGATAAGGTTTTTAGATCACTATTTAACTCAGAATTTGTAATACTAAAGGACTTATAAATTTGTGTATCGTCAGCGTACATATGCACCGAACAATATTTAACAAATCTTGTAAACTGAGACGTATATATAATAAAGAGTAAAGGTCCAAGTACTGAGCCTTGTGGTACGCCAAATTTTATTGTTCTGATTATATTTATGACTCATGTGGCAGGACCGCACTTAAAACTTCGCATGGAACGAATATTAAGTATTTTCTTACCATTTTTTTCAATTCTGCTGCTGATTCACCGTCCATTAGCTTTGCGATTTCAAAGGCAGTTGTTGTATCTGAAAAGGAAAGTCCCAACTATGAAACCACTCTGTATAAAAAGAATTTGTAAAATAATTGCAAGACTATTATTATGTTTTGCAACTTTTTTAAAGTCCCGAATCAACTTCATAGAAAGTTAGAACTCATTTGACTCTAGCAAAGTTTCACATGAACAAGACAAGAACTTAATAAAATGTATAGTTGTAAAAGTTCTATACACGTTTTTAACGAAAACTGTGAAAACGACAATTAGAATAAAAGTACATGAAATATCGCGTTTAGTAGATGGTGAATGGTGATGGTACAGATGAGTTACCTGTTTCACCTTTTTCATTTTATAATACTTTTGGCCTTTTTTTCGTCTTTTTGAGTCAAAATTTTATGTGATATCTATCTTATACAAGGGTGGCCTTTATTTGTACTTGTATGAATAAATATTAGGAAAAAATAATAATAATTCGTTTCTATCTAGCGTAACCTCCTTAATGACTCACATGTTGTAGGCGCAAAATTAAAGTCGACTTTCTTTACTTTCCTCTGAATTTCTGATGAGACAGGTATTGGACAACTGGAATGGCGGTATAACTATTGGCGGAAGCAAAATATCTAACTTAAGATTTGCTGACGATACAACCCTTATTGCTGCTTCTCAGGAAGAACTAGTAGCTCTATTAAACGTTTTAGGACAACACAGTGCAGCATATGGTCTTGGTATTAACTACAACAAGACCAAGGTTATGATCGTAGATAGAGAGCATGCCAATCATCGAGAAATAAAGTCAATAGGCCGTTGTGAGGTAGTTCAAAGTTTTGTGTACCTCGGTTCTTTGATCGACAATTCAGGTAGCTGTGAGAATGAGATTCGACAGCGTATTCAACAGCCACGGGTGGCCATGACAAAGCTTACTAAAATATGGCGTGACCATAACATCACTAAAGCTACCAAAATATCGCTGATTCAGTCTCTTGTGTTCTCCATATTTTTGTATGCCTCAGAAACTTGGACTGTTAAAAAGGCAGATCGAGCTCGCATAGATGCTTTTGAAATGTGGACATGGAGGAGAATGCTGAGAATTCCTTATGCCGCCCATCGAACTAATGTTTCCATACTGGATGAGCTCGGTAATCCAAAGAGACTATACTCCATAGTGTCGACGAGAATGCTTACATTTTTCGGACATATTCACAGAAGCGATAATATGGAGAAACTTGTAGTTCAGGGTCATGCCTCGAGTGGGCGGCGCGGTGGCCGTTCCCCTATACGCTGGGTGGATAAGACGAAACACTTGCTAGATATAAGTATCAAGAGCGCCACTGAACTGACAGAAAATCGCGAACGATGGCGAGCTTCTCTTCTCAAAAATAGATAATATTCATGTCGGCAATACCCTACGTCCGACTTAATGTATTTTACGAGTTCACAACATGTCTGTTAAGATATCATTGTGACTATGATGATTCTTTGAGTCTAGGTACTTTTTTATTAACATCACGTATTTTTTTTGTTCATTGTATATTTTTCAATGACTTGGGTGGGGCTTGGGCATCCGACTTCGACGTCGACGGTCACGAAAATCTTCCTTACGCATGCTCGATTTGATTGACAGTTGTATCAGGCCACACACAGAGGAGCCTCGTCATCGTCGTACCGACGCGACGGGACGGGACGGTCGTACTTTTCAGCCTCTTGTTCCGCGAAATTTCGAAAGTTGGCGATCTTGTCTCTGTCGAGTGTGTATCCGCAGATCTTTTCGCCGATTATGATGCCGACACCACCGCCGCTTTCCTTTGGTACTTTCGCGGATTGCTGCTTTGGCATCTACACTTCGGTTCGCATTATAAGACACCTCATATACCCGATCGCAGAATTACAGATCCGTCCTTATGTACCTGAAAGCATTGATTAACACATTTACGGAAAGATGGACAACCCCATTGAAAAAAGGCACGGCACGGCTTTTGTTTCTCCTGGACTGCGGCCATCTATATGAGCACAAATGTACCTCTACCAATACAACTTTGATAGATCGACTTTTAAGTCTACAAAGTACCCTACTTGCTACTATTTAATCCACCATCTATAAACGCTACTTGCTAAAATTTCCTACAGGTGTCGCCATTCGTTTCGTGTCACGTGGTTTTGACAGATCGGCTGTTATGTTTAGCCTGAGGGGCAAACAGGCTTTTGTTTATTACCTGTTTTGCATACGATTTCGTTGCACGTTGTACTTGTAAAGTGATTTTTGAGCTATTTTCTTTTAATTTCTGGTGATAATGTCTCGTAGTGAGTATTATTCATCGCTTAGTGGCGACATCAAACTTCGTTGTGATGAAAAAATGAAATTAACGGATGTTGTTGATCCCTATGCTCTGAGGATTGATGAACTTTCGGAAGATGTTAGCTTTTTACCAGCAGTGAAAATCGTGGATCTGATGAATTACTTGGTGCTAACGCATTGTTTTTATACTGGACAGCAGATGAAGGCATACAAATCTTTGCAGGCTTTCCAATATTATGAGGGTATGTCCAACAAACGATGGCAAACATGATGAACACAAACTGCTATGTTGTCATGGGCAAGGTAAGCTAGTTTGCATATTTAACTGTTTCTTTCACGTGTACTAACTGCTGTAAAATTCACTGTAGATTCTAGTGTATGTGAGATGATTAGCATGTTGATTATTTTTTTATATACCTACCTGCTGAAATACATGTTCACAAGATTTGGTTTCATCATCACTATGTTGAGGAGAGTTGAAAGCTATCATGTACAGAATATTGCTTAAAATATTTTAATCTATCAAAAAAAAAATAGTTTTAGAGATTAGAAAGAACCATCCATCCTGTTTTCGCCCATAAAAGCAAACTATACCTACTAAACCAGCCCCTATTTTGTTACAGGTTATGCACTCACAAAGAAGAAATGATAAACCACTACAGGTATCGATTATCGTACTGTCAGATGGTGCTATATCATGTGCTCATTGCACTTGTATGGCAGGATTAAGTGAAGTTTGCAGCCACGTAGCAGCAGTTCTTTTCTTCCTTAAAGAATGTCCTAAAAGTGTCTGCCAACAAGAAAGCTATATATACGTATTCTAAAAAAAAGTTGGCATACACAGAGTTGAAGTATTATATTATTATACATAACAAAATGACAATAATTTCTGCGACATTAAAAACATTGTTATAGTATATAGCTACTTCTAACATAATTAGGGATGGTATTGTATGATTTAGCTACATTATATGAGAATCATCTATCAAAAACTGCATTTTTGTTTAGGCATTGTTAGTTTCACAGAATTCCTAGTAATTGTGAGGATATAATTTACATATATCTAGTATAAACTTATGTGAACAATATAAATGCATTTGAATATGATGTACAGTTGTGTAAAAAATATTGAGACCAATCAAGTGGAATTTGAGATGGACATAAATTTATTAAAGCACTGCATACAACTAAAACTTTGTCAAGAGCACATTTATCATCAGTAAACACAGACAACATGCTAATAGGTATCGGACCTTGAAGTATTTTGTATTTCTTCTTAAGAAAACCAATAACCCGTTCTACATGAATTCTAACTCTAGCAATACTACGAGTGCTTTCTATCTCTACTGGGTGAAGTTGCGTCTTACCTTTTGTAAATGCTGGAATATGTAAGTGACCTCCTAGAACTTCAACTGAGTCTCTAATTAAAAAACCTCTATCTGCTAATATTATGTCACCAGGTATAATTAAATTTAAAAAGCCACAATTTTCTGTTAGATGCTTGTCACTTGTCCTTCCACCATAACCTTCGGAAATGTAATTTATGGTACCTTGTGGTGTGATTCCAATCAAAAATTTCACAGTTTGATGATGTTTGTAGTTAGACCAGCAACGAGCCATATTAACTAAACCAGATGGTTTTTCTGTGAAAATTTCAAAACAATCTATTGTCACTGCTAGACGATTACCAAAATTATATCTCTCTGTCTGGCCAGATGACTAGCTTTTTAAATTTTTGATACAATATATCAATGCATTTGTAAAAAGTATCTGAAGCTGTTGCTGGTGAAACACAAAAATTGTTTGAAAGGACATAACAAACTTTTTGTAGATAAATGAGGCCTTACAATATCGAATATTCGAAACAACATAAATGATTTTGGAAATCCAGTAAAATACAAAGCTTTTGAATCATTTTCTTTGAATGATTCCTCAGAGATGTCCACAACATTCAATCTTTTTTGTAGGTTTTCTATTTTTTCTGTACAAAAATTAAGGTCTGAGTGTAATTTGTTCATATAATCCATGTTGAAATCAGTTTGCACTTCAATATTAATTTTGAGAGTGAGTGAAACATGCTCAAAATAAATGGGCGAAAACAAGGTGACATAATTATGGTGTCACATGAAGGACACAGGCTTTTAATGACACTTCAATGAAATAACAACTGGCAGACAGCTTTTAAGGCAAATGATGAACTCAGCATGTCAGTCCCGAGATGTATTGTATTATCTGTGTTTGTTAAAAATGAAACAAAAATTGTAAAGAAAGATTCAACTGTTTATCATTTAGAATAATAAAATTTTTGAAATGTATCCTGTTTCATTACCTCATCGATACGTTTACGGTTAATTATAATAATAACGTTTAAAATTATGAAGTAATGTGATTATTAAGAACATCATTTAAAATCAAATTTGTTAGCAACATCAGACATGAAATTTGTTTTGAATAAACATAACAAAAATATGTGCACAGACAATTACTCTTATGTAAATTATATAGGGATTTTGACATCACTGAATGGTGTTTCACTCATTGCCCTTCGATACACTGAATTATATACTGTTCGGAACAAGCCTTAATACATCGAAGAAATATATATATATAATAAATACATAGGTAAATATCACTAATAGTTTTTTATTCAATAATCCTTTAGCTTCTGGTGTGTGCAACTTAACAATCATCCAATGAGTGTTTTTTAGATAGTCACCCTGATTGATAAGATACAAATTAATCACACTATGTTAAGCAAAGTGCCATTTGAAATACATATTTTCACCTCTCTGTAGCTAGACACCATTTCATGTTACATATTTGGAAAAAAAGTATGAATGTGGGTATAAGCTAATGATATGAAATATTTTCATTTTGATTATGTGAGAAGCATACCCTATAATAAATAATTCATTTTAACTCCACCATTTATTAAAAAATATATGGATAGATAACATGAGCATTTATTGGTGCTGTTAGTGTACACAGTATGTGGAATAAAGTCACCACACTCTTCGCCTCCTGGTATCGGTGTGCCTCTTCTGTCTCGAATGCTTGGGAAGCAGGAGAATTTTTTCCACACCTATAATGACAAAAAGGAAGCATTTTGAAATAGTGCGCAAATTATTCGAATAGAGAAGTGAATAGTCATAATGTACCTATTTTTTTTTTTGGTGCATATTTACATAATTAATATTCTTAATCCAGAGACTCAACTTTTAGGTTATGTCAAAAGATGAATGTATTAAATGATCCATTTTTTGAACTTGCCTATATATACATAGGTATACAACTAGCAATTATTACCTACGGATGGATGTTTTTGCTACTTTAACATAATCCACCAAAGGTTGGCCACTACAACTTCATTACTTCTATATACTTCACAGATAAAATTTCAAGTAAGAAATGCATTATTTTGGAGTATCAAGTGACAAAAAGGCAGTATGACTATAACAACTATCGCTCTAGTGAATGTGATAACTCATGGGATAACTGTAATTGGCGAATAAACGTTTTTTTTTCTTTGCTGTTTTCCATATGCATTCAAGTTTTCATCATGCATTATCTCATGAATTACATCATTTTAATTGACAGATGTGCTTACCTGACAAAAAAGGTTCCTTAAAAAACACATCACAACAACAATTATGGTGAAAATGCCCAAGAAATTGTAAAAAACAAATACAATACGGACAATGTCAACAACCGCTGTCAGCTGATCGCTGATCATTTCATTCCAAAGTTCCGAACACAAAACATATTTCGAATGTTAGGTCCACCGACGAAACGTATTTTTTATTGTCGGTAGTTAGGTCATTGGCACTTCAAGGTCGTATTTTTATAGCTGGATGCTCCATTGCTCCATCTATTGGGCATATTTATAAAGGATTCAAGAATTTGTGAAATTTATTTCAGAGGGCGCCAGGTGACGGTGGTCGCTAAAGGATGAAAGAGTGAGTGAGATAGAACTAGAGTGAGTGAGATAGACTGCGAGCGCGCGATTTTACTGTGTGGTGGCCCATCTTCCCCTAAATACCTTAATCAATGCTGAAAGCCATAGGATTATACTGGAAAGTTTAATCTTGAAAATACTGCACTATCTACCTCAACATATGGGTCTAGTAATCATTAAATTAAGTTTGAGATATATGCCTGAGTTATTTTAAATACACAATGAAATGCAGCTAATGACCACCCCAGCAAGGAGACGTACGTCATTATCACGTCGAATTGTGGTGAGTTTTGGTCACATTCGTCATATGCCGAATGAATGACGTCGCAATAACGTCATTTTTAATGACGTCACATAACCGTTTGTCACTTGACGTCGTTGTGACGTCAAATTATAATGGATAAAGGTGGGAGAAAATGTATCTCAAAACCTAATGATTTCACTTTTCTTATTCCTTCCTTATATATTTATGAAAAAATGTCTATGCTCGCATAAGTACTAAAAAATATTAATTAATTAGATAGATATGGAATATTTAAATTATTATTCAAAAATATAGGCGACTTCAGGTAACCTAGGTGTATCCCAAATAAAGCAGATACGACAAAATTGTGGCTAATTATTCCGTTGATTGGGTTTTGATAGATTTTATGTTTGCATGAGGTAATTTTGTATTAACCTCGCTTTCACTGATGAATCACTGCACAACTTACGTAAGGTACAGACCAATGAATGAATTGCATGTAATCCGACCCGATCCGACTGCAGCCGAACTGCTGATCTCGATCCCGATCATCACCACAAGGCACAAATTGCCATTTTCGCCATTTTCTACTTGTGTTTTCTATGATGAAGCTGTGACATGGGGAGATTTTAACCTTATGTGCTGTGTGTGCAGTGTCTGTATGTGTGGATTCCAACCATAAATAATAACAGGTTGGAGAGTGTCCAGTGTTTTCTCAGGTATTGTGGATTTATTAGATTGTAGCTTCTCATTATATGGATTGAGCCGATTGAAAATAAAAAGTACTTTGTGATTTAGGCAGGCTTTATAGAAGGCTAGCAAAGCTATGATCATTATTCTTGTTTCCTGTCTTTACTGTGAAATACATGATTAATTTATTTTGAATTAGTATATTTTATTATCCTTACTCAAATTAATGCTACACAGATTTCTCACAGCATTATCTCATACACATTTATCCTATAAGGTAATTAACGTCCAAACTATTTTATCTTGTAACTACGACTGCACCAGAAGATACCGTCAGATCAGCATTGACTATTGGAGAGACATAAAGTAAGATAAAGTAACCATCGCCAATAATCAGTGCTGATCTGACGATATCTTCTGGTGCAGCCTTGGTTGCTGTATAAAATAGTGTCGACGGAACGACACGTACATGACGATATTGAGACGACACGTTTGTGACGTTATTGGGACGGCGGTTAGGTGACGTTACTAATACGGCACACAATGACGTCTTTAGGCTGTGACATTGTGCCGTCACAGACACGTCATATATTCCTCCTTATCGACGTCAAAATGACGTTAGTATAACGACATCGTGTTTGCTGGGACAGCAATCGATGCTGCTAAACACGTAAAAAAGACACTTCAGTATCATTCTGAGTTCGGCAAAGGAAAAAGCAAGATATGTCACTATGTATTTTTGGGAATTGTGTCGCACACACTCACCTCCAACGCATTAAAACAACGTAGACTTTAAATTTACAGATAACTCATAAAAAGTCTGGACAAGTGCCTTTACTTAATTCTCTTCCATAAAGACTAGAGTAGAGTATTTTTTATTCATGCTGCCCATTTACAAGGCACGGCTCTTGCGGGATGGCTTCCAAGTTGATGAGCACTGGAGGAGAGATTGGGAGGTCCAGAAGCCGGTACAAGCTCCAGCCGTTATCGACCCCACTTTATTCCTGCCAGGAATGGAATTGTCTCGCCTTGCATGGAAAACCTTTAATCGAGTCGGAACGTTACATGGCATCCGTCGTGACTTGTTCTTCAAGTGAGGGATATCCGAATCACCGTCCTGTGACTGTGGAGAGCCCCAGCAGATTGTTCAACATATTGTCACCGAATTCCCGCTTACCGCATATGCTGGTGAACAGCCTCGAAGTTGTTCGAAGCCTCGGACTCTATAGTGGACTGGATAAATGGTCTTAATTTTAAAATCTGAATCTATTTGTTTTTGAGAGCAGGCGACAAAAAAGATCTGCCGGTGCGCCATCTGGTACGCGAAGGTAACGGCAAACAAAAAAAAACGCTGCTAAACAGCAGCAGACTTCTTGGTGGAATGCCACGGTGCGTCCGCTTGGCCTCCAGAGGAGCGCGGGTTCTATATGCTGCTGCATATGAAAGTCGATTGTTTGCCGTTGGTTTGCCGTTACCTTCGGGTACCAGATGGCGCACCGGTAGATCTTTTCTGTCGCCTGCTCTCACATGCTTCACATGTGTGGTAGACATGAAAAATCTGATGCTCTCTACCTCCGTCAATCGATCTATGGCGCACTGATGATCGCTAATAAGCGTGAAACAGCTGTCTGCGTACTGGTGGATTGACAAAGATATGGAGCAACCCTCGTATATCGACTTTCATATGCAGCAACATATAGAACCCGCGCTCCTCTGGTGGCCAAGCGGACGCGCCGTGGCGTTCCACCAAGAAGTCTGCTGCTGTTTAGCAGCGATTTCTTTGGTTTGCCGTTACCTTCGGGTACCAGATGGCACACCGACAGATCTTTTCTGTCGCCTGCTCTCACATGCTTCACATGTCTGGTAGACATGAAAAATATGATGCTCCCTACCTCCGTCAATCGACCTATGGCGCACTGATGATCGTTAATAAGCGTGAAACAGCTGTCTGCGTACTGGTGGATGGACGGAGACATGGAGCAACCCCCCCTATTTGTTTTTGTTTGTCTTTCAATTCAATGTTTGTACTTTATTTTACTGTCCGTGACTTATCAATCCATGTAGCCATACACTAAATAAATGAATAAATTTACAAGGAATATGAAAAGTCGAGAAAATATACAGATTAAAACAAGTTAAATTTAACATTAAAATTAAGTTGTCGGTTATTAGTCGGTTATTAGTGGGGCTTATAAAAACTCTGATATACTATAAAAACTAGTTCTATGAACAGATCTGTCACCTTTTCTTCTCGATTTTGAAATACTTTGGGTCCGTTTTATTGACGATGGTAATTTATTGAAAAGTACTGCGTAAGTAGAATGGGCTCCTTTTAAACAGGGTGTTCATTTGAAAACTTCCTACCCCGGATTTCACGAAAACCGCTGAAAAGAAAAAACGCCGGGACACGTCAAAAGGTTTGTCAGGGGGGACAACATTTTAACCAAAAACTACTTCACATCCTTGTACCATCCGCCCCCAGGATCATCTCCTTATAAATTTTAAATGAAAAGATCTATCGAGTAATATCTTGTTCCAAAGGTATGTAAGACCTTTATTTTGACGTTTAATTTTTTAAAATCGGTCGGTTCGTTTTCGAGAACATTAGAATCTTTATGTTTGTTTGACATTGTCAATGTTCGAAATTGGCGGGTGAGGGTGACACCGATGATGAGAACATGTAGAGGCTGGAGAGCTGATGAGGACCACTGCGCTACTGGATTTGTCGCGAAGCGACTCACGAAGTGTCAAAATTTAATGTATTTAATTATTATAAGTCGCCAATCCCCTTACACAAGGTGCTACCTTGAAGGGTGGCCTTTATTTGTACTGTTACGTATGAATAAATAATAATAAACATAATAATCTTAAGTTGTTCTAATAGAATACAAAAACATATGAAACTATCACTTTTTACTGCAATAAGTCTTCAAATGTAAAAACGGTATCCCAGAAGCTTGGAGTTTTGTTCCGCTGTAGGAAGCTCTATACACCTGGAGCAACTACAGCTGCTCCCACGTGTGGGGATGCGCTCCGAAACACTCTCTAAAGCTTCTACTAACTATCCACAAGAGAGCAATTAGACTAATCGTTACACCTAGCCCCACAAAGGACCTTCACATCCTGGAACATCGAAGAAGGCTGGCTGACCTGTCCCTATTTTACAGACTCTATCACGGAAGATGTTCGAGTTAGCTCTCCCAGACTATAGCAGCAAAGGCCGTCCGAACGAGGAACACTAGAGAACGAACCAGTCTCCTCCAGCGTTCCTTCTTTTGGAGAACCTCGACGCTGTGGAATGAGCTGCCGGAGAACTTGTTGCCCGACTGCTACAACCTGCAGCGTTTCAAATCTACACTTATCCTCTCGCAGCGCCTCTAGCGCACCACAGAGTTTAAGCCTTTGTGGGAGGCTGAGCATAATGGAATACAAAGGATAATGACAGCGCTTTGTTTTGGTTTGATTGCTTCCTCTTTATTGTGCGATTTTTGAGTTGATTTTGGGTTTTACCAGGGTAGAAGCGAGGAACAGACCATTAATTTAGACAATTCCACAAGATGGTGAAGGTCTATGCGATTTACAAGAGACAATTTGACCGTGATGGGTACAGATCTTATCATTGATAAGAATGGTAGATAATAACAACGTGGTTTGGCAAACCCACTCATGTCTGAGAGAGCATCGGCTTTGCTTCTTTTAATCCTTGTTATATGTTATATATAATTGTGAAATTGAAGGCACCAAAGTTGAGCAAAACCAATGTTGTCAGACACCCTTCTGACAAAGTAACAAATCTACTATAGGTTCCAAATAGTATCAAGGTCAGTGTATCCCTAAGCTGCGAATGACTCTATTCGTCCATCTAGTGCCCAAACCACTTCGATATCTGCACGCTGTTGGTGCCATCAATTGAGGAGCAACTTTTCAAGACGTATTTTGTCCTCAAAACGTATTTTTGGGAATTAACAAAAAAATGTTTTATTTTAATCCCTGTCATGTATTTTCAGAGTGGCGAGTTCCTTGGATAGAGTAACACCCATATATAGTAGATTATCTCACTTCAATCAAGCTTTGTTAGAAAGACTGGAAAAATCTATAACTTGGTTGGTCTTAACGCGCCTCGTTTCGTTACAATGTATTAGATTTTTAAATTAAACATAATGCAGTTTGTTGCAATTTACTGGTTGTACAGAAAAGATTTGTAATATCTTTATCAACATGAACCGCGAATTAAGATTTTTTTATTTTATTGCTTAATAAACGTAAATAGTGGTAACTCTAATATTAAACGAAAAATGATATATAAGTTGAATTTGTTTCTGGTTCTGGTATTTCTCAAGGCAGTCACACAAGGCATATT
This sequence comes from Callosobruchus maculatus, assembly GCA_951848785.1. Taxonomy (NCBI): domain Eukaryota; kingdom Metazoa; phylum Arthropoda; class Insecta; order Coleoptera; family Chrysomelidae; genus Callosobruchus; species Callosobruchus maculatus. Next base: position 856,593 of record CATOUR010000214.1, read on the forward strand.
CTTCACCTACGTCTTTAAAGCCTTCTTCTAGCAACAACAGAAAATAACATGATTTGATTTCATCTGACCTTATACATTGCATGACAATTGAATAAGGATACGATGCTTTTTGAACCATTATATTTAATATAAGACTGTAGAGCTTAACATATCATTTCCGAATCCGCCTTATACTCAATTTTTTGGAAATTGGGCAAAATTCGTTTTGAAAAGTTGCTCCTCAATTGTGGTAACAAGAGGCCTTTACGGAAACTGTGATCGGGTTAACCCGATCAGTTGGATCACTGATCCTGACGTTCGGAAAGTGATCTGGGATCGGCCAGAAATAGGGTAGTTCACTCTTGTACAGTAAGTGATTGCGATCGGATGATTCAGATCAGTAGCTGCTTTACTCTGCCATCTGTGTTTATTGTTAAACCAACTTTTTCGCTGTTCGATGTCCGTTAAATTCATGGAATCATAAATCACACTTGACAGCTGTTTGACATATACAGGGTGAGTTTTTAGTACCGGCTCGGTCGATAACTCCACTACTGTAGAAGATAGCGAAAAAAGTTGTACACAAAAGTTGTAGCCACGGATATGCTCCTTGCTCAGAAAATATTTTGATTTATACAGGGTGATCCATAACTACGTGGTGATGCAAACATGCATTTTTTTAAATGAGACACCCTATATATTATTCCATATTCAAATTCTACTAATGATTTCCGTTCTTCCAATATAGGGTATTGTTACATTATACAGGGTATTTCAAAAGTTATGACCATTTCTGTATCCAAATCACGGTCAAATGAACGTACTGTATATCAAAAAGTAATGAATCAAAAATTATTTTTTTTTACATGAGAAGATTAGAAATATCCTCTAGTTTTAAAATAAGCTATAAAAAAATCCCGCGACGCATATTCGTATACAGGGTCATGTAGAATGCAAAATCTAGATTTTCTCTCTTTTTTTAAATGTAACCCCCAATATTTTATTATACCAAAAAATTGCTTTTAATATGCTCTTTCATCTTTGTATAGCACTTATTCTGGCTGCATTCATTAGTTTCTGAGATATTTCGATTTTTCTACAAATTTTAAATATACCTCCTATTTGTTTAATAAAATTTATCTATTTTGAGAAAATACTACCAAATTTTGTTTTTGCTTAACAAACAACTAAAATATAAGGCGATAATAATACTTGATCAAGTCAAAACACTGAACTAACGAGATAATATAGGTCAAAGTGTGCTGAGGAAACAATTTTATAGACGTCATGCATAATTATCAAGCAGATGTATCAGGTAGGCTATGAAATATGAAACGATACAGTCCAAATAAAACGATTCTTCAATCTTTCAAACGTAATAGTTTTAGAGTGCCTCCGTTCTGGATATTGCTATTCGTAGTTGATATATTCAAGTAGACAATTTCTCAAAGATTCTCCTAAATATCCTCAATGAAAAAATTAATTTTCAAAGTTGGTTTTTCACACAGTACGGAATTATTGAGTAGGTTATGAAAACTGTCAATTTTTCAAAGCCTACCTGATAAAACTACTTGTTAATTATGCATGACGCCTACAAAATTTTTTCCTCAGCATACTTGACTTTATTATCTCGATGATTTAGGGTTTTGACTTCATCAAATGCTATCAAGACGTTATAATTTAGCTGTTCGTTAAATAAAAAACAAATAAGATAGTACTATCTCAAAATAAATAAATTTCAGTACACAAATAGAGGCTATATTTTAAATTTACCGAAAAATCGAAATATCTCGGAAACTGATGGACGTAGGTACAACAAGTACTATACAAAGATGAAAGAGCATATTAAAAGCAATTCTTTGAGATAATAAAATATTGGGGGTTACATTTGAAAAAAAAGAGAAAATTTGGATTTTGCATTCTACATCACCCTGTATACGAATATGCGTCTTGGGCTACTTTTATAGCCGATTTTAAGACTAGAGGATATTTTTAATATTCTCATGTAAAAAAAAATAATTTTTGATTCATTACTTTTTGATACACAGTACGTTCATTTGTCCGCGATTTGGATATAAAAATGGTCATAACTTTTGAAACACCCTGTATAATGTAACAGTATCCTATATTGGAAGAACGGAAATCATTAGTAGAATCTGAATATGGAATAATATATAGGGTGTCTCATTTAAAAAAATGCATGTTTGCATCACCACGTAGTTATGGATCACCCTGTATAAATCTAAATATTTTCTGAGCAAGGAGCATATCCGTGGCTACAACTTTTATGTACAACTTTTTTCGCTGTCTTCTATAGTAGTCGAGTTATCGACCGAGCCGGTACTAGAAACTCACCCTGTATATAACTGATCTATCCGGATCCAGATCAGTGTTTTCGTAAAAGCCTAAGGTTATAGCCTATTTGAATTTGTTGGATCGACTCCAGCGAAATTAACGATGTAAATATGCGAAGGTTTAGTTGATTATCAATCCTACAGGTGCCGCCACTGGCGCTCATACATCAAATTAAATTCACTTGCACGTTAGAGCACATCAAAGTAATGCGACATTGATTAACGGATTTTCCGTACGATGACCCACTTTGACCATAGCCAGCGAATGCGAAACGAACTATAATTGAATGATTCGCAGAATTTTGTAGGTATGCAATAAACGTGGTCGTTAATGCGCCATCCAAACTGGTTTCTGCCGGCCGAGTCGGACGATCAGCCGCGAATTTAACTGTTTGTTTTACACACCTCCATCTCCTGTCCGGCAGTTGGATTTGGCTCTTGATGAGTTTTTTTCTTATGGAGCGGTGTCCGCAGAGTGAAATTTCAACAGGGCCACACCCTACCTTCGAATTTTTACTTATAACATGCCTCCCATAGTACAGGAGTCAGTCGTCAGTGGGTCTTTTCATGGTCAGCCTCCCGGAAAGGCTGAAAGCTCGAACATCTTCCATGATAGAATCTGTAAAAGAGGGACAGGACAGCTACCCTTCATCGATGTTCTAGTTTGTGGAATGCCTTCGTGAGGTTAGACCTATCGATTAGTCTAATTGCTCTCTTCTGGATAGTGTCTGGAAGCTTTAGAGGGTGCTTCGGAGCGCATCCCCACACATGGGAGCGATACTCCAACAATGATGGTCGGATCTGTGTCTTGTAGAGCAGCAGTAGTTGCTCTGGTGTATTCAACTTCCTACAGCGGAACAAAGCTCCAATCTTTTGGGATGCAGTTTTAGCGATACTGACGACGTGGTCGTGCCAGGGCATGTTATTGATCCCCAAAAGCTTGACGGACGGTGACTCGACTATTGGGTGACCTCTATGTCCACAGTTGGTAAGCCAACGTGAGACTTCTTTGTCAATGTTGTTGCCTCAGTGTTCTGCTGTACGTTAAACTGAACTTTATTTACTAATGCCCACCCGAAAACTGTTTTGATACCTGCGTTAATCTGTGAGGCATGTTGCTGTCTCCAACATACCGTCTCCTGGGATCATAGTGGCTTAGTTCTATGCATGATATTAATGTACTGTCGCCTGCAATGCTGTAGATTTGATTGGATGTTATTTTCAGCAGCTCGTTGATGTAGAGCAGAAACAGTGTAGGGGATAGGGACAGATCCCTGAAGAGACCGGCGTCTGTTGAAAATACGTCTGATGAAGAGCCTTCGTGTACAACAAACAGAGATCGATCGTTCAAACAGCTATTCAGCCACTGGCTCAGTCCAGGTGGTGCTAGAATTTTTTTGTTACTCCATATAGTAATTGTGTTTCTTTTACGTATTTTTCTACAAACTAAATTATGTCTTATAATTCAAACATACTGCAGTTCAGGTTCCATTTTCTGCGATTTTGTTAATAATTAGAAGTACTTACTGAAGAATTTGAAGGGCTCCATTCAGAGGTATCATTACCTTTGACTTACGGAAATAACTAATTTTCTATGGCATTAAATGTTGATTATACCAACAATGGTGATTTGCGCCTAACGGTTCGTTAAAACTTCCATGTATGATGTATCATACATGGAAGACTTTATGTATAAAGTCACACTAGAATTCATCAAGGAATCCAAAATGTGCAATAATATATAGGGGGTTCCATTCAAAAAAATGTATGTTTGATATTAATCACCCTGTATGAACGTGAAAATTTAAGTGAAAATATTTTAACGTTATAGCCCTCAAGGGTCCCTACCATGATCAAGTGACAGATTTCTGAAATATCTCCTATTAAGCCCACAATCTTCCGTCCACTCACTATTGGCGCTCCCTGTATACTGTCGCAGAAATATATAGTACATGAAAATACTATATTTCCGCACAATAGATGATTGTTTATATTTTGCAAACAAATTTATTCAAAATAATTTCATTTTTGTTGTCTGTTTCGCCACTTCGGCATTCTAAGAAAAAATATTTTCTGTTATGAATGCCAAGTGGCCGGAAGAAAGAAACAGAGCATCTATATCCTTAATGAAAAATGAGATGTTAATTTATATTAACCTAAATATTGGTTGTAATAAAGCTATACAAAATTGTTAATAACCGCTCGAAGTGCAAAAAGATATAATATTTATAAAAAATAAATGAATAAAAATATAAAAGTCAATTTTTTATTCTTCCCTACTAAAGTACTCTATTTTTTTTTTGAAGCGTACTATATTTTTTATAGTACTTTTATAAAAAATACTATATAGAAACCAACAAATGTTGGCAACCCTACCTACAGCCTCAGCCAAGGTCGAATATCATTCCTCTGGTTTTATCTGTGGTTGCTGGTGTAGCGATTCTTTTGGTACGCTGACACGTAACTACGGAGGAAGAGCTGCCCCCCTCCGTTCGAAAAAAAAACTGACATCGAATATTCATCATATCCTAAGCAACAGGCCGCCTTGATCCCTCCAGGTAGGATTATGATCTCACAGTTTTTTTTCATTTCATAGCGGGTCCCAGTAGTACCCACAATAGCTTTTTTGCTCTTCAAATGGTGACGCTTGACGGCTCCCTCAGGGCGCTTGAGAAACGGAATCGTGATCCTTGTTGTATTCTTCAAAAATGGTAATACCGGTTTCTTCAGAAACCGAGTAGGCCCCCACGCCGCCCTAGCCCCCCTCCCCCCCCTACGGTAGTGCTAGTGCGGCCACAACGGAGCCTAGGGCCGTATTCATTACGGTCCCTTGAGTAATACTTGGGGTTCCCTTATGTAACACTCAAGGGATACTTGAGGGATCCTCAAATGTGATTTTCCTTGTGTATATCTGGTTCCTAGACCACATCTACGGTATGGCGGGATTCATTTGGCGACGTTGTCATATTTCACATATAAGTCAATTTGTTGTGTCTTTGCCCACGCATTTTGATGTTTTCTGTTATCTCTTTTTGTTTTGTGCCAGTATTTCGTGTTTTTTGACGGCCATTTTTCCGGATGTGACAAACTGACAACACCGTACTCCAAAATTACCTAGAAAATCGCTTTGGGTGCAACAAACTGTCATGTTATGAGTATTACTCAAGGGGGCCTTACATAAGGGACCCTCAAGTATTAAGAGAACCTTAAGTATCGACTATGAATACGACCCTAGTAAACTACTTTCCAACCATTGAGGCTAATGAATAAAAACGAAGCAATTACTTGAAGCAATTACTTATTAGTAAAAGCAATTGCTTAACTAGCAAATACTACAAGCAAAAGCAATTGCTTGATCTGGATATGAATAAAAGTCTGAAGCAATTGCTGCTTTTCTGATACCCCTGTAGCAATTGCTGCTGACTCAAAACAAGTCGAGACGTGTTTTTCGTCCACTCTTCGAGATTATCTTCAGTTTGGTTCCTAGTTTGCAGTAGAGTTGACGAGTTACGTTTCTGTGGAAAATAAGAACATACATTTTTGTGATATGGCAGAGTTCAGAATTCGAATGATTAATTCCCTTTTTTGCTGTCCTAATTGGCGAACCATATTTATTTGTTGTCAGATCGTAATTTTGTGGGTTCATTCCAAAATCATCATTCTGATTCGAGTAATCAAATTCCTCATCGTTTAATTGTTTAGCGATATTATGAAGAACAATGCAGGCAATTATCGTGGATGGGATTTTATCTATTTTATTCCTGATCTTATACTGAAGGACAGGGAACCTTGCTTTCAGCTGTCCAAAACATCGTTCAATTATGACACGTTCACGACAAAAAACGTTGTTATAATTTTGCTGCTCTTGGGTTGCAGGAGTTCTCCAGAGAGTCATAATCCAAGGCGATATGGAGTAGCCATCGTCTCCTAATAATACGCATTCTTCTGCGCTATTTTTAAGTATATTGTATATATTTGAATTTTTGACAATTGCTATCATGCACAGAGCCTGGCCATTGGCAGTCTACACTTGTAAAAACTTCTTGTGCATTACAAGTTACCTGCACGTTGATGCTGGGGTACCCTTTTCGGTTTATATACTCATCACCAAATTCTTGACACTTTGGAATCCTGACGTGCGTACAGTCAATTACGCCAATGCAATTTGGAAACCGGTATCTTTCTGACCACAACTGTTTAGCTTTCACAATAGCTTCAGCACTTTTAGGAAATTTAATAAAAATATTGGCCTTCTTCAAAACTGCATCCATTACAGAAGCGTATGTCTTACAGACAGTAGTTTGATGAATACCAAGTTCTTCACCTACAGAATTTTGAAAGCCCGGATCCGACAGTTGCCGCAGAAATATTTTCATCTTATTTACAGGTGATAGTGCACCCCCTCGCTATTCACCAGTATCAGCTAAAAAATAATTTGCCAACCACTCAACATTTTCACAGTCAAATCGATACAACTTTCTGAAATCTTCATTTCTGCAATTTTTACGTACACTGTAGATTTTTCTTTTACGGACTTCATGTATTCAGCCATAATTAAAGACACAAATAAAGAGCAACTCATAAGTGAGTGCCGCGAAAAACCACTGCTAACTGCTGTCAAGCAAATGATGCAGGGGTCGACCTACCTTCCAAATTTGAGCGCAATTGCTACGCTAGAAAAAGCAATTCCTCAATTTATTCATCACATTTCAAGTAAAAGGTAGCAATTGTTTCTATTTTTTAAGAAAAAGCATTCACTAAAAGCAATTCCTGCGCTTGTAAGCAATTGCTGGCGGAAAAAGCAATTACTTGAGTTTTTATTCATTGGTTTTCAAGCATTTACTTCGAATTTATAAGAAAAAGCAATTGCTACATTTTTATTCATTAGCCTCATTGAAATTGAAAGCTCATAGTATAGTCTTTATGCAATTTATCAACCCTCTTCCGTTCATATGAATAAAATGTTCTTGGGCCGTACGGGTGGCATCAATACAAGTGACATCCTCAGAAGCTGTAACCTGTTCGGCAACTCCCGAGAAGTGGCTTTTGAGGATGTCATTCACTCACGCTCACGAACTGCCAAGAGGTGAAGCGCGCAGACGCCGGCCGAACAACCCAAGAACCACTCTTTCTGTCTCGATCAAGCAGACTGAACTGTTTATATCATGCAATGGTATCGGTTATACTTAAGCTTAAAATTATTTAGCTTCTTGAAAGCTTAAACTCCACGATTTATTTTCAGCTATTGGTATGAGGAGTCAAATTTTGAACCGGATCAAACCGTCAACATACAATACTGGACTTTCCTCTATTTGTTCATTTACGCTTATTTGAAATGCGTCTTAAAGAAAGGTAGTTAGGGCTTTAAAACTACAAAAAGTGTGATTCTCCGCTCCCTACTGGATTTCAAGTTTTAGTCATGGTATGTTCTAAAAATATATAAAACTTCAATCCCTCTCTAATATGTGTCAGGAATATATTAAAACGCATGTCTACTTTTTGAGTCAACTACGATATATGACAACAAGACATTTCTATGCTAGAGTTTTTTACACGTATACCATAATCCATATATCTTTAGTGAACGTTTAATACTGGGTACCACTTGCATTGGCGCAGCTAGCAACGGTAGATTTAAGGTTCCTGTACGTTTTAGAATATCTCAAACTGTAGTGGTATCCCGTTATTCCAAGCAACGCTTTTGGGATGACCGCTGTCTTGCTGGAAATAGATTTCAGCCTCAAGTACAGAGTTTCCATCCTCACCGATTTTGTTTTCAATGATTTGAAAATCAAAATCGCCTTCGGTTGACTCTTGCACTATTTTAATTTTGAATGGATAACATTTAGGGAGATTAGTAACTGTGTATTTACCAAATAAAACATCAGTCGGGTCCACAGTTTTGCGTAATGAAGTATTAGAATGTATGCCAAAATGAGCCAAAACTTCAACTTGAGCGGCTTCATTTACAACTTTCTGTTTTACTTCCCACACCAATAGGTGAGGGGAGTGTTGTGATCGCGAACATTTTCGATTTTGAGATAATACGCTTTTTGGGCGTTTTATGATGTGTACATAACGACAATCCACGTTACTCATTTCCGTCGGTCTGTCTGTCTGTCTGTCGGTCTGTCTGTACGCTTCTTTCTAACCACGTAATCTCAGCAGCCGCTGCATCGATTGTGATAAAATTTTGGCTGCGATATGCTGTGGGGTCGTAGTAGGTAACGTTACTATAATTTTGAAAATCGATGCATCGGCGGCGTAGAAATTAGCAAAAAACAAAAAAATAAATATTGCTCAAACTTCGTTTTTAGGCATTTTAGGGGTTCCTGATAATTTTCTACTTTTTTTTGGGTGGGGGTGAAATTGGGGTGGTTGGGGGTGAGAGGAGTTGTAAAACTGAAAAGTCTGTAGACAATTTTAAGGGGGGGCTAGGTCTACGAATTTATCTTCCCCGGATGTCTGGTGTTAAACCGAACGGCAGTTTGCCGAGCACATTGATTTTGAGCACCATAGATTGGAATCATTTATCGACCTGTTTTAAAGAATCAAACGTCAAAACAAGCTATTACTCGATACCCCTTGTCGTTTAAAATTTTGAAGGAGATGGCCCTGAGGGGTAGAGGGTACAAGGGGGGAAAGTAGTATTTGTTTAAAAAGTTGTCTCTCTTGACAGATCTTTTGACGTGTCTCGGCGTTTTTTTAATCAGTGGTTTTTCACAAATCCGTAGTGGGAAGTTTTCAAATGAACACACCCTGTATATCATTTGGGTTACCATCCTTTTTTTACTTTACTTTTTCTCCTCTATATTTTCTTTCGTTGTAGACATACCCACAATACCATATGATTAAATTTATATAGTAAATTTATTTCATGTGATCTTCTCCAGAACTAATCTAATAGCGTTTTCGACTTATTGCCCTATCACTGCACTCATAGGAACTGAGTGTCAAAATTATGTTCGTCTTAGATTTGAGTGCAAAACTAGTGTGGTTTTTTGTTTTCGACTTATCCGCTTAATTGCACTTGAGTGCAAATTATCGCCACGGACTCTCTGAGCTCGTGGAGATTTCAGTGCATTTTTGACGTCTATGAAATATTAATTATAACCTATTTCATTTGTCAGAGAAAATAATTTTTTGAATTAAGAACTGGGTAGTGGGGTAGTATACATAGTAGCATGGATGCTACGGTAGGTTACGGAAGGTGCGGAAAGTGTAGTTGGAAGAACTGCGAATATTGTCATCTTCGGATGATGAGGAAATTAAAGCACATCTAGTTAAATTGCAAACAACGGCTGCGGGTGTCCCAAAAATACGAATATCTGTTGAAGATGTTGTACATAAACTGACGGAAGAAGAGATACAACAAGATATACATAAGTATTTACCGATATAGATAGATACTCATTTTTAGTGAAAAAGCCATATTGCACAAAATGCTGTTAGTTTTTATGTCGATAAATAGAATAAATCATTGAATAAGGCGGCTTCAAACTATTCAAATCACATTCAAATTCCAAGACCACCACAGAATGAAATTGAGCTCTCGGGATGCAAAATGACATCAAACTGTTATCAGTTGGCTGACACTGCTGACAGAACACTTACTTAAATTGCACTGAAATTTGGTGTATGTTCGACTTACCAGTTCAGATTTATTGCACTTCTGGGCACCAGACGAGTTATCAATGTGCACTGTATAGTGCAATCGTGGTTAAAATCAATGCAGTAACTAGAAAACGCTATTAGTATTTGGAGACACTTAAACCCTCCCCTTTTCTTCACCAATGGTTTTCGAAAGATTAAACATTTTTTTCTTCTGTTGCAGGTAAGCCGCAGATCAAGTAATGTGGGATTGCGTAACAGCCCAGCCGCGTGTTATTCGAAGTGTACTTACCAATAAGGTAAAGGCAACCACAAGCTAATTTATTACATTTGTTAGATCAGTTCATTTGGACTTATTTCGAAAAAAATACGAAGTGCAATGACCAGTTGAGTACTTGATAAGGAGATAAGTTCACCTTGCATGTCCAACTCACGAAGGCAATGAGAAAAGGTAAACACATGGAGTCAAGCAGATTGGGTCAGAGATTTTTCTTTTTAGTATTCACTCCAGTAGGTGAAGGAAATATTGTGAATATTTTTATAAAACGTTTTTTGTAGTTTTTTTATATCTTAATAACAAAAGACCATCATCGTAGGTTTGCTTGTCACCTGTCTGTCAGGAAATCTTTGACTTCTCTATAATTAAAAAATATAAGGCCCGATTTTATAAACATGCATATTTAACAAAGACTTTGACAAAGCTTTTCTATTGGATGTTGTTTAGCAAAAGCTTTCTATTGGGTATTGAAGGCTATGTTAATAAGTATCATCAAATAGTATTTTATCAATATTGGAAACAAAACGTCATAGCTGGAAGACACTTTCATCAAAAATATTTTAGAATTCATGGCTCAAAAGCATAGCAGAAAATCAGAACAAACTGATTGATTTGCAGATTAATGCTAGATTTTTAATGTTTACCTTGTAATTATTATATAATTACCAATTGCAATTGCAGTCAGATTGATTATAGACTGGATGCATGTTTGTAGGGATGTAAAGATTGTAGGCATTGCGTAAAAGGCTCGGTGGCGCAGAAACACATTTATATAAAGCAGCTCATTCACTTTCTGACTATAAGAAAGGTTTCTAGTTTAGGAAAAATAAGGTTATAAGTTATACTTTTGCCAGATAACAGGGCTTTGCTGTTAAGCAGAATAGGCAACCAGTAATGCACACTTGCACCGTGTGTGTCTATAATAGCTTTGTGAAATGCAATAAAATGTTACTTTTACCCTTTTTCACTATAGTACAAAGGTATATTGGAGGTATTTATAATTATTATCGATTGTAAATTATTGTTTCATCAAAATAATGCAGTAATTTGAATTTCTTGTGATCATTATCATTAAATTAACAGTACATTTGATCCAGTGATCAAATGTGTCAGTTTTGTGGAATCTGATTAGTTGAGATTCGCAATTGCTAAACTCTTTGTTAAACAAGAAAAAAAAGTTATCACCCTTATAGGATAGAAAATCAGAGTTGAAAAGATACTAGAGAGTTCATAGTGGTCGATTATATATAAAGCATGTCTTTTTTCACCTTTTCGAAGTAAATTTCAAGAAAAACCAGTAATTTTCAGAGAACTTTGAAAGATGCAATTTGTTGAATGGGCTGCACTGATTGGTCAAAACCTTTGTTAAAATGCCCGTGTTGATAAAAAATCGGGCCTAAGTGTATAATATGGACTATGAGCTTGCCTCAAAAAGACACAAAGCAAAGTTTAAGTATGCTCAAATTCATCTTAGGAGTTTCTAAATATAAATATGGGGTAACTTGGAGATATGCGGAGTACTGTTTGTTTTTGGTGGTTTTTCTCAGGCTTAGATCAACAACTATCCATGACGTGCAAATTTTTTTTCATAAGTAAATTGAAAATCCGTGCGAACGCTGGGTTAACCTACTTGATGTGTTATATATATTATTCTCATTTGTCAAAGTTTTTTAGACTAAAATATTGTTCCAACGACTCTTACCGCCCGAAGTGTGAGAGTCCATAATTATTATCCTTTTGGCTTGGGTCTACTTAATCATCCAAGTTTCACAGTCTAGCCATCCGTCAATATGCTTCGTAGGTTTGAGGTCTTCCGAAAAGTATCGCATCCCTCATTTCTTTAGAGCAAGTATCAATAAATTCTCTTCCACTAATTATAGCGTTCTCAGCGATTCCGCATGCTGGATATTTCAAGGGGTTAGTTATGTTCTAAAATAGTAATTGGTGAGGCAGTTTTTAAATATACTTTAGTTGACAGGTGTGTTTCTTTCTGTACGATCTTTATTATTGAATGATTTAAACATTATATAGAAGTAATATATTTACTATAAACGGGTCATTCTCACCAAAAATGAAAAGTAGGGCACCACGTGTTATATACAAAAAAAACTGAAAGCTAAGTATTATTGATATTGGTTCGTTGAGTTTTTAGACTTCTGAATGTTTTTAATATAGCTAAAATGTACAGTGACGAAATTGTATTGAAAAAAAGAACAATAAATGGAGTAAAATCTCCCCTTCGTTAGCTGTCTCCCCACACAGTGATGAATTTGTTTCCTGTGTTTTTTGTTCGATCTTTTTGAACTAATTTCATGTGATACCATTGATGTTGAATTATTGTCTAAGGTTGACTATATTATTGATAAAATTTGAAATAAGGTTTTCTGAGTACCAAATTCTCTCTATCCAAAATCTTTCTTCCGCTTACGCATTTAATAAATTCATAAAATTCGCGTATATTCGCAGCGTCAACTGGTGGAGCAATACTAGAGTTAAGACGCTATCCATGAGAATGATTTCTTGCGATTCTACTGTGTTTGGAAGACAGTTGTTGCAAGTTTGTCTAGAAAATGTGATTAAAACTATAACTGAAAAGCAAACTACTCTTCTCCGTTAACTTGTATAAATGGTTCAATCAAAATAATCCCGAACAAACATAATTTGCAATTTACAAAGAATAATCGGGACTATATAACAACGTATTTGAAGTTAGGTGAAATATTTTGGTTCACTCAAAATTGTCCTCGAACGAAAAAATTCTCCCCTCAACCTATCCTCCGTTAGCTTTAAGGTAACGGAGGGGAAGACTGTGTAACAGAGTGGATATTTAGTACAAAAGTCTTGAATAATGCGATTATAAATTAACTATTTCCTGCACATACGATGGGCAAGTCACAGATTAAAGCAGACAATGTGACAAACAGAAGTTTATTTTCAAAAAATGTCAGTATTTCCTAAAAAATAATTTTGGAACTCGACGACTTTTGAAATCCTATGAATTGCGTCAAGTGAAATCAACTGTCCAAAAAGTATAACACAAAAAAAAAATAAAAAATTTATAATTCGCTTACCATAATACAAGTATGAGCTTGGGCACTTTAAGATATTTTGTGGACTAAAAACTCACAGTGCGCTACAAAATTTGATAGACTAGATAACTATTGATATGAGTAAATGTGAAATTATTTCTCTTAGGATATTTTATATAAGCATGGCATATATATGCCGTAGAATTTAGCACGTAGCTTTTTTATGCACCTTTTGCCTAATTCTACTAAACTATACAAAACTTTTAATGCCTTGTATGTTACTTGTCTCTTCTGTGAGAACACAATTAATTTCATTCAGTAACAATATGTCTAACATTCGATACGCAATGTCCCATTGGGTGTAGGTCTCACCATTAATTTCATCGGCCTTTTTGACACGTCCCTGTCTTATGTGTAAATCTTACGGTACTTGAGTTACAGATTAGGAATATACAGGGTGTCACATAAATAGCGCGCAAATATCTGGGTGTAGAGAGACTTTTCATGGCCTATCCGGGTAATAAAAACCGTTATATACTACCTACTATATAGTCTGCTATACACGTAGGTAACAATGGAAAGAAAAAGAAAAAAATAGTATACCCACGTACCGAACATTTTTTTAAAATAAGTTTTTTAAATAGTACAAATCCACGAACATTAGCGACAGTGTTCTGACAGTTTTAATATTTTTCGTTTTTTTTTTTCATTTTTCCGCTATTAGAGGACTGAATTAAACAAAATTAAATTGCAGTTCAACAATTTGGAAACTATGAACAATTCAAATATCCAGACAAAAATATTTTGACTGAGAAAGCTTTTTACTCAGTTGATGAATATAGATATAACCTGTAGTTATGTACAACCCAAACTTAAACCGACAATGTGTTTTTAATCTGTTTTGTGTAGTGTAGTAATGTAGTCGATACTTTTAATACTGCGATTTTCAAATTGTGCTATAATAGGACTTCTAGTATACATATATGCATTAAGTGCTTGTGGGTTTACATCAAGGCTCGTTCTGCAATGTAGAAAGGTCTTGCATGACATTTTGGCTAGACATCAGGTGTCACTTATGTGAGTGTCTTGTCATGCTGGAGTTGGTCGCAATGAAATGGCGGACGCGCTCGCAAGGCGATTCCTTAATTTCCAGTATTTTTTGAAAAGTCTGAACTTCTGTCTGCTACCATAACACTCACTATCAGCTCGGAAATTGACGCTATTTATGGGACACCGTGTATGAATAAATCTAATCTCTCGCTATTGCTTAGTGTGTTGTTATATAGAGTACTGGTATTAACAAGAGATAAATATGAATATGAATAATGTGTCCCTTAATGCACACAGACCGTCTAAAGTTATTTATCATATCAGACCAGTAACTATATGAGCTACTGGTAATTGTTTGATATTAAGGTCAATATTTTTCGAGCAATAGCCGATACACAAATTACGAAAAGGGGCATATTGGTACAAGCATTTTGATAATTAAAATATAGTTCCTAAAATGTGGTTTTGTTTTGGTAGTATTGGCGGCGGTGGAGAAATCACAAAAATGAAATTCCATGTCCTCTCTACACACATAAAAATACATTTTTGGAGGAAGAATATGTACTTCAATTCAAGTATACCATATGCGTAAATCTGTAATTACCTTAAACCAAAAATGTGATAATTTTGATCATATAGGGTTAAATTAAGTAAATACCTTCACTTCAAAACTGGAAGAGTCATGAAAGCCTTCTTGCGCGAAGCATCTAAGAGTATCTGTATAAGCATTCGGCAATTTTACGTTATACAGGGTGGGCCAATAGTGCGTGGACGGAGGATTGTGGGCTTACTGAAAAATATTTCAGAAATCTGTCACTTGGTCATGGTAGGGACCCTTGAGGCCTATTACGTAAAAATATTTTCACTCAAATTCTGACGTGTATACAGGGTGATTCATATCAAACATACATTTTTTTGAATGGAACCCCCTATATATTATTGCACATTTGGATTCCTTGGTCAATTCTAGTGTGACTTTATGTATCACACATGGAACTTTTAACAAACCGTTTAGGCGCAAATCACCATTTTTGGTATAAGTAGGTATCAGAAAAAAATTGAATATCGGAGCGATTATAAAACTTAGAAGGCCGTTACTTTGCGGTACGACTAAGCATGAAATGCGTCACCTAAGGTCGGACGACTAAATTTGAATTCTTTTTGTGCTTGAAGAAATCAGAGGATAAATTAAGGAAACTTCAATCACAGATACTTGATTTTTTTAAATGGGAATGCCTATTTTGGTTTAAAGAATCAAATGTAAAATTTGATTACCTTTCTAACGATATAGCATTCTTGATATCAATCTTTTTTGATTTTCATTTTATTTCACATTTTCTGTCAAATCGGCGTTTTTCAATTTTCCTCCATGCAAGCAACCTAGCAGGCCATGAAAAATAAACAAAAGCTCGTTAATGTGGAAGAAAGCAACTAACTTAGTAGAAAGATGCAAACTAACCTGAGCAACGAGGCAAGATTATCAAAATTCTTTACAACATATTAGCTCTAACCAGAAACAATAGTGGTAACAAGAACGCTCATTTCTCACAGCCTACTAGCTATTAGCCAATTTCCAAAGTCAGTAAAAAAATATTTAATCAAAGAAAAACTACTAGTGATTGTTGCTGGCAGTAGAATATCTGTCTTCTGAATAAATTTTCACATTTAATGCTATGAAAAAGTAGCCATTTCCATAAGTCAAAAGTAATGATACCTCTGACTGGAACCCTTCAAGTTCTTCTTCTATTTATTAGAAAAATCGTGGAAAATGAAACTTGATTTGCAGTCTGTTTGAATTGTAAAACATAATTTAGTTTGTAGAAAACTGCATGAAATAATCGCAATTACAACATAGCGTGATTAAAGAATTCTAGCAGTTATTTCAATAGATGTTCAGAATGCTCCAGCTGGAGATATCTTCACTTTTCACTTAACTAAACGGAAATGACTAATTTTTTTATCCATTTAAATGTGAAATTTCATTCTAAACATGTTAGACTGTAAGCAAAAATCAGTGGTAGTTTTCCTTTTGTTTCAAAATTTTTAATCGTTTTGGAAAGTTGTCAAGCTCTAGTAGATCTCAATAGCTAGTAGGCTGTGAAAAACAAACACTTCTGTCATACCCCAGCTACTCATTGACATTAGATATCTTGCCGCTGCTGTATCCGGTTAGAGCTAATATGTTGTAAGAAATTTTCATAATCTTGCCTCGTTGCTCTAGTTAGTTTGCATCTTTCTACTAAGTTAGTTGGTTTCTTCTATATTAACGAGCTTTTGTTTATTTTTCATGGCCTGCTAGATTGCTTGCACGCAGGAGAATTGAAAAACACCGATTTGACTAAAAATTTGAAATAAAATGAAAACCAAGAAAGATTGATATCAAGAACGCTATATCGTTGGAAAGGTAGTCAAATTTTACGTTTGATTCTTTAAACCAAAATAGGCATTCCCATTTAAAAAAATCAAGTTATCTGTGATTGAAGTTTCCTTAATTAATCTATCGATTTCTCCAAGTACAAAAAGAATTCAAATTTAGCCGTCTGATCTTAGGTGACGCATTTCATGCTTAGTCGTACCACAAAGTCACGGCCTTCTAAGTTTTATAATCGCTGCGATATTCAATTTTTTTCTGATACCTACTTATACCAAAAATGGTGATTTGCGCCTAAACGGTACGTTTAAAGTTCCATGTGTGATACATAAAGTCACACTAGAATTGACCAAGGAATCCAAATATGCAATAATATATAGGGGGTTCCATTAAAAAAAATGTAAGTTTGATATGAATCACCCTGTATAAACGTCAGAATTGAGGTGAAAATATTTTTACGTTATAGCCCTCAAGGGTGCCTACCATGGTCAAGTGACAGATTTTTGAAATATTTTTCAGCAAGCCCACAATCCTCCATCCACGCACTATTGGCCCACCCTGTATAGTATTTTTCAAAATTCATGTTGGAAAATACCTAATTGGTATGGTATGTCGTAATCGACAGGCCATAATAATTATGTACCTGTACTTTTGAACTAGAAGAATATGTTACGCCCACTGGTCCGCAATTGTTTATATTTCATTCGCAACTCCTTACGTAAATACATACACTTGGTAGTTACATATGAACATCTGTATAAGGTCCCTACAACCTCAACTCCGCAACATTATAACACATAAACAGAGGTAAAATTATGAATTATTATTAACAAATGGCTAATAGGCCTGTGGCGATCTGCAATGTAGATACATGAACCTACATTATCATATTCTCAATGAAGTTGCTCCACAATTTTCAAACTATCTATATTCTTGATCGAAGTAATAGAAACTTAGTCGGAAAATATGATTTCTGTACTAAAATTTTACGAAATACTTGTTAGATCAGTATTGCCATTTTGGTTATGAAGAAAATTATATTCTCAATGAGAGCATATTTCTTAAGAATAAGTATTGAAATCAAAAATATATTTTTCTTGGTTTAAATTAACTATAATTTCCTCATCAAAAAAATTTTCAGATGTTTTTGTCGCTAGTATATCTTTGCAAGATTATCAGAATTATTGAATTGAGAGTGTCTTTTCATGTGTGTACAACCTGGACCCATTACCATAGACAAGTGACTCTACTGTACATAATTTAATTTCTAATGCTGATATGCTGCGTATGGTCCGCCGTATCGTCCTATTTAAAGGACAAATGCCCGTGTTCGAAAATAAACCATCTACTGAGCTACTAAGCGCAAAGTAAAGCCATCATTCCGCATAGCGAGCCCGTCTTCAGGGAGTGGCTACTAGAACATCTGGCGGTATACCACATCCCATCATTCTATAATATACAAATTACATTGGTTTATAAAGTGAAAAACAAAGTTCCAAGAAAAAAATGAATATAAGGGTTTACAATTTGTATAACAATTTCAAGTGAATAAATAAATAAAATAAGCAGTTGTCAATGTCTTTTCGACAAGCCATGTTGTATGGTCCTCTTTTGCGCAACTTCTCACTCTGCAAAAAAATATATCATAGGAACGTACTATAAACTGTAGATAATAGCTTACTTTGGAAATTGTCATAGGAGTTTTGCTACATATACGAACATCTTAAGGAGATATTGTAAAAACGATGCCATTCAACTGTCTCCTCCTCCACCTGTCTGCACGACCAATCCTTTGCCCCTTTATCACCAGGAAGATCTGATTTCAGTGATTACGTCACAGCATTATCACTATACGACTTATCACTTGGCGCTTTGAAAACTTCTGCTGAAAAAGGTGTAGTGGCGTTTGAGAAATAATTAGAAATTGAGAATTCCATGTCCCTGTATAGCCTGGCAAACACAAATATGATTTATTTGACCTTATGGTTGAGTTTAATACTGAACCGAGGAAGAGAAGTCGTTATTGGTTGTCAAAATTGATCCAGTGACGGCGAAGGAATGGTAAAAGGTCGAAAAGTTCATTTTTCACATTCTAGAATAGAAGCCTGTGTTAGATTAAAAAGATTGGGAAAGGGTAAATGGAGGTAGGAGGCTGGGTAATTCTGAAAGCTTTGTATTCGTAAAACAGGTTCTATAGCTGAAAAAAAAATTTATCCAGGTAACCTCCGATATTTTCCAAACCTAGCAGAATATAGTTTTACTGGATAATTTATAAATACCACAAATTTATTGTATTTCTTCTTTTGTATTCGTAATCAAAATAATATCTTTAGTAGATTCAAAAATAAAGTGTTCATCGTTGAATATTTTCCACAATTGTTGGACAATATCAAAATATTATTTTCTACTTTTTAGTAGCGATCTGCTCTAGAAATCTGTTGTTTAGTTTTATAAACTATTACATATTAACGCATTGCCTTTGAGGACTGGGGCTCAAGTGTTTTAAGGTTACGACGAGCTCAGCATTAGATTCCCATCAAAATTATTGTCTGTATTGTCTGCTCATATCGCTTTCCACTGCACTGCTGATGTGTTGTTTGGTTCCCATAGGTGTGAGATTATGCAAGGGGTTTCCAAGCAACCAGAAAAGGAGTTCGTCAGGGATGCGTATTTTCTCCGATTTTATTTAACATTTACTCTAAATTTGTGAGACAGGTATTGGACAACTGGAATGGCGGTATAACTATTAGCGTAAGCAAAATATCTAACTTAAGATTTGCTGACGATGCAACCCTTATTGCTGCTTCTCAGGAAGAACTAGTAGCTCTATTGAACGTTTTAGAACAACACAGTGCAGCATATGGTCTTGGTATTAACTACAACAAGACCAAGGTTATTATCGTAGATAGAGAGCATGACAATCATCGAGAAATAAAGTCAATAGGCCGTTGTGAGGTAGTTCAAAGTTTTGTGTACCTCGGTTCTTTGATCGAGAATTCGGGTAGCTGTGAGAATGAGATTCGACGGCGCATTCAACAGGCACGGGTAGCCATGACAAAGCTTACTAAAATATGGCGCGACCATAACATCACTAAGGCCCGATTTTATCAATATGCATATTCTGACGAACAGTCTAACGAATGCATTCTATTGGTGGAGGTTTAACGAAGACTTTCTATTTGACATTGAGGTCTATAGTTAATAAGTATCATCCAATAGTATTTTATCAATATTGGAAACAAAACGTCAAAGCTGGATGACACTTTTGTCAAAAATATTTTAGAATTCATGTATCAAAATCATACCACAAAATCAAAGCAAAGCGATTGATTTGCAAATTAATGCCAGATTTTCCATGTTTACTTTTATAATTATTGTATAATTACTAATTGCGAACTGGGCTGGTTTGTAACACAATCATAAAAGTGGTATCATCACAGCCACCTTAATTAATAATCAATAATACAACCTCGCTAGTTACTACTTCAGTCAGTCAGAAATTGATTATAGACACATACATACTTGAAACTTCCAACTACGATGCATATGTTTGTTATAGACCATCTTATAGAAATATTCACAAAGTAGGTATGGGTGCTGCTGATATCATTCATCCTATATTTCAGGTTTATATGAAATTATTCCTTCCTCCATGTAAGGTCTAGATTTATTCATAAATAGGTCAATTTCCTGTGTATTTTCTGTAATCATCTGTTCCCGTCAAAACCAGGAACGGTATTTGGCTTTATCCACACTTTTGCCTAGAAAAATTAATAATGAAATTAGTATTAATACCACTATTTATAGTAAATTCACATTGCATATCGTTTTGTTTACCACAACCACAAACGCACAAACACAAAACAGTTGTTTTCTTTTTTCCACCTTTTTTCTCCTTTGGTTTCTGTCTAGTGATGGGATAACTCGAGTGAAAATGTACTGGAGTAGTCGATTATTGATATAACCGATTAACCGACGTCACTCGATAATCAGCGAACGATGTGATTTACGAGTGCAAGCAGCAACCAAAACGTGAAACTGAAACATTTTTATTCATTCTGAACTAAATTCTGTACCAACGGCAAGTATCGTTCCGTCGCTGTCGCGCCGAGTCGAGCGACAAGCGAATGAAACAGAATCTGCTAGACAGTAGACAGTGATGTAAGAATCGTAGTTAAAAAATATGGATTAACAAAGAAACAAATTAAATATAAATATATATGTAATTATATTTCAATTTAGTTGTGAGTCGTTGAGGAAAAAATAACGTAACCATATTTTTTAATTAACAAAAATTCTTCGACAAACTGCACACACAAACAAGTTACTTCAAATTAAAAATAATTGGTAGGGTAAAACAGTAAACATAAATAGAATAATAATTGAAAACTTACCACAAACTGAACATTTCAAAATGATATTAATGAGATATAATATTTTCGCATTATTTGAGCAAAATAAAATACTATAATAAATAAAAATTAAAACGCGTTGTACAAACAAGGTAACTTGGAATAAAATAAAAAATACACAGAAAGAGGATTACAAAAATTATACATTATTAACAAAAATTAAACCTCTCATTCTAGATACTAGGTAACTTTGACCAAAATATCAAATGATAGAAACTCGCAGAAAAGAATTTGTAAAAACAATAATTACCAGATTTTTAGGTGATAGTCTCTGTTTACTTCTTAAATTAGAGAGTTGAGCTGCTCCAGAAAAAAGTGTTTTCGATGCTACCTACGTACTTGGCACGCATAAATATTCACTACTAGTACTGAGTACTGACAAGTTCCTTCTGTTCATATTGATTGGAACTTAACTCGAGTGATCACTTGATTATAGAAATTGGTAGGTTTTCCCCATCACTATTTCTGTCTGCATAAAATAAAACCAACTGTCAAGTTGGCGGTGCCGTGTTGCCGGTGCCGTGTTGCCGGATGAATATTTTACTCGTAGAACAGAGCAACAGTGCTGCGTTTCTGAAATGTACTGGTTGAAAGTAATAAAATATACGAGATTGTACTAAATTGTACTAAAACCCTTGACCCGTAAATTTCTTTATGAACTGGCAATTTACAACACGTGATGTACGCTCTATCATTTTGTGAAGAGCAAAAAAACAAAAAAAAACTCTCAAACCTGTGCGTGCTTGCATTATACATCCATTTGAGAAGCTACAACGTATGAAATGAAGAAAATGAACTAGAATTCGGCCTTCACGTACTGTACTTTTGACGTCGAATATGTACTAGAAATTGGAAATAGTACAAATGAACTAAAACGGCAGCAGTGCAGAGCAGACAAAAACAAGAGATTTTTTGATCTCAACCATCCCAACAGCAGTTTTTATTGAATGTGTTTATTCAAGATGCAGACAAAGTATAACACAACAATAATCACATAAAATATTACTATTAAAACAAGTGCCCTTGCGGCTATATACAAATCAAATCAACTGTTGTAATGAAGCTATATACGAACTTTATTATTTCGATTCTGAATCCGTTGGGTCTGAATTTTTCTAGTACATTTTTGAATTATGTAGCTTCAACAACTTTGTGGAATCGAAGCAATGGCATACCTACGTAATTTTTCTTTCGGGCGCAAACAAAAGCCTTACTATGAAGCAAAGCAACAGTGCAGTACTGCAAAACGTGTTAAGCAATACCGCTGGTGCGTTTACAGCAACTTCATTTGAGAAAATATTCAATGTTAGCAAACGAATGAAGCAAGTGTGTAATAAAAAATCAGACAAATTTGGGATCATATGAGACTTGCTGGTTTCAAAAAGGTGGAAGGTGTGAAAACAATATTTAATAGGTAGGTAGTTGCGACAAAAAATTTCAGTGCAAAAAGCTGGGTGCTAAAAATAGCAAATACCCCTTGAAATGGCACATCAGTCAACGCCGGGAGCCACAACTGCGAGCACTGAGCCGCCACAAAACGTTATGAGCCGCCACAAAACGTTATGAGCCGGTGTTAGTAGTTCTGTGGTGGTGGTGGTACACGATCACACGAGTGTCTCGCGACAGTGAAAGCTTGGCTGCGTGGATCATGCGCAGAACGCGTCATCCCAGCTGCTCCTTATATTGCGATGTTGCCGTACCTCGTATATGTGTGAACACTGTGGACTGTGTTGACCGACAGCCACGGTTGATCTCACCACCATTGTGAACTAACCCAAGCCAAGCCTTTCCTTTTTGGTTTTGTTGTGATCAGTTATCAGTTGTGATTTTTGCTTTGAATTTACGCTATTTAAGCAAACATGGAATGGATCCGTTGTACAGAGTGCCGCTCTTTCTTTCAGGAGAGGAAAAATTTGTATGCTCATATTCGCAAAGTGCATAACAGATAGCCTCTCGAAAATGCTACCGCTAAAAAAAATTAAATCGAAGAAAAAGAACACCCTGAGGAGCAAAATTCGTATTCAGATCTCCATAATTATTCTGCATATTCTTATCATGGCTGCTTTGAATTTGTTCCGAATTATAGAAATCTATATTTGCATCTCAAGTATCATTCTGTTGAAATTGAGCTGGAGGAATAATTGTTTCAATCAATTTTACCCATTTTGTTTTTTATGAAGTTTAATTGTAATAGTTGGATAATAATCCTCTATCCTCTAAAGAACTTGCAGACAAAGCATGTTACCTAGGACTGTGACTCTTATTGTGAATCAATAAATACAACTAGAAAGACTTTATTGGAAATGGAGATACATATTTCTGCACATTCTTGTCAATCCCATATAATTTGTAGTCTTGGACCCACACTTTTTTTTCAGATTCAAATAAGCAACATTTTTAAACCTTACAGAGGTGTAATGCAACTAGAAATGTGACCAGGGTGGTAGAAATAAATCGTACCTAATTATTTTGTAAGGTACTAGAAACCCACTATGCATTTAGCTGTGGATTAATGGCACTATACATAGTATTATCAAGTAATATTACTTTGCAAAGTAAAAAGCTACCGATGTTAAAATCTGGAAATGTTCGGCACAATGAGGCATTGCAATCCTCTGAGATTTTGTGATCAGTTGATCAGTATTTATCTATGCATATACGAGTAGCACCAAAGATGGCAACGTTGCCTCTCTCTGACGTAAAAGTTTTTGTGCGCATGATCCATACAGCCAAACTTTTACTGTCGCGAGACGCTCGTCACGATCACCGAGAAACAGCTGATGGCAGTAGTGATGGGTTAGGGAAATAAGTTCCTAATTGGTAGCATGATTATTCTTTCGTATTTTTTATTGTGCAACGATCTAGTTAGGTGAAGTGTTTGAAACCAATATATACTTGTCATGCCATATCTATAGCGGAAGCATGGCTGCTTCAGTAATATTATTATGGAGATGTTTTTCTAAATTTTATTCTTCAGGTTTCATTATTTACTTGCTTCAGAATAATTATATTATTTTTATTAGTAGCTATTTATGCCCTACTCACCTACTCTATAATACTACTTTGTAACTACTTTTTCATGTAATTGAATTTTATGGATTGTTATATAAGATTAAAATACGAAATCGCTTTATTTGGCCCACATATATTTTGTTTTTCCAGTTTCTATCATATTTGTTATAAGCTGTAGTATCTTGAGCAAGTCTTATTTTTTTAGGATAGGGAAAATTGATCTGTAAAGCATCGACATCGGGCTATTTAGTTCATATACTCATAACTACTAGTTACATTTTTTTATCGAAGTGGGAGCTGTAAATAAGTAACGGGATCTTCAGTACCAGTATGTATATTCTTTGGTTCTCTTTGGAATATTCATTACCAACTTTGTGATATATGAATTTGTTGTTTATAACAAATAATACCGTCATGATTTATTTTATTTTATTAATTTATATTTAGTTCAATTCTTGTCGCTCTGATTCTCTACCGTATATATCGATAACATCCCATCTCTAGTTTTGCGGTCCGAGTCTGAGACAGGTGCCTACCCCTACCATCCTACCTATTTTGTGGTTTCAAGATGTGTTTTGTGGTGGCAAGGTCAAGGTGGCATTCAGGTCTTCATCTTCATTTGTTTACACTTACAATTTACATTGATCTATATTCTTTTTATTTAGGTAGTTATTTTTTCAAATTAAAAACAGCTACAGCTACTCGTATATGTATAAGTTTTCAGCAGTGCTTTGCATATCCACGGATTACCTATTGAGATGTCACCACCCTCTCAACATAAATATTATTTTGGGTAAACCAAACCAAATTGATGGTACAAAAGTAGGCTGTTAGATACAATACGAAAAACGGAAATTGGTGAACTACCTCCATATATCCTTTTTTATTATAATACAAAGGTATTATATATCACAGGTATTTATAATTATTTTTATAATTATTATAGATAGTAACAATCTTGTTTTTGTCAGGATGGTGCAGTAATTATTGTTCATATGAAAGTTATATCAAATTGTACTACTTTTCTGGGCCGGCAAATAGTTAAATCATGTGTTTAGCTTTGTGAAGTGCAACAAAATGTTATTTTTAACCCTTATTACTATAATACAAGGGTGTACTGCAAGCATTTATAAATTATTATAGTTAGTAACATTTTTTTTTCAAAATAATGCAGTAATTGAATGCCTTCTCTTCATTATTAATTGTTCATCAAACCAGTGATCAAAAGTTCTGGTTTCCTGGCTTCTGATTCGCTGTGCTAAACGAGTCGTCAGAGAGACTGTCAAACACCAATATGCAATTTTTCACCCATTTAGGATGGAAAATCAGACTGGCAAAGATACTAGATGGTTAATAATGGTCGATTGCATATAAAGCACGTTTTTTTTCACCTTTTTGCGGTAAATTTCAAGAGAAATCAATAATTTTCAGAGAACTTTGACAGATGCATGTTTTTGAATGGGCTGCTCTGATTGGTCTAACCCTTCGTCAGAATATGCATGTTGATAAAATCGGCCCTAAAGCTACCAAAATGTCACTGGTTCAGTCTCTTGTGTTCTCCATATTTTTGTATGCCTCGGAAACTTGGACTGTTAAAAAGGCAGATCGAGCTCGCATAGATGCGTTTGAAATGTGGACGTGGAGGAGAATGCTGAGAATTCCTTATACCGCCCATCGAACTAATGTTTCCATACTGGATGAGCTCGGTAATCCAAAGAGACTATCCTCCATTGTGTCGATGAGAATGCTTACATTCTTCGGATATATTCACAGAAGCGATCGTATGGAGAAACTTGTGGTTCAGGGTCACGCCCCGAGTGGGCGGCGCCGTGACCGTTCCCCTACACGCTGGGTGGATACGACGAAACAGTTGCTAGATATGAGTATCAAGAGCGCCACTGAACTGACAGTAAATAGCGAACGATGGCGATCTACAGTTCTCAAAACTATTGATAATATTCGTGTCGGCAATACTCTAGCTCCGACTTAATGTATTTTATGAGTTCACAACATGTCTGTTGAGACATTGTAACTATGATGATGATTCCAAGGATGGGCAAAATAGGAGATGCTCCATCGTCTGGTTCTCCTCGCAGACGCCTAAATCGTCCTCAGCGTATCCCCATATGAAGAGGTTGTCCCCAGGCCTACCCATTTGGCACCTAATCCTGTTGAGGTTCTTCCAGGTCCTCTATTCCAGTTGTTCGAAGCTATGACGAGACTGACCTCGCAGGTAACTCTTCTGGCTGCTCAACTGCTAAAGATCTTCTTAGCGATCCTAGTAAGTAGGTGGCTAAATACTACATATCCGTGCCCAGGCAACACCTCCTAATTGCGACTGGTCCTGTTACTGGGCACTGTCAGCTAAAGAAATTCCCCTGAAATATAAGGTTAACTAATACACAAGGGATGTCAATAGGAAAATGAGACTGTTGAGGACCTTCTATTCTTCGGAATGCTGGCTTTCCATGGCCAGGTTAAGGAGATTCTCGTTGAGCTGCATCACCAGTATCACCACCATTTACACTAGGTTGGGATGGCCGAACACTCAGTTCTGAGGGATATTTGGGAGGATATACAAGAGGCCTAATGCCCGTGTGGGGGCGAGTTAGAATATCTCCCATCGTATATCCTGCGTGTCGTAAAAGGCGACTAAAAGGAACACCGAACTACTGTCGGTATAAGCAGTAACCTCTCCTCAACCAACAGCTTTGGGTGGACGAGTTGAGAAGAGTCAGGACACCTTCTTGTCCTTGGGGTGAGAAATTGCCCCTAAAGGCGGATGAACCGGTAGATACCATCTGGTCAACGGCATGAGGATGCAGGAAGCAAATGGCAAACTACTGCATTAAAGATCTTAAAGATATCCCAAGAGAAACTCTTAAAATGTGTAAATGCATTTTACGAGTTCACAACATGTCTGTTAAGACATTGTGACTATGATGATGAATGGGGAAAGTGCTGTGACCTTGGCAAAATCACCCTCCTTCCGATACATGATACGGAATAAATAGCCTTCGAGGTACCGCTGTTTGTAAATCATCTATACAAACAAAAATGAAATTGATTAGAGGCGTTGCAACAGTCACTTCCAAAATATCTCTGTCTACCCGCCAGTACGCGTAAAGTGCATTAATAACACACAGTTTACACATGTCTTGCTAATTTACGGCTTAGATAAGTTACGTAACAGTTTCGCGCTGTAAAAGTACACGCACAACGATTCTTTTGAGGATAGATGGATATGGAGAGACGATAGATGACTATCGCCGCGAAAACACCTTCTAACTGATATGCGATATGTGTGTATATGATGTGGAGGTGTGGTGGCTGCCACTACAAAGTTTCGAAGGAATTTCGAAAGTACTCCGATAATGTGAGACAGCCATTAGACATACGTTATATATAAATAATTTACAGGGTGGGTCGTTTACATGAGACTGATTGAACGTTTAAGCATATTCATTTTCTTTGAACTGATTCGAAATATCTCATTGAATTTATATATAATATATACCAATAAAGTAACATTTTTTCTATTGCTGAATATCCTCTTTCTCATTTTTTGGCATTTTTGATGCCTCAGGTCTTGATACAGTTTCATAGGGACTACAATCCAACACTGTAATTTAGAATAGTTCGCAATGCAAATGAAGTTATGCAATTTATAATGAAAATACTAAAACCCACTTACCTATAGTGGTTAGTTGAAGCATGGAGCAATTTTGACTAATGTAAAATTGCAGTAAAATTGCAGCTATTTGTTACCATATGATATTTTGCACATCGTACATATTCATTTCTTTATTTGTTATGTTTTATTTTATTTTAAATCCTGTAATAACAAAAAAACTGACTTACATATTGCAAACGAAGTTCAAACTCCTAGGCCTACATCAGGAAAGACACTACTGTGATATGGTAGAGCATTAGTTGTTGGCACCGCGTCCACACTGAGGAGTCGGCATTTGACTCAAGTTAAACAAGAAGATTTCAGACCTAATCATTTTGGATTCACATGATGTTGAGATTAGCCTATATTTGCAAGAGAAGCTCAAAACCACGTGGTTTCTGTAGTGTGCTGTTTCTGACTGTTCTATGCCGATTCCCGTTAGTAGTACTTTACTAGGTAAAAGCCAGTCAGCTGCGGGTATTTGTTAGTTTATTGTATATATGAAGAACATACACTCTTTTCGTTGTCTTAATGGCAATGTATTATAATAATAATATATTATACGTATAGATGAAAAAACTATAGGTCCCCAGATGTGTTTTTAGAGGCAGTGTTCTTCAAGCAACTACTGAGTAATTCATAATTAAAAAAATCTTGAAATCTAAATTAAATTCGTATTATTTTTCAAGACTCAGTTTTGGTTCTGGTTCTGAAAATGCATTCCGTAGATCAATCTATGATTCATTAGCTTTAAATATTTATTAAAATTTTTGGACTACTTTTGATTGGAGATGCTTTTCCTATGAAGAAGAGTAAAATACTTCGACTTCATATCGAGGATAGAAAAATAAGAACTATACTCATCCGGTTACTTAAGAAATTTCAAGATCTTGAAGATGAAGACAAGATTTTTCAAAATTTTTGATCTTACTTCCCTCAACTGTAGGTAAGGGGAGTATTGTGATCACGAACGAATTTTCTATTTTTAGAGAATACGCTATTTGGGCGTTTTATTATACCTCCATAACGAAAATACATGTCACCCATTTCCGTTGGTCGTTTTGTCTGTCTGTTGGCGTTTTGTGGTATAGATCCAGTGGGTCACTCTTAGCGACAGACCCCAAGTGCGCCCCAATGTTCGCAGACATTGTTCATAAGCGACACACATACATTCTTTTGGCTCTACTATCTAAGTGAGAATTCCACGTCAGCTTTCTGTCGAGGGTAATACCAAGATACTTCATCTCTTCAGAAAAATTTAGCCTGACATCGAAAAGTTCTAGGCCCTTGATATTCCTTTTTCTGGTCAACAGGACCATCTCAGTCTTCTTGGGATTGATAGACAATGAGTGTTCTAAGCAACATTTTTTTATTGATTTGAGTGAAATATGTGAGTATACATTATATATATGTACACTAAACGAAAAGTGGGATTGTGACGAGGAAGTAAAAATCCGGGTGGCTATGGCAAAAACAGCTTTTACAAAATTCATTAAGTTCCTAATTCGTCGTGAAGTCCCTTTGAGCCTTAGATTGAGGGTGGTAAAATGCTATATATGGCCAATTCTTCTATATGGTGTAGAAACGTGGTCCTTGAAAGTAAGATCTATGAACAGAATTGAAGCGATGGAGATGTGGCTGTTGCGAAGGCTCCTGCGAATCTCGTGGGTGGAGCATGTTACAAATGAAGAAGTACTGAGAAGAGCAGGCATGGAAAGAGAATTGATCGATAATATTAAACACCGTAAATTATCTTATCTGGGGCACATTCTGCGAGGATCGAGATATTCAATACTTAAACTTGTGCTGACAGGAAAGATCGAAGGACGAAGAGGCGCAGGGCGCAAACAACATTCCTGGCTGAGGAATATAAGAGATTGGTGCGGTATTTACAGTGCGGCTATCATTTTTCGACGTGCAGAGGACGGTTCTCTCCAGATAGTTAATTAGAAGTAATTAACATTTGAACACCTACACGCTGCAGAGCTTATGGTACCCGAAGAAGAAGATATGAGTATTTTACATGCTTTTGCGTGGCCTGCATTGCCCGCGCACAGTGCGCCACTGTGAGTTGCATTCCGGAACATCGTAATCGTTTTCTTTTTCTCTGTTCAGGCGCTATTTCGCACGTGAACAGAATAAATCGCCGGCAGTTTCGCGTCAAATTGGTCGCACATTTGACGAGATATAACCATGCCGCACCATCCACCGTCGCTAATGACGCCTGATATTTATTACTGACATCTTTTTTATCACAGCCCGCACTTGTCAAGATTATAATTAGTTAATCGTCTTTCTTTTTCGGGTTTTTAACCTGCAAATGGTTCATGACAGCCGCATGGCGAATATAACTTGAATCGTTATGTGCTGAAAAATATATCCCAGATGCTTTTATTGTTTACTTTTTCGTCAAAGTGAATGCGTGTATTTATTACCGTCGCGACAAACTCAACGTATAGGAAAGGTATCCAAAGTTAGAGAATTTTAAGGTCCTCTGAGTTGCCTTTGGAGCTAGTGATGAATAATATCAAGAAAATAATTTCCACCTTAGCCGAAGTGAGCTTAAGGATATCAGAATCCTTGTTTGGAACATGTCCTGAACGCATCAAGCACGATGTCCCTAGTCCACGACAGAGCTGTTTCGATCTTTCCGATCACTTTGGATAAGCTGGAAATCATCATTTTCCTGCAAAGGAAGTACTCGAGCCAACACTGCAATTCAATGTCGGTAAGGGTATTTGCACTGGGAGTAGTAGTTTCTGTTGCTTCATTGGATGGATATCAGCCTGACACCGGGCTTTACCCAGGTCCATCTGATGAGATCCGAAATATCGAAACAGCGCTGCGTGGACTAGGGACATGGTGCCTTATGCGATTCAGGACATGTTCCAAATAAGGTAATATCTTTTATGGTTCAACCTAATTAAAAATTTAATATGTCACAGGTTTGGTAATTTTCAGCCTCCCGCAAAGGGGCTCATCCTTACCAGGTCGAGGTCTCTACTCCCCGAACTAGTCTCCTCCAGCATTCCTTCTTTTGGAGAACTTCGACGCTGTGGAATGAGCTGCCAGGGAATTTGTTGCCCGACGGATACAACCTGCAGCGTTTCAAATCTAACATACAGAGACACTTATCCTTTCGCAGCGCTTCTACAGCACTATAGGCTTTTAGAACAGAGCCTCTCTAGTGTTCCTCGTTCGGATGGCCTTTGGTGTTACCATATAGTTACGATGTTCCAGGCTGTGGAGGAGTCTAATTGTTCTCTTCTGAATAGTGTCCAGAAGCTTTAGAGAGTGCTTCGGAGCGCATCCTCACACATGGGAGCAATACTCTAATGATGGTCGGATCTGTGCCTTGTAGAGCAGCAGTAGTTGCTCTGGTGTATACAGCTTCCTACAGCGGAAAAAACTCCAAGCTTCTATAGAATATTGTTTTAGCAATACTGACGATGTGGTCGTGCCAGGATATGTTGGTGTTGATGTTGATCCCCAAAAGCTTAACGGAAGGAGACTCGACTATTGGATAACCCTCCATTTCCATAGTTGATAAGCCAAGGTGAAACTTCTCCGTCAGTGTCGTTTTCTGTACGTTAAACTGTATTTTATTTACTAATCCCCACTCGACAATTGTTTTGATATCTGCGTTGATCAGTGAGGCGTTTTGCTGTCGCCGACGTACCATCTCCTGGGATGATAGTGGCTTGCCTGCACGCATACATGATATTAATGTACTGTCGTATGCGAAGCTGGAGATTCGATTGGATGTTATTTACCGCAACTCGTTGATGTACAGCAGAAACAGTGTAGGGGATAGGACAGATCCCTGAGGATCACCGGCGTATATTGAAGATACGTCTGCTCAACAGCCTTTTTCGGCTACAAAAATAGAGTCAGACCGTTCAAAAAGTTTTTCAGCCACTGGCGCAGGCCAGGTGGTACTCCATAAGCAGCAAGCTTTACCAGAAGTCCCTCATGTCACACTCTATCGAAGGTTTTCTATATATGAAGTGCAACAACACGGGAATCGCCATTATTTTCAATTGCTCTGTGTGCTCTTGATCGTTTTTTTTTTCTTTGTTAGGAATGGGCTGTTTTACATCTCGATGTTGAAATTTTTCCTCTGCCATTCTCGAGTTCACGTTTATGGTGGTAGTCAGAGTCCACAGTAGAATTGGCTTCGAAAGGTCTCCCTAAGATGTCTGCTTTTTCTTCAGGAGTAGAAGCGATAGACTTGTCTTCTCTGGTCAAGGGTGGTATTGACAAATAGGAAAAGTTCTGACTAACGGCCTTAGCTACATATTATGTTCGGAATGAACTAGGATATGAGAGGAGCTTGTTCTTAATTTTTTGATTGTGTTCCTTTTTGCAGATTTAGAAAAAATGTCTCCCTGGACACTAAATACGAACTCCAATTTCTTCCGAGATGTATCTAATTTCTGAAACTTATGTTGCATTTCTGATTCAATGCGCTTCACGGGTTCATAAATAAAACCATATCCATAAGCATTTTAATGATATTTTAACTGATTTATTTATTCTCTTGTAACTCCTTCATTGTTACGTGATTTGCTCATAATATAGGCAACATTCTAAAACACAAATGTATTACTTGTTTGGACTCTGGATTTATCAACAAGTTCTTTCCAAATTATCCTGGGGAAGTTAAATTATGAATAATAATAGTATTCAAAATATGTTTTATCTGACATTTTTACTTCAAATATTATGTTTTACTTTGAAAAAAAAGTAAGCTGTTTATTTCAGCGAAACTTGGATCGGCGGAGCATGGTGGCGTTTATTGCAAATAAAATTGGATTTAATTTTCAGATACAGCTGGGCGTTCAAAGTTTCGAAAAATCATCAAACGTTGAAAAAATTTCCTGTGTATGCTATAGTGATCAGATTGCGTTCAAAATCATTTTTGGCCCTTTCTAAAGGACTCTTTGTTAAGGTTTTTACCAAAATAATCGCATTCAATTCCATATAGTTCTGCGAGGGAAAGGGTGAAATTTCGCAATAGGTGCAAGTATGGGATAAATCTTACACATACTTGTGGGTGTCAATTTTACTTGTGACACTTAGGCCTATCTTATTCACGAAATTCAGGGGCCTAGAGGCGGATTACTATCTGCCCTGGCAGCTTTCAATTCAATTCAATTCAATTCTTCATTCATGTCCATACATAATAAAAATGTTTACACATGTCAATTGATAGCATTGAGTGCTTTTAGCTTTACATCACTTCTCATTCTGCAATTTAGAAAGCTCCTGGATGACATTTCGGCAAGACATCAGGTGTGACCTATGTGGGCGCCTAGTCATCTGGAGTTTGCGGTAATGAAACGGCTGACGCACTCGCGCAAGGAGAGAGTCGAGGAATAATTTTCTGGGTACAGAGATGGCTGTGGAGCTCGCAGCAGGTACCATTAGAAAGAAAACGTATTAGCGGTTCCAAAATCAATCATCTGAGGTTGAGTGGAATCGTTGATCATCTCCGTCAAGCTACAGAGCTTGTTTCAGGACCTCCGGTCAAGGTGGGATGGTTGTGCCTCTGCTGCTATCTTGCTACAATATTTTCAGATGTCACATGCTGTGGCGAGGGGAGGAGTCCTCGGCACTTACTCTATGTCGCTGCGACGCCGTATAGTATATATAGTCTGCCTGGGTATCACAAGCAGACTATACTATGTGTAAGACTCCTTGAGTGAGGATAGTCCTATTTTGTTGGCGAGGAGCGATATAGTTTCTCCTACGCATCGCTTCAATCGCAAATTTACGGTGGTGCTTCCATCAAGAGAAGAGTGGGAGTCTAGAGAAAGACAGCTCATCGAAGGAGGAGGACAGGTCTGGTACACAGACAGTTCATTCGCTAGAGAGAGCTCGGGCTCGGAAGTCTACGGACCCCATACAAGACTTTCACTCCCTCTTGGGGGGCACACCACAGTATTCCAGGCTGAGGTCTATGCGATACTTGCTTGTGTAAATCGCATTCGGGAAATTGACGGGTCTAGGAGGCGGATTACTATCTGCTCTGACAGTCAGGCAGCCATCAAAGCACTGAGTGCTTGGAAAATAACGTCGGGACTGGTCCTGGAGTGCAGGAGGGCTCTTGACGACATCTCAGCTAAACACAAGGTATCACTGATGTGGGTACCTGGGCACGCTGGGGTAAAGGGTAACGAAATGGCGGATCATCTGGCTAGGATGGGATCCAGCAACAGTTTTGTGGGCCCGGAACCAGCCTTAGGACTATCTGCAAACTTGATTAGGAAAACAACTGGAGAGTGGATCCAGAATCAACACTCTCTGAGATGGAATAACATCTCTGGTCATCTCCGTCAGGCTCGGGAACTATCAGCAGGGCCTGCAGAGAGAATAAGACGATTTTGTCTCTCTCTGGATAGGAGTAACTTGAGATTGCTAGTAGGCCTAAAAACGGGTCACAACACCTTCAAGCGTCACTTGTTCGTGATGAGGGTGGTCAACGACCCAACGTGCACGTGGTGCGGTGAAGAGGAAGAATCCTCGGCTCACATCTTGTGTCGCTGTGAAACCCTGGGTTATCACAGGCAGACTATGCTGAGCTCAAGAACTTTGGAACCAATAGAGATAAAACGGATAGGACCTAAGAATGTACTTGACTTTGCCAAAAGGGCAGGTCTTAGGCACTAGCGCGAATAGAGGCGCAAAAGGGCCCATCGTGTGGCCTATGCACCAGTCACATTAAGTGCTGGATAGCCTCTGGTCCTTATTCATTCATTCAAGACTCCTTGAACCTGAAGACATAGATGGGCAGATCAGAAAGCTTCTCACCTTCATTCATTCATTCATTCATTTTACTGTATTGTGTTTTTTATCTATCTATTATTAATTTGACTCTTACATATTTTGATATTTCTCAAGTTTGAAAAGTTTCGACTAACGTTCTCCAAACCAAGAAGCGACTTTTTCAGGTTTTCGTCTGGTCTTTTCTTGGATACCTAACGAAGAGTAATTTTGTTATTAATTGAGCTATGCATTTCAGGTTTTGCAACAATACAGGTGTAATATTGTATTTTTTAAGATTTGCTACCTAGAGTGGTTACTGATGAATACATGTCAGTTATTTCAGATTATTTTTTGTCAAACATACATAAATTGTATATATTATTATAATATATACGTTTATTTTGTTAAGCAAGTTGTACGTGCATCAAGCATACATATATTTTTCATTAGTATTAGAAAACAAAGCAGTTGCTTTTAATGTTTCGTTTCAAAATGGCAATAGCGTTATTATAAATAGAATATTATTCGAAAATTATGCATATTGGGACATGTCCTTGCGAAGAAACTGTTCCACAATTTTGGTTATTTATGTATATAGAATTGTCATAAGGAACCAAGAGCACATTATCTTCAGGTTAATGGGGTAATTCAAATTCCTGTTGTGTAATTCTACTTGAGGTTTTTTTGGAAATGAAGTTTTTAGAATCTAAAATTATGTAAAATTTCAAACTAATTCCTAGGCCAATGATGCAATAACTGATTACGCTGACTATTGTTTTATTGTCCTGTATGATTGTCACGGGTTAAAAAAAGTATGCAGGGTCAAACTGATAATTAATTTTTAATTTTTTTCGTACATATTTCTCTACAAAGTCAGGAAAGGCAAAACAGTTTTTCTTTCATTTCAAAAACTTTGTGCAACTGCGATTTTTTTCCAACGACATTTCGTGATATACAGAATTTTATGGCGTATACAAGGGGGGGGGGGGGTGACAGGAGTATTTATCCCCGAAGATCTTTTACCAAAAATTTATTTCATTGTTTTTTCAAGGCATGAATGGTCCATATCTAAATTTGAGTTACATAGTAACCCTCATAAAAACGTATTGCTGGAAACTGAATTTCGAAACAAATAATATCAATCACCTATCATTGAATTAAAATAAAATTCTGTAAACCTTGCGATGACCTGAAGTCAACTGCATATTTCTTGTACGATTTCCGTAATATCGTAACGTAACTGGAACTAAAATCATTGATTAACGTATTACCTTCTTATTTCACGTAAGCTTTCAAATATTGTTATTTATTGATATTTAAGTCAAAATGCCCAGGCTGCCTGGCTATTTACTGTTTTGATCATTTATTTTTTTGTGCTGTGCTAATAAAATGTTCACGCTAATACGTACTATATTTTTGTTTTGTATCTCATCAAATTAAAATTGATTATTAGACATAAGTCGTTGTTTTTTTTCTGCACTGTTTCAGTTGCTGCTTATATTCTTTATCTTTATTATTATACCATTCTTACTACTACTACAAAAAATGGTGAAAGCATACATAAACATTATTCGCTGCTACGTTCCCCAAGGCTGATGTCTGGATACGCCCTTGGTCCTTTGACGACTATTTTTGTCAGGAATTATAAACTTTTAATAAAAAGCTGCAAACCTCAAATAACTGTTACACCATAGGTAGTTCTGAATACTCACACCATAACGGACGAATACTAGCATACATGTCTGAATGTATGACCAAAGTAATCACTCCAATAAATATTGGGTATTTTTGTGTGCGTACCTTCTAGCACCGTATGAGTTATGTTACTTGATCTTCGATATTTATGTAACCAGTTTGCAATAAACAGTTAACTTGTTGCTTGTACGTGCAATAAACAACGGTGCGGTCGTAAAACTGAAGTACGCGCAAGTTTGCTACATCTGGTGAACGAGTGGAAAAAGGCGGTGCGTTATGATGGCTGCGAAACGGTGTACAGATGGAGAAATTTCAGAATAGGGCTTACGGGACTGATAGTTAAGAAAAAAAATAGAATAAATCCGCTGCCTACTGTTGGCGATGATTTAAATTTAAATAAACATTATTTGGCTGCCAATACGCGAGAGCTTTTAGGTAGGGTATTGGGCGAATGGACCTATACCGTGATCTTACTTGCTTTTTATGATAAATACCACCAGTTACAAAATTATATTTTTATATCATCAATTGCGTCCATTGTTTTCAGTTGACGCAATTCTCTTCCACCCATAACCTGAATATGAATCCAGAAAAGTCCAAAATGATGTATGTTTTGTACTGAGCGAAAGAAAAATTAAAAATACAAATCAATAATGTGCAATTTGTTGACTGTACAAAGATTATAGGCGTAGTTATTGACACCAAATTAAGTTTAGTCGAGCACGTTGAAAGACTTCCTCAAAAAATTTATCTAAGGATTCGTACCTTGATTGCAAACAGAGTTCTTTTAAATTATAAATTACGTAAGAAGCTCTTTGAGGCGTTGGTAGTATCAATCTTAAATTGTTGTAGTATTCTGTACTTTTCTTGATGGATTATCTCACTAAGAAAATAATCCAAATGATACAGATCAATTGTGTTGTTGAAGTTATCTTCAGAATGCGCAAATTTGACCATGTTTCAGGTAAATACCATATACTTAAATGGCTCAAAAATAATGACTTGGTGAAGTATACTTATGTACATAGATTATTGCTAAAGTCACAGCCTCTTAATCTCAGACAAAAACAATAATCATTCAACAGTAATATGCATATTATAGTTCTTAGAAAAAAAGCTATTATTATACCACAAGGTACTAGAACATTATTTAAATAAAGTTTATATAATGTTGCTATTATTTATGATTTTATACCAAGAACATATAAACAATAGTCATTATCAGTATTTCGACAAAATTTCAAATGTTTTATATTTAATTCATCATTAACCTGTCAGCTGCATCATAGACATATTATACAAACCATATTATATTTGTTTTAATCATTTTATGCCTTATGATAGACTCTACGATTTGTATTTGATTCTTGTTTTTTTGTTACTGAACTGTTGATTGGTTAAGTGTAGGAGTAGCGCTGTCTAATTTTCGCCAATGAGGTTTTATATAGTTTTTGTTACCACGTTGTAGCAAAATAGAGACGAGTTATATTATTCTTATTTGCTATAAAAAAATGCAGAAAACTTGAACCTAATAAGAATAAAAATATAATGAAAGTTTTACTGCAAATTAAAATGATATTAAAATCGTCATAAATACGTCGCCGCATCTAAACCAAAAACATTGGTTGTTTCTCCATCACGTGGGTAACGGCAAAGTTCAGTCGACTGCATCATAGACGTTTTGTATTATAGTCTCACGAAACAAGCAGCTTACATGATTTGCTTTATAGTCTGGAGTGAGAAGACATAGAGAATAGTTGTGAAGACTTTTTCATCAGTCTCAAGGACTGCTCGTCATATGATTTGGGACTGCAAGATATTCGGAGCAAAGACAAGGGCTCTGTTTGGTATGATGCATCCTCATCATAGTCACAATGTCTTAACAGACATGTTGTGAACTCGTAAAATGTGTTTACTCATTTTACGAGTTTCTCTTGGGATATCTTTAAGATCTTTAATGCAGTAGTTTCCCATTTGCTTTCTGCATCCTCATGCCGTTGACCAGATGTCTTTACTGGTTCATCCGCCTTTAGGGGCAATTTACCACCCCAAGGACAAGAAGGTGTCCTGACTCTTCTCAACTCGTCCACCCAAAGCTGTTGGTTGAGAAGAGGTTACTGCTTATACCGACAGTAGTTCGGTTCCTTTTAGTCGCCTTTTACGACACGCAGGATACACGACTGCCCCACACACAGTGGGGGGGGGGCAGTGGGGCAGTGATGCAACCAGATGAAATTGATTATAGAGGGTGTTTCGTAAGGTGAGACTTTTCTTCATAGTACTCTCCAAAACGAGTAATTATTTCCAGTAACATATGAACAAAATGTTTACGGAATACTTATATAAAGATATTGACCGATAATGAAACAGACACAAAAGACGTAGTTGACTACGGAGCACAGATGTACGTAGCAGCGCGCGTTTGGCGTCTCTCGAATTGTTGTGATACTTTAAAAACAACAAAAATGGTGCTACCGTTATAACTACCTCTAATGAACTGGTGGACATGATTTTAGTGTATCTACGATGAATGTGGTTAAAATGCCCCTCAGATTTTGCGAGTGTATACTGATCGATTCCCTGACCGTATTCACCCTGCATCCCGTCGCCATGTGACAGGACCGCACTTAAAACTTCGTAGCGAACAAATAGTACGTATTTCGTTATTATTTTTTTGCCTCTTCTGCTGCAGATTCACCGTACATTAGCTTTGCCCCTTCAGAGACAGTTGTTTCTGGAAGGAAAGTCTAAACTTTGAAAACCCGCGTAATATTCAACACAGTATTGGAGTATTATCGTTACATAAATCATAAGCCTGTTTCAATTGGATTTTTCATATCTGAATTCTTTATAGTATAGTTAGTACACACAAAATGTCGTACCGAAATTATCAAAAAAAGCTACCTAAATGATTGATTCTCAATATTAATAGTACAAAATGTCAGATACCAATGGCGGATTTGTATGAGGCAGTCAAATATTATTTTTGTAAACACGAAAACTGGAGGTGTCCAAACGAACGTTCATTTGGAATGTGGGGGGGGGGTTGACTAGAGGGGTATGGTATGACTTCCTTCGAGTGTAGTAGCCCTAAAGTATCTCGCCAGTGCAGGAGTGCTTTCGTCTTTGCCCAGTCTGCGATGGTTTTGGTCCTTTGAACAGAGATTCGGTTCCTCCTTTTGCGAGTGTGTCGACCAATACATTGCCTTCCACCCCGCTATGATTTAGAACCCAAACCAAAGTTACCCTGTTCCTTGTTCCAAGTCCATTGAGAGATCTATGCAGTTCCATACGAGCTTTGAGCCAACTCGTTTGAAGCTCAGTGCTTTCAGGGCAGCCTGGATATCTGAAAAGATTTTTATAGATTTGTTTGTCAGGGGTATTTTGTGTTGCTTTCTGAATCCCAACGCTCTATCATTTCTGCTTGGAAGACTGTGGTATATCTCCCAAGGTTTACTGAGCTTCTACTCTTGGATTATTACCAAGTACTCTCGCTTCTGTTCTCAGTTCTGACTTAGAGCGC
Source organism: Callosobruchus maculatus (assembly GCA_951848785.1). NCBI lineage: Eukaryota > Metazoa > Arthropoda > Insecta > Coleoptera > Chrysomelidae > Callosobruchus > Callosobruchus maculatus. The sequence goes on from CATOUR010000214.1 coordinate 896,347, forward strand.
ATGATATAAAACTGTCACTACTCCTACATTTGTCTCTTCCGGGAAAAAAACCGTGTACGGATCCTTCTGTATGCCCTTGGAGAACCATAGAGTCCGAGACCATTCCGAGTATATGGTCAGGGGCGGATTTAAGATTTCTTCTAGGGGGGGGGGCGGTTGCGCTATAATTTTGTGAAGTGCAAACGAAACACTCTCAAATCAGCTTTTGAGTTTTGCTATTTATATGAATATTCCGTGTTTCCATTACAGGTCTAGGGGGGGGGGGGGTGAACTAGTGCTGCCGCGGTCTGAAGAGCAAAAACAAAGCTTAACTTTTGGTATTTCTATGTATATAATATGCTTCCGTAGAGCTCTAGGGGTGGTTTGTAATTTCACTCATATACATAGAAAAATCTGTCGTTTTGTCAAAGAGTTACGCTTGGATTCAGTGGGACATTACACTCAGGAATGCCTCAAATACAGCGACGTTTTCTTTAATGGGAAGTGTATAGTTGGTAGCGAATTATATCGTATTGTCGATTCAACTACAAGATGTCATTGGATTCCAATGAATGATTCAATCGCAGCCTGTCGTTGAATCGAATCTGTGTTTGGTAATTGATTCTAAACTACTTTTTTTTCCTTGGACCAACAGATTTTATTGCGAGGACAGCTGATTGATTCGTTTGGATGTGTAATGGTGTGATTTTGTGTGAAGTTATAAGGAGCATGATATAAGAATTAGACATAAGCCTGCACCTGTTGTTGCATTATTACCTGAAATATAACTGTCTGACTAATCTAAATACCTACATTCAAATGTGGGTGTTAGCTCTTCTAAGTCCCAATTTCTCAGTAGGTCCTCCATTTAATATATAACTGGACACATTTAAATCACACAATTGCTGATGCAATACGCAAAACCACGAGATGACACAACACGGCTAACACCGAAACAACACAATGGAACAACTTCGTCCATGTTGACGATTTGGCAGCAATAGTAGCACTGAGATCATCCCCCTATTCTTTATTCTTACCTTCATTGAATCGGGACATCAGTTCCGCCGAATACTGATTATAGTTCAGCGAACGACAAGGGCCATTGAAACAAAATTAATTTTTATCAGATGAATTATCACGAACTGCTGTTGCAGTAATAATTTTTGTACAATGAATAGATTGTATGCTTTGCTTAAATGAAACATAGGGTAAATTTCGAAAACAAAAGGGTGTTTTGATTGCATTATATGTCAATACTGGTATTAGAAGGATTATACTTATCGTTATAACGAATATAAAATTATTTTGAATTTATTGGCGTACCTGTGATTACTTCGAATGCAAGGATTGAATTCTTTCAATGACATGGATTTGAAACAACTGTAAATATATTTAAAGTGATGGAAAAACATCCAAATACTAACAATTAATTGGAAACGCAACAGTATTTTTTTCTGTGTAATACCCGTTGTGTCCAGTCCTACATCCTTTTAGTCTTGTCTGTCAGTTGACAGCAGTCTGTAGGTGAAAAACTTAAGGAATTATCACTTTCCATTCAGGTTATGACCATAGTTTTGTAACGTTCATACGCCGAATATGTGAGATTAGTAGAGGAAGTAGCATGTTACGCGACACAAGCGTCATGTCAGTTCATTGTTGTACACTGTGTAGTGTACACACATAATGCTCATTATAACCCGCATATGTGAATGTTTATAATTAGCCAGCGGGAGGTAGTTAAACCCAGGTAAAAGTGATTTAATTTTAGTGACTGACCTATATTTGCTGCTGTAAACGTCTACCATGTAAGCTAGCGCGCTGTTGCCACGGCGTTTCCGGAAACTGCTATCTAGACAGGCACGTCAGCCAAGTTTGCATTAAGCCTGAAACGCAAACTGAACTTACGTGGATTTACAATGTAGAAATGAAAAATATAGTACCTGATTATTGTCGGCAACTCTGCTTATTTCCAGAAAACACCTTCGTTTTGTAACCGATGTATCAACAAATGCGAATAGGCTAGAAGAAGCAAAGCCCATGGTCCAGTAGGCAATGTGATTGTTTGCAAGATCACGTTGTTATTATTTATCATGTGTTTACATTCTTACCGATGATTACATCTGCGCTCATCACGCTCAAAACGTCTCTTGCAAGTCGTGCAACACTTCATCAATTGTCCAAAATAGTATCTTTTTCACTTATGCACTGGTAAAATCCAAAATGCACTCAAAAATCGCCTAATAAACAAGAAACGTCTGTCATCTGCTTCACATGTCTGGTAGACATGAAAAATCTGATGGTCTCTATTTTCGTCAATCGACCTATGGCGCACTGATGATCTCTAATAAGCGTGAAACAGCTGTCTGCGTACTGGTGGATTGACAGAGATATAGAGCAACCCTCGTAAACAAGAAACGGTCAAACCAAAACAAAGAGCTGCCACTATCTGTTGTTTATACCTGTTCGCCCAACTCGACGAACGCTCGATGCGATGTTGTCACGTTTTATGACAAATAATTGTCTATATGACATATTACTTGACTTGACCGCCTCAATAATTATTCTTGAATGTTTAAATTGGCACATTCTATGGAAGCGTAGTTTTGTTCCTATTAATAATGGTTTTTTCACTTTCCTATATAACAACAAATATATATTGGATATTTTACTATTACTGCAAATACTGCAATACTCAGCATATCTGGCAACATCCTGGACCACCATCCACCCTCATCAATCAGGACGGCTCAAACAAACAAAATTTGTGTTGACTTGTTCTAACTTTTCGAATTTATTGGGTGTTATGACTAAACAATCTAAATTAAGGAAATGCCTCCATAATGTGACGTTAGACATCCTTCTTCGGGAGTTGTGAACAGGAAAATTACTTATTTATTATTATTTTTTAATTTACATACTGTAATGTAATGTGTGTCTGTCTGTTTTTTAATAGAATTTTCTCGGCATTTTAAACAATTTTATTATAATAGTGATGACTTGTCAATAGTCTTGCACTTTAGACTCTTTAATTTGACTTGTGTAAACACGTATCTTAACAACAATAAATAAATGTTAGATGTTAAATGTTAATTGCAGAATATGTGTCAAATAGGAAATGTTCACATCTCAATATAATATTAATGTCGATGCCCCTTAAGGTGGGAATGTTGCTATTTATGATAATTAAAAATACTTGGGAGACATTTTTGTGTTATAAATAGTAAAAAAAATAGTAAGTAAGTAAGTAAGTCGTAGTCTCGTAGTAGTGCCCTGAAGACAATCGAGGACCAAAGCTCGGCATTTAACGCACATAAAACGCAGATTTCATCCGAAATTGAACAAGTTTCTAATGACAACGCCTGTGGAAATTTCCAAATCAAGTTTTGGAACGATTTTCGCCTCTTCTCGCTGTTGGAACATCCCCGCTTTGATTAAACATACTGCGAGACTTCTAGTTTTACCTGGATTGAAGACCTCATAAATAAATTCTGTCTCTTAAGTATGACGCTTGTCAAGAAACAGACAATTGTGTCCGTATTTAACTTTTTTTCCGATAAAGTTGCTTAGTTTGATAATGAGTCTCGCATAATCTGAAATTTTCAATAGATCTCTCCTAAAAGTAAGTGATTAGAAACGTTCATTTGATGCGAAATTCATATTTTCTGAACCATATGCTGGAACTACCCGTGTGGGGGCGGATCAGAATATCTCCGTATATCCTGCGTGTCGTAAAAGGCGACTAAAAGGAACCGAACTACTGTCGGTATAAACAGTAACATCTTCTCAACCAACAGCTTTGGGTGGACGAGTTGAGAAGAGTCAGGACACCTTGTTGTCCTTGGGGTGAGAAATTGCCCCTAAAGGCGGATGAACCAGTAGATACCATCTGGTCAACGGCATGAGGATGCAGAAAGCAAATGGGAAACTACTCCATTAAAGATCTTAAAAATATCCCAAGAGAAACTCGTAAAATGAGTATTTGAGCATTTTACGAGTTCACAACATGTCTATTAAGACATTGTGACTATGACGATATACTGGAATGATCAAAATTAGAGGAATAAAGCATGAAAGTTGACAGTTTTCGCATATCAAGATGCTCACATTTTTTTGCTCTCTACTACTGAGCATTAAATCCAAACCAGTCTGCTTGACTGTCCTATATAAGTTGTTAGACACCTGATAAACATGCAAAAAGAGATCTCATTGAGGAACTTCTATTTTCGTTTTTAAAAAAATTATATTCCACTGCTTTATACAAATACGCCACCGGTATGTCATATTTTCTACTATTCAAATTGAAAAATCAATGATTTAGGTACGATTTCTTCTGTGTGTACTAACTACTATAGTAGGATTAAAGTTCCAAAAGAATGCAGGCTTATGATAACCCTTCAATGCTCTTGATTGACAAACGGGGGCCTCCCTACCTAGAAAACGAAACAAATAATACCACAACTTTCTACACGAAAACTCTACTCACTATTGACAATACGGATGATAGAAATTTTAATGTGCTTCGTTACTTTCCTTTTTGATCTGTCCCCAGATGTAGATATGAACTACTGATGTCGGTAAAAGTTGAAACTGACCTGTCCAATGTCAGAGCGAAAGTCGTCTTGGACCGTTTATGAGGGTGCATAAACGAAAATAATAATTATATCAGAAGCTGTTGCACAACTTTAGCTTTCCGACGCATAACAAAACCTGTGACATATGTTGAACGTCGGAGTTTTAATTAACTTTGACGAAATACTCCGGCCTTAATTATTTTCTATTGATTGATATTATTAATTACATAGCTGATATTGAATAAAAATTTCAATAGTCCGTCTATACATGTCAAGAAGTAATTAATAACATTTTCTTAATGCTTAGCAGCTTTTTCATTTCAACCTAAGAGATTTAAAGTACATCGTTTGAAAACCCTATATTTCATGTTTTCTCTGCTTTCAAATTCAAAGATTATTTTGAACATTGGATTACTTCCTAGGGGGTCCAGAATTGATACTGAAAGGAAATTAATGTTTCTAGCAAGGAGAGTGATTCACGGTTTCTTCTGTTATATTATGAGGAGTTTCTTTAAGATTATTAATATTATTGTCACATGTCAACGGCTGTCAAAATTTGAAGAATCAGTCGAAAGCAATTTAATTATTTTTGGTGATGGCATGTTGTTCTGGGAGCTCCAAAATGCTGCTGAAACCCCCATCCAGTTGAGCTGTTGAGGATAGAAAGAACTAACAACGATATGGAGCAGAAGGAGATGATCGAGCTGCGAAGCTAAGGAAGGTTTTGAAATATTTTAGTCTCTATCTACTATCTACTAGTCGGTATTCGCGCACACACATAGCCTAGCTTTCTGCGAACTATGACTAATATTTATTTGTATACTCAACAAATAAATATATTGATTGATTGATTTAAATCTTTTGTCAGTATTATACCAGCAGCTCCAATTTTTGAAGTCCATGAACTTCATTAATATCGAGTCTGTTGATACTATCGCTACTTCGAAAACAGTGTGAGGCAGCCATAATACCCTAAAGACACTGGCGAAGACCAAGAAGGTAACATTATCTTGGTCACGTAGGAGTAGGTAAGAACGAGAGGGACGACAGGTGTGCCAAGGAAGGCGCAGAACTGCCTCTCATAGGGGTGGTGGGGAATGTACAGTCTAAGCAGATGCTGAGGGGACCTTTGTGTTCTAATACCGCAGGCGCTCTTAGATTGAGCAGGAAAGAGCTACGAAAGGTAGTAGGATTTGTAAGGCCATTGGACGTCCAGTGCACACCTGCAAGAGTTGGGGGTCGATGTGGCCAAACCCTTTATGCAGGAAATACGACGAGGCAGAGGAACAGCTAAGAACATTATTTTCGACTGGCCTGCCTTGAGGAAAGCAGGGACTCCTAGCTAAATGGAGGCCAAAAGGGAAGACATATTCCAATGCATCTCAAAGTTTGGAAAAAACTTAGGATGGGACTCAAACCACACATATTTGAAAACCCACATTATGTTGAGCACTTCAGGGTACCTAGATATTATATAGCATCATAGCTATTTAGATCATTTAAAATTTAATCACTTCTTTGCCTCCTCTTTCTCCTCTTCTCTCTCTTCTCCTCTTTGCTGCAAATGTTATTGTTTCAGAGTCATCTAATGGCTCAAACAACCTGTTTCTGGACCCCGTAAAATTTGTGGCCATACGGTTTTTATAGAAATTTGGGGCAGGGGACCATCCACAAAACTGCTGCAATGGAAGAAAACCGTAGCATCTTCGGAACCAGAGTAATAATTTTACATTTTACTTGTGAATCAGATTCGGACGGGTTAGAGTATCTCCGATCGTATATCCTGCGTGTCGTAAAAGGCGACTAAAAGGAACCGAACTACTGTCAGTATAAGCAGTAACCTCTTCTCAACCAGCAGCTTTGGGTGGACGAGTTGAGAAGAGTCAGGACACCTTCTTGTCCTTGGGGTGAGAAACTGCCCCTAAAGGCGGATGAACCAGTAGATACCATCTGGTCAACGGCATGAAGATGCAGAAAGCAAATGGGAAACTACTGCATTAAAGATCTTAATGATATCCCAAGAGAAACTCGTAAAATGAGTAAATGCATTTTACGAGTTCACAACATGTCTGTTAAGACATTGTGACTATGATGATGAGGATGTGAATCAGAAGGAAGTGACAGACTTGTTTTCTATAGAGCAGTACAGTCCCTTCCCCGTCAATAAATAGCTTTCCAAAAACTGCTTGTTCTTGTTACAGTCAAGATTACCAGCCCTCAGGACATTATATTTTGATGAGTAGAAAGATGCATGCTATCTATAGAAAAGATTGAAAACAGTCGATTATTATGTCAAGTATTCAAGTTATCGAAAGGAGCTTTAAACATTAGTTTTAGAGATTTAAAACATCTAAGCAGTGACAATTTTAATTCTACAAATATATGGTTTTGTTATAAATAGTGTTTGCTTAGAATTTCAGGAATAATTGAAATGTGTCGGAAAATTGTAATATTCAATGTATTTTATGACAGAGTTAGGTAATAGGCTAGATTTTGGTTCAGGCTATTTTCTTAAGACTTTCACTATGTTGTCTGTGCTGTGTGTATATACGCATACGCCACTTCCTTATTCCTGTACGCAGAATAAATATTTACGCAAAACAGCTGGGCCGATAAGAATAATAAATCGCGTAGTTTGCTCAAGCTTGGCTTCCTTCATGATAGCCAGTTTCCACATTCTTTGGTCTATTTTTGTATGGACATTTTGTCAGGTAAAGAACGGCAGAATTTTTTTATATTTTCAAAGTATGAAATATTTTATTTATATCTCTAGTGAAAACACGTGTGAATCCAAAAGGTGAAGGATTTGCTGAGCTTTTGTTTCAAAAGCTTTGTTATACTTCACTTGAAGGTCATCAATACGTTAAGCGGCATGATATCAAAAAATTGCATAAATAACGGAGTAACAAATAGAAGACCTCAACGCGTACTGAGTTTGACGAACATTTCCTTAGTTACGATGATTTTTTAAAGTGAACAGCCTCCGTCAGCTAGGATGGCTTTTTCCTTCCAATTTCTCTTCTCTGTTATTCGATCTTTCCTTGAAGAGAGGTACTAGTGTTCCCCACGCATCATATTATGTCCTGGGTAAGCTATTTTCATCTTCCTTATAACCTCAAAAGTTCTCGTTCTGCTATACCGGCTGTGTGGAGAACGTTCTCATTTCTTACATGATCAACCCAGGATACCCAGCATCATGCGTCGCAGAGTCCACATTTCGAAAGTCTATTATTGTTAACTTCAGCGTCCATACTTCCACATCGTACAATAAGATTTCATCATCCTGTATATCTGAGAATGAAGTTCAAGTTTTTGGGTGTAGTACATTTTCCAAGCTTTAGGAAAATTGACCTAGTTTGTTCAATTCTGCATTTTATCCCCTTATCTTGGCCCTATATTTCGTTCATAATGTATCCCAAATATTTAAATTTGGTGACTCGTTCGATTCCTCTCCATTTAAGTGTATTCGTGTGTTCGGGACACAGACTATTAAATGTTGTAAGAGTCGGTGATTTGGGATATGGTTTCTGTTTATCTTCGACTAAAGCTGAGGCTGAGCTGCATTAAATGCGTCCAGTTCTTGGATGGGTGACTACTTGTGAGCTCCTTTGGCCGATTTATTTATCAGCTTTAAGGGTCTAGGGTATATAGCGCGCGAAATTGAGAATCCAAGAAAATACGTATTCCCGTGTTAGCGAGGAGACGTGGCCGCCTGTTCCATTTCTCCAGTGTATGTGTCTATATAAGTCCAAACATCCAAACGTAAGGTCAAAAGGTCCAAAGGTAAGCTCCAAAGGTCATCATAAAAATGAATTTCGCATTTCCGAGCTCCTAACGTTACCTTTAAACTTACAGTAATGATTCAAAAAGAACGTTGAAGAAGAAAGCTTGCGCTTTGCCACTGTGGTGGCCTTTTTTGATATCGTGTTTGGTTGTTAAATTACAGACATTTGAAGAATGTATAATTTTGCGTTGCGTGTTTTTTGGGCACTAAAAAACTTTTTTGAAAAAATTGCTCTTAGATGTCATTCATTAACTCTTAACTCTCACCTTCTGGAACACTGTGTATGTAGGTTGAAAAACAAGTGAGTTCTGTTCGAAATGGGAATCCGTGTTTTACGTGGCAAATACATATAAAGGGTGAGTTTTTAGTATCGGCTCGGTCGATAACTCCACTACTGTAGAAGATAGCGAAAAAAGTTGTACATAAAAGTTGTAGTCACGGATATGCTTCTTGCTTAGAAAATATTTAGATTTATACAGGGTGATCCATAACTACGTGGTGATGCAAACATGCATTTTTTTAAATAAGACGCCTTATATATTATTCCATATTCAAATTCTACTAATGATTTCCGTTCTGTCAATATAGAATATTGTTACATTATACAGGATATTTCAAAAGTTATGACCATTTCTATATCCAAATCTCTATCAAACGAACGCAGTGTATATCAAAAAGTAATCGAAAATTATTTTTTTACACGGGAAGATTAAAAATATCCTCTAGTTTTAAAATCGGCTATGCCCAAGACGCATGTTTGTATACAGGGTGATGTAGAATGCAAAATCTAGATTTTTTCTCTTTTTTTAAATATAACCCCCTATATTTTATTATACCAAAGAATGGCTTTTAATATGCTCTTTCATCTTTGTATAGCACTTATTATCGCTGCATTCGTTAGTTTCTGAGATATTTCGATTTTTCTACAAATTTTAAATATACCTTCCATTTGTTTACTAAACTTTATTTATTTTGAGAAAATACTATCAAACTTTATTTTTGCTTAACAAAAAACTAAAATATGAGGCCTTAATAGTGCTTGATCAAGTCAAAACACTGAATTAACGAGATAATATAGGTCAAGTGTGCTGACGAAACAATTTTATAGACGTCATCCATAACTATCAAGCAGATCTATCAGGTAGGCTATGAAATATTAAACGACACAGTCCAAATAAAACAATTCTTCAATCTTTCAAACACATTAGTTTTAGAGTGCCTCCGTTCTGGATATTTCTGTTCATAGGTGATATATTCTATAGAGGCAAGAAGGCAATTTCTCAGAGATTCTCATAAATACTCTCAATGGAAAAATTAATTTTTAATGCTGGTTTTTCACACAGTACGGAATTATTGAGCAGGTTATGAAAACTGTCAATTTTTCAAAGCCTACCTGATAAATCTGCTTGATAATTATGCATCACGTCTACAAAATTGTTTGCTCAGCATACTTGACTTTATTATCTCGATGATTTAGGACTTTGACTTCATCAAATACTATCATGAGCTTATAATTTATTTGTTCGTTAAATAAAAAAACAAATTTGATGGTACTTTGTCAAAATAAATGAATTTCAGTACACAAATAGAAGCTATATTTTAAATTTACCGAAAAATCGAAATATCTCGGAAACTGATTTACGTAGGTACAAGTGCTATACAAAGATAAAAGAGCATATTAAAAGCAATTTGTTGGTATAATAAAATTTTGGGAGTTACATTTAAAAAGGAGAGAAAATCTAGATTTAGCATTCTACATCACCCTGTATACGAATATGCGTCGCGGCCTTTTCTTATAGCCGATTCTAAAACTAGAGGATATTTGTAATCTTCCCATGTAAAAAAAATTATTTTGATTCATTACTTTTTGATATAAAGTACGTTCGTTCGACAGCGATTTGGATATAAAAATGGTCATGACTTTTGGAATACCCTGTATAATGTTATAGTACTTTATATTGTGAGAAGAGAAATTATTAGTAGAATCTAAAAATGGGATAATATGTAGGGTATCTCATTTAAAAAAATATATGTTTGCATCGCCACGTAGTTATGGATAACCCTGCATAAATCAAAATATTTTCTGAGTAAGGAGCATATCCGTGGCTACAACTTTTATACACAACCATTTTTCGCTATCTTCTACAGTAGTGGAGTTATCGACCGAGCCGGTACTAAAAACTCACCCTGTATGTATAACTGTGTGTACCCAGGCCCCTTAATTCCCCTCCCTCAATCCACCAGATCGTGCAAAAATACGATCCCATCCGTTACTATAGAAGTTTCTTATCTATCATTGGAGGAGGGAGGTGTTATCTATGAACCTCTCTAAAAGAATGGATGAGTTTGCTCTTGTATTCGGTAATGTTGTATATGTCATATGTGTGGCCTAGCTAATAATAGCTCTGCATAGGTTTCCGGGCTTTATATCTGCAGGAACTAGTGCAGTTGACAAGACGTATTCATGTCAAAATATGTCTTCTGGAATCTTAAATCTACTCACCTTTGACAATGTGTGATTCATCAAAGCAGGACGGTATGAGACAGGGGAGATCCCCAGATGTCTTAGCAGATAGGCATCAGCGAAATCGAGTTTACTATGCTAAAGAAAATATCGTTGATGTATTGATATTGAGCAGGAACTGGTGCAGTTGAAAAGACGTAATCGTGTCAAAATATGTCTTCTGGAATCTTGAGTCTACTCATCTTTGGCAATGTGTGATTCATCAAAGCAGGCCGGTATGAGACAGGGGAGATCTCCAGATGTCTTAGCAGATAGGCATCAGCAAAATCGAGTTTACTATGCTAGAGAAAATATCGTTGATGGATTGATATTAAGCAGGAACTGGTGCAGTTGAAAAGACGTAATCGTGTCAAAATATGTCTTCTGGAATCTTGAGTCTACTCATCTTTGGCAATGTGTGATTCATCAAAGCAGGCCGGTATGAGACAGGGGAGATCTCCAGATGTCTTAGCAGATAGGCATCAGCGAAATCGAGTTTACTATGCTAAAGAAAATATCGTTGATGGATTGATATTGAGCAGGAACTGGTGCAGTTGAAAAGACGTAATCGTGTCAAAATATGTCTTCTGGAATCTTGAGTCTACTCATCTTTGGCAACGTGTGATTCATCAAAGCAGGCCGGTATGAGACAGGGGAGATCTCCAGATGTCTTAGCAGATAGGCATCAGCAAAATCGAGTTTACTATGCTAGAGAAAATATCGTTGATGGATTGATATTGAGCAGGAACTGGTGCAGTTGAGAAGACGTAATCGTGTCAAAATATGTCTTCTGGAATCTTGAATCTACTCACCTTTGGCAATGTGTGATTCATCAAAGCAGGACGGTATGAGACAGGGGAGATCACCAGACGTCTTAGCAGATAGGCATCAGTGAAATCGTATTTACTATGCTAGAGAAAATATCGTTGATGGATTGATATTGAGCAGAAACAATATCGAAACATCTGCATTTGAGTTGAAAAGAAACAGAAATGAAGGCGTTTCTGCAGCCTGTTCCAGTATTAAATCGTAATGAAGATAATAATTATGAGTCGCGTGACCTAACTTACTCGCTGGCGCCACGTTCAGTCACTCATCATTTTTATATCTCACTGCTTTTGTAGGTATCTGCATATATAGTAGTCGATTTCTTTATGGTTGATGCCGTATGTTTGATATTAATGATTAACCATTTTGACAGGAACGTACTGGGTACATGAGCATAGTTTAGGAAAACAGTAACAAAATTTGTAGTTATTAAGGTACATAATGATTTCTCCGGTAAACTGTTTTGTTTTGAAAACTAACCAGCTGCTTCTCCATGATAATGGTTATTGTTTACTTTGTTGGTAGATAATGGTACGTCTACGTTGGATTTAAAAAATCTAGCTTTCTTGATATGGGGAACATTGTCCAGATTTTTCTTTGAAACATGCCCGCCAAGGTAGACCTATGTGAAAAAAGTTCAAAACAATCAGCTTTCAAACTAATTTGGGTCTCCAAAGCTTACTGTATTGTTTTCAAAAAACTACAAACCGAGAGAAAGTTAGACTGATGAAAAAGAATGGCCTGGTTTTGTCATTTTAGCACCTTCTTGCTATCATATTTAACCATATTTTTTTGTTTCAGGTAAGCTCACTGAGGTATAACTGTAAGTCGGATAATGAAGACTTTCATGTAAGTACCTAAGTCATTAAGAAAAATGATGATGTCATCATATGATCATCTAAAAGTTGTACCAGTGGACGATCGTTTAGATATTGAAAAAATGGGTTTGTTATTATGCAATGCCTCACTAAAAAAATACTCATATATCATAAATAAATAAGAATAGGAATTGGCCTCATAGCGATAGAATGTCAGCTCAATAAATTTGGATAGTTTCCAGATTTTAAAATAACAGTATAATACTCTTGTACTAAGTATAATTGGTAGAATTAGCTACTAATAAAATCCGTATAACTATGTAGATCGGTCGTCGCATATTTTTTTATTTTTGATCTTTGATTATTAATACCCTTATTTTTGCCTCTTATTTTGTATTTTACGTTGTTATTTATTTTTGTCTTGTTGGTAATTCAATGTTAGCTTTAAAATTTTTATCTTAATTGTGAATGTGCTGACTACTATATATTCATTACCTTTTGAGATATGGTGAATGGTCTGAACTAATCAACTAACTATTCAAAATTAAATATCGTATTGCATGGGTGCAAATCTTTAGTTTACGGATAGCGGAGTCTAGTAAAAACCTGTAATAAAAAACAAAATTATTTTCATAAATAAAATTGAAACTTTAGTTCAACTAAGTCGACGTGGTCTAGGTTTTGAGAACTTCGTTTTTGAGCACTTTTTAACAAAGAATTCGCATGTAGGTTAATTGAAGTTATAATCATCAGGTTTATTACATTTACTCCCTACCCAAAACCGCTTCTAGTTGTCTGAGTGAGTAAATTTTTGCAATCGTTAGGAATATATACACTGGATCCACAAAACCTGTGTATTATGTATTCGTATTATTTGCAAAATGAGTGGAAATAATAAAAATGAACATTTTGGAGCAAACGTTGTTCGTATCTGATATATTTGGTACCTCTAGTCACTTTTGAGCGGAGCCATATTCACAATTTCTATTGTAATCGTCCGACGTCTGCTACTGTAATAACTATCTAAGTATCTATACTGTATAACCCCATCATCTTGCGTCTAGCTAATGTTTTGCGTGCGAAGAAGATAGTATACAGTTTACCGAATACTTTTAAATCACAGTCAAGCATCATGAAAATCCGCCCCTGAACAATATTTATTCCATACCCATGTCTCTGTATGTACCCGAACAGCTTTCATCTTTAAAAAGTTATTGTGAGCGACGCAATTGAAAAAGTTCAACACATGGCCATATTTGGACTTCTGCTTGATTCTCTTTTTAACAGCACTTTGTTGTACGCGGTGTGCCGAAAGAATTGTTGTATGAGCAAGGTTGGTTTCATCATATACAATGTGAGGACGATATTATGAAAGTAGTTGAAGTAACTTCAATGCCATAAGTTGTCACGATTTTTATCGTCAGTAAATTATTTTTGTTGAAAATACTAAGTTCGACTACTTGTTAAAAGCATTTCCAAAGCATATTTTTCCGTAGCTTTTCGTCATTATACCGTTATACCCGGCATCACAGTTGATCCCTGGCCTGTGCATTTCGGGTATAAGGGGATATGGAATATGGGTAGGCGTTACGGTAAAAAAAGTTAAGTGTTTACTAGTGCAACTGAGTTGGCTAAAAGAAAAGAAAAAGACAGCGTTGCCCTATTCTAGGGAAATTTGATCATCTTTAGGGAAATAGGGAAATTTTGAAAAGCAGCATTTTTCTCAATTTAAAATTAGTGGTAGGTAGAGCTACCCATTCAATAAAACAATCATTTCACAATATTTAAATCAATTATTCATTTTTAAATGATTGAATCGCTATTCGCCATCTGTACTCCAACTCACTAAGCTGGAATTTCGGAGAAAAGACCACCGTCTTATGGTATGGAAATAATAAATAATAATTCCAGAAAACATAAAAAATTAAGAGGCACGCTTCCATAATAGTACCATTAGCTGTGGAGTTAAAATTAACAGGAATTGAAGAAAACATGTATAATGATTTAGACAGAGAAGAAAGTGAACAATCTTGAAAAATTATGATTTTGATTTTGTGGAAAATGACACTGAAAGTTTTTGGGGTTATGTTACCAAAATAAAAAACGGCAAAAAAAACTTGGCATTTCCGTTATTAAAAAAGCTACTTGGACACATAATTACTTTACCGAACTCTAGTGCTAATATGCTAATTAAAACTAAGAATCGAAATAAACTCAAAACAAATGCATTAACACACAAAAAGTATGTTTAATTTGAAAAAATACTGTTACAATGTTGAAACTGATAACTCGTTATTGGGTAAAATGAATAACATGTTATGAATCAGATGATGAATCAGATTGAGTGAATTATATATTTTTTTGTTTTAATATCGTTTGTTAAAAGTACCTAGGTATTTTATTTTTAATAATGTATGTTTTATAGAATGTTTTTTCCAACAATCGCGTTTATTTGTGTTTTTATCGTTTTATCCTAACTTTTTCCAGTGAGAATAAATATAACTACCAACTAATTTTAACATTCCCGCGAATTTAAATTTAGGGAAAAAAGTGCTAGTCTAGGGAAATTTTAAAGAGCACTCAAGGAATTTTTCTCAAAGTTTGTTTTCAACGCTGGAAAAAGAATTTATTGTGTGTACAAGGACCAATTTATCACGAAAAATACGGTGAAAGTAAAAGTACGAATGAAAATATTATGCGTGTCTATAGGAAAATTTGAGGAAGCCAGATGAATTCCGTGAGGACACTGAACAATTTGTAGACGTGGCGTTAGAGATGTAAAAAGATTACAGCTTCTAAATTCGGTGAAGTATTTAAAAAGAGCAAGCAGTCTTCCGCTCACAATTTTGTAAAATATATAACAGCTCCAATCAACAGAGATATATATATGCGAAGTCGATTATGTACTGTGAATAAAATTAAAAAAGTTGCTCTTTCTGCTGTTGAGCGATTAATAAAGAAAGTAATTACGAGTATTAATTTTGGACTATAATAGATGCCGATCTAAGCCATATTGCTGCAACACCAAATGGGTTAACGCAATACGGTGAAGTTGTCGCGGTCTGGTGTCCACATTCTGCCCGATATATGAAGCTGCAGCCACACACAGCGACTTGCCTGCACGGTATAGTTTGCGCACACAAGACGGTACACCGCTGAGTGTCCACACCATTCAAGTAAGCTCGCGCAGACCTCCATTATTTAATAATTCGGAAACTGACTATTTCATATAGGTGCTGCTATCCTTAAAACAAAACCCTATGGCCACACACACAGGCTTTACCGTGCAGACCAGCTGGCGCAAGCCAAAACTTTCAGCAGACTGAAATTTACACAAGCCGCGCTTTTAGGTTTGCGCGAGCTACCGTCTTATCGTCCACACACACGGGCTTCCCGATACAAACTGGTTTGCACAAGTAAGTAAGAGGTAAATCATGCACGTGTAGCCTTGCCGTTACACCTGAAAAAGGTATTCAAGCCAGAAAACAAGAAACGGTGCGTTAAAAAGTAACTTTGTTTCCGTCTGAACACAAAAAGGCGTGAAAGTGGAGAACTTGGCAAAGGAACATGGCTTCAAGAATGAAAAATTTAAATTAAAATACAAGATTATAATCACCTCTATATTCTGCCTAAAGTTGTTGATAGCAGAGGTGCTAGACATATGAAGATTACAAGAAGGACATAATATTTTACCATAAAACAAATGGAATTAGTATACACGATTGGCAAGGTTTGATCTGGACTGCAAAATCTCCAATGCAACTAACAGAGAAGGTACATACTGGCAAAGCCATCAGTTCAAAATACACGTCTTATCGACGTCAACGGTCGACGTTCACTTCACTTGTACGGGGGTCAATAGAAATGAATTCTATAGCATAGATAGAATATAATTTATTATTCAACAAACCATTCAACACAATAACTGCAGATGCAGCTACTAGGGTGGCAAATAGCTCGAGGAGTATTATAGATCATGTTTTGTCGGATAGATGTAGTAATTTGAAATGTACGATTCAAGTAGTAAGTAACAGTAACAGTCTGATCATTCATAATTTGTTGTCAATAACCTTAGGTGTAAACATAAAAGTACTTGCGATAAAATATAGAAAAGAAGTAAACAGAATAGATCCAAAAAAATCATCTCAAAATTTGAAAAGAATATTCAAACTACAGAAGTTCAATCTTTTCAGGAACCAATTGACTTAATCACTTCTTGTAAAAAAGATTCGGAATTCAAAAAGACGTATGAGATACGTGAAAATAACGACTGGATAAATCAAGGAATTCTCGAAATGATTGAAAACCGAGTCAAAATTTATAAACAAAAAGTTAAAGAACCGGGAAACACGAATTTGGAAAATGAATTTAAAAAACTTAATAATCAAGTCAATAATAAAATTAAAGTATTAAAAACAGATATTTTAAAAATCAATGGGAATAAGTAGGCACAAATATAAAAAAACAATGGGGCCTATACAGAGCATGTCGCCGGCATTTTTTTGTGAAATACGCGCAAAACGCTCAATAACACACAAACAATACTTATTTAGGCACCCCAGTAGATCCGACCGATTGTATCCCGTGCACCGTGTTGCGTGTTAGGTGGTATTAGATGGACTGACCCTGTAAACCACAGCTGTTAGCGTTCGGCTACTGCTCGAGATCGCCAACCGCCAGAATCTGCCAGCTTGCGTAGTATCCGGGAGCACAGCTGGAAAGACCACATTGGGGGCGGTGCTTAGAGTGACCCGAGGAGCGACCCTACTTGTCTTTGTTAATGTACGGTGCTCAAAGCGAGTATCGCATGTTTCCAGGTTATGCTTGCAGCCAACGTTTGGCATAAAAATCGCCAAAAATCGACAAATCTTTGGCATGTCTGCCGTCTAAGCGTTTATATCGGCATTCTAGATCCGAGCCTATCAGTCGTGTATAGGTCAATAGCCTTCACCATTCATGATGTTACAAAGTAAAAAATAACGGTTAGAATGTATTCTTTATTCCTGACGCAAAAAAAGTGAGTGCAAGACCCTAGTATTCTCGACCTGGGCCTGCTGGCATTTTAAATTTTAAGTAGTAGGAGAAAAAAATGAAACTTTGTCACCCTCTATAGTGCCCCCAAATATAGATCAAAGTGTAATATGGAAAAGGTAGAATTAAGTATAGTAGCGGAAAGACTGAGTCAAGCCACTTGGACAAATTTTATACTATATCTTTTTTACGTTCTAGAAATTTTCCATTTGTCACATTTAATTGACTCCGTATTCATGTTGAGTAAAATCGTATTATTTGAAATTATGTTTTAGTTGCTAATTCATCTGTCATAAAAATAATTTTTTAAGGCGGCACCTACGGAGAGCATAAACGGTCATTTTCAAGTGATTTGATCCCAATTCCTGACGCTCTAGTTTTCAACATTTTTGCATGAAATTTTTACATGAAGTTTAAAAGAAAATTACACAGGGGGCCATCGAAGCATTTTTTTTTTAAAATTGATTGAAAATGAAATACGATCGCTTGAAGTTGCCTATTTTCTTCGTCAACTTTGTAATTTTTTTAAGAAAAGCCCAGAAGCAAAAATGAAAAAGGGCTTTCAAATCACTCTGGGCAATTTCCTTCTAAACGTCATGTGAAAATTTCATGTAAAAATATTGGAAAATGAAGCGTCAGGAATTGGGATAAAAAACATCTACAAATCGCTTTCCTCTTCAATTTTACAAATTTCGGGCGACGCGCTAACATGACTGTTTCCATTTCTTTCTAATAGCGCGCACCTGTCTATTTATCACGCCCATCGACGGTTCCTCTTCAGCTCCCTGCATCTTCCGGAGAAACTATTCCGGATTGTAGGAGCAGCGTTAAACTCGGTATTATTTATAATATACCTAACGTTTGAATGTTATAACTGTCTGGATGCAATTCTGGTCCGAATAGCCTGCCTGCCAACCATCTGAGGAAGGGGCGATGGAATGCCACAGGCACGGTGTGGGCGCCGCGGCGGTAGACGTCGGTATGCTCGGCACATCGTTCTGGGAATTCCGGATGGACGGTACGCCTTCCTTCCCACACCCCTTCCCCTTCCTTCCCCCCTCCTTCAGACAGATTTTGAGCGATGACGTCAGCACTAGGTGTGAAGTCCTGTCTAGAAAATATTCAGATGGTCCTTTTGCTGTATCACATCGTAAAGCTGCAGAAAACAGCCGGTAACAACAGAAAATGACCATAAACATCAGAAAAGAACCAAATACTACCAAATACATTAGAAAAAACAGAAACATAACAAGACGAGTCACTCTAATCTCCGTCCTCAATGCTGCCTTTCTCTTTGAAAATTTCACCTCCCAGAAATTATACAGGGTGATGTCCAGTTAGTGTGTAATTCTTCGATATCTCGCAAGGTATACCTGACAGAAGAAAATGTCAAATACAAAAGTTATTTGGTTACTTACTTACTGTTGCCGGAAAGTAGAATAGTGATCAACTTGATTTTTTTATATAGAACTATAACTTTTTCTTAAATTGTTCTAATTTCCATTATTGATCTCTATTCAACCCTAAAATGTTTTTGGGATCGGTTGCGACGTTGCCAAGTTATAATTTATTTTCTATTAATTTCCGGATTTGCAAGGTCGCAAGTAATATGTCCAAATTGATATATTCCTTTAACTTTTCTCAATAATATTATACAGCGGGTTACTTGAATATTAAGTGAATGTTATTTTGGATGTTACCAGCAAGTTGTATCTACAGGGTGTTTTTGGCAGAATTTTAAATTACGGCAATTTCAAGATCATTTTACTTTGTTCTTTTAAATGTAACACCCTGTATGTTTTATTTTTAATTCGAAATATCTATCAATACCCTATCTCGCCTTGTTATTTGTTTTTTCGCATTTGCGGCGTTGCCAAGTTAAAATTATTTTTCCAAATTTTTGAACAAATATCCCAGACTTTAATTTATTTTAAATAGAATCATCTACTTATTTTTACTGCAATGAATTGGACATATCGAACTTAGTAAAATCTCAAAATTTCAAAATTTTGTCTTTAATAATTACTGAGATACGGCAACACCGCTCATTCAGTAAACGGTACCGTAACGCTTAAATATTTCCAAAACCGGCTTAGCTGGAGAGGTGAAATTCTATACTTAGGGGTTATTGAACATACAGAATTCAAAAACGCTAACAGCAGTGTTGTCAGATTTACCATTTTTACGTCATAATTTTGAATGGAATGCCCTATTTATGAAGTTTAACGTAAAAGTGGTAAATCTGACAACACCGTTGTTAGCGTTTTTGATTTCTGTATATCCAAAAACCCCCAAGTATTGAATTTTACCTCTCCAGCTGTGACGGTTTTGGAAATATTTAAGCGTTCCGGTACCGTTTACTGAAAAAGCGGTGTTGCCGTATCTCGAAAATTAATAGAAACAAGATTTTGAAATTGTAGATCTTACTAAATTTGACATGCGCAATTCATTGCAATAAAAACAAGTAGAGGATTTTATTTAAAATAAATTAAAAAGGAGGATATTTGTTTAAAAATTTTGAAAAACAATTTATAACTTGGCAACCTCGCAAACGCAAAAAAAATATTACAATGCGAGATAGGGTATTAGTAGATATTTCGATTTAAAATAAAAAATACAGGGTATTACATTTAAAAAAATAAAGTAAAATGACCTTCAAGTTGCTGTAATTTAAAATTCTGCCAAAAACACCCTGTAGATACAAATTGCTGGTAACATCCAAACTAGTATCCACTCAATATTCAAGTAACTCGCTGTATATAATTATTAAGAAAAGTTAAAGAAATATATCAATTTGGACGTATTACTTGCGACCTTGCAAATCCGGAAATTAATAGAAAATAAAGTATAACTTGGCAACGTCGCAACCTATCCCAAAAATATTTTACGGTTAAATAGAGATCAATGATGGAAACTAAAAAATTAAAAAAAATGTTATAGTTCCATATAAAAAAATTAAATTGGTCACTATCCTACTTTCACGCAACACCCTGTATATTTCAAAATACTTTTGGAATATGCGTCTTAAGTAACCAAATAACTTTTGTATTTGACATTTTCTTCTATCAGGTATACTTTGCGAGATATAGAAGAATTACCCACTAACTGGACACCCTGTATAGGATAGAAATACAGGCTCTGATATCGGCAAACAGAATAAAACTCATTCTCAAAGCATTTACACCACCATTTTTATTCAAAATGCAAATTTTCTGCTGTCCATAAATGAAGGACTGTACATAAAACTGAATGTTGCAAGTGGCTTCAAATATCCTTCAATACATGCAAACTGATAATTCTACTCTTTTTCGTGTGATATTAAGCGTAAACGCCTGGTTTGAAGCGGTTCTGGAAGGATAAGGAAATTGTTCAATAATGTCACCCTCTATAGGGGTTGAAAAATGGGGTTAAACATAATAAAAACGGATGACATTGATACATGTCATAGTTGTATCTCCCAAGACATGTACGAGTATAAGAAGCGATATCCCTTTTAAACAATATAAACAATTTTTTGAAGATTTTTAACGCAAGTGACGTGAAAAACTCAAATTTCTCATAAACTGTCCAGCAGAAACGAATGACAGTATTTTTGTGTTATCTACAAAACAGACAAAGAATTTTCCATCGAGTTCCGATCAGTTTCGTCGCGATCTTTTTGTTTCATCTCAAAAAAATCGGTACGCGCAAACCGCCTGTAGATTTCGGATAACGATTTTTTGGAACATTATAGTAAGGTGATAAGTGTACTAAAATGCTACCGCGTTTTCATTCGGTTGCTTAACTATTTTTACCACGTTTTAACACCCCCCCCCCCCCCCTCGATCTCCGATCCCTCCAATTTAAGAGTTATGGTGCAGTGACAAAAAAGTTTCCAAACTGCCCCTAACACTCAAATACCAAGCGTCATCCGGTTTCATTCTCGAACTAAAATTACGCGTCATTGCCTTAACTAAGTACTAGACGACTGGGCTTACAAGGAACTGGCTAAAGGCTAGTTAGAGAGAGACGACTGCAGGCAAGCTAAAGATTCATAGCGGACCTAATAAGGTCTGAACGCTATGGTTTCTGTTGTTGAGAGTTTTCACTGGCTACATAGGCATTTCTCACTCATGGGAGTGGTAAAGGACCCCATATGCTCCAGATGCTGGGAGAAGGACAGGACAGCGGTCCACTTCCTGGGCAGATGTGCTGTGTATCACAACCTCAGGGTTCAAATATTCGGCACGACGGAGTTCGAAGAGTTACTATATTCTGCGAGACAAACCATTAAGTGCTTTTACGTTTACATCAAGGCTGGTTCTGCAATGTAGACGGAGGGCTTTATGCTTACCATCAAGGACCAAGTGATTGCGACAGGAAACTACAAAACGACAAGAAATATGTCACCCATAAGCGAAGATTGTTTGTTACCAACAGAAGGAAGCAATAGAACACATAACTAGCCCATGCAAAACTTTCGCTGGAACCGAGTACACAGTCATCGGCAAGACATCACTTATGTGGGTGCCGGGTCATGCTGGAGTTGGTGTGGTTGCAAAATCAGCATTTTATGAAATGGAAAGAAATCTCTTAACATCTCCGTCCAGCTAAAGAACTTATTTTAGGACCTTTGGCCGAGGTGGGGCAGATCCGCCTAAGGTTACTTGTCGGCCTGCTATCTTAACACCCTCAAACTTCACTTTTATGAGATGGGTGTGGCAAGTGATCCGGCTCGACGTGTACACGCTGACACGATGAGGATGAATGCTCGGCACACATTCTATGTCGCTATGAAGCCTTTGGGTATCACAGACAGACTATACTTAGTTCAAGGGTTCTTGAACCTGAGAATGTAAGATGGGCAGGATCGCAGGATCCAAGGCCATCGTCACCTTTGCGATGAGGGCTGGACTTGGGAACTAGGGTAAGGAGAGGTGCATAAGGGCCCGTTTGTAGGCCTATGCATTGCCTGTTCTGATCTCTAGAAATCCTCCCTCCTTCTTTCATTCATTCAATCATATTCAGCGAGATGGTCGGATATACTGACTTTCATCAAGAGGTCTGGTAGGTTCGACAAGGAGCTTTCTAGGCTTTTGGTGTTTTCAGTGTCGGTTCAGAGGGGTTGGCAAAAAGGGCCAAAGGTGGCCTACTTGCAGGCTTCGTCTCCACATCACAACTATGACTACTAGTACTCAAAATACAAAGTCTTCTGAATAGACAAGGCAACTTTTGACAAAACACGTCTAAACTTGACAAATCTTTAAGCTGTGTTTCAATGTTTAGTAAGAGATATCTGTGAAACTGGATGAGCACTGTAATTAGGGTTGCTATAAGTTGCGAAGTATACTCCAGATTCTCCACATACACATCAAACATGCCAGCATAACTTAGCTCGAGCTGGCCGGAATAGCCATACCAGCTAAACAAATTGTCTAAAAGAAGATTATGGGCAAAAATATCAGATAGCAGACAAGCGTTATTCGTTCTCAAGTATTTAAGCTAGCGAAGAGCTCAATATTGGATTATCATCGACCAGTCGTAAATGCTTCTATCGGTAGGAAGGTAATGGTTGGATGGGTGAAAGTCCTAAGGGCAATATTTTAGCGGACAGGTTGGCAAAATGGTTTGCCAAGACGAAAATTTCGACCCGAGCCTTTCAGTATGTTGCCCTCCAGGGCTATGACAACACCGACGAGATGGAGCACCCACAAACATTTCAAGGCTGCGTGAGGGTTAATAGTTCTGGCTGTCCAACTGCTGAAGAGCTCCTTAGCTACCCTAATAAGGAGGTAGCTAAGGAAGTACCTTTACAGTATGGGTTGAGTGATACACAGCTCTACATGGTATTTGTACAGAAAGTTTCCAGCTGCCTGATCAATGCAAGAATTCATTCTGGAGGAACCTTGGATTTGCATAGCCAAATTGAGAAGAATCCCGCTGAGCTGCAGTACCACCTTTCTCACTAGTTTGGGATGGTTGGGATCCTTGGCAGAATATATAAGAGACCTAATTGGGCCTAAGCATTGCGTTCTTGGCATATCCTCCTCCTTCCAATACGGAATACAGAATATAGGGCTTGTATGGATATGTTTAGTATTTGTAGGTTTCTATAAAAACGAATTCAACCAACCCGAAACCTAAGTTATTTGTTTGTTTCTGAATAATAGTATTATCAAGACTGTACAGATCTTGAATGAAAATGGGATTATCAAGAAGGTATTAGAAAATCCTGAACCTGTGTCTGGCTTTGAAGGCAATGAAATAATGTTATTTAACAAGAATTGCGTCAGATGCATTGAATCAGTACTTCTCATACATATAAAGCACAGGGTACACATTTTTCATATTCTATATGGCAGATTCTTGCGGTAGGTACAATAATTGTTTTTCTTTAACTGAGGCAGACCGAGTAGGCAGAGCGTAAATACCTGTTTTCCGCGGCTTCTCTGACAAGGTTATGTTTGAGTTTTTAGTTTGTAATCGCGGGACTTGAATAGGTCAACATACAATACATTGCAAACCTTGACACCCTGCAAATAAATGTGCGGTCGTACCGCTCTGTTTTTGAGGTATGAAGAACGACCGCGTTAGGATGAGGTGCAGCAGTCGCACGGGTGCATCTGATAGGATCGGTGAACGGCGAAACCAGTGTTTCAAAATTTCCGGAAAAATTGGGTTTTTTGCCATGAACATTGGAGAAAACAGTAAATTTCGGGAAGAATGCATTTTCCTTAGAAATAAAAAAATAGTTTAATATTCAGGGAGGTATGCGTATTAAATATTACTCAATTCAAAAATTGTTTTAAACACATTTTAAATATAAAACGCAGCGTTGCAATGCTAGACCATTTCCGCTTTTAGAGCAGGCTGAAATGGATATTGTGCATATTTATGAATTCTAGGATAGGAATGCTAGGGAACCAGAATCAGAACCAGATTCTTTCTCCGAAGACTCAGATCTTGACGAAGAAGTTAAGTCTTCTGGCTTTGGCCGTATAATGTTTTTTTATTTATTTTATCAGTTCTTTTCCAGGTTTTTTATGTTAATTCCTGTTCATTATATTACACGTTCTCAAGTTATTATTGTTATTTTGTCAACCACATCAAGAGTTTTTATTTTTTAATATGTTTTAAAATGATGGCGGCTTCGTCCAAGTATGTATTTTTGCTTACTTTGGCAGTTCTTTTAATCTTTTTTAATGTATTTTTGTATAGTTATCTAAAATTTATGTTATTTTGTTATCCAATAATTATATAATTTTTGTTTTTTATTAAAGCGAATACTCACAAATCACATTTATCTCACACTTATATGAACTTGCTTTTAGATTTCTCGTTTTAACTGACAAAAAATTATATTTTCCGCTTTTTCCAAACACTGTATTTTTTTCCAATTTTTGCGTTTTTTTCTGAACCTTTAAATTTCTAAGCGAAACTATAGTTGATAAGCAGACTCCGTTTGAATATCGGTAGAAGAGTGAGAGGTCTCCAACCGCCCGACAGTGACTCCTTGGCAGAGCCTGATTCTTCATTAGAACCGGGTGCTAGCTTGGGCACTTCTTATTTGATAGTGTACAATACTAGGTCATTAAATTTTACCATATTCTTGAGCATCATTTGCTAGCTCTGATAAATCACCTTGTACCGTATCAATATCATAATCCATAAATGCAAACAAAAATAAACATAAAATGACATTGAACGGGAATACGACGACCGCCATGAAAAAACAAACACTGCCACTGTCTCGTATCAGAATCATGAATGACGATAATACATTCAAATGTATCTGTAGTAGTAGAACAGGCAAAATAAATGATGCTCACGCATTGTATGTGTTGCTGAACGTAGTAAAATTGACCTTGAATATTTATGCTGCATTTTCTCGTCAATGTCAAGTGCCCCGTGTTTATATCGCTGAGGTCCAGTCGTGTTCAAATAATTATGTCTGAGCGATTTCAAGCAGAAAATTTGCCCGACATTTTGCTGCGTATCGTGCTTAGGCAAGGTGCCGAATGCATGTTACTGTTGACAGGGTACAAGTACCCGGTAGATATGCTAGAGAACTGTTCATACTGTCCAGTAGTCAACAAATTATTCTTTAAAGGTCAGTAAAAATGTAATTTGTACCTTTCATGCCAATATTCAACAAAAGTGTTGTAGTAGCGAAATGAAATTTCACCTTTTTTTACGTCCTATGACATCTACAGCTATGTATTTTTTTGTCGTCTGTCCGGAAATATTAACCTCTCTATAAATTGGAACATGTCCAAGTAATGTTGCTGGAATTTTTAAAGTATGTTACTATTGCACCGGCAGGGAGAAAGCTTTAGTTTTCAAAAAAAAATCCTTTAAAAAAATGAAACCAAGCTGATTGACTCAGTACTTCTCAGACATTAGGGTGACCCCCCATCCCCCAATTCCCCCAATTTCAGCCCCACCCAATAAAAGTACAAAATTATCACGACACCCCTAAAACGTCTAAAAACGAAGTTTGAGCTGTTTCTATACTTTTAGTTTTATTATTATTGCTGCGCCGCCACTGACACGACTTCTAAAATCCATAAACGTTTTCCATCCTCGCCACGGTAATAATACCGTATTGTTTGATTTCATTAAAATCAATCCAATAGTTACACAATACAGAACGAGCTAAAGCAATATTCGTATGTATACGTTAGAAAATTTTAAGTCCCTTGGTTTTTGTAATAGGCAAGGTAATGCTCGGATGGACCTAAAAAAGTGTATTATGACGTTAGGTCTTTTTTCACAGGTTAGTGGACAGCCTGTTATGAATGCAACAAATTTTTCAGTCTTGCAACCCACCCACCCCCCATCACCCCAATTTCACCCCTCCCAAAAAAGTAGAACATGATCAGGAACCCTTAAAACGCCTAAAAACAAAGTTTGAAGAATATTTAATTTTTTTTGCTTTTTGTTAATTACTCCGCCGCCCATGCACCGACTTTCAAAATCAAAGGAACATTACCTACTACGACCCCACAGCATATCGCTGCCAAAATTTCATCACAATCCATGCAGCAATTACTGAGAGTACGTGGCTAGAAAACGCGTACAGACAGACCGACGGAGATAAGTGACGTGGATTTTCGTAATGTAGGCATCATAAAACGCCCAAAAAGTTTATTATCTCCATATCGAAGATTTTCGCGTTCACAATATATCCTTCACCTAACGGTGTGGGAATTAATCATCAAACGTTTATGACGAGATGAGGTAGCCATCTAGCAAGGTATCTTTTAGTAACGTTTAGAACAAAAACAGTCCGGAAGGTGCTGCAAACACTAGACATTCATAAGGCGAATGGACCCGACATCATGATCTCCTCTATTGTTGTGAAGAAGTGCGCACCTGAGCTCGCTCCGACACTTACCCGCTTCTTTCGGATGTCTTACGATTCCGGCATCTTCCCAAAAGACTGGGAAAGAGCTTGCGTCCAGCAAGTACCAAAAAAGGGTTAAAAAGCTGATCCAACCAACTACGAACCTATAGCTCTGCTCACTGTGGTCAGAAAAGTGATGGAGAAATGCGTCAACCAAGAGCTCATGAAATACCTTGAGCTCCATCACTTAATTGATGACGGACAGTATGGATTCCGCTATCAAAGATCAACTGGGATCTCCTGGCTTACATCACACATGTGTGGAGCAAACTCATCCATTCGTTTGGCGAGGCTCGCGTCGTTGCCCTTGATATTTCAAAGCCATTCGATCAACTGTGGTGTGAAGCTCTCCTAAACAAGGTTCCGTCCTACGGCCTCCCTGTTAAGCTTTACGATTGGCTTGCAGACTTTCTCTCAGGCTGGAAGATCTGTGTTGTTGTAGACGGCTTTTCCTCTTCCTTCCATATCATCACTGCTCATCAATGATCTACTCTCTAGCACTACAAATCCAATCCCACTCCCAATCCACAGTTTTACGGATTACAGTAATTTGCATGCAAGCATCATGAGCAATAGACCGATCTCTGTGGTCGAGCTGGACCGCAGAAGACTGGAAGTGGCTGCTTCGCTCTCAAAGGATCTGGAGACCATTACCGCTTGGTGACTCAACAATATGGTAAAACTTAGTGCTTCCAAGACCCAGTATTGCACGCTATCAAACAAGAAGTACCCAAGCCAGAACCCGGTTCTTATGAACAATCAGGCTTTTCCAAAGAGTCACTCATTCAAACTCTTAGGAGTCAACATTACAGAAAATCTGATCTGACACGAACAGGTTCCGTTAATTGCAACAGCTGCTGGTAACAAGCTTGGATACCTATTCAGAGCCAGAAAGTACTTCTCACCATCTATCCTCCTCACGCTATATAAGTTTCAGATAAGACCTGGCCTGGAGTATTGCTCTCAGGTCTGGGGAGCTGCTGCCCCTACTACCCTGGCTATTCTAGACGCCGTCCAGAGAAGAGCAATTGGACTAATTGGAGACTCGGCCTTAACACGCCACCTCCAGCCACTTTCTCACCGGCGTGCTGTTGGTGACCTCTCAGTCTTCTACCGATATTCAAACGGAGTCTGCTCCTCAGAGCTATATAGTTTCACCGCTCACCTCTCCTACGAGTTGCACCCGCGCGACCGCTGCATCTCATCCTAGAGCGGTCGTCCTTCATACATCAAGAACCGAGCGGCACGACCGCACATTTATTCCTAGGGTATCCAAGGCTTAGAATGAACTGCCAGTAGATGTGTTTATTGGGCGGGTGTTGGCCTATTCAAGTCCCGCGTTAATAAACTTCCCCTAACCTAAGCTTTTCACAGCAGCCGCGGTACTCTGGTATTTAAGCTTCGCCTACGCGAAGTTAAAAAGAAAATCCTCAAACCTGATGTTCCTGCCATCATATTTCGCAACCCTTTCGAAGATCGATGGCCTTTTTGGCTTTTTACGTCAGTCCTAGAAGACGCCCAACTGAGAAAAATCTGGAACATGCTGCTACTTTTCAAGCTTTCGACAAATTTTATTTCGCTTGTCGGAAAAAATATAATGTAATTGTGATAAAAAATTAGGAATAGGTAAAAAAGGTCAGTTGATTCAAAATTATTAACATTATTCACAGCTAAGTGTTTTGAACTTTTTCTTATTAGATATCTTCTATCATAATTATATTATGACTTTGGTGATCTGAACAAAGTCGTCGAAAGCTTGAAAGGCTATCAAACAGTTTTTCTGATTTATCTCAGTTACCCATCTTCTGTTATCGATCACAGATTTGAGCCAATGATGTATTGCTTCAGCTAACATTTTGAATGTTCTTGCCTTATGTTATTTTTCGAGAAGCAATGTGGAGCCTTTCTAAGATAATTGGAATCTGAAGCATACGAACCTGTTCCTAAAAGCTAAAAATCTATGAAAATGTAACAAAGGGTAGCCCTGATTTTGCACTTATTTCAAAGATTAAATGCATATAAAGAGGAAAGCAGAAGCCAAGAATCTTGAAACAAATTCTAAACAAAGTTTAGCACTTAGCACTTATCAAATACCGCTAGTTAAACAAACCAACTAACAGTTCTATTGTTTCGGCTATTACAAACCTTCAATACCCAATTGAGTTCCTTTATAATGATTTTCGAATATATCAGCGATATCTATAAATAAATAGTAAATACAGTCTTTGCATTTGGGCCACCTCTTCAAAGTACAACAATATTTATATTAAACATTTTGTACTTTGTAACAACGAAGTAGTAGCTCGTATCAAAAAGTAAGTCTACAAATATTGAAGAAGGAACACTTACTTACAGGATGATGCTAAAAGAAAAAGAAAAGATTCATCTCTTCCCCCCAAATGGGCTTCCCAAAGATTTTTTATATTTTATGTTTTTTTAAGCATGGCTCTACATTTGGTAGACTAGTATTCAAAAACTGAAAAGCGTCCAAGCTGTGAGAAGTAAAGTAGACAAAGGATAGGCTTACGGCTAGACGGAAGTAGTGACTCTGCTTTCTGTAATGTGTATGGTACGCCGAATCTTCGAGCTTGACAGGTACTCATATGATGCAAAATTTTGTCCGATCCTTGGAATCGTGCTGATTATTACTATCTGAAAATATGCAAAGTTTAACCGACTATATGAATTAGGCATGTAAGTTGTTAAGTTGCCTACTACGCGGATACAGCAAACTGAATATCATATGGGTTGTGTTATTTTGAAGTTAATATTGCGTGTTGTTTTAGTCGAAAGGTCATTCTGGCACCATCAAAAATGCATAATAAATTCTCTGTAATCACAATTGTTTTAAAAAAATCCAGTTGTGGATACAAAAGCGAGAAAACAAAACAATGAAAAGTCTAATAGTCATAAATAGTCAGAAACCTAACTTCAACGGAGATAGCAATTTTGATCACACAAAGAGTTAAAATTGATTATCAAACTTTGCAGAAGTGGTAAAAGGTTTAGAAATATATATTTTATTATTGAATTTGCAACAACAAATGTACTGTCTGATGTTTGTTAAATATTAGATAGTGATTTATCTAGTTTGGAGATTCCGTGAAATAAGCAGTAAAATTAAAAGAAAATGCTCATTCCATTACTTTGCACATGAGGACCTACGAGTACTTCTTGAATGAAGATAGTAGACATGATCACAAATTCAAAAAATTACGCCTTCAAAACACATCCTTCACATACTGGGGTAGAAAACATTATTGAAAAAAAAACTAGGATATACTTATCTAATTTTTCATTATCTTTCAAACAGAATTACCGTAAATATCATGCGTCGACAAATGAGGCAAACATTAGCAGCACTGGACCCCTAGCCAGAAATGTTAAAAATACATTCCAGTACCAAGAACTCCAAATCTGCTTCTTCCTCAATTAAACAGAAAATTACGATTTGGCAAGGCGTACCGAACCAGGTTTTCCTAATTGTAGCTGGAACTCAATCAAATTGCTCGTAATATGTCCGTTTATATGTCGCAAACCTTTGATATCCCGCTCGAAGTGTAAAATGCACTAAACGCGTTTCGCAAAGATTTTTATCTAAGAGCATGCGATGAATCTGCTATAAAATACATAGGTACTAGCGGAAACAGGTACTATTGTCCATTGTTATGTTACTTAGGCAACCATTCGTTTATCATTCTCGGATCATAGAATAGTACAGATATGCTAATATTTTCGCACCATCGGACAATTGTGAGTAAGTGGGTGGGATATTTAAAATTATTTAGCTGCTATTTAACTCTCATCAGTTTACTTATATTTTTAATACACTTCTATTAGCTGTAAGTCTCCTTTGGACGCTCCAACTCCGCCTGCGAAAACGATTTTGACGGCTTCAAATCCGTCGGACCAGCGATCGTATCCGCTGACTCAGAGATGGCGCAGACACCTTAAAGTTTGTCAATATGACACAGACGCGTAGCGACGAGAGCTTAAGAGGCATGTCATCCGACTGTTTAGCAGTTGATACTTTTGTGAAATTTATTCAGGAAAGCTGACAGCTTTAATTATCGTTTATGCAGTAATAGTAATGAGTATGCTATAACTATTGTGCAAAAAGTATTGTTCATCTTCATTACACATTAAAAAATAAAGTTTAAAATAAAATAAAAAACAAGCTTTCATGATCTTAACCAAAGTTAACAAAAAAATTGAAAATAAATATAGTTTAAAAAAATAAAAAACACGCTTTTAAAGAACATCTAACTAAAGAGTTTAAAACAATTTTCAAAATAAACTTAAAACAACAATGGAGGTACCGCTGGAGCTACGCCGACAGATCTTAAGCCTGAAATATGCAGTTAAAGTTGCTTCAAACCCTCTCATGCCCGGCCACAAACACATTCTTGTAGACAGTAGAAGATCACACACCCCGTCATTCAGTAAACGGATACAGCTATATCTGCAGAGCGTAGAAACTGACACCATTCCTCCAACTTTCGCTAGTACTTCATCTATTTTCCCCTGGACAATACAATTACCTACCATTAGTACAACATTTACAGAAAATAGCAAAAATGACACGCCCGACACAGTACTAAAACATATGTTTTTGGGAGTCTTAGATCGCTACCAGAGCTATAGTAGAATATACACTGACGCCTCAAAAATAAACCAGGTAGGAGTAGCCATAGTGACATCTACAGAGAATATAACACACACATATTACACTGCCAGAAGCAGCCACTATATTAACAGGCGAACTGTGTGCAATACTGGAGGCTGTCAAATATATCAGAAACTCTGTCCATAAAGACTGGATCATCATAACGGATTCACTAAACTCCCTCACGCTGATCAAGAAAATGTACACAAAGAATCAGCTGGTAGACGTAATAAAACAGGAACTAAACGGTGTCATGACAGATAAAAATGTGGTTTTTCAATGTTTTTCACATGTAGGTATTCCTGGCAACGACCAAGCAGACCAACATGCTAAAGCAAATGGAATCATTCAGCACGACTATAAATTACCAACCGCAGACATCCAAACTCACATGCAATACAAAATCCTTAATAAAATCGATGAAACATGGAAGTCCCAACCATCAAAACTACTAAAACTGAAGCCCCAATTTGGACCATGGCATACTGTCACCAGCAACAGAAGAGAGCAAACACTGATAACTCGCCTTCGTCTAGGACATACTAGAGTGACACACGGATACCTAATTAGTGACGAACCAGAACCCGCCTGTGATACCTGTGGAGTAACACTTACAGTGAAACATATATTAGTGGATTGCCCTTTACTAGAAGTTCATAGACTTTCATACAATATACACAACTCCTTAGCAAACCTATTAGGAAATGACTGTAATGTTTCTAACATCTTAAGGTTCCTTCAACGTTGTAATTATTTATACAAAATATAGATACCCACATCCCCCGCTAATGGTCAACAGGCCGATGTGGTTATAAAAAAAACAATGGAGGTATACATTTTGACCAAAATACCACTGGTTACAATTCGATCAATAAAGTAATTGTAGCCAATTGTGAAGGACCAACTAAATTGGCAAATACCCGCAAATGACTCACGAGAATTGAACGTTAATCATGCATCGGTTGACTCACCCCTTGTTGGTTGGCGTCGGATGTCTTCCCCAGCTGGGTACTGCGTTGCTCTATCCAGATTCCAGAGTTAGCTGAGCGATGTAAGGCTGTGGTCGCCCTTATTGGAGGTACACGCTACACACGGGGTGACGGATATCACGCACACGTCCGTTCACCTCGGTAGTTGAAGTACGACTCTACTCTTTCTTCCGCGTCAACCGTCAGACTTCAAACTCGCAAGTCAAAACGCGGGAGATTCGAATATACAAAATTTTTTAAATGGTAAATACCAATCGTAACCATTTTCCGCCCACCAAAAAATATAAAAAAAATATTTTTTCCAATCATAGTAATTCCTATATTACCCACAAAAGAAAATTAGTGGAATTATCCCACCCATAACACAACACGAAAAGAAAAAAAAAATTATCATATACAAGCAAATCATGGCCTATTGTGCCGGCAAAGGGCACAGTTTCAATAAAGGACGGTCTAACAGCCCTTTACTCGTCTTAACTTGGGCGACTCTCGAAATGTTTCCCGTACCGGGATATAACTTAATAATCCTGCCTAATGGCCACTGTAAAGGACGGGTATTTTCATCCTTGAGAAGAACCAACTGGCCGACCGAGGGAGGATTATGTGGTGTATTCCACTTATGTCGTTGCTGAAGGGTGTGGAGGTACTCCATATGCCAGCGCCGCCAAAAATGTTGCTGCATCTGTTGCACTAACTGCCACCTGTTCAACCGACTATGTTTCACACACAACAAATCTTCGTCAGGCGGAGCATTCAGGGGCTCTAATGTCAAGAAATGACCCGGAGTCAAGCTGCCTACATCGTTAGGATCAGAACTCAAACTACACAAGGGTCTCGAATTTAACATTGCCTCAATTTGGATTAAAGTGGTGCTCAATTCCTCATAAGTCAACACTTGCGCACCTATCACCCGCCGCAAGTGAGTTTTCACAGATTTCACTCCGGACTCCCATATACCTCCAAAGGAAGGACTAGCTGGAGGATTAAAATGCCACTTAATTTGCAAAGCTTCAGAAGCTTTAGCACCCAATAACTGTAAAGTTTTATAAGCACCAACAAAATTCGTACCTTGATCACTATAAATATCACTGCAACGTCCTCGCCGCCCTATAAAACGCCTAAGTGCTGCAAGAACAGCTTCACTAGTTAGATCTGACACAACTTCTAAATGTATTGCTTTAGTAGCCATACACACGAAAAGACACACATACACCTTTTGAGAACTAATGCCTCGTCTTTTACCTAAAGACATCCTCAAAGGACCAAAAAGGTCTACGCCACTATGGGAAAAAGGTTTGACTTCCGAAATTCTAACGGAAGGTAAATCACTCATTATGGGGACCACTGGAGGAGGCTTAACTCTAAAGCATTTTATGCAACGAGATAACACTGAAGCTATAGCCCGTTTGGCAGATAGTATCCAATATCTCTGCCTTAACAGATAATGCAAAGTTTGTGGTCCAGGATGACAACTCCTATTGTGCACACTTTGGATAATGAGATAAGTCAATCGATGCTTCCTAGGGAGCAGAATTGGATGCTTCCGATCATAGCTTAGACTAGACTGTCTCAAGCGACCGCCCACCCTCAGGACACCCTGGGAATCAATGAAAGGAGCTAACTTCTGTATAGCTTTGGGACAGACCTCCGCTCGACGAACTTTCCGCAGTTCATTATCCAATTCAACTCTTTGCACGTCTTTGACCAGAACCACCATAGCCTCATACAATTCAGCCTCGGATAAATTACCTATCTCACGCGGGTAACCCCTTTTTCGACACAAACAATTTTTACGAAATCTCAAACAATAAGCAACAACACGCTCAATTTTGCGTAAGGAAGAATATCTATTCAACAATTCTGAAACAATACTAGAGCCGTGAATAGTAATACAAACAACCTTTGCTTCTTCTTGTACATCTGTACAGGAAGGCTCACCTACACAAGTTACAGGCCAATCATCCCGAGGAAGCTTAAGCCAAGTTGGCCCCTCCCACCACAAGGGTTGTTCTAGAAATTGCCGAGGAAAAGTCCCCCTAGAAGCACAGTCACTAGGATTCTCTTTCCCAACCACATGATACCATGAATCAGGAGCTACCTTCTCCTGGATTATAGCTACACGATTGGCTACAAAGCTCCGCCACCTATGCGGAGAAGATTTGACCCACGTCACAACTACCTTCGAATCCGTCCAAGCACAAACATTATCTATTTTCTGTGTTACCATTATATGGGATACACAATCAATCAGCTCTGCGGCTAATAAGGCTGCACACAATTCCAGTCGTGGAATCGACAGTCTTTTCAAAGGCGCCACTCGAGTTTTGGCACACACCAAATGTACAGAAATACTGTTCTCCGTGGAAACCTGTCTCAGATAAACTACAGCTGCATACGACTTCTCCGAAGCATCGCAAAAAGCATGAATTTCTGTAAACTTTGCCTCTATATGAAGTATATGTCTAGGAATTTTCAACGAAGATAGCTCAGGTAACTCAGCCACAAAAGTTTTCCACTGGTTTGCAACTTCCAGCGGTGGCTCATCATCCCAACCTATCCCTAAAGCCCACAATTGCTGAAGTATTTGCTTGGGAACAATGATTACTGGAGCTAAGAATCCTAGAGGATCATACAGTCTTGCTATTTCTGACAAAATATTCCTCTTTGTACAGGACCGTATCTGAGGATGTACAGAATAAGAAAAACAATCCGTAGTGGGACACCACTGCAAACCCAACACTTTTATTCCAAGAGAATCCTTATCAAATACAAGTGGCTGCTGATGAACCTCAGGTACCTGAGCAAGTACTTCAGAACAATTACTTGCCCATTTCCTCAGTTCAAACTTTCCCAACGCCAATAATTCAATCAACTGGTTTTGAGTATCCAAGGCAATTTCCTTGGAGTTTGCTACTCCAATGGCGTCATCAACATAACAGAAATTCTCCAAAATATTTACAGCTAACGGAAACCTTTCACCCTCATCCCTACACAGTTGCAGCAACGTCCTAATCGCTAGAAAAGGACTAGACGTTACTCCATAGGTAACGGTCTTCAACTGATATTTCCTTATAGGCTCGTCACCGTTAGGTCTCCACAAAATAGTTTGATAACTAGTGTGAGACTCCTCAACTAAAATTTGTCGATACATTTGCCGTATATCCGCGGTAAACACATACAAATACAACCTGAAAGATAACAATATTGAGATGATATCATTTTGTAACTTGGGACCTGCTAGAAGAACATCATTCAAGGACTTTCCATTGGTAGTTTTAGCTGAAGCATCAAAGACAGTCCGAAGCTTTATTTCACCATTCGCATTCCTTTTCACCACCGCATGATGAGGAATGTAATACTCACTATTAGACCCCACTTGGTTCCCAACTTCAGACATGTGGCCTTGCTCCAAATAGTCAGCCATAAAATCACAATATGCTTCATGTAAGACGGAATCACGACGAAAACGTCCTTCCAACAGCTTAAATCTATGTAAAGCCTGTGAATAGGAATCACCCAGAACTGGGGGGAATTCAGAAAAGGGAAGCTTCACCACATATCTTCCTGAGTCCATACGCCAACAAGATGACGTAAAGAATTCCTCAGCCTGCTGTTCCTCTTCAGACAATGCGACACACTTAGGGATACTTTCAATTTCCCAAAACCTTTTCAATGTACAATCCAATTCCCCCACAGAAGTTAGAAAATTCAGCACACTATTAGTGGAAACACCACCCAACTTGCCCATTAACACCCACCCAAATACGGTGTTAATAGCATGTGGCCCACCATTCTGTCCTCTCACATAACCGGAACGTAAGATCTCACCAAATACTTCTACCCCTAGAAGCAGATCAATTTCCATTTCATCATGTGCAGCCAAAGGCTCTGCGAGGCAAAGATTTTCTAAATACTTCCACTTCTGAACAACAGCAGGAATTTGAGGTACCTTCTCACAAATCTGAGGTATCACAATAGCTTCCAAATTGAAGCTAGGATACGGTTTGCTGTAGGGAAAGATAACACAAGAGACTTTTCCCGAACTCACATTCGATGACATTCCATTAATGCCAACAACAGGGGTTGAATACTCCTTACGAGTAAGATTCAACCTTCTCACACAAGATTCACTAATAAAATTGGCTTGACTAGCAGAATCTAACAAAACACGACATTTGGTGGATCTACCCTCAGAATCCAATATTGAGACTAGTGCAGTAGCAAGCAACATTCTAGGCTGCACAGACAACTTACTTGCCATGACTTGAACATGACTCTCAGATTCATTAGAGGTACTACCACTGACATCACAATCTGTCACTTTAGTGTCCGGAAAATGCAATAGTACATGGTGTTTTCCACCACAAACCCCACAAAGTTCTTTTGATTTACATTTATTTACTAGATGAGTAGCTCCCAAACAATTAAAACACATTCTAGTCCGCTTGACAAAGGCATGCCTCTTACGACATTCTGCCTGCAAGAATCTATCACATTTGATCAACGAATGTGGTGAACCCTTGCAAAAATTACACTTTTCCTGTGTTAATGTGCCAGTCGAAAAACTAAGTGTCTGCCTTCCCTTGGGATTAGCAGGACTATTATTCTTTCTAAACCCACCACTAGCATTAGACACATTACTCCCTTGATATGCGGAAGTAAGGGATGTATTTTCCAGAGCTCGACAGGTTTTCTCAACAAATCCAAAAAGCATGTCAAACCCCGGAACATTATTCCCATTATGTTCTAGTTCAAATCGCGTTTTAAGGGAAGAAGGTAATTTCTGCAACAATAAATTGAATTTGGTAAAATCCCATAGGTTCAAGTTACTCATCTCTAAAGCCACCAAATTTTCAGAAAATGTTGACAACAATTTTCGAAGTTCAACTGCAGAATCATGCCTAGAGGGAGAAGCATTATAAATTGAAAACCAATAATTGCTCAATAAAACACGTTCATTCTGATATCGACTCATTAATGCATTATAGGCTATTTCATAATTATCCTCAGTAATGGGCACATTCCTTACTATTCGACCTGCCTCTTTTTCTAAATAAGAAATCAAGAACTGAAACTTTTGTATTTTTGACAGCGAATTATTTCTATGAATAAGAGTATTGAATAAGTCGATGAACGTAGGCCACCTTGTAAGGTCACCATCAAACTTCGGTATTTCAATTTTGGGAAGCCTCAAACAATTTTCTCTTACGACCACTGCAGATGTTTCATGCTCACTACGAGCCATCATCTCATCAGAAAGATCTTTATGAATGCCCCTTATTGAATATCTCATATCATCAAACATTGTATGAACTGCTTCCTCCTCCTCTAAGGCAGACTCATCTACCAAGGCTATTATTTCATATTGCAAATTCTCAAACCTCGTTACATACCCATCCAGCTCTCCATACCTGAGAAAAAACTCCGTCCGATACTCGCCATTATCACGAGCCTTCTTGGCCGCCTCAAGAACATTTTTAATAGATTTTAAAACTAGCGCGCGTTGCCGTTGCAACTTCACAACATTTGCATTAGGCATGTTCAGGTATCAGGTAACGATTCAATGTAAACACAAGACCAAAATAATCAAATTTAGAATCAATCTGCTAGTAAACACAACTTCTTTACACAAACAATACGGCAACCACACACAAATCACAAAATTTTCAGTTGTTATTCTTTTTCGAAATCTCCGTCGACTATACCAAATTGTCGAAACGCCGGTTTTCGAACCCCCAACCGAATGTAAACAACTGAATCAAAACAACTTTTGCGCTCACGCAATTCGCAAAATGTCAATTTCAAATGCCCAGAAAACTCCCCAGATATGTATTACCAACACAATACACCAAAAGTTGCTTGTTTTCGAATATAACCAATTTTTACAAACAGCGCGCAACACTAACAAATTCCGATGTCACAAAAAAACTCCGTTTTTTGTCAAGGATACGTACCAATTTAGATTTTACGTAGACTATTTTACTATAGCGCGATTTATTTATCCGGCTCGAAGGACCAAAAAATGGTTACAATTCGATCAATAAAGTAATTGTAGCCAATTGTGAAGGACCAACTAAATTGGCAAATACCCGCAAATGACTCACGAGAATTGAAGGTTAATCATGCATCGGTTGACTCACCCCTTGTTGGTTGGCGTCGGATGTCTTCCCCAGCTGGGTACTGCGTTGCTCTATCCAGATTCCAGAGTTAGCTGAGCGATGTAAGGCTGTGGTCGCCCTTATTGGAGGTACACGCTACACACGGGGTGACGGATATCACGCACACGTCCGTTCACCTCGGTAGTTGAAGTACGACTCTACTCTTTCTTCCGCGTCAACCGTCAGACTTCAAACTCGCAAGTCAAAACGCGGGAGATTCGAATATACAAAATTTTTTAAATGGTAAATACCAATCGTAACCAACCACCCTAAACTCTATTTTATATGCCGATGACCTAGTACTTTTATCCAAAACAGAAGACGATCTACAGAGAAAAGTTTACTTCTACAAAAAATCTGTCAAAAATACAACATGAAAATATCGACAAACAAAACTAAAATCATGGCTTTCTCAGGTAAATATCCAGTTAGGACAAAGATTGTCATAAACGATGAAGTACTGAAACAGGTAAAATACTTCAAATACTTAGGCTGCGGTATATCTTATGACAGAGGCGAAGATATAGAAGAAAAAGTTAATAAATCCTCGAATATTTGCGGAACTATCAGCAGAGCTTAAAAAAATAAAACAAGGAAAGACACTCCAATGACATTTTACAAGACAATAGCTGTTCCAATCCTCTCATATGGTAGTGAAACATGAACAACAACAAAAAAAGAAGAAAATAGGATACAAACACAAGAAATGAAATTTCTGAGAAGAGTGAAAGGTTGCACAAAATTAGACGGATTAAGAAATAGAGATATAAGAGCGGAATTAAATATCTCCGATATAAACGAAAAAATAAAAGAAAATAAAAATAAATGGAAAGAATATGTAGAACGAATGCATGAAAGTAGGATTGCAGTCAGATCCAGATTTTATCAATGCTCTGGAAGAAGAGATATTGGAAGGCCGAGAAAAAAATGGGTATTGTAACAGGCAAAGTGCCTAAAACCTGAAGTGAAGAAGAAGAAGAAGACAATAATGCACGAAAAATACTAGTAGAAGTTGATTGAAAGGCTGTAAGAAATATATGGTTTTTGACAGACAAAAGTGAAGCAAAAAATTAAACGTCCACAAAACGTATTGCCTCCAGTAAAAAAAACGTCTGTGCTTCTTCTCTGCAACAAGCAAATCGAAATAAGGAACTCGTCTGTATGAGGTGTAAGAGTTATATTCATTATTATTATTTCTTTACTGAGTCGCAAGAAAATTAAAAAGTAGGTCCTTGGCTTATTATTCCCTCTGGCTTAACGAAAAACATGTCCTACTTTTTTCCTTTCTGCAGCAATCAGCACCCAATGACTTTTAAGGGTGTTGCTATAACATTCGTTCTGATATACGAAATAGGAAAAAGAAAGTAGTAAACAGACTACCTACCAGCTTTTGTGCCCATTACTTTACGCAACCAGGTCACAAATCCCTCTTTTCCCTGATTGTCATCTCAGAAGCCGACTGGCAACTACATCACCCAAACAACGATAAATTATCCTAAAATAATAACCGTGTATTCTACTACGTTTTTCGTTAGAGCTGAAAAACATCAGACGCCATTGAGACCTGCTTTGTGCACTGTAGGTAGGTGAAAAGCAGAACGTGACGCAACTTCAATATGGTAGGATGAAAGGTCTGTGTGAATTTTCAGAGCGTCGAAGCAAAGTCATTAAGCTACCAAATTGAAGGCCACGCAAACATTTCGGCATCAAGGGTGATCGAAATCGAATCTTAAAACCTCTGTATCTTGAAGACCACTATTTAGAGCACATTTTTATTTGAATTTTTCTACTTGAGTTTTGGTCAGAAATACGCCATTGGCTTATCAATAAGAACAAAATTAATTATAGTTTTTTAACATTTTTTACTTCCCACACCGCGAAAATTTTCGATTTTCAGATAATACAGTTTTTGGGCGTTTTATGATGTCTACATAACGAAAATTCACGTCACTAATTTCCGTCAGTCTGTCTGGCTGTCGGTCTGTCGGTCAGTCGATCTATCGGTCTGTCGGTCTACCTGTCTGTCTGTTAGTGCTCTTCTAGCTTCGTAATCTCAGTAACCGCTTCATGGATTGTGATGAAATTTGGCTAGCAATGTGCTGCGGGGTTGTAGTAGGTAATGCTGATTTTGAAGATCCTTGCATGGGTGGCGGAGTAATTAGCAAAAAACAAAACTTTTCAAAATTCTTCAAGGGTTTCTAATCATTTTCTACTTTTTTGGGCGGGGGTGAAATTGGGGCGGTTGGGGGTGAGTCGCGGTATAGCAATAATCAAAAAACTAAAAATATAAGAACAGCTCAAACCTCGTTTTTAGGTGTTCCTGATCATTTTCAATTTTTTTTCTGGGGTGGGGGTGAAATTGGCGTGGAGGTTGTATAAAACTAAAAAAAATGTTCTATACGTAATGGATGCTCCATTAATCTGTGAAATTTTAGATCTGTACGAACATTTCCTCGCATTTTACGGAAACCGAGAATTTTCTGATGTAAGCATGCGAGTATTGCTTTACATCGTTGTGTATTATGTAACGTGGAAACTGTCGAATTCATTTTAATAAAATTTCGACAGAGTATTACTATCTTGGCGAGGATGAAAAACGTGTATGTTTTTTAGAAATCGCGTCAGTGGCGGCGCTGCTATAATAAAATAACTAAAAGTATAAAAACAGCTCAAACCTCGTTTTTAGGCGTTTTACGGGTTCCTGATCATCTACTTCATTTTTTTTTTAGTTGAGTGTAAAAATGGTGTAATGGGGGTGTAGGGGTTTGTAATTGACCTGTGAAAGAAAGACCTAGCGGCATAAAACACTTTTTTGCGGGCGGGCGATGATTTGGTTGCAAGGGGATCTTAGGCTGTAGCTTCATGGTATAGGAAAATAATAAACCGGTATCTCCGTAATGTGTGGGAAGTACTAAGTCAATCAACTTGACTCCATTTTTTGGACAGGGTATGAAGTGTTTTTTTTTTCTCGAAAACAAAGTGAGATACGAAAAGTCATCGAGAGACAAAACAGTTGGGTTTGCGTCTGTTCAATCTAAACAATAACATTGATTTTTTTAAGGTCAGTGCGTACATTTTTTGGCTAATATTTATCGTGGGACTGTCTCCGAGACGCCACTGGAACTAATGACTATCTTGTAGTCAGTGCTAGCTTAGCGTCTCACTGCAGTGCATAATACTGTCAAATTACAAAAAAAAATCGGCACAATTAAATTTAAGAAGTTAATAAAGAATACATTTTTTCCAAACTTTGACACCCTGTATCTTAACAAAAGTATTGCGCAACCATATTTATATGAAATTTCTCTCTTAAAATCAGTTTTTCTATCTAGTGTTAAAGTCCGGCCACTAAAAAGTGGACCACCCTGTATATTGTCCAATGAAGCGTTGGAACGGATTTAGTCGACCGGAGCCCAAAGCAAAACAAGCTCCCTCCCTCTATATCTGTGAGGCCATCACAATGATGGTAGGGTAGGGTAAGGTAGCGATCACCGTAACGGGGCATTTTCCGAACAAAATTTTATGAGGGAATATTGATGTTACGTCCCCAAAAACCATGCAACTAACATTTTTACTTTTTACTGTGAACGCGAAGTGGCTTAAAAGCACCTGCAAAGTTCAAACATAAAATTTCGCGCCAAAGCTGTGACGTAATAAATCTAAGCGTGACGAAATAAATCTTTCGTGGAGCTATCCTTAGAATGTGACTGTACCTTGTCACCTGACCTCCTTTTCACCATCTACAGACATAACCTCCGCTTCGTATTGATATTGACAGATGTTTGTTTACATCATTTCATGATCTATATATCTTGGTTAAATGAGATACCGAGACAGTCGTGACACCAGGGGAGGTTATGTATGCATGACACTAGTGACAAGCTGTTAAAGATGATTGTTGCCGAATGACGAGTAAAATTGTGAAAAGTAACTATGAAAAATTCTCAGAGTAAACTGCTAATTACATAACAATGCAAAAAATGGAAAAGCTGTGCAATATAACATTTATAGTCTACAAAAAAAGGAAAACTTAATAAACATAAAATAAAGTTTACATCCTTTATAGAAAAACTATGCAAAATATTAAGAACGTGACAACCTTGAATCTACGCCCAATCAAATTAAAATAGTCACATCCTATCTACATCCGGCATAAAAATCACTTTTGATTGGTTGATTTCTTAGGCGGGAGGTTTAAGAGATTTAAATGAGCTCTTTTCAAAGGGATGATTTTCAAAGGCTATCTTTACTCCACGTGGGCATATTAGCAAGTTGGAAAATACCCCATTCGAAGAACAGAAGAATACGCACCTGCTTTACTCAATCCCTCAAATCCTTTCCTGCTCTGCCTCTGGTAGAATACATACTCAGCCTGTTAAGGTGTTACTCTTTTTGTGCCGATGACACGTTTCTACCTCAAATTGCATGTGGTTCAAATGAGGTGACGCCACTGAGCAGGAAGTGGGAATTCTCCTGCGCTCTCGACGGGATGAATAGAGAATGAAGGAGGCAGGGAGAATAGAGTCATGAGTGTCTCCCATACCAGCAGTCGGAATGAATATATAAGGGTGGCGTTTGATGGACTACGACATATGCAATGACTTTTCCTCTTACTTCAATATGTAGAGTTTTTCGCAAACACTAAGACAAGCTGTCGTGAATTGTAGGTTTCAGTAGGATGCTTTAGAATATTCAAAATAGTATGTGAATGGCATACGTTGTGGAAAGAAAAATATAATAATATAAATAGAATTCTAGTTAGACAGGCACTGAAACAGTGTTCGAGGAATAACATTGGGGTTCAAATTCTGACCAGGACTTAGAGAGACATGTCATCTGTTGTTCGACTTGAGTGCTTTGACATTGTAAAAGTATGTGGGACACTTCGGGTGCTTGAAAGTCTTGAGGTTCAAGCTTATCATACGATAATTTTC
This sequence comes from Callosobruchus maculatus, assembly GCA_951848785.1. Taxonomy (NCBI): domain Eukaryota; kingdom Metazoa; phylum Arthropoda; class Insecta; order Coleoptera; family Chrysomelidae; genus Callosobruchus; species Callosobruchus maculatus. Next base: position 939,996 of record CATOUR010000214.1, read on the forward strand.
TTGTACTCGCGGTTGTGCCTTTAGTATAATTACGCTCTAAATAGTGGTTAGTAACCTATTTGAAGAAACTAATTGAAGCTCTTCCAGAGCGCTTCAAGTACTTTTAAAATTCTTGAAAAACTGTGTTTTTTTTTTCGAAGTTCGGTAATATAGTTTCAAAAAAAATAACTCTGAATAACAATTGACATTAACTATTTCGAGGCATTTAGATTTTAAATATCAGAAACTAGGCTGCTGTCGTTTTCATTCTATTTTGTTCTCAATTCTTGTAATTTTTGGTCGTTATAAATATAAAACATAAATTTGTTACATAATTAACAGACACAATTATTTATTTGTAAGCCTAGGCAAATTAACTCACAATTTCGTCTATTAATGTGGATTTAGGCTTGAAATATGGAAGTATACAACCAATTGCCAAAATATCTAACTAAATAAATTAATTGATTGTATACTATCATTAAAAAAACTTAATTCAATCACTCATTTTTTACTTTCACTAGTTATACGCCAATATGATAAAACATAATTATCATATTTGTAGAAAACTGAAGACATAAGTGTGCAGGTAATCCTGTAACATATTTTATTTGTCTCTACTTCACATTTAACTTGATTTCTAAATGAAACAAGGTTAGGAATTATTTGGGAAGCACTTTATCCATGAAGATAATTGTGTGTTTAAGTAGGATGACATTTTGAAATAATGCTTGATACTTTAGACCACCACTAAGTCAAAATTAAAATTAATTAAACACAGAAGTTCAAAAACTGTTCATTCTAACCTCGTTACTTAACTTACAATTATCCACTACTTCTAAAATAATTTTTAATAATAGAAAGTAAACATTCTTAGAATTGTTGCACTTGTATAAGGATTAAGATTATGACTCGCTTATTATACGTTGTACACATATTCCCATTCTACAGAAAGTTATAAAATAAATTATCCATATTTGTTCACAAGAAACATACATTGCTATGAACGCTATCAGTGTAATACACAGTAATGTTCGGTTATAACGAACTTCATGGGACCGGCGAAAACGTTTCGTTATAAGCGAAGTTCGCTGTAAACGATAAATAAAAAGCATGTGGTATTTTTATTAATACATTTATTAATACATAGATATGTGGGTACCTAAAATATATTTTGTAATATAGTAGATACATTAACAACTGCTCTTAAGAGTCTAATTTAAAAAATCTTTTATTTTAGTTTGTTTTATTTTTGTGAAATAAATATCATTAATATGTACTTCTACTTCGGCTAATTGATTAAAAACACTCTGCGGAGTATTTAGTGAAGAAAATAACGAACGTTATCAATATGTTTAAGTGTCTCTGATGTGGTTGGAACTGGTCTCAGTTCTGTACTCACAGATTCTTCATCTTCTGCCTCCTCATCGTTATCAATATAAACTGATAAAGATACAGAAGCGACAATGGCATCATCATCCAAGTATTCAACACTTACAAGATTATTATCAATACAGACAAATTCATTGAACTCTTTTTCAGAACAAGGAAGGTTGTCTAGAATATTGTTATCATCTTCTTGTCCAACTTTTTTTAGCCATTTGGCTAATGTCAAGTCTGAATCCAAATCATTTTCCACTTTCAGGAAACCACCGTGTTGAAAACAATTCAAAATTGTTTGTTTTGATACCCTGTGCCCATGCCATATGAAAGAAGTTTATTCCATCTAAGATGGATTATTTTAGAATTCGGGGAACCACCAGCGGTGAAATATCGTTTCAGGTGCCTTGCGATCGAAATAATTCGGTAAAGCCCCAGCGAAAAAATTCCGTTTTAGGTTCGTTATAAAAGACAGATTTTACGACAATATCAAAGTTTAAGGTTCGTTTTATCCGAAAGTTCGTTATAAAAGGGTTCGTTCTTTGCGAAAAAATTAACACACGTTTGGTAATGCCGAAGTATCGTACCTCTAGATTTGGTTCGTTCTAAACAAAAGTTCGCAAAAAGCGGGTTCGGTATAGGCGGAAATTACTGTATGTATGTATTCGATTTTTAGTTATTTTGAGATGTGGTCTTGATATTTATTAGATTCTCTAATGGACATGGGAAAATACAAGCTGTTACCCAGTTAGAATGATGAATATTCCATCGATTCATGGTTTCTTTAACTCGCAAACACTCGCCTGCGGAATTTGCAACACAGTGTGTTTATATAAATATGTCCTTAACTCGCTTTAACTAACTAACTAACTTGACTTCTGCTGTTTATTAGTATTTAGTCGTTGATGTTGCGGCTGTTACAGAGACCATATCAAATAGTTTTATTCCTATGTCCCAAGTGATTAAACTGGTCTCTGAATATACAGGGTGTTCCACCATAAAGTGTAGGTACAAATTAAACTGGTTTAAACTATGCCACAATTTATCTACAAAAAAATATATAGAAACATGTAAAAAAATGTTTGTCTTATATTGGCAGTTCATTTTTTGCCCTTTTTATCTGAAATTATCATAACGGTTGAAGTATTGCGTGCGTTTCGTTGAAACATAGACGTAAGTAATGCCTAATAACAAGGTGCTGATCAGAAAATAAAAAAGTTCGCCAAAAAATGTTCGTGAGCTTCAGAAGAATTTTTTTTAGAAATTAGAAAAATTTAATAACTATACTCTTTTGTCTCGTTCCATTGCACAAGTACAAGCATTTCTACATGACGTTAAGTCGATGCAGCTGCGTGAGCGTAGCCATCACTTATTGATCATTATTTTTCATCGCTCCAAGTACAGACCCTTTTTTGCATCTACACAGTTTGCAAAGACACTTAAATTTCAGGGGCCTGGATACACACATTTATACATACGTATTTGCCATGTAAAACACGGACTCACAATTTCTCGCATAACTCACTCTATTTTCAAACTACATATATAATATTTCAGAAGGCGATAGTTAAGACCTTAATGAAAGACAACTATTTTCGATTTTCTCAAAAAAGTTTTTTAATGTGCAAAAAAACTCGCAATGCAAAATCATACATTCTATGAATGCCTGTAATTTAACAACCAAACACGATATCAAAAAAGGCTAAATAGTTGCACAAGCGCAAGCTTTCTTCTTCAATTTGCTCTTTGAGTCATTACTGTAAGTTTAAAGGTAACGTCAGGAGCTTGGAAATGAGAAATTCATTTTTATGGTGACCTTTGGACCTTGCCTTTGGCCCTTTTGACCTTACCTTTGGATTTTTGGACTTATCTCCCCTCATCTTAAACACACACACACACACACTGGAGAAAGGGAACAGGCGGCCACGCCTCCTCGCTAACACGGGAATACGTCTTTTCTTGGTTCACAATTTCGCGCGCTATACCCTAGACCCTTAAAGTCTTATAGAAAAGCGTCGCTGGGGATCAATGGGAGGAGACAAAAAGTATGCTTATTTGGGGGGATATTTCCGTGAAAACCCAAATTTGGCTTAAAAAATTGTCTGACATTTCTGAAAAACTTTTTTTTTATGCTCAATTACTTTTCTTGGTGGGCTCTTCTATTCGCTAAGAAGCTATAAGGCATTATTAATGTTTTTGTTTCAAAGAAATGCAAGTAATGCTTCAAAAGCTATGATGATTTCAAATAAAAAGGACAAAAAATTGCTGTCAATATGAGGCAAACACATTTTCTTAAATTTTTAAAATAATTTTTTGTCCATAAATTGTAGTCTATTCTATTTTCACCTAGTGTCATTTATGCACTTTGTGCTGGGACGCCTTGTATATTCTACGAAACGCTCACATATACGTCGAACATACATGTAATAGTATTGATTAACACATTAATTACTCAACGATAAAAGCTAATTTATATTTTATATTGCAGTCCTCATCGAATTCTTAATTTTCTTATTTCTCAAATAATACAATCGATAACACGTATCTAATGACTTTTTTAGTATAGATGATAGTTTCAGAATATGCATGACTGTTGCTTGGTACAAACATTGTTTTAATGAGTTTGTCGTAAGCTTATACGTTCTGCAAAACTAACTGTTAACCAAAAAATATCTAGAGGTAGGAGAATTTATAATACCTACAATAAAAGTATCTTATTACTTTAGCCGAGAAGGTTTTCTGTACCCGTATATTAATTCCCTTTCAATATGAATACCCTACAATTTCCTCTGTATACCTGCTTTGAATGGTATTACCGCTTCTTGTGACGCAAAAAACACTGAACGCTTAGGATGCCTCAAATACCCCTCAATTATTGAATGGCTACCTTTACAGTTAGGTTTTTTTATGTGATTTCCTGGTTCATCGTTCACACGCCACCCACTTGATTACATTTTTTAATACTTTCAGTAATATTGATAATCTATGTCGTAACAAGCAAATAAAAAACTTTCCTTCAGAGCATTTGAGCGTATCGATTTTATTGAAACTTGGGATCGTGGTTATGTATTTAAAGTTGCAGTGAAAAAACTGAAATAATGAGATGGGAAATTAGGGAGTAAGGACTCCAAATCTATGCTTTACGAACATGGTATTTGAAGAATATATAGGGTGTCCCACGACGATTAAGACAAGCAATATATCGAAACTGGGCAGTAGTAGCGAATTATAATTTTTGGAGTGTAAATTGAAGCAAATATAGTATCTTTTCTTATTATTGTGCCACCCAATGAGGTATTCGTTTTTGGTCACGTGACGTCCGATTCAAAATTTTTAATGGGACACCCTGTATATTTGTGACTTTTTGTGTTCCTCCCGATAAAACAATTCCAACAAACTAACACACTTGGGGTCTAGAGTGATTAATTCAAGAGCTACAGGTACTTAAAGGATGGTACCACTACCATTGATTTAATTGATTATAACATGTACCTCTACAGGTAAATTACTTTGGTAATGTTTCATAATGGTAGCGGTACAATCCTTTAAGTACCTGTAGCTCTTGTATGAATCACTGTAGACCCCAAGTATGTTAGTTTGTTGGAATTGTTTTATTGGGAGGAACACAAAAAGTCACAAATATACAGGGTGTCCCATTAAAAATTTTGAATCGGACGTCAGGTGACCAAAAACGAATACCTCATTGGGTGGCACGATAATAAGAAAAGATACTATATTTGCTCTAATTTAAACCCCAAAATTATAATTCGCGACTACTGGCCACTTCCGATATATTGGTTATCTTAATCGTCGTGGGACACCCTGTATATGTGGTCTTATTCCCATGCCATATCTGCGAAGAGTATTGTGTATTTCTGCAATCGCGTGATCTCAGTAACTGCTACAATGATTTTAATACAATTTGGGCAATTATCAGTTAGGTCCTCACGAAAGTCTCTATAACTGTCCATAATATAAAATATTTTTTATTATGTGATTGAAGTTATACGATATTATACCGATATCAGATGTTAGTTTGTAACTAGAAGAAAACTGTGTACGTAGTTTTTGATGGGTATCAGAAAGTTGGTATAAAGTCAGCAGTAAGAATTCGCCATGCGATAGATGTGCAGATATAGAATTTAATGAAAATAAAGGCTCGACTACGTGGAGGGAGAAGCTCGGGGGCTAGAGATCCACACGGTATATTTTCCGGATATACTAATAGACAATTCCGTTAGCATAGGTTAACTACATTTGAAATAAAACACTCAGCAACTACTGCCACTTTTGAAACAAGATTGTATCTATTTTTGTTTCAATATTTATCAAAACTATTTTTAAGTGACTTAAGATGTACAATAATATATTATTAAACCAACCCGCTTATTCTTTATATGAATACAGGACAACACAATTTTTATTCTTCAAGTTCCGACTGGACGAAACGAAACGATCAGCAACCCCCTAATTATCAATCAGGTTTGAGCTGTTTTTATATTTGCAGTTTTTTTATTATTGCTGCGCCGCCACTGACACCATTTCTGAAAACCATACGCATTGCCTGTCCTCATCACGGCAATAATACTGTGTCCCTTGGTTACTGTAATAGGCAAGGAAATCTTTGGATGGACCGAAAAAAGTGTATTATGCTGCTAGGTCTTTCTTTCATAGGTCAATTTTTTCAGTTTTACAACGTCCACCTCCTAACCACGCCAATTTCACCCCCACCCAAAGAAAAGTATAACAAGATCAGGAACCCTTAAAATGCCTAGAAAACAAGTTTGAAGAGTATACCCAAGCAGCATTTTGTTAAAATAGTCTACTTCCCAAGAAAAATTAGCCTATATCAGGCAAATGTTAGTAATTGTACCTATACTTAAATAATGTTCATAAACTCAGTATGTCGTTGAGCGTTTAAATCATTGACGAAAATTATTTAAAATGTACCTAATTAGTGTGCTAATAGTCAGATGACAAAAAGGTCGAAATAATTGATTCAGAATTACAAGAAATATACCTAATTAAACTAACCAAAAAATCCTTGCATCAATGCAGAGGTAATAAATTACCTAACACTAATCTAGAATGTCCTCAAAGAGGCATTTCAATAGGTAAAAATTATCTTATTTATTACTAAGGAAAACTTCTTTGAAGTTAGCAACATAAAAAGGTTAAAAAGAGGTTGAACTGTTCACGAAATATTATATTAATAATTATATTTACGTCAGATCAGGTTATTCTATAGGCATAATATCGACGTTAGTCATATAACCGGTATGGTGGTCGATGTAAGGTAATTTTAACTTAGAATGCTTGTTGGGTATGAAATTTCCGAATTATAGCAGCATTTTCTATTAAGACCACACAGGATATTGCTACCCAAATTTCATTACAATCCATGCAGCGGTTAATAAGGTTACGATTCTAGAAAAACGCCGACAGACAGACCGGCAGGCAGATCGACAGACAGACCGAAGGAAAATAGTGACGTGGTTTTTCATTGTGTAGCCATCATAAAGCTCCCAAATAGCGTATTATCTGAAAATCGAATACTTTCGCAATCACAATACTCCCCTCACCTATCGGTGTGGGTAGTAGAAGCGCAGAATTCTTATGGACAAACTTTGTAATATACCTTATCAAAAATGCAACCTGACAAATTTCACAATTATTTATCCCTCTTTGCAAAACGGTGAGTGTCAAGGGTACAACTGAATAGACAGCAGTTCGAGTTGGAAAATCATAGGCGCCTTATAGTGGTATTCTAGAATCTCCTATTGCACCTACAACGAAAGAATTATTACCTTCGATCCAACCCTTCCCATAGCATAATTTCTGTCTACGAATTGATCCAAAATAGATAGTAAATTCCCTTTTACCTACCTAACCCATCCGGGCTGGGTAAACATCCAGCTACCGCCGACCGAGGTGGCATCTGATGATGCAAAAAACAACGGAACATGGTACTTTCGGTACCACCCTCTACACCCATTCAATCGCAGCGTTTACCGTTATGCCGCAAGGTGCGTTCCATATGCTGTTCCGTCCGAACTTTTGTTATGCGGTACGATGCGGTACCATCTGCCCGTCTAGACCTGGGACCTGATATCAGATTCACCTACAAACTATCTTGTAACAATAATTGCATAGGCCGCACGAATAAATCCGTGGGATGCGTGGGAACCGTATGATTTTTTATGGCATGCATGTTCCTCTCTTAGACATGGATAAAAGCTTCAGAAACCACAACATGCTACTACCAGCTTGTATGCAAGTATAGTAAAAATAATCATTTATTTTTTATCGGTATTGCTATCAAAAATTATTTTGGATTTTATCTGTACAACTAACAACTGATCTGTCATCCGAACATAGAAAAACAAGAAAAGTCACTTGGTATCGGTTCAAAGATTAATATAAATCTGCATAATAAATCATATTTAATGTACATTGGAGCTGAAATTTGTTATCTTCGTCCATCCCCATAAGGCAGTCTTGTACGAATCAATAATTTTTTAGAGCTTACCTTGTTAGAAGTTAGAAATCCATCCTTCGCTTTCGTCACTAGGACGATTTAGGTGTATGATTCGCTTCAAAAGTAAAAATGAAGTCAAGTTGGTTGGCTCAGCGCGTCCCACACATTACGTTGATACCAGTTTATTATTAGCATGAAGCTATAGTCTGATATTCCCTTGCAACCAAATAATCGTCCGCCCGCAAAAAAGATGTGTTAGGCCCTAGGTCTTTCTTTTCAGGTATAATAAGCCTACTATGAATACCAACATTTTTTTTAATTTTACAACCCCCCCATCCGCGCCCACCCCAATTTCACCCCCACCCAAAAGAATGGTCAGGAAACGTTGAAACGCCCAAAAACGAAGTTTGAGCTGTTTTTATATTCTTAGTTTTTTTATTATTGCTGCATGGACACTGACCTGATTTCTAAAAATTAATTAATACTATGTATGTCCAAATTTCATTAAAATCAATTCAATAGTTTCCACGTTACACAATACAGGACGATCTAGAACAATACTCGTATGTATACACCTTATAAGTCTCTTGGTTCTATAATAGGAAGGGCAATACTCGGATGCATCTCAAAAAGTGTACTATGGCGTTTATTATTAGTTCAACAAAATTTTCAATTTTACAACGCCTAAAAACAAAGTCTGAGGAACAGGCACATGTTTAGTGGGTTCCAGGTAGTCCGGACGGCGAAAGAAAATTGAAAAGGTGGCAAATCATAATCTGGACCCCCAAAACCAAATCCTGGATACGTGCCTGCCGAGGAATATTTGAATTTTCTACTAATTACTCCGCTGCCCATGCACGGATTTTCAAAATAATAGCAGCATTACCTACTATGACCCCACAGCGTATCGCAGCCGAAATTTCATCACAATCTATGCGCCGGTTACTGAAATTGGGAGGCTAAAAGAACGTCAACAGTCAGACCGACAGATGTACAGACCGACAGCAACAAAACTTGCACAGAACACGAGGTTAATGACCAGAGCAGTCAATGCCATTGACACAGAAGTAAAAAAAAAGTGTTCCTGAATTTTATTTTTCAAGCTTCAGGAGTTTGTAATTATTGATTTTGTTGACAAACAGGTTATTTGGGGAGTCAAAAAGACACTTTTATAAATTAATATTTTTATCTACTCCCATTACCAAACTACTTCTGAACCGGTTATACTACTTATAAACAAACAGCGTGTGTAATATTTCAGAACTCATGTCTATAGCCGTGAGTTATGAACACTGCCTACTGGATACCAGTACTGATCTCTTGGAAATGCATAGGACTAAATAAGGTCTGTTTTTACAGCAATCACAAACTAGTCAGCGTCAATTTGATTGGCCAGTACTAGTCAGAAATAGTTTGACAACTGCAATGGAGAATACTGATTGGTTCTGACTGGTTTGTGATTCTCTGTAAAAACAGACCTATAGACGCTGTAACAATTGCAAATGTCGCTATAAAACGCCAAACGCTAAATCGAACGGTGACAGTATTTATTTAAGTGATAGGGAAGTGAGGTTAAGTTGTCAATATTGTGTAATTATTATGTATTTAAATCTTACTATTCATATATTCGGTCTAGATAAAGTATAGTATTCAACTCGCGGTAATGATAGTAACTCCGGCTCGTGCTGCAAACTTTAACGCGTGAGTTATTACCGTCATTACCGCATCGTTGAATAATATACTATAATAATTTCTAGGGTATAATACACCTTTTTTTCGTAAAATCAACTTTAAAATGAGAATCGTTGGATCGGACCGCTTGTTGCCGATCTTTTATAGCGTTTTTCACTGGTTGCACTCGGGCTGCACTGGATTTCTGTTTTGCATTTCACTGGCAGTTCCAGTGCAAATTTTTTTAAGAACACGCATTTCATTGTCAGTTCTGCACTCGGAGCGGTCAAACTGAGTGCAATAATTTCGCACCGATTTCAAAGTGAGTGTCGTGGAAGTGAACCAAAAAAATGACAGTAGGTTTGAGCAGGAAACTTCAAATCACAGAATTGTGTTTCATCTGTTTAAACTTTCGATCTTTGAATATAGTAATACCTAGTTGATTTTCACTATTTTCAGTCACAATGAGTAGAGTGAACGAAAAAATCAAACTTTTAATTTCCTTGTTTGAATTGGCAGAATCCAGCTCATCTTCTGAGGGTGAACAAATATGTATTTAGGAAGAAATTCGGGAGAAAAATTCCCAGAATTAACAATTACATGGGACTTATTGAACAGTTTTCAGACAACCGAGTAAGTAGTATAGTATTTATTTATTTATTTAGCGTATGGCTACATGGATTAATTGGTAATAAGTCTTAAGCAATATAACAAAATACAAATATTAAATTTAAAACAAACAAAAATAAATAGTTTTCAGATTTTAAAATTAAGACCATTTATCCAGTCAACTACAGACTTCGAGGCTTCGAAGAAATCCGACTGTTGTCCAGCATATGCGGTAATCGGGCATTCGGTGACAATATGCTGAACAGTCTGCCGGGGCTCTCCACAGTCACAGGACGGTGATTCAGATATCCCCCATTTAAAGAACGAGTCACGACAGATGCCATGCGACGTTCTGACTCGATTAAGGGTTTTCCATGTATGGCGAGGCAATTCCATTCCTGGCAGGGTTAAAATGGGGTCCATAGTTGGTGGAGCCTGTACCGGCTTCTGGACTTCCCAATCCCTCCTCCAGTGCTCATCAACTTGGAAGCCATCCCGCAAGAGCCGTTCTGCAAATGGTAATGGGGGATTTCTAGATTTCAACCTCCGAAGATCTGCATCATCTAGGTCAGTATGCAGTGGAAGTTGGGGATTGGATAGTATTTTGTTGTATTCCTTCACCAGTTTATCCTGTCTACGAATATGAGGAGGAGTGATATGGCACAGAACGGGCAGCCACGGTAGGGGGTAGTTTTTAGACAGCCACTAATTATTCTCATTGTCTCATTCAATTTGGTGTCAATCATTTTTGCATGAGGGCTGTTTAACCATACTGGGGCGCAGTATTCAGCAGTAGAATAAACAAGACTGAGGGCAGATATTCTGAGGGTGGTTGCGTTTGCCCCCCAAGTGGTACCGCACAATTTATGAATAATATTGTTTCTGGTGCTAAGCTTTGCTGCTGTGTTTTCTAGACGTTTTCTAAATGATAATGTTCGGTCCATTGTTATCCCCAAGTATTTTGGGTGAGGATTGTAGCGCACTAAGTTGTCATTGAAGTATACCTGAGGTTCAGTTCTAGCTTGCTTGTTATTGAGGTGAAAGCATAACACTTCAGTTTTCATCATATTTGGAATCAGCCTCCAGTCTGCAAACTATCTTCCCATCACACTAAGGTCTTCCGATAAGATACTACTGCCCTCCTCTATTGTATTACTACGAGCGGCTAGAGCAATATCGTCGGCATACATGAACTTCTTTGAAATGGTGTTGGGTATATCAGAAATGTATAGGTTGAATAAGACTGGAGCAAGAACTGAGCCCTGGGGTAAACCATTATTTAGGTGCCTCATTTTACTTCTGCAGTAGTGTAGTATAGTATAGTAGTAGTAATATGTCCAAAGAATGTTGTCAAAACAAGTTGATGGTTCTTGATGTGTATTCCACTGGAAGAACCCAGTGCAAAAGTGTTACCCTAGGTGAACTTTTTCAGTATTCTGATGGACTTGCACGGAGCGCACTAAAATGGGCCCAGTGAAAAAGGCTATTAGAAACCCTGCGCTTACGCACGGGAAGCAAAAAGTAGGGCATAGGGCGTCCAAGGTACAAGGATATATCTGCGCGGCCACTACCCTGCCTTGAATCCCTAGCGAACCCCATGCGCCGGGAGGCGGTGAGGTGGCTGTAGGGACGCTCCAAGCTCCAAGCGCTAATCCCATTAAGGCAACAAGCGGTAAATATTTACGGGCGCCACGTCAATAAACAGGCTGATACTCGGCGGTGCATGCTCCCCAACCACCACATCGCTGACAAAGGGGGTGTATACTAGTTAACTATTCGCACCCCCAATGAGAACGTACCTACCGACACAAGTACACAGGTAACGACACTCTGCCTACTGCATCACGGGGGTGCAATGAATAAATATACAACCCTTCTAGCGGTAAATCTATGTTGCCGGTGAGATTACCTCGTAGACGTGTTCAAGCAACTGTATATCTATGTAGTTAGTTGCTCGCCTATCTGTAAAGGCTGTATGTGAAGATCCTATTTTTCTCTTAAATATTGGAAAAAAAATATACAATAATATATCATAAAAATGGGAAGGACTAGTCATTCCTCCTGTATGCAACGATCAAATATTTTGTAACAAATATAGAACAGGAGCATGCGCATTAGTAGCACCGTCATGTCAGTTGTCTGTTGACAGTTATAATTCCTGTCAAAGTCATTCTCGTGCTGTCAATAAGCCACTCCAACGCATGGTTTTCGTTTTTATAATTATGTCAAACTGTCAAGTTTGTGATTTTATTCTAACCTAATCTATGTGGTTTATTTTGAAGATTTGTGCTTCTTTTGGTTGCTTTTTTGCAAAGCAGGTTCTTTTAGCCATATACTATTGATTAACTATTGTATACTGTACGATTTGCAATATTAGGTAATGAGCTTATGTTCGTTGGTTTATCGGAGGTCTTACAGTTTCCTATTTCAGTCGGAACGGTTTCTTATAAACCATACAGACTTTAGCCACCTACACTGGATTCTAAATGCAGATAAGAATCTAAATACTTACAAAAGTTTTTAATGTTACAGCGAAAACTATATGTATATCTGAGATATGACTGCGTTTTCGTATTCTACAACTTCACCCACTAAACGGAACCCAAATTTATTCACTGTTATCAAATATATCAAAAATTAAAAATCATATATTTCACTTGCAAATGCAATACTCTATTCTTTAAGATTTGACCATAACTGCCTTGGTTAGGAAGTTAATTATGAAGTTATGAATAATATGTTTTTAACATTTTAGAATCACCGGCTTAGCTAGGAAGTTAGTTTGCAAAAAAAGCTGCTTCCTAACACAGCTGTGAGATAGTGCTACATATTCAAAACTAGTATTTTGTCAAATTTTTGTACTTTATAATCAATGTTGCAAACGTAACCCAAAGGCCAATAAAAGTTTTATTTTTCAGCATATTTATGATGTTTTATCGTTGAACAGAAAAGAGCGATAAATAGTTAAGGCGGCTCCTACGGAGAGCATAAACGGTCATTTTCAAGTGATTTCATCCCAATTCCTGACGCTCTAGTTTTCAATATTTTTGCACGAAATTGTTACATGAAGTTCAAAAGGAAATTACACAGGGGGCTATCGAAGCATTTTTTGAAAAAAATAGATTGAACATGAAATATGATCGCTTGAAGTGGCCTATTTTCTTCCTCAACTTTGTAATTTTTTAAGAAAAGCCCAGAAGCAAAAATAAAAAAGTGCTTCGATGTCACTCTGGACAGTTTCCTTCTAAACATCAAGTGGAAATGTCATGTAAAAATATTGGAAAATGAAGCGTCAGGAATTGGGATAAAAAACATCTGCAAATCGCCTTCCTCTTCAATTTTACAAATTTCGGGCGACGCGCTAACATGACTGTTTCCATTTCTTTCTAATGCAGCGCGCACCTGTTTATTTATCAAGCCCATCGTCGGTTCGTTTTCACCTCCCCGCATCTTCCGGAGAAACTATTCCGGATTGTAGGAGCAGCGTTAAATCATATTCTCTCTATCTCTCTATGTCCCATTCATAAAATGAGATTCCTAATGAAAATTCTCTTTTTTCAGGTAAGTCTGGGCATGCAGAGTGCACACATTATCCGTCACATAATGAAGACCATAACGTAAGTACCATTAAAAAAAGTGCACGCAATATTTCACAACACCCCTCCCCGTTACCCGTAAATCAACACACACTCATATTTTATAAGAATGCCTTTTTATTGCTTTACCAGTGAACTGCTTAACACTTAGTCATTGAACTGAGCTAAAAAGGTCGGTGAACTCTCAATTTTTAAACGAATAATGGTACAGGCCTATTAGACGGAACTATCAGTGTTAGACATAGCGAGGCTCGACGCTCTGAAGCCTTAACGAAATAAATATATAGCAGGCTCAAACGGAATTTTATATTAATAGTTCAATTTATACAGAGTGTCCGGACATTCGACTGAAAACGGTTGACAGGAGATAGACTTCACATTTTTATGAACAGTGAGATAGAGACATTAAGCCTTTATATGCTTAATTTTCAAAATGTAGGGCGTCAAAGTTTTACTTTTATTTTCGTTTTTTCTCAATTACCCAGCAGTACAATGGCAAACGATTTAAAATTACGTATAGGGTTTTTTTAGGCGAGAAATCCAAATTCAATCACGGTTTTGCTATCATGAATCGAGCGCGCTAACTACGGCGCATCGAATTCTTAAATTATAACACAATATGTTTTACGTTAAAAAAGAATACTCTGTTTAAGCCCCTATAGAGGTAACCGTTTTCGAGATAACCTTTATTGAAATTTCCAAGGCGCCCCAATTAGCTGTAAACTGCGATCGAAAGAATTAGTGGTGTTCTCATACATATTGATATTAGATCAAAAATATTTTCCAAACACATCCAATTTTTAAAATAGGTGGTGTTGAAGTTTAAAAATACTTCGCTAAGGGTATGTATATGATATTCAGTCATGCGGAAATACCAATAAATCAGTCGCATTGGAAATTTCAATAAAGGTTGTCTCGAAAGAGAGAGATTTAAACAAAGTATAACTTTTTACGTAAAACATATTGAGAAAACGATTGTTTTGATACCCACATTGATGCACCAAGCCGAAATAAAGTGTTGATAATTTAAATAAGTTTAATATGCCGTAAGTGACGCCTTCTATTTATGATAGCAAAACCGTGGTTGAATTTGGATTTCTCGCCTTAAAAAACCTCCCGACACGTAATTTTATATCGTTGTGATATTTTATTGCGGAATAATCGAGAAAAACGAAAAACGCATTTTAGGGCTTCATGTTGGTGATCTCTCACCTGTCAAACGTTGTCGACCGAATATCTGGACACCCTGTATATAAAACGTTCCATGATATCAAGCTGCTAATGCAAATAATTCTTATAAACATGAACAATATTCGCATATTCCAAGGAAGCCAAATACAGTTTGATTTAAACGTTTTTTAAAGTACCTACTCGCTATGTTCTTCAAGATGTGAATGAAGCTTGGTACTAGTTAACACCATTTGGATCGCTATGCTTACTCAAAAAGTTGTGAATCTGAGAAGTGCAACGAACTATTACTTTAGTAGTAAAGCCCATCTACAATGTTTCTCAAACATGAAAATGGCAGCCAGCCTTCATGGCAAATAAGCATATTCTTTTTATTGAACTAATGAAATACACAGGATTACTCCAGTGAGTATTTCTTATTCTGTAACCTTTCTGTGTGCTATTTTGTTGTTTAAATACTCTTTCAAAGTTTATTTTCACTTAGTAGTGACGACAAACATCATTGTTTATAATTTGACATCAAAAATAACATTCATTAATCAGATTTTTGTAATCAGAATCTTCTAATACCAGCAGCACGTCAACTACCCTCCCTTCCAACCCCCCCCCCCCCCCCCCCGTTAACAGAAATAATTTCTTAAAGCACTTCGGATTTTATTGAATTCTCTTCATATATATATATGATATGTACTCCGTCTTGGGATATTTTGTTGTGCTCTTTTTCCAATATTTACCTATACAACCTTCTTCTTGTTAGGGTGTCGTCTCTCTTTGGTGGTTAGCAATCATCAAGGTAATTCTAATTTTTGATGTAGCTGCTCTGAACAGGCCCATTGGAGTACCATGGAACCAGTCTCGGAGATTCTTCAACCATGTTTTACTTCCTCCGCCAATTAATCTTCTTCCCTCAATTTTTCTCTGTATTATCAGCTTTAAAATTTCATATCTATTTCCTCTCATAACATGTCCTATGTATTCGACTTTTGTCCGTATGTTAAAGACCAATTATGGATCTTTTCCTTTCGCAGTGTAGCACCTCATGCTTGGTTAGTTTGTCCGTCCACCGAATACGGAGCATGAGTCTATATATCCACATCTCATCAAAAGCATGCAACTTTCTTATACTTTCTTTTTTTTTGATTTAGGCCTCAACTACATACAATAGTAATGAAAATATATAGCATTGTACTATACGCAGTCTTCTGTTTAAATCAATATATTCTATTTATAAGAGCAACCTCATTTTCGTATAAGCAAAAGATGGTGATTTAAGTTAGATTTGAACGTAGTCGCATAGATATTTTCTGTTTTTTTTTCAACAAATATATTAGGAACCTGCATTAAATGTAGGAGGTCTATTGATTATAGAAATTGACTATAGAAGTACATAGGCAGAAGTGTAAAAATGAAGATTTGAGTAATTTCATACAGTTTAACCATCTCACATCGTCACATCAAACCATCAGCTGTGCTCTGGTAAAAACTGGGATATTGTAGTGTGATACTATACATCATTTTACTGTACAGAATGTTTGAATAATAATAATCATCATCATCTTGATCTTGAGTTTATGTATAATATTTCGAGTTACAACTTTATTTGTATATAATATACATCTTCTCGCAATTTTTTGCATATTTGTCTTTTAGTGTTGAAGCTAAACAAAATAACCCATGCACGTTTTCTCGGTATTGAGTTTTAGAGAGTTGTATTCTGCTCGAGTATATATAGCGTATATTTCTTCGATAATCTTCAATGTACCGTCCTATATCTTCTTTTGATTAAATAACAATATATAAATCATGCCTAGATAGATCATCTTGTAGTCAGTAATCTTTTCTTTAAGATATAGAGTACAGAAAAGCTAGAGTCCTGCCTTAAGATACCTACCTACTCTTCTATCAATAAAATAATACCAAACATATTTACACTGCTTTACATAATTCTTCACACGTCATAGATATGGCATTTCATTTAAAGTATGTAACAAATATATGACGTGAAACGCAAGAGTGGTAAATCTGACGACATGCTGTTATCATTTTTGAATTCTGCATGTTCAAAAACCCCCAGGCACTGAATTTTATCGTTCCAGCTTTGGCATTTTTGAGAGATATTTAAGAGTCCCGGTACTTTTTACTAACCCGTTATAAAATAATATTAACGTTTTTGATGGCTGTAAAACTATTACGATGACTGTACTATAGATGTACAGACACGGTCCTGTTTTTGAGTTGGACTGTATCGGCTTGATGCACCGCATTGATTCATTTATCCAGTCATTCTGTTTTTTTGAAAACAGCCGAGTGAAAATTTGTGTACGTAAAAAAAAGAAAGGAAAGGAACAGTGAGGATGCGCCTGATTGCACACACGTTGTATAAATATTTGAACGATGGCACTCCATGCCAACGAAAGTGACGTTTTTTCGGCCGAGTGCCAAATTGCATTTTATATTTTTTTGCTAAGGGCCCAGCCATAAAAATAAATCACCAATTGATTGAAAAGTGCATAGTATCTAGCTTGAGCGAAATCATGTTACGGGATATTGGGGATTTATTCCTACCCCCAAATATACTCTATTTGAAAACCGTACGGGTAAGCAACTTGAAAAAATGAAGTCAAGTTGATTGACTCAGTACTATCCCTACATTACGGTGATACCTCAGAGTAACAACTGAACATAGAGGTAGTAAACAAACCACTTCAGCATGGCGTGCTCAAAGCCATCATCTTTTGACACTTCAGACCCAAACATTGTCAACTAACCTGAAAGTTATTCCAATGCAACCCATGTTACAAACACTGCTCTGCACTATCCCATCTCGAAAAACTGTTAAACTACACTCGAATATAGCACAGCAAGTCCGTAAAGCTTCACTACAGTTACCAACAAATAGCGAATTCGATTTTACTGACCAAGCATAAAAGACGCACAAACAAAACAAACGTTTGACAGTCGGAGGTTACCATAAACAAATCGTAGGAAAATCACATAGGCGTGATGCCAACTCCTCAAAATTTATGTAAGACAGAATTTGCGTTAATGATGAAGAAACATGCAGTAACTGTGTTATGCCGCTAGGTGTTTCTTTCATAGGTCAATGGATAGCCTATTATGAATACAACTGATTTTTCAGTTTTACAGCCCACCGCCCCCCAACCACCCCAATCTCACCCCCTACACAAAAAAGTAGGAAATGGTGTTGATCATGGTAATAATACTGTGCCAAAATGTCATGAAAATCAAATCAACAGTTTCTACGTTACACAATATACAACGATCCAAGGCAAAACTCGTTTGTATACATCAGAAAATTCGAAGACCCCTTGGCTTCTATAATAGGCAAGGCAATGTTCGGTTGGACCTAAAAAAGTGTATTGTGCCCCTAGGTCTTTCTTTTACAGAACAGTGGACAGTCTATTATGATACAACACATTTTTTTGTTTTACAGTAACCCCCCCCTCCCCATCACCCAATTTGACTCCCATCCAAAACAAAGTATAAAATTATCATGAACCCCTAAAACGCCTAAAAACGAAGCATGAGCTGTTTTTATATTTTTAGT
Source organism: Callosobruchus maculatus (assembly GCA_951848785.1). Classification (NCBI taxonomy): domain Eukaryota; kingdom Metazoa; phylum Arthropoda; class Insecta; order Coleoptera; family Chrysomelidae; genus Callosobruchus; species Callosobruchus maculatus. Next base: position 958,465 of record CATOUR010000214.1, read on the forward strand.
CTTTTGATTATTGCTTCGCCACCACTGACACGATTTCTAAAAACCATCGCGTTTTCCATCCTCGCTAAGGATATACTTTGCCGAAATTTAATTGAAATAAATTCATTAGCTTGCACGTTACATAATACAAAACGAATGTAAAAAAAATTCAAAAATTATAGCAGCACTACCTACTAAGACCCCACAGCATATAGCTACCCAAATTCAATCACACTCCATGCAGCGGTTATTGAGATTACGCAGCTATAAAAACGCCAATAGATAAACACACTGACATCGCATTTTCCATTCTCGCTAAGGATATACGGTGTCGAAATGTCAATTAAAATCCATTCAATAGCTTCCACGTTACACAATACAGAACGATCTAAATAATCATTATACATTCTTTTTCAAGTTTATAGCAGCACTACCGACTACAACCCCACAGCCTATAGCTACCCAAATCTCATCACACTCCAAGCAGCGGTTACTGAAAATACGCAGCTAGAACAGACACACAGACAGAGAGACAGACCGACGACCTATCGGTGTGGGAAGTAAAAGACAGTAACAGTAAAACAGACTCTTGGTTTGATATATGATGTTTAACAAAAACTGTTCGTCACTCAATCCATTTAAATGTAAAAATGTAACATATACCAAAAAAACTGTGATGAATGATAAAGTACGACGAATATAACGTTAACAGCATGAAACTTGAAAGGTCAGAATCATAACCTATCTTTCAACGAGCACATAAGTCAGATGACTATTCGGCTTCTAAATATTAGGATTTTGTACTAGAAATTGGTAATTCCATACCGGTTCATCGAAAGGCTTTGAAATATATCCTTCAAGTGTAATGGATACTACTCTGAGAGGGATTTAGCCATAACGATGTGTTATCTTTCTTCAACGTCAATCCTCTGCGTATAAGACGTAACACTTTTGCTCTCTTGTTTTGGTTTTACACCATGAAATTGCCTGCCTGGTTTACTAAATCAATTAATGAACTTTAATATACCTATACAAGCTACTTTTTATTGTTCTACATGTCATACAAATGTAATGAAGAATTTCCCTGTTCATATTATCTGCACATTATTAAACTCTATACGTGATACTTGTATCATTAGCTGTTATAGCTACGTTTAGGTGTTCTGCGACTAGTAAACTATTTAGTACCTATCTAGTGTATTAATTTATAACACAGCAGCCACTCATTTCTGTAGCATTAGGTGCAACCTGTTGGGAATAAACTATTATTATTGCTATTATCATTATTCTGTAAACCTAAAACGCTTCCTCGTAATACGAAATAATAATCACCTAATATAAGTTTTGTAACAGATTTTATAGAACCAATGTGAGTAGCGTGCAAATCAAGTGAAATGTTCGTTTGGCTCATTGACAATGCACATCTCGATTTCGTCATCGCAAATTCCCATCGCATAATGCACACAAAACAACCTGAAAGAACGCAGTACGCAGTAATTACAATGTATGTTTATGTCAACGTATTAGTATGTACATGCAGCAAAATATACATTTGAATAAAGTCACGCAAAACAAGCGAAAACCCCGGTAGACAATTTTAGTGACCTACTACTGTGCGACTGTGATGAAAAGTGGAAGTTAAAATTTATAAACAGAATAGGGAGCTTTTGAACTACTCAAAATAGCGTCGAAATTAACGAACGAAAAATCGTTAGCGTTATTTACGATAGTGCTAACTACTGCTAGACAAGGACGACTTTTTGGACCAGTAAAAATAACTACATTTTTCGTTATTTGACACTTTAATTGTTGTGTTCGGGATAACTCACTATCCTCATTATATTATTGATTGATTGATATTTCAAAATATCATCGGAAGAGTTAAGTCGTTCATTTTTCTTTTCCCACAATAAGGTTGACTACCATACAATATTTGAGGTTAAGTATGGATGGAAGCAGGGAAGGTGGAACTTCAAAACATAGAATTGTACAATCTTCTGTCTTGTGCAAAACATTGTATTTTCCATGTCAACAATAACGGCAAAAAGTTTTCTCGTTATTCACCATAAATAACAGACCTTCGTTATCGTTATTGAGAATCTATTTCTTATCACGCCGCATGCTCAAAATAAGGATAGCAACGAAATTCGTAATTTTTAAAACTCTCCAGTACCTCCAATTTGTCAATGCTCACACGTGGTTGACACCTTCGATAGTATTTAGATATACTATGTACATGAATGCTCATAAATTGGGTCGTAGAATTTTTGCATAACATCATAAAATCTTTTATTTACAGCCAAAGGAGCTGAGCCATTCTAAACCTAGGTATTGGACACTTTACAATTCTCTTAGAAATGCATAAAGAGCAACCAATCATGGGTTTGAAAACAATGATTAAATTATTATAACATCAACAATGAATAGTTGTACTGGTGCATTTCTTTACTCTCTGCATCATTTTGTTTACTAATAATTTCATTTTAAAGTTTAAAAACAGAATGAAGACTTAGCCAATCAGAGTGAAACGCGCCATACTTCAGCAGTGCATTGTTTAAATTGTTCAAACTACTTTTTGTGATTTGTCTTCCGTCAAGAAAAAATTCTGTAAGGGAAAGCTTTTGTTTTGTGAATTGTCTTGTTGGTTGTCAAGTAAAGTTAAAACCTCACCTTATAATAAATAAATCTCCTCTCTCGAATCGAAGCTTTTTGTGTCTTTAGTTATTGTGCGGTGAATGATAAATTCCAAAAATTTGAAAAGTACACATCATTTTCGTATTAGTGGATACTCACCGCACGCTGCACTTACTGCCGCATTATCTCTACCTGGTAAACACAAACCTTTCAACCAGGTATCAACCACAGTAAAGTCTACTTCGAGTCATTTCTATAATACTTTGGGGAACTCTGCCCTGATACTTGACCTCCATGCTATTTCTTGTTCCTTCCCTCGATTTTCGCTCCTTCTCTTTGATTTATCTAGTTTCTAGTTTACCAGACAAGATGTCAAATAGACTGAATAGCCAAAAAATCAATATTATACGGACCACTTACTAACAAAGATTAGAAAATTTACACACAAAAAATGTTTAGTTCTTCATCATCATAGTCACAATGTCTTAACAGACATGTTGTGAACTCGTAAAATACATTAAGTCGGAGAGTATTTCCGACACGAATATTATCAATAGTTTTTAAAACTGTAGCTCGCCATCGTTCGTGATTTACTGTTAGTTCAGTGGCGCTCTTAATACTCATATCCAGCAACTGTTTCGTCGTATCCACCCAGCGTGTAGGGGAACGGCCACGGCGACGCCCACTCGGGGTACGACGCTGAACTACAAACTCCTTATTATCGCTTCTGTGAATATGTCCGAAGAATTTAAGCATCCTCGTCGACACAAGGGAGGATAGTCCCTTTGGATTACCGAGCTCATCCAGTATGAAAATGTTAGTTCGATGGGCGGTATAAAGGTGCGTTTAGATTTGAGCACGCACGCACTGAGCATATGCGCACAGCATTCGTTCATGCTCGCCGGTATTGTTTAAACCGAAATTCCTTTTCTGGTGAATGGGTTGATCCACTTATTCGTGAACGTGCAGTTGTCATCAAGAAAACAGCGATGAACCACCAAAAAATTATTGTGATTTATTAGTTTAATTAAGAAGAAGAACTGTCGAAAACGTCATCGTTGGTGGCAAATGCAAATTTTTAGAAAACGACATGTTTCACTAAACATTCTGGTGTCTAGATTAGCTATGATCATTTCAAAAATTTTACAAGGATTACCAAAATCGATTTTGATTTTTTGCTAAATTTAATAACGCAAAAAAATTATAAAAAAGGATACAAATCTTAGAAGAGCAACATCTCCAAGAGAACGCTTAGCCCTCGCTTAAATGGTCCTAGTAGACTCTTCATCTTTTTCTGAGCTTCATTAATGTCTAGATGTTTTCTTGCCATGCGTCATTTTTTGTTTGTTTTGAAATAGCACTGAGGATCCGTTACATCCCATAAAATGGACAGCTTTTCGTGTTCCTGAATCAATAGTAATGATAAATCGTTGGACCATTCCATGATACAGCAAAGAAAATAACCCCATGCACTATCACAACAAAATAATGAGTAAAAGTATTTCAACGTATGCGCGCAAGAACCGAAGTCTCGTTTAAATCGAAAAAAAAAAGAGGAGAACATAAGAGATTGAACCAGCGACATTTTGGTGGCTTTAGTGACGTTATGTTCAGTTCTTACAGGTTTTTTAATTCGTATACATAAACAAACACATATAGGAGTAATTGTAAGGAGACTCAAAAGTATTCCAATGACGCCAACCCCACGGAACCAACACTGAAAAAACTGAAAGTCTAAGCACTAGAAAGCTCCTAGTCGAACCTACCAGACCTCTCGACGAAAGTAGGTCCAACCATCTTGCTGAATATATTGCCTGCTCCCCGAACTCTGTCATGTCGAATATCTGAGCCCTGAGGTTGCGGTACACAGCTGACAGCATTTCTGTGCCCAGGTTATGGAACGCTGTCGTCCTCCTCCCACCATCTGGAGCAGATGAGGTCCCCTACCAATGTCATGAGTGGCAAATGTCTATTCAGTCGGCAATAGCGCCCCATACACGAGCGGATAATCCGTCATATCCACAGGTCATATCCAATGCGTGGCGAATAAAATTCGTACAGTTCTCCGCCCGTCAATGGTTAACCACGAGCCAGTTATGGCGCAATAAGAATTTCTCACATATTTTTTGCCGGTCTTGACTTGTGCTCCAAATCTGCCGTTAGTGTGCCCATAGGATCGCGCGAACATTGTATAAAAATACTGTTTGTTTGTTTACATCATGGCTGACTGGACAAGGGAAATTTTAAGCAACTTCATCGAATTTATATAGGAGTCGTACTTGTTTATGGCAAATTAAAGCTAAAGAATATAGAACAAGGACTTGAAAAATCAGACATACGACGAGTTGGTAGCCCCACTTCCCGAATGCTAATCATGCTTTTGTAACAAAAAAAATACAAAATATTCGAGCTCTATTCCGGAAAGAGGCAAATAAAGTGAAAGACTCTAAAAGAAGTGGCACCGCTTCCGAAGACGTATATGTACCTACACTTTGGTGGTGAATATTTGGACAGTCCGCACTCAGATCTCTTGGGTGGCCTAAAATACTGCGAGCCAGAACATATCTGTCTAAAATGTAAAGATTTAAGTGCACTAACGAACGAATTTGATCCGTCGAATCATTCACGAAGACCTGACCTGCGTGCTTGGTATTTTGGTTAGTGTACGATGAAAGATTTGGTTCGTCCGATCTGGATCTGGCGAATCAAATCTTCATATCCGATGTGTACAAGTAATCCGCTCGTGTATGGGGCGCCCATGGCCAGTGAGAACCCCCACCACAGGCTTGAGCGTCTCTCTGTCTTTATTCAGAAGCCATAGAGTTCGGCCCTTATCAGGGCCCACTATAAATCTTTTAGCTCGCCTGCGGTCATGTCCATCTAACCAGACTTTCGCCAGTTCCTTGTAAGTCCAGTCGTCTAGAACAACATTGACCTGTCGTCTGCTAATTCCAAGCATCCAAGGTCCGCTCTCTCGTTGCCCGTTACACCAATGTGTCCAGGGACCCACAACAGTTAGTAATATTGGAATGGTAAATTTCTGTAGTGGAAAAGAACCCTCATATTTCAAGACGTGAGAGAGCGTGAGAATGCTGACCACATATTCATATCGCAACATATTTGTTGTTATTTTTGTCCAGAAACGAGGTGTTTAGTATGCAAGAAACAAAACTTATTTTATAACTCTAAGCTGTACTTTACCTCAAATTCAATTATATTTATGATTGCCGTACTTCTCCGCTTATTAATTGGCACCATTCCTAATCATACTAACTTGGGATCGTATGAAGTGGCAGACAACTTTTTCCTCTGAACTGACAGATATGGTAACAGGCTGAACCGACTTGAAGTACCCAAGCCGCGCATAGTATACCGGTGTCGGTACCGCTTACGCAATAGTACCGTACTCGTATATGGTTTTAATTTGATACCACTAATTTATTTGATTAGATTGCGTTCTAATTCCGAAAGAACCGACCGTAATTGCTCTGCGATTCAAGAATGGCGTTACCAACTGCGATGTTTTTTGCCTGAACAGTTTGTGCTGTATTACTTTTCTGCTACTTGTTGACAAGGGCACCCATACACCAAAAGCCAAATAGCCTTATGGTTTTTTTATCTTTCTGCAATTTTATAGAGCAAGGTACAGATCAAAGGTCAGTAGGAGTCATTTTTTTATTTCTGCCATAGCGGAGCAGTTATCAGCAAAGATCACAGCACTTAAATCCCTTCAAATCTATTGTCCACTGAGACATACAATCAGAACTAGTTATTGTAGTTCTCCAGCAAGTGAACTTATAGTAGTCTATTTAGACCTGGTAATCTAATAAGATTTTATAGTTCGGAGATACAGGGTGTCCCACGACGACTAAGACAAGCAATATATCGGAACTGGGCAGTAGTAGAGGATTATAATTTTGGAGGTGTAGATTAGAGCAAATATAGTATCTTTTCTTATTATAGTGTCACCCAATGAGGTATTTGTTTTTGGTCAGTGCCGTCCGATTCAAAATTTTTAATGGGACACCCTGTAAATTTGTGACTTTTTGTACTTGTACATGCCGTGTATACTGCATGTATGCTGAAATTTTCCAATAGTTGCTGAGGAAGAGAACCATCAAAGAGCAAGCGAAAAAAAGTAGCATTGAGAGCTCCGCGGAGCTTATAGTAACCCTCCTCAAAATATCTGTATCTGCACCTTGGAGGCAAAAGATACTATGTCCAAATCTTAAACGAGACATTAATATGTGTGTCATATCAAGATTACTTAGCGTAGATAAATCACTATACAATGAAAATAAAGCACAAGTGTCATTTTGGTTCAACAGTCATGTTCAAATTTCAAATGACATTAAAATAATTACTAGTTCAACTGCTTTCTTGCACATTTAAGAAAATGTAGCCACATTTCCTCCAAGGTACAGATGTTTATCGGCATAATGTAGCATCATTTCTTGTATAATTTCGAAAACAAAAAATGAAGTCAAGTTGATTCACTCAGTACTTTTCACACATTACGGTGATACCAGTTTATTGTTTTCCCATAGCATGAAACTATAGTCTGAGATCCCCTTGTAACCAAATCATCGACCGCCCTACCAAAAAAGTGGGTTATGCCGTTAGGTCTTCATTTCACAGGTCAATGGATAGCCTATAAATACAAAAAAAATTGAGTTTAATGACCCACCACCCCCCAACTGCCCCAATTTCTCCCCCACCAAAAAGAGTATGTTATGATCACGAAACCCCTAATACGCCTAAAAACGATGTTTGAGCTGTTTCTATATTTTTAGTTTTTTTTTATTATTGCTGCGCCACCACTGACACGATTTCTAAAATCCATAAACGTTTTCCATCCTCGCCACGTTAATAATGCCACAGTATTATCGCATTTCATTAAACTCAATCCAATAGTTTCCACATTACACAATACAGAACGATCTAAAGCAATATTCGTATGTATACGTCAGAAAATGTTGTCACTTGGTTTCTGTAATAGGCAAGACAATGTTTGGATGGACCTTAAAAAGTGTATTATGACGCTAGGTCTTTCTTTCACAGGTCAATGGATAGCCAATTATGAATATAACAAATTTTTGAGTTTTACAACCCCTCACCCCCCAACCACCCCAATTTCACCTCCAGCCAAAAAAAGTAGAAAATGATCAGGAACCCCTAAGACGCCTAAAAATGAAGTTTTTTTTGATACCTTTAGTTTTTTTATTGTTGCTGCGCCGCCACTGACACGATGTCTAAAAGTCATAAACGTTTTCCACCCTAGCAGCGATAATAATACTGTGTAAAGAGTTTCATTAAAATCAATCCAATCGTTTCCTAGTTACAAAATACAGAACGATCAGAAGCAATACTCGCATGTATAGGTACATAAGAAAATTCTAAGTCCCCTGGTTTCTTAATAGGCAGGGGCAAAACAAAAAGTAGAAAATGATCAGGAACCACTAAAACGCCTAGTATCAAAGTTTGAGGAATATTTAAATACTTGGCTTTGGCAATTACTCCGCTCTTTTCTGTTGTACTCGGCTGTGTTAGTCGTTTGCTATTATTTCCCGCTGTTATCTGCCTGCTTTCTGTCGTTTTGAATTAGTTTTGACTCTATGCGGTTGTGTTTGGTCGTTTTCTACCGTTTACAGTTGTTATGTGCTTGCTTTCTGTTGTTTTTAGCTGTTTTCTGTTTTTTTGAGCTAGTTTTGACTCTATTCGGTTGCATTTGGTCGTTTTCTACCGTTTACAGCTGTTATCTTCTTGCTTTGTGTTATTTTTGCTTGTTTTCTGCTCTTTTCTATTGTACTCGGCTGTGTTTACTCGTTTTCTATTGTTTAGCGCTGTTATCTGCTTGCTTTCTGTTGTTATGGGCTGTTTTCTGTTCTATTCGGTTATATTTGGTGGTTTTATATCGTTTGCAGTTGTTATCTGCTTGTTTTATCTTGTTTTTAGCTGTTTTCTGCTCTTTTCTGTTGTATTCGGCTGTGTTTAGTCGTTTTCTGTTGTTTCCCGCTGTTATCTACTTGCTTCTTGTCGTTTTGAGCTAGTTTTGACTCTATTCGGTTGTATTTGGTCATTTTCTACCGTTTACAGCTGCTATCTGCTCGCGTTTTTGGTTGTTTTCTGCTCTTTTCTGTTGTATTCGGCTGTGGTTAGTCGTTTTCTGTTGTTTAGCGCTGTTATCTGCTTGGTTTCTGTTGTTATGCGCTGTTTTCTGTTCTATTGGGTTGTATTTGGTGGTTTTCTATCGTTTGCAGTTGTTATCTGCTTGCTTTGTGTTGTTTTTAGCTGTTTTCTGCTCTTTTCTGTTATACTCGGCTGTGTTAGTCATTTGCTATTGTTTCCCGCTGTTATCTGCCTGCTTTCTGTCGTTTTGAATTAGTTTTGACTCTATTCGGTTGTATTTGGTCGTTTTCTACCGTTTACAGTTGTTATCTGCTTGCTTTCTGTCGTTTTTAGCTGTTTTCTGTTCTTTTCTGTCGTATTCGACTATTTTTATTAGCTTTATATTGTTTCCCACTGTTATCTGCTTGCTTTCTGTCGTTTTGAGCTAGTTTTGGCTCTATTCGGTTGTATTTGGTCGTTTTCTACCGTTTACAGCTTTTATCTGCTTGCTTTCGGTTGTTTTGAGCTGTTTTCTGTTCTTTTCTGTTGTATTCGGCTGTGGTTAGTCGTTTTCTGTTGTTTAGCGCTGTTATCTGCTTGGTTTCTGTTGTTATGCGCTGTTTTCTGTTCTATTCGGTTGTATTTAGTGATTTTCTATCGTTTACAGTTGTTATCTGCTTGCTTTGTGTTGTTTTTAGCTGTTTTCTGCTCTTTTCTGTTGTACTCGGCTGTGTTAGTCGTTTGCTATTATTTCCCGCTGTATCTGCCTGCTTTCTCCGCCGCTCATGCACCGATTTTCAAAATTATAGGAACATTACCTACTATGACCCCACAGTATATCGCTGCCCAAATTTCATCACAACATGCAGCAGTTACTGAGATTACGTTGCTGGAATAACGCGTACAGACAGACCGACAAACATACAGACCAACAGATAGACAGACCGACAGACAGACAGACCAACCGAAATGAGTGAAGTGAATTTTCATTATATAGACATCATAAAACGCCCAAAATGTGTATTATCTCAAAATCGAAACTTTTCGCGATCGCAATAATACTCCCCTCACCTATCGGTGTGGGAAGTAAAATGTTGCCCTTTCGATGCTATTATTAAGCCATACATGTTATTTCTTGAGAAAACCACATTTATAGCAATCCGAGTTTATATCAATGGAAACTTGAACGTATCGGCCAAGTAAACGATAAGAAAAACGGTCATAGCTTTGTCTGTGTCCAAATCTCCCGATATAAAATTCACTTCCGCATAAGCGGTAGTAGTTAAAGTTGTCGCTTCACCATTTCTTGGCGTCGTTTCAACAGCTAAATCTATTCGCTGTGTCAGTTAGAATTTAAACTGACTGATCCCGTAAAGTACGTAGCGTTTACCACAACTTACTAGAAAGCCCGCTATTCTACAGGGTTATTCACGTTATTCGACACGGAGCATTATGGCTAAAGTATTTGATAAAAAAGAAAATAATAATTTGGGATGGATAGAGACCCATAAAGGCTACATTTTAAAAATATTTTGATGTTATACAGGGCGTCCCAAAAATACGAAATGTATCAAAGTTATGTTTTTTTAAATGGAACACCCCATATATTATTGCATATTCAGATTCCTTGGTGAATTTTAGTGTGACTTAATGTATTATACATGGTACCTAAAGTGAACCGTTAATGTGTAAACCACCATTTTCGGTATAAGTAGATACCGGGAAAAAGTTGAATATCGCAGAGGTTACAAAATATGGAAGGCTGTGACTTTGCCGTATCACTAAGCATAAAATGCATCAGCTTTGATGAGACTGTCAAATTTAAATTACGTTTATGTTTGGAGAAATCGGTCGATGAATTAAGGAAACTTCGATCAGCGATAACTTGATTATTTCAAATGGGGATGCCTAATTTTTTTTATACGGTTAAACGTAGAATTTGATAAGCTTTCTAATGATGTAAGGTTGTGAATATCAATCTCTGGTAGTTTTCATTTAATTTTAAATTTTCAAACAAATCGGCGATTTTCAATTTTCCTACCTATAAGCAACGTAGCAGGCCATGAAATATAAACAAAAATCTGTTCAGGTAGAAGAAAACAACTAACTTAGCAGAAAAATACACACTAACTAGACTAAAGGGACAAGATTATAAAAATTCCTTACAACAAATCAACTCTCCCAGAAACAACTGCGATAACATCTGTAAGGTCAAAGAGAAGCTGGAGTATGGCAGTAATATATATTTTTACTGTCTACTGGCTACCGCAATTTACTAGAGGTTAAAAATTTCCAATGCAATCAAAAACCCTCATATGAAACAGAAACAACCAGCGACTGTTGCTCCAGCACGCAACTATCAATCATATGTAATGGTGTAAAAAAGTACTAATTTGCATCGAAGTCGATACCTCTGACTGGAGCCCTTCTATTTTTCAATATCTATTAGCAATATTGCAAAAAAGGAATACTGACGGATCAGATTTATATTTTCTGCCATTTAAGTTATGTTTTATAATATGAACAAATTTTAATTCATTCTTCATTTTCTGCGACCTTGCTAATAGGTACTGAAGAATTTTCAGAACTCCAGTCAGAGGTACTTTTGACTTGAGTTTTGACAGAATTGCATACTTTTTTTATGTCATTAAATGTGAAATTTTATTATGAAAATATGAAAATAATAAACTGCTTATAACATTCTCTAGTAGTTTTTACTTTATTTCAAAATTTTTAACGGCTTTGGAAATTGCCAATCTCTAGTACATTGCAGTAGCTAGTAGGCCGTGAAAAAATCCATTTCTGCCATACTTCAGCTTCTCTTTGACCAAAGATACGTTACCGCCGTTGTATCTGGTTAGACTTTGTTTGTTGTGAGTAATTTTTATAATCTTGTCCCTTTAGTCTAGTTCGCGTGTATTTTTCAGCTAAGTTAGTTGTTTTATTCTACCTGAACAGGTTTTTGTTTATATTTCAAGGCCTGCTACGTTGGTTATAGGTAGGCAAATTGAAAAACGCCGATTTGTTTGAAAATTTAAAATTAAATGAAAACTACCAGAGATTGATATGCATAACCTTATATCATTAGAAAGGCTATCAAATTCTACTTTTAACCGTATAAAAAAAGTTAGGCATTCCCATTTGAAAAAATCAAGTTATCGCTGATCGAAGTTTCCTTAATTCATCGACCGATTTCTCCAAGCACAAACGTAATTTAAATTTGACAGTCTCATCAAAGCTGATGCATTTTATGCTTAGTAATACGGCAAAGTCACAGCCTTCCATATTTTGTAATCTCTGCGATATTCAAGTTTTTCCTGATATCTACTTATACCGAAAATGGTGATTTACACATTAACGGTTCGCTTTAGGTACCATGTATGATACATAAAGTCACACTAGAATTCACCAAGGAATCTGAATATGCAATAATATATGGGGTGTTCCATTTAAAAAAACATAACTTTGACACATTTCATGTTTTTGGGACACCCTGTATAACATGAAAATATTTTTAAAATGTAGCCTTTATGGGTCTCTAACCATCCCAAACTATTATTTTCTTTTTTATCAAATACTTTAGCCATAATGCTCCGTGTCGAATAACGTGAATAACCCTGTATATCCCAGTGTCCCGGGAACAGTTATGAGACTTTACGAGTCTCTCGAGGATGTACTCACTTTTGACTTTTTTGGTTTAATCTCGCATCCAGATATTTGTTTTGCTAGCTGTCACAGATTTACTGTGATTGCGTCGAAGCATTTTTCCATGGCAAAAAGATACGCAGAGGATTTCTCCTCTAGATATGTCTATAGAACATGTATTACTAAAAGGGAAAGAAGCCTGATTCAAAAATATAAAGATTGGTTTAGAATAGAATAACTGAAATAAAGAATTCAAGTAGATTGACTGAACACTTGCTACTCATTTATCCCGAACAACTACGAAATTTAGTTGAGTAATAAATGGTTTTATGATATCAGACGTCTATTTATCGTCTATATCTTTCCGCGTAATCTTGACTACCCTATGGCCCGATTTTATCAACACACTTATTTAACAAAGACTTTGACAAAGCTTTTTTATTGGATATTGTTTAGCAAACGCTTTCTACTGGGTATTGCGGGCTATGTTAATAAGTACCATCCAATAGTATTTTATCAATATTGGAAACAAAACGTCAAAGCTGGATGTCACCTTTATCAAAAATATTTTAGAATTCATGGACCAAAATCATAGCAGAAAATCAGAACAAAGCGATTGATTTGCAAATTAACGCTAGATTTTTAATGTTTATCTTATAATTATGGTATAATTACCAATTGCAATTGCAGTCAGATTGAGCATACACTGGATGCATGTGTGTTATAGACCTTCTTATAGAAATATTCACAGAGGATGTAAAGATTGTAATGGCGCTACGTAAAAGGCACCGTAGCGCAGAAACACATTTATATAAAGCACCTTATTCACTTTCTGACTATACAAAAGGTTTCTAGTTTAGGAAAAATAAGGTTATACGTTATACTTTTGCCTTTTGCCAGATCGCAAGCTTTGCTGTTAAGGTTAAGAGGGATAGGCAACCAGTAATGCATACTTGTTAAATTGTATGTGTCTGCGAAATGCAATAAAATGTTACTTTTACCCCTTTTACTTCCCACACCGATAGGTGAGGGGAGTATTGTAATCGCGAAAATTTTCGATTTTGAGATAACATGTTTTTTGTGCGTTTTGTGATGTCTACATAACGAAAATCCACGTCACTCATTTCCGTCGGTCTGTCTGTCTGTCGGTCTGTCGGTCTGTCGGTCTGTCGGTCTGTCGGTCTGTCGGTCTGTCGGTCTGTCGGTCTGTCTGTCTGTGCGCGTTTTTCTAGCCTCGTAATCTCAGTAACCGCTGTATGGATTTTGATGAAATTTGAGCAGCAATATGCTGTGAGGTCGTAGTAGGTAATGCTGCTACAATTTTGAAAATCGGTGTATTGGCGGCGGAGCAATTGGCGAAAAACGAAAAATTTCAAATATTCCCCAAACTTCGTTTTTAGGCGTTTTATGTGTTCCTGATCATTTTCTACTTTTTTGTGTGGGGGTGAAAATTGGGGTGGTTGGGGGTTGGGGGTTGTAAAATTGAAAAATTTGTTGTACTCATAATAGACTGCCCACTGACCTGTGAAGGAAGACCTAGCGACATAAATAACTTTTTTAGGTCTACCTGAACATTGCCTTATGCCTATTACAGAAAACAAAGGACTTAGAATTTTCTCCGATGTATGACATACGAGTATTGCTTTAGATGGTTCTGTATTTTATAATGTGGAAACTACTGCATTGATTTTAACGAAATTTCGGCACAGTATTACTACTTTGGCAACGATGGAAAACGCGTATGATTTTTAGAAATCGTGTCAGTGGCGGCGCAGCAATATTAAGAAAACTAAAAATATGAAAACAGCTCAAACTTCGTTTTTAGACGTTTTAGGGGTTTCTGATCATTTTATACTTTTTTTTGGGTGGGGGTGAATTTAGGGTGGTTGAGGGGGGGAGTTGATATGCGAATGAAAAACCTAGCGGCATGATGCACTTTTTAGGTCCATCTGAACGTTGCATGCTTATTATAGAACCCACGGGACTTTGTGATGTATACATACAAATATTGTTTTAGGTCGTTCTAGATTGCGTAACGCGAAAATTGTTCAATTGATTTTTAGTGCATATTTCCTGAAGACGCAAGAAACTATTTACGAGGATTCTTGTGTTGGATGTTTTTTTGCGGGCGGGTGGGCGATGATTTAGTTGCAAGGGGATTTCAGACTATAGCTACATGCAACGGGAAATAATAAAATGGTATCATCGTTATGTGTGGGAAGTACTGAGTCAATCAACTTGACTCCATTTTTTACTATAATATAAAGGTATAATGCAGGTATTTGTAATTATTATCGATTGTAAATTATAGTTTCATCAAAATAATGCAACAATTTGAATTTCTTGTCAACATTATAATTACTAACAGTACATTATTTGATCCAGTGATCAAATGTATCGGTTTTGTAGAATCTGATTGGTTGAGATTAGCAATTGCTAAATTCTTTGTTAAACAGAAAAATGCAAGTTTTCACCCATTCAGGATGGAAGATCAGAGCTGAAAAGATACTAGTGAGTTCATAATGGTCGATTATTATATAAAGCATGTCGTTTTTCGCCTTTTTGAGGTAAACTTCAAGAGAAATCAACAATTTTCAGCGAACTTGCGACAGATGCATGTTCTTGAATGGGCTGCTCTGATTGGTCAAAGCATTTGTTAAAATTCCTGTGTTGATAAAGTCGCAAAAGGCTTGCTGATACAACCTGTGTTTCATCCCCTTGGTTTTTGTAACAGGCAAGTCAATGTTCGGATCTTAAAAAATGTACTGTGCCAGTCGGTCATTCATTCCGAGGTCAATAGACAGTATATTATGCATACAACAACTTTTCAGCTGTACAACCCCTCCCCCCCACCCCAATTTCACCCACACCCAAAAGAAAGTAGAAAATGGTCAGGAACTCCTTCAACGCCTAAAAACGAAGTTTGAGGAATATTCAAAATTGTTTTGTTTTTTACCAATTACTCCGTCGCCCATGCACCGATTTTCAAAATTATAGCAGCACGGAAATGAGTGACGTAGATGTTCGTTATGTAGGTGTCATAAAACGCCCAAAACATATATTACCTCAGAATCGAAGCCCAGGGATCGAACCCGAACTACTTTAGTAGGAGGTTGTTGTTGTCTTAACTGTTGATCCATTGTAGAAGACCGCACCGATGAAATTGTAAACAAAATATACTTAGTAATTTTATTACTGGAATTTGTGATCTTATTACAAATATTAAAATCATATTTATATCGATCGTGATGTTAACATGTTAACAACAGATGTTATGTGTACTTTTTGCACTGGTTACACAAATATGATGATATGATGTTTGACAAATTAATGTAAAATCACTTTTTTTCCAAACATTGACACCCTGTATCTTATAAACGAAGCTTTTTGCTCTGACATATCTAAATGAAATGTCCACCTTAAAATCAGTCCTTCTAAAGTCCTGTACTAAAAAGTGGTCCACCTTGAGTATGTCGGACACCTGGTTTATGAATTCTTGGAAGCCAGTACAACTTTGATAGAGTTGATTTTGAAACTTGGAGTTTTCTTTTAAGCGAAGAAGCAACCAGGCATATTTACAATTACCCAATGTTGTTAACCACTTTTGGCAATAGGTTCTCTGTAATTTTCTTCCAAGCGCTTTGTTCAATGATCGGCTTTTAGGTAAAACAATTCTTTTCTTTCGTTAGTGAAGGCATAGTAATCTTTAGAAAAGAAGTAATTCCAGACCTCTCTGTAATTGGGATTTTATTGAAAATTTTGTGGTAGGTTAGAATGAAAAATCTTTTCACCTTTTTGTAATCGATCCAGTGGGGTGAAGTAATACGTTATGCAAAATCAAGCCACCGACATATGCCCTAAGACTGTGTTGGGCTGATTGAAGGGTTTCCTATATTGTTAAATTATTACCAATGATAAATGGGTGTTTAAATATTCTATGTGTCGATGTCGGTCTGCTTTGAAAAGGGTTCAGCGTTTTTATGTTTCTTTAATTTGAAAACTGATTTACACACATGGAAAGTACGAAGTCCATCTTCTTGCCTCCATTGTTTTAAGTAGGCAGTTATTGGTATAACTGGCTAAAAATCATTAAAATCAATATGCGTTATAATGTAGAGATTTATTTTTTTATTTCTTCAAAAAAAAATTAGCTATACACTATTTGTGTCGGCTGTTGATCTTGGTTTATTCCAAAAAAGGTTGGTTCAAAGTTTTAGCTTTTAGCAATTAATTTTTGATTATTGTATAAAAAATAGAATGCCATACACAATTTCACCTCATAGCATCTTGGTCTTTAATATAAGAGTTTTTGTATAGTAAGGTAGTGTTTATCAAAGATGTGAGGTTAATAAAAAGTTAAATTCACGTATACAACTAGTTCAAAGTCGACATCCGTAAGCTGATGTACCCTAAAATGATCCAGATGTTAAAAAACGTACAGTAATCAAACCAAAAGCTTGTGCCCTAAATCAATTATCTCATTAAAAATGACGGAAGATTTAATCAGGATGACCACAGACCTGATCGTCGTTGCCAGAGACTGTAGTTTCTAAAGTGTCAAGTGTTAATTCAAAAAGGTTCAAGTTAATTTGCCAACTCGTCAATTGTGAACTGAAATTGGCAGGTATAAATTACACCTATGCCAAATAATTTTCTGAACGCTTTATTACTATGCAGAAAATTAAGTTTGATATATTTAAAAGTCTTGGTGCCGCTAATAACTCTTTTATACCAACCAATTAAATAACGAAAAATGCGAAAAAATACTCAAATTTCGACTCTAGATGTTTTTCAGATCATTTTCCGAAATTTTTTGGAGGGGATGAAATTGAGGCGAGATGGTGAGGGGTGTTGGGTTAACTAGTGAATCTGCCGAAGTGGAGTCTCTTACCAAAACATGAGTTTATATCTGTTGAAAATTACAGGCCTCTGTCCGTCTGTCCCAAAGTCCGTAGTTAATAACTGTTGTGACTGGAGTAGTAATGTCATATTTTCACCGTTAGTTCACGTAAACAGGTAACAGCAGTTTTTGCCACTGCAACAAAATGCAGGTCAAGGTGTGTTTATATGTACATATTTTTCGTTCTTCTTCGACATTGCATTTACAGCTTTGTTCCAAATACGGTAACACAGAAGACCTCATTTTTGATGCATATGAATCAGAAATGATGTTTTCATTTTTATTTTTCTTCCTGTTTATAGTAGAATACCAAAACAAGTAAAGTGTCCTACAGTATTTGGATTTCCCGAACTCAAAAAAGGTATAACGATATACTTTTTAAAAAACATTGTTAATCGGAGCTTTCTAACAAGAAAAACTGTGGGTATAGATCAGATCAGTTTTTTTTGCAGGCGTTTTTTCAACATACATATTAACAATCCAGAATATCATTAATGGCCATGAATAAATAATAAACAAAGAAATAATTCTTTATTTTACAATTACATGGTGTGACAGAATGGAGCTTAATTACTCTAGCAAAGTTTGGCTAATCTGTTGGTCTTATACTTAATCAAAAAGATGCAATTGATGTTTATATAATGAATCCACAGAAGACGTGCAAAGTAAAAAACTAAGATTACTTAAAACAAGCTTTATTGAATAAAATAAGTGAACAAAGTGAAAATAAAGGAAAATAGGTATGAGACTAATAGAGTAATGAACCAGAAAAATTACATACAGCTGTGACTGGATAGGGCTATATAACTTAGTTACATTGTAGCTTTAAGAGAAGCTAAGAAAAGCTTTACTTCCGAGGTAAGTTTTGATACCTAAATGTGTAAGGATGCGAGCGTGTTAGCTTGTGATGTATTTTTTTACACGAGAATTTGGAAATTACATAGCTATACAAATAACGGTTCGATAAGTTATCCACTTCTCTAAAGTATAATCACCAACTGATTGTCAAAATTGTACAAAAATTATTTTTCTGGTTTACCTGCAGCAATTTTCTCGTCATGTATAGTATTTTAAATTTCTTAGGAGGGTTGATCGCCATATAAAGATCAGTTTTTGTTTTAAATAACTCCACAGACATTATTTAGATATGCAATGGTGCCCCATCATGCAAAAAACTCAGCTTTCATGTGAACGTATCAGGGTTGGACATTAAAAATGTTGAGAGAGTAACCCTCGTATTAAAAACATTATCTTCACAAAAACTTTACTGCAGCATTTACTGTATAACTTATTTTATAATGGTATTGAATATGGCCGCTCACCAATATCTAAATAAATAGATTTTCTATGTATTTACTTTTGTTCTAGGTATTTTCAAAGTAATTTCGTAAATTCAGCTAGTGCATGAAATAAATAAAGGAGGAGGAGGTAAAGGAACATTCTCACACTAAGGAATAGATTTATATGTATTTCTTTCATAATTATTTAATAAAAAGTGAGTAGCAATAGTCTTGAACGATTTTTGTTACAGATTATTAAAATATTTAAATTGGAAGTCGTTCGTTGATACCAAAGAGTTATGTAAATTTAAATGATTTTTTTTAATCATCTGATGTTAATTTTAACTCTAATGTTGGATGAATGTTGAATACTGGTGACTAATAAATAGGGCATTCAATTTAAAGTAACAAAATTATGAGGTGAAACCTAAAAGAGGTACAGCTGATAATATTGCTGTTGGCAGTTTTGGATTCTGCATGTTCCAAAAAGACCCCAGGTATTGAATTTCATCGTTCCACTTGTGGCAGTTTTGGAGATATTTAAGCACTCCGATACTTTTTACTAACCCGGTATAGCTTCACTGCTTCAATATAAGCTCACGTGATTTATATTTTTAAATTAGTCCACCAATTTATACATAGGGTGGAATTCTATTGTTAATGCAACTCAAGTCACTCTTAACCATTTCTTAAAATGAAAAATTTAAATGAAACATTGCAATTAAATCATTTACTTCATAATTGACCCCAACCCTATGTATTCTCAAAATCTAAACTAAATCTAAACGTTATTGTCAAGCAAATAAATAACAGTGTTCCCCAGTAAAATCAAAAAAAGAACAAACTTGACAAATAAATTAACTCTGTGCAGGCTACTGCTGACCTATGAGTTCATTCAACCCGACATCATAGAAAATAATTACTAATTAGATTCAGATTTAGACAATAGACGTCGGCATTGAACACATCGATTATTGTTAGTAGCAATGCATACCGCGTTCCACCAAAAAGAAATACCATCTGAAATAGGAGAGATTATTATGTCTACCAGAATCTTATTTCACAGCTATTGGTTTTGACGTATGTGGCCAGTGTCGTACGTACAAACATAACGGGGATTAAATGGCTCGCTTATTTGGAAAACCGCACATGTCCATAAATTTGACATTTCGACCTTTTCAGCTTAACATGTTCTTGTAAGGATACAAACATTTTAGTAGAAACCCCATTTGTCGTAACCACACAGCGCGTGCAGTCAGCGAATGTCTAAAGTATGCATTTATTTGAGAAACCTCACAAGTCAGATCACTAAACGGATAAAACGATTTGCAAAAAAAGTTGTGCATTTATTTGAGAAACCCCACGTGTCCAACGCCAATTCTTTTCACAACATCGGAAGGTTTTTCACTTTATTTTGTTAGAAACGTGACACCAGATACACATACCTTATGTTGGAGTAGTTATCTTTATAGATCTTCAAGACATTTTCGAATAAAACAGTTTTTTCAGATTTCCTCAAAATAGTGATTTTGGCACATGTGGGGATTCTGAAATAATCGATTCAAATGCTAAAGACAACTAGACACAATTTTACCAATGACGGCTTCTTATTTTTCGGACAGAAAATCCGAAATCGAGATTACTTTTTTTATATAGGGTGTCCCACGACGATTAAGACAAGCAATATATCGGAGCTGGACAGTAGTAGCGAATTATAATTTTGGGGGTGTAAATTAGAGCAAGTATAGTATATCTTTCCTTTATATTGCGTCACTCAATGAGGTATTTGTTTTTGGTCACGTGACGTCCGATTCAAAATTTTTAATGGGACACCTTGCATATTTGTGACTTTTTGTGTTCCTCCCGATAAAACAATTTCAACAAACTAGCACACTTGGGATCTAAAGTGATTAATTCAAGAGCTACAGGTGCTTAAAGGATGGTAACACAGCAAGGTATACTTTGTTTAAGTCCCTAGAGGTAATCGTTTTCGAGATAACCTTTATTTGAAGTTTCCCAATTAGTTGTAAATTGTGATCGAAAGAATTATGGATATACTCGAACGAATTAGTATTAGATGAAAAAACACACTGCAAACATATCCAACTTTAAAATATTTGGTGTTGATGTTTCAGAATACTTCTAGGGACTTGAACAAAGTATAAGTTTTTCACATAAAACATATTGTGGAAACCATTTCTTTAATACTAACATTGACGCACCAAATCGGAAAAAAGTTTTGATAATTTGAATGAGTTTGTTGAATTTGGATTTCTCGCCTTAAAAAAAACCTCGATGCGTCATTTTAGATCGTTGTGCCATTTTATTGCGGAATAATTGAGAAAAAACGAAATTAAAACTAAAACTTTGACGTATCCTGAAAACTAATAATTTTAAGGTATCATGTTCTAAAATATCAATGTTCATAAAAATGTGAGGCCTATCACGATTACGAGTAAATGTTATATATATATTTCTTAAGTGCTACAAATATCTGCTATATCTGGGTCAGGCTTACAGCTAGCAGATGGCAATCATCAAAAGTTCAACAATTGAAAGATTAACATATTAGAATTGACTGTGTACCAGCATGAAACAGTTTCGTACCTTAAACAGCCAAATGTTATAAGGATAAAGATAGTAGTAGTAGTAGTTGTTTTATTTGACCATTTTATACAAATCAACGCATTTATGGTAAGTCAAAATAGAGAAAACCTAGAAAGAATACAAAAAACAAACTTATATGTAATTAAGATTAACTTAATATGTATGTATATATAGAGCACAAGTATAGATAATAATTCAGAAAAAGAAAAAAAAAATATATATATATATATATACCTCAGTGAGAACTGTTAATATTGGTGCTCAGATATTCCTGTGTGGAATAGAAACAGTGGTTCAGTAACATCTGCTTGACTTTTTTCTTAAACGTAAGTAAATTGCTTTGACGGTAGTCATGAGGCAGTTTGTTATAAAACCTGATGTCTAAGGAGTTTTGCTTAGAAGTAGTTAGTCGGTATCTTGGTGGCCTTAATGCTTCAGATCCTCTGGTATTATAATTGTGGATATCTGACTGGATGGGGAAATTCTGGGAATTCACATGAATGGCCATTAATGAGTAGTAAATATACAAACAAAGGACTCTTAATACGTGCAAACTTTTAAACATCAGCTGACAGTGGCTATTGTAACGTGCTCCTGTTATAACTCTCAGTGCTTTCTTTTGTAGCTTAAAGGCTCGGATCGCGTGAGAAAAGCCACCCCATATAACAATACCATATACTAGGTGACTGTGGAAGATACCGTAGTAGGCACTTAGTAACCCTTCCTGTGAAGTAATTCGCTTAAGTTGACGCAATACAAATAGACTCTTACTTAATTTTTTACAGGGAGTGTCTATATGAGGTTCCCATTTGAGAGCCTCATCTACCGTTATTCCCAGCAAAGTTACCGAGCCTTTGGTGACAACGTTTCTATTAGTCGACAGGACGAGTTCCTTAGATTTCTCTTTGTACATTTTCAAGTGATTTCCGGTGAACCACCCTTCAGCTCTACTTTCTGCGTCTGATGCTAGGTCTTTCGTAATGGTAAAGTCAAAATTAAATTGAATTAAAGTAGTGTCATCAGCAAAACACACGCATTTGATTGGCGCAAGGTGATGGAAATTATGGTTTAAGTAAATGACGAAAAGAAAAGGTCCTAATATAGATTCTTGAGGGACACCATGATTATTAGGTTTTATAGCTGATAAAGTTCCATTCAAATCAACCGCCTGTTTTCTAAGTAAGAACGAAAAAAACTTACTAGATTACTTAGTAGATTTTCTGGTTTTACCAAATAAGCAATCTATATCTCAGAAAATTTGGATGGTACGCCAATGGTGAAACGGTGCAGCGCGGCCCATTCAGACCTAAATATATCTTGAGGAAATTTATAATTTGACATGGCACAATGGCCATATAAAAACGAATTCACCTCGAGAAATGGGATACTCCTTTATATAGCGGTAAAAATATGGAAGTACCAGGTGAATTACTCACTTTAGTGCAATTGAACGGTTTATATCTCGATAACGGGCATAAACGATGACGAGATAATAATATGTACCAGCTTAGTGCTACAAAATACTTTCTGTGGTTCTTAATAACATCTCCAATAAAACTGTCAGTCATGAACCTGTAGTAATAGTTATAATTCGGTAGACTTTCCATGTATTAATGTGAGGGTTGTTCTTATTAAATTGGCAGAAAATGGGTAATAGTCACCTTTAATTACCAAAGGACAGATTCAAAAAAAAAAAGATTGTCGTATACGGTCCAAGGTTTACTGAGATTTCAACTCTTGGATTAGTACCAGCTACTCCCACTCCTGTCCTTAGCTCTGACTTGGAGCCATATATTTTTTCTTACCTACAGAACTCAATTTGCGTTATACCTGAAAATTCATACCCTGCTAAAAATAGCAAAAGTGTGTTTTCCAACAGCATTACGAATAAATTAATCTAATGTTATTCTGAAGACCAAAATTATTTACACGACTTTCATTATCTGAAAATAAAACTGCAGAATCTTCAACAGGACTATATTAGTAATTACAAGATGGTTTATGTGTGAACCAGGTACGTATCCAGTATTGGGTTGGAGGGGTCCAGATTGTGGGTGTCCTTTTCGGGGGGGGGGGTCCAGATTAGAGTTGCCATCTTAAATCTGCTCTCGTCGAGGGGGGGGGGGGGTGCAAAAGAATTATTCCATTTTTTAGACGGCATTATATAAGGTTTCTCTCTCTAAATAAGTGCCTGGTGTGAACGTATCAAAAACGAGAAAATACATTTTAGCACGCAAAAGTGATTGACTCTTATCTTATAAACCAAACATTTGTCTACAAATGTTGAATTGATTTCCTGTTACAACTTTCTGTTCATTCACTCCCGTCTTTTCAGACCTTCCAATCTTGACTTAGTTCTTTTCTAAGAAAGGTCAAACAGTATAACTACCGTGGTATTTCCTTTTGCATGTTTCACTTAGATTTTGGTTTTGTCCATCGTTCTGGAAATTGTGCGTAAAGTTATACAGAGTGTTAATTAAGTATGTTAACAGACTTTAGGCCACGAACAGTACTCCGAAAAATAGAAAGAAAATGTCATATGAACATGGGTCCGGAAATGCTTCCTAAGGGAGCTACGCTCCTTTGCATGGGGCACCCTGAAGACGGTTTTCCCTCGATATTCTCGAAACCATTCATAACAAAATTACGAAATTAGGTACGATGGGTAAACTTTTGACGCTGACTCTGATTCTGAATTCAGAATTTCGTAATTTTTATCAGAGGCGTATCATACGGGAGGAGTTAAGGGTAAAAATAACCCCATTGTACACAGCACACTTACTAAATAGATCAACATTTATTTATTTACAATAGCCTGCATCGATTCAATCATTTGCATTTTTCTCGAAAACGGTTAGCCCTATCGAGATGTACCAAAAGACCATTTTTACGTAGAAATCTCTGAAATACCATATTCTAAAATCAAAATGTCAAAAAATTACCATTTAGAAAATGGGGTTATTTTTACCCTTAACTCCTCCCGTATGATACGCCTCTGATTAAAATTATGAAGTTATGAATTCAGAATCAGATTCAGCGTCAAAAGTTTACCCATCATACCTAATTTCGTAATTTTGTTATGAATGGTTTCGAGAATATCGAGGGAAAACCGTCTTCAGGGTGCCCCATGCAAAGGGGCGTAGCTCCCTTAGGAAGCATTTCCGGACCCATATTCATATAACATTTTCTTTCTATTTTTCGGAGTACTATTCGTGGTTAAAGTTTGTTAACATAGCTACTTAATTAACACCCTGTATACCATTGCCCCTTTTTCCACGTATTCCAGACAGAGGAGACCACTCGTCTATCTAATTATTCAAAAACATTATGAACAAACACGGCATAATGGAAAATATAAAAAATCAACAAAATCATAATGTCCATCATGTCACGGAGAACTGAGAGATCATCCACACGAGAGCATAGCGCTGTTTATACGCTACGTCACAGGGTCAACGACACTCTCAGATTTTACATATCAGCTGTGTACGCTCTGATGTATAATTTAAAAATAGTATCCGAATAACTGAACCATTGTAAATGTTCAATAAATTATTCATGTGCAGGCCGAAAAAAAAACGGAAAATGTAGATTTTTTGAATAAAATAACCGTTCATGCTTAAATTTAGGCAAGGTAATCCCAAAGGAGCTTTTTAACGATGTAAATAGCTGGTGAGAGTTTATTTTGGAATGCATGGAATGGAGTTTTTCTCGGATCTTTTTGAAGTACATAATTTATATGAACAGGCTGAGTTTAACCGTAAGTTTACGACATAGTGTTAGAAACGATGTAAACAACAATAATCATTAATGTAAGCCTCTCTGAGGTTGTTACTCTAATTTACCACAATCCAGACGTCAATAAATGAAAAATATCGGTAACGTTTCCGTTGGCTCTGCAGCCCATCTCAAAGTACTGATAGATCAGAAAGGATCTAGGGGCTGGTTTATCAATGCTCAGTTAAAAGTTCCAGTTACCTATCTGACAGTTTGGCATAGCCAACAGTCAAAGTCCCTGTTAAGTAAATTACTGTTTATCGGGACTTTCTGTAACTGAAACTTATGTAGCTAAGAGTTTGCGTTGAGTTGGCCACACTGTTAAAATATTCCTAACTCGTTGAATCCTATTGGCTAGAGCTACAACAAATTGTCAGTCATATGAAATTTTAATGGCAGATGAATACTGAATAGCAGTTCCTAATCGTAAATAACGGTGTGTATATAAATCGGATTAAAATGAGTTCAGCTCCAGAATCGCTAGCAAAGGCTGACGTAAAAAATAAAAAACTTCCAAATTTCACTGAAAGTGAAAAACAGCTGCTCATAAGATAGATTTAAAATCTTCGTTGAGTCACAATTACCTGCTCAAACATCCCTACTCTAGATACAAAATATAAACCACACTGAAAATGTTTATACAGTAGCAGCTTCAAAACCAAAGGAAAAATAAAAAAGTTAGGTTAAGGCTGCAATCACAAAACATAATACTCTGCTGCAATTAAAATGTGGTTTACCATTACCAATCCTGATACCAACGTGTTTTGCTAGTCCAGCTTTTCAGGAATGGCAAAGGAAAATTATAAAAAAAATTAGATTTGGATACACAAAATATCAATTTTACTTTCCACGCCGATATGCTATAACTTTGAAAATCGGTGCATGGGCGGCGGAGTAATTAGCAAAAAACGAAAGATTTCAAATGTTCTCCAAACCCCATTTTTAGACGTTTTAGCTGTTCTTGATTATTTTCTACTTTTTTTGGGTGGGGGTGAAATGTGGAGTGGTTGGGGGGTGAGGGTTGTAAAATTGAAAAATGTGTTGTAATCATAATAGACTGTCCATTGACCTGTGAAGGAAGACCTAGCGACATAAATGACTTTTTTAGGTCCTTCCGAACATTGCTTTGCCTATTACAGAAACCAAAGGACTTTTTTTTTCTGATTGTATTGCTTTAGATCGTTCTCTATTGTGTACTGAAGAAACTATTGAATTGATTTTAATGAAATTTTGACACAGTATTACTACCGTGGCGAGGATAGAAAACGCGTATGATTTTTAGAGATCAGTCAGTGGCAGCGCAGCATTATTCAAACAACTAAAAATATTAAATCGGCTCAGACTTCGGCAAGAGAAGCCAAGGAAGAGGAGGAAGAAGAAGAACCTCTTGGCTGAAAAACTTGAGAGATTGGTTTGGAATGACATCTAATCAGCTATTTAAAACAGCGACAAACAAAGTTTGCGATGATAATATCCAACCTCCGCTAGGAGATGGAACTTGAAGAAGAAGAAGATATCGTTTTTAGGTGTTTCAGTGGTTCCTGATCATTTTCTACCTTTTTTTTGTGTGGAGGTGAAATTGGGGTGGTTGGGGGGATATGGGTTTAAAAAGTGAAAAATTTTTTGTATGCATAACACATTTCTTGGGAGGAGAAAGATCTGGCTGCTATGGGAAATAATAAACTGGTATCACCGTAGTGTATGGGGAGTACCGAGTCAATCAACTTGACTCCATTTTTTACTGAAAAAATAGCAACATTATCAACAATTGCCAATTACAACTATTAGGTACTACAACCATGATCTTCAAGGTTGTACCAGTATAGACAGAGACGATATAAGGGAAATGTCTTATGCAGTAGCCCTTCTTCGCTCTTCGTTAGTTTTAACTAAAAGTTGTTTCATTAAAGCGCAATACTTGAATTACGTAATTGTTTGACAATAATAATTGCTACGTGATTGTAATATGACAAATTAAATATTGACATAAGGGAATAGGTAAACAAAATATTGAAAATTTGATTAAAAACGTACACGATTTCTTCTATATTCAAGGCCCCAAGGACGTTCGTTCATGAGAGTTGTGGGGAATGAAATTAATTTTGTTGTATTTAAACATATTTAAGGGTACATACAAAAATAAATAATATTAAAAAATATTCTTTGGAATATGCATTTTATACTATTGCTGTAAATAATAGGGTTGATGACCGTTTGAATTAGTTATTAATGATTATTGGTAATTAAAACTATCTCGGAAATCGAGAGACCATATTGATAACTTGCAACAGCGCCAGCGTGCTATCTTACAAACCCACAGTCTTCTCTGTCTTCACAAAAAGCCATAGTGACAGTGACCTAAGTACATAGAGTTTGTCGGTTGGGTTAAGTTGCTTTGTTGATTATAGTTTGTGTCTTACCTTTTGATATTTCTGAGAACCATTGACGTCTAAGAGGTCAATGCTGAGAAACGCGCTGCCGACAAATTGATTAAGTAATTACAAAGGATTCAAAATAGTAACTAATTTAAATTGATTGATATTTTAAAATAGAGACCTTATAAATATATAGTTCATATAAATAATTGCAAGATTATTATCATACTACTTTGCAACTTTTCTAAAGCCCCAATTAATAAAACTTAATAAAAAGTATAGGTATAAAAGTTCAATACACGTTTTTCACGAAAACTGTGGAAAGGACAATTAGAATAAAAATATATTATGAAATATCGCGTTTAGAACATGGTGAATGTTGATGGTAAACATGGCTAATATGAAATGTCTCACCTTTTTCATTTTATAATATTCTTGGCCCTATTTTTTTCTTCTACTTATTAGACCGCTCTAGACACGCGTCTAATGTAAGGATATACATTAACAAAACCTTTTTGTACAGATTAACAATAATGTTCGGAAAAATTATCTGAATTTTTGGCAAATATCACCATGGATTTGAACATTCTTTTCCTGTTATCAAATTTCAAATATTCAAAACTACTCCAGGCTAGCATAAAGTAAAGCCGTTTTTCTCTATTTCAGAACCATTAAAAATCATTTGAATAGTGATCCCACGAGTTAGAAAATGATTACGCTTTACACCACACTTTATCGTTTTCTTATGACCTCTCCAGTACGTATTTTGACATAAATCGGATATCATGAACCCAGGATTGAATGAAGCTCAGAGTTCAGTAACCGTCACATTAACCCGATATATAGAAAACCACCCTAGAAGCATTCTAACAAGTGAATTAAAAATGATCTTATCTATTAATACCAACAGTAATTTGAAATAACAACCGCAATATGTCAATTAAAGCTATCTGTGGAATTGTGTGTATATAGCGTTAAATAATTCTATTACAGTTAAATGTGTACACAGGACAATGAACTTCTATTTTTAGTAGGAGTAGGGGGATTTCACAAAATAATAATTTTACAGAGAGTAATCATGGCTCCATGAAAGGTTAACTTAATACTTGCTAACACCATCATGTCAAAATCTCGACAAATCGTACTTGAATTTACGTTTGCCGATGTGAGGTCACTTATGATCGAAAATCATTTTCGAACGATCATAGAAGGCAAAATTGGATTAGTTGTTAATTGGAGACCTCGCGTTAGATACCGCGGGGCAATAACCTAACGGGAGAGGTTGTCAGTGATAATTTGACCATGAATTAAATAACGTAGCATCGCTTCAGTTTCCGGTTATTTGTAAAAGACTGTTCATTTGTTTTGAGGCTTATTAGCTAGTAGTTGGTGGTGGTAAGGCAGAGAGAAAACGCAAATATGACCACTATGTATTATCAGAGGCATTTACCTTTGCGTCAATTGATGAGTGTGTACAATCTGTGAGGTCTGAATATTATGGTTGTTTTTCATGGGTTTCGGTCAACGATTGAAACTATCACTTTCCTTCACTACGTTTCGGTTTATTTTAATCTAAACCATCTTCAGGTGTGTTAGTTTCAGATGTCGGTTACACTCAGCCCCCTCTCAACCCGTAGAGGCTGTTTCACAAACAAAACAATTTTACAGAAATGTAACCGGCATCTGAAATTAACACACCTGAGCATGGTTTAGATTAAAATAAACCGAAACGTAGCGAAGGAAAGTTATAGTTTCAATCGTTGACCGAAACCCATGAAAAACAACCATAATCTATAGTCGAGGTCACTAGAAAAATAAGCATAAAGTCTCAATATTATACAGGGTGTCCGGATATTCGACGGACAACGCTTGATGTATTCCCGTGATAGACCTCACATTTTTATGAACATCGAGATAGGAACATGAAGCCTTAAAATGCTTAAATTTCAAGATACAGGGTGTCAAGGTTTTGCTTTTATTTTAGTTTTTTCTCAATTATTCCGTAATAAAATGGCACAACGATCTAAAATTACGTATGTACGTCGGGGGTTTTTTTAGGCGAAAAATTCAACTTCAATGCGGTTTTGCCATCATGAATAGAGGACGCCACCTACGGCACATCGACCTTATTTAAATTATCAAAATTTTTTTTGGGTTTGGTGCATCAATGTGAGTACCGTAAACTCGGGCTCTTTGGCCCACTTTTCAGTAATTGTATGTACTTTTCTCCAGAAACTGTTATTTTCACTGCCTAGAAGTTCTGTAATCTTTTTTACACAACCATATTATCTTGAATTTTAATTAGTAATCCTGCTTTTACTTACAAAACGTTTTTTGAATTATTACTATTTGTTTAAATTTTGGGCCAATGTTATTCTGCGGTTAGGTTGCCCCAAGTCAGTTTTTAGTGTTTAAAAGCATGATATAAAGGGTATGAAGAAAGAAGGACTTGGATATTGACAAGAAAAGGTTTTTCAAGGAAAATTGTATTATCAAATACAAGTTTTGTTATAATTATAAATGTAATCAGGTGAAACATCTTTGATCATCACTTTCAGATTTTCGATATAAACTATGATGATTTGTTCGTCAATCTGAGCACGATTTCTTTTGATGTTCGATGAAAACTTGACAGTCAATTGAGGGTGTCTCTTTAAAAATGATTTCCCCAGTCACGTCCTGGAACACTGTTGCAAAAACATTGCACAGTCTTCGCTTGCCTAGTCAAATAAGATTTTATGATGATTCTTTTATGATGATTCTTAAGTCTTGGAGATTGCTAGTTCTTCTTCTTGCGAAAAAACTGTTGGATGGCCTGGTGAACTTGAAAACGAATTTTTCAACTGTTTTTTATAAGGGTATCTTGAAATCATCAGCAGCCTGTCTTTGGTTCTAGACAAGGTAGAAGTTTTTCATTGCCATAGTCAGCGTATCTTCGGCGTCCAGGAAGTCTTTTGCAGTTATGCGGGATCCTGAGCAAGCTGAGAAGAAAAAAAACGTAATATAAATACATTAAATAACTTAATATTATGGGTTTTGGCCCAAAAAAAGCTCGGCCAAAGTAGGACGTATTTAAAAAAAAAACATGAAAATAAAAAAGTTTAACAGTGTTATAACTACAGTACGGCTTAGAGAATGGAAAAGTGTTTGATAAAAGGTACTTACCAGATATGTTCAATAAAAGATACGTTTTGTGTATATGGAAGTTTGGGAGGTAAAAAGTGCACATGGTTTCACTAGTCAAACAACTATAGGTGCTGCTTTCTGGTGGACAACAAAGGAACCACTGGACTTATCAGACATCAGCCTGTACAGTACGGCTACCTAGCGGAATGAGCCGAAAGTATTTTAAACACAGTCACAAATACGTTTATAGAGCATGATTTTGTTTAGTTTTCATTTGGGCCAAATAATGACTTTAGGGCCAGAATATACTAGGTTCAAAGGTCCTTGAATCTGAAGATATAAGATGGGCAGGGCCCAAGGGTATTCTCACCTTTGCGATGAGGGCTGGATTTGGGAGCTAAGGTAAGGAGAGAGATGTAGAAGGGCCCGCTTGTAGGTCTATGTGCTGGTGGTTCCAAACACCAGAAAGCCTCTCTCGTACTTTCGTTCATTCATTCAATTCATCATGTAAGCCAGCAATGTACATGGTCTTAGGATTACGGTGCTGTCTATCTCGTATGTGAATATGACACACAGACTGTAACCCCAAGACAACACATAACAGATATGGCTGGAACGGCAGAAAAAGTTTATCTTCCAGGATATATGGGTTTTATTGATGGACCAATGGGGCACAATGGAACGGCCATAGGACACTAGCGCGCCGCGGTCAGATTGGTCCTAATCTCACCGGTCAGAAGCGTGCAAAATATTTCGATCACGCATTTTGGAAATGGAGGGTCACCCAATAGTCGAGCCAACTTCCGTCAAGCTTTTGGGGATCAGCATCAGCAATAAGATGTCCTGATTTGACCACGTCGTCAGTATTCCTAAAACGGCATCCCAGAATCTTGGAGTTTTGTTCCGCTGTAGGAACCTGTTATACCAGAGCAACTACTGCTGCTCTACAAGGCACAAATTCGACCATCGTTGGAATATTGCTCCCATGTGTGGGTATGCGGTCCGAAGCACTCTCTAAAGCTTCTGGACACTATCCAGAAGAGAGCAATCAAGCTAATCGATACGTCTAACCTCACAAAGGACCTCAACAGCCTGGAACATCGAAGAAGGGTGGCTGATCTATCACTGTTTTACATATTCTATCACGAAAGATGTTCGAGTGAGCTCTCTCAGACAATAACACCAACGGCCGTCGCAACGAGGAACACTAGAGAGGCTCTGCGAGCGCGTCCTCACCAAGTCGAGGTCCCTACTCCCCGGACCAGTCTCCTCCAGGATTCCTTCTTTTGAAGAACTTCGACGTTGTGAATTGAGATGCAGGAGAATTTATTTTCCGACCGCTACAACCTGCAGCGTTTCAAATCTAACGTGTACCGACACTTATCCTGTCGCAGCGCTTTTACAGTGTCATAAGCTTTCAGATTTTGCGGGACGCAGACCATAAAAACAAATTTGCTCATGCTAATCTTTGGAATTTGATACTGACAGATAGTAAAATTAAATTCAAATACAATGAGGTTAATTAGGTCTACTTTAATCAATTTCATCTAAGAGAATTTTTAAATGAAATTTTTGCATACTTTTTTTAAAACTAATTTTTCACGAAGTATTCCAGCTTTCGGTCAAAAAATATGAGGACCGTGATACATAGCCATATAGGTACATAGTTCCTTCCAATATGCTTTCAAAAATAAGGCCGTCACCAGAAGCCGTGTGATTTGTGTGATTTTCTGACCGCTAGATGTACTTACCGTAAATATTATGATACCTGTTTGACACAGTAATGAAATTATGCAGAATTCCTAAGAGATTAGCCTAGTGACCCTTCTCCGCTTCTGTCACTTCCCAAAATCCGAATTGTTCGGTGCACCTAAGAAGATAGCGGTCACATAAACAACCGCTGCTGGGCAATTAAGCTGTTTGATTTATTGTCCGATTTGACCGAGACTGCTTTTGGCTTTGCATTTGGTTGTAAAAGTTGTAATATTTTAACGGGAACAACTGAATTACCGAGAGTTTTATGGCAGTGCAGTGGTTTGCAAATAACTGTGGAGTGAATATAAAGAAAGGTTATGGAAATTTGGGTGGTTAAGGAGAATAACGGGCGCCAATTTCGTATGAATGTGATTTTTGAGAAATTCAGTGATATCGTATTCCATCCGAACAACTGCTGAGATATGCCTTAGGACGTTTGAAATAGATATAATGCTTCTCACTAACTTTAATAATGTGTATTCACACTAGTCGCTAAGCAGGCGCATATTTTGTTTGGGTTCATAGAAATCAATGGTAAAAAATGAAGTCAAGTTGATTTATTCAGTACTTCCCACAGATTACAGTGATACCAGTTTCTTATTCTCCCATACCATGAAGCGATAGTCTGATATCCCCTTGCAATCAAATCATCGCCCGTCCGCCCGGTGTGTTATGCCGCTAGGTCTTTGCTTTCACAGGTCAATGGACAGGCTATACAAATTTCTCATTTTTACAACTCTTCAACCCCAACCACCCCAATTTCACCCTCACCCAAAGAAAAAGTAGAAAATGATTGAGAAATATTAGAAATTTTTTGTTTTTTGCTAATTACTTCGCCGCCCATCCACCGATTTTCAGAATTATAGTAGCATTACCTACTACGACCCCACAGCATACTGCTACCCAAATTTCATCACAATCCATGTAGCAGTTTCTGAGATTTCGAGGCTAGAAGGACGCCAACAGACAGACAGACAGACATATAGAATGACACAAATGAGTGACGCGGATTTTCGTTATGTAGATATCATAAAATCACGAAAAAGCGTATTACCTCAAAATCGAAAATTTTCGTGATCACAATGTTATCGGTGTGGGAAGTATACGTTCTTATCTTCCCTCTTTTCCAAAGGATTTCCCTGCACCATTACATATATTTTTTTAACTTTCAAAGGACTTATCTTCAAAACGCATGTTTTTATATTTTTCCAAAAATAAATCAGTAGCTGCGTCCTTCACTTCCTTCATCAATTTGAAAATTTGTTCCACATAGTCTCCTTTTAAATTTGGGAATACAAAGATACCTCTGGAACCTGGATCAGGACTGTAGAATAGTTTTTCCAAGCCCATCTGACGTATTTAGAGATGTTTTCTCTTTCACAGTCTCTTTCAAACATTTTCGGAATTGTAGTATTTGGTTATATAGGCACCTCATTTTTGTGTCCTATCAATAGCCTTCCTTATAGTGTGCCTTTTTTTGTGCCACCCCACAAATTCGTTTATCGGATGAAATTCGCACATTCTATACTTTTATAAAACTATTTATTTTTTAATTCAGTATAATTTTTTATTTATGCTTGTTTTTGAGTAAACAGGTTAATCATAAATAATAACAAAATGTCAGGAGTTGCGTATAAGATGATGGGTTGGCCTACATCCTGAGCCCTTAGGACACAGTTTCTTCTAATTGTGGGATGGTGGTCTAGGTGTCGGCCCCACAGTCACACTGAGGCGCTGTTTTGCTCTACATGAAGACGGAGTTAGCACATCCGTGTTAGATTTTTATCATGTCAACGCTGGCCCACGCTTTGTAGCAACGATTTCCAGGGAAGACTAAAGCAGCTGGTTTTTTACACTACTATTTCTAAGTTATGGTTTTATCCTTTCAAAAGACTCTTGCAAATATATGCTACATTGCCATTTAAGATAGAAACTGATCAATGAAATATCATCACCATCACCAATCACCTACGGACCTATTCACCGAAGTAAAAAATGCACCCTTATATCGAACCAGCTTTTCTAGTACTCTCATTATATCTAAATATACAAGAAATTATCACTTCCAGGGTTACTTAAATTTTAAGGTATTAATTGATCCTTTCTTTTTTGCAGGTGAGTGCTAAACTGTGGATTGATGAGTATTGTAGCACCAGATTGTAAGTTCTAGTTATAATGTTGTTATTATGCATCCATAATAGGATCGCGCTTTTGTGTAGATATACAAAAAAATTGAAGTATCGTCAACTGAAAAAAAAGCAAATAAAAATAATAACGAAGCTTCATTTTGCTCATGAAAACAATAAAAGTATGAGTCACAGTAAATTAGCAAATAATGATATATGATATGACAAGGTAACAGTTATCCCAAACCCATTGTTGGTATCTGAGATGTATAAGTCTCTTATTTATGACATACGTTTCTTTTTTCTAAAAAAAATATTCCATGGGCAATGAATTGTGCAGAGGAGAACCACCTTAAAAGATGTCGTCTCTGCGACAAGTATAAGGCAAGTATGTCACACGTCGGGCTTGACGCTTGAGTACATGAGGTTGAAGATCGTTTTATTAAGTGTTTTTACTGAGGAGCGAGAGCAAATACAGATGTTCTTGTCACAAGTATATCTTCACAGGATTATCAGAATTCTTGTCAGCCTGTACAAATTTTGGTGTTAAAAATCCATGAAAAACTTCTGGAATCATCAACATTTATAATACTAGTATATCAGCAAATACCAAGAAGGTGATGACAACACTGAACCTCAAAATTCAAATATATTGTCAAAATATGGTCAACACCCTTATACAAGGTATGTCCTTCAAAAGTGACCACAGTATGTATAACAGTTTTAAATAAATAACAAATGTGTGTACTAGCATGGATAGTCATCAAGATTAAAAAATGTTACTTGTAGAAAAAATTCTACTTGAAAAGCTTGTCCATCGTCTCCGACCTCCATCTCTGCATTCAGAAGAAACGCCGGTCATAAAAACCTTTATATCGCTTTACGCAAATTGCACACCTAATTGAAAAAAGTGGTAAATCAAACAAGTTGCAGTTACTTTAACGTCTGATCCATACAGTGAGCAAGATATGTATCAAACGTCTATTAATAACTGCTTCAAACGCTATAATATCTCTTCTGGCGTATCTACGACGGTGTCCATTGCGAAAATGAGAGGAGAGATCGACTGATAATGCGCTATTACGTAATGCTAGCTATCATCGGGTATAATGTTGCTTAATTGATACGATGGGCGCATATTTCCAACGTGGGTTCAAGAGGAAATGGTAACAGGCGATGCATCTTATTACCAGAGGAAAATGCCTAAATAATTACATTATATTGTAATATGTAAACTGCATTATAATATATTAGCCTAGCCTGATCAGTGTATTTTGGCGACCGTCAGTAGGGACAGTTGTATACAGAGTGTTACCTTGTCCTCTATACAGCCCTGTATATGAGAAATAAAGCACACATAAGGTGCTTTCCTTTTACATCTGCACTAACTCAGATCATCTAAAAATAAGACGGCTCAGCTCACTTGGAAATCTTATAACACTTACAGTCTCACGATGGCTTACCAACCGTGGGTATTGAGGGCCACCCCATAGTCGAATCACCTTCCGTCAATCTTTTGGGGATCAACATCAACAATAACATGTCCTGGCACGACCACGTCGCCAGTATTGCTAAAACGGCATCCCAGAAGCTTGGAGTTTTGTTCCTCTGTAGGAAGGTATATACCAGAGCAACTGCTGCTGCTCTACAAGGCACAGATCCGACCATCACTCGAGTATTGCTCCCATGTGTGGGGATGTGCTCCGAAACACTCTCTAAAGCTTCTGGACACTATCCAGAAAAGAGCAATTAGGTTAGTCGATACGCCTAACCTCACAAAGGACCTCCACAGCCTGGAACATCGAATGAGGGTGGCTGACCTATCCCTGTTTTACAGATTCTATCAATAAAGATGTTCGAGTGAGCTCTCCCAGATAATAACACCAAAGGCCGTCCGAACCAGGAACACTAGAGAAGCTCTGCGAGCTCATCCTTACCAGGTCGAGGTCCCTACTCCCCGAACCAGTCTCCTCCAGCATTCTTTCTTTTGGAGAACTTCGACGCTGTGGAATCAGCTGCCGTGGGACTTGTTTCCCGATGGCTACAACCTGCAGCGTTCCAAATCTAACGTGAACCGACACTTATCCTCTCGCAGCGCTTCTACAGCGCCATAGGCTTTCAGCCTTTGCTTTGGAGGCTGACCATAAAAAAATAGCTCAGATGAGTTAAAGCTTAGACAAGGAAAGAGAGAGGACCAAATGCCACCAAAAATGTACCAAAATTTACCTGTGATAAGTGATTCCTGGCTCCTTTCTGCTGCTGTGGCTTTTACAACTGTAAGCTGCACACCCTACTATTATGCACACCCCAATATTTTACAGTGATTGGTCTTAAAAACGCTAAATATCATGAAAAAATATTTTGGTGGCTATTCATTTTCGGTAACAGCTAATGACAGCTAATTCATTAGCATCAAACGGGCGTGCAGTATCCCCTCTCTTTCCTTATAAGAGTTAAAGGAACGTGTTTTTGCAGTTAAATGTCATTCCCCGAAATGTTGTAATATGCTATGGCTCTATTTTCTATTATCTGTCGATCCTTTCCATAACCTAGTTTTTTACGTTTTTCATCGTTCACCGTACACTATCGACTATCCATACACCATAAAACCGGGAAAACCTGCTGAAATTCAAACTTACAAAAAATCCTAACCTAATTCATTTGATATCTAACTGATCTGAGACAACTGATCTACCTTTCGAGCTAGTGCAGATGGGCTTAAGTGAGGGTAAAATATCTCACTTTAGACTCAGATTCAGAAGACAAAAGGAACGTACATTGAAATGATTCATGACGTTACAAGTGAGAATTATCAGATAAAGCATGCAAAAGGAAAGCGCCTATATTTTGAGATGTATGTATTTCGGCATAGTCAAGCAGGTGAGGATGTCAAACCCATATCCAGGTGCAAACCTTTGAATCACGATACTTTGCACAAGTAGATTTTAATAACTATCAAATTAAAAATATGACTAGCGGTATATTTCCGCTTGCGATTTACTGACAAGTTGACAGTTCGAGCTTCTGCATTAAGCTCTGTAGTAGGTATATTGTGTATATCTTGTTGCTCAGGAAGGATAGAAGATTTTGCACCGATTTTCACATTTAAGGTCTAATTTTAGTCGTACAATTATTTCTAGACGTCTGATCCTCTAACCCTCGGTAACTTTGAGATAGCCAAAATGATACCCTATAACATACAAACAAGCTTACTGAATATTTTTATTGTGGTTCTATTTATAAAGTGAAATATAGGATCAATCGTCAATCATCTTTATATATACTTTTTTAAAGTTCAAATGCGTGTAGTTCATTAATAGTTCACAGCATCAGTGATATATCTTCAAAGCATAACCCCTTTTAATTTAATTCAAGGAATACTTATTAAAAAAACTAGAACAGGTCGTGCTAAAGTTTTCCAAAGGTCTCTTGTTTGTTCCCTACCAGCTTCTGTCGGTCTGTTTGTCTATTGGCGTTTTTCTAGCCACATAACCTCAGTTCAAGGCATCTTAAAATCGAAAGAGATATAGGAACGTAGAGACATGTAGCAAGAATACGAAGAAAGAGCGGAAAAACATACATAACTCATTTTGCACTGCGAACAATATCGTTCACGATGATGCCCGGTGCAGATTGAGATTGAGCAGAGGTAAGAAAGAGGGATTGTTCTGTCCTTGCGATCAAGCCGATTTCCTTAGCCCTGTATATAATAAAAGAAAAAAAAGTATCGATGAGAAACGAAGTTAGCTAAAATGATGCACATAATATCTGCCACTACCAATTAAAAAAACAAAACCGAATGCATTAAAAAAGTTCTGCCTCTTCTATATAACACAGCAGCAGAAAATTTTATGATTACTTGATATCAAACCAGAACACCATAGTGCCTAACATTGTCATCGAAAGCGATCATAACATAGTGCCTGCGAAGACTTAGTAAATGTCAAGCTTTTTGTGGGTGGGGGTGAAATTAGGGTGCTTGGTTGTAAAACTCATAAAATTGTTGAATTCATAATAGGCTGTTCATTTGACCTGCGAAAGGAAAGGCCTAGTTGTATGTTACACTTTCTTAGGTCCATCTGAACGTTACCTTGCCTTTGCCCTTTTGTATATTGAGTAACGTGGAAATTATGGAATTGATTTTAGTGAAACTTTGCCACATTATTCTACAGTCGCGAGGATAGAAAACGCGTATAGCGGTGCAGCAACAATACAAAAACTGTAAATGTAAAAACAACTCAAATTTCGTTTTTAGGTGATTTGGGGGTTCCTGATCGTTACGACTCATCCAGTTGAAGCTTGCAGAATAAAAACTGTGTCATCGTATGATGTGTTTTGGGGGCAGGCGATGATTTGGTTGCAAGGGAATATCAGACTATAGCTTCATGCAATGGGAAAATAATAAAATGATATCAGGTTATGTGTGGGAACTATACGGATTCAATCAACTTGACGCCATTTTTCCAAATATCTATGTATAAGTGATTGTGGCCGATATGTCATATACATTTTTACTCCTCCTAGATATGCCAATAAAACATTCATAAAAAATGAACAAGTTAGAAAGTTTTATTCATTTCGCCAAATATTTTAGTTCTGAACTAATGATGTTTTTCGGAGCAACGCCTCCAGATCTCCTCAAATGATTACATTTTCCGAACGGACGAGTTCGTTTCGATTTATCCTGATTCGCGCAACTGAAAGTTCATCGGCTCCCGGAGTTTCCGTCGCCCGAAACTCCGGAGCCGACCGCCGTCCCGTCGCCTGCGCTTTCGGCAGCGCGCATGCGCGGCACTTTCTCGCGCGTAGCCGCGTCCGCCCGCCGTAATGCCGGCGCCCGCGTCAGTTTATCGCAGCGAAGCGCTACGGCCCCACATCGCTGCTCCTCGCGAACCAACCGCGCTTTTTCGGCGCCCCGTCACTCTTCCTCTTCTTCTTAGCCGTCGCGACGGCCACGGCGACGTCCTCCGCCGCAACGGCGTTTGACGCGAGTGCTGACGTACGTCCGTCCCTCGGATTTTCAACTGTTTTTCAGTGTGCTTGATCTCTCAGTGTGGATGCTTCGTGTTGTGGATTAATGCTCATCTGCAGTTATTACGGGAAGGAAGTAGGTACCATGTGAAGGAACTCTGTGGGCTCGTGGGTC
Source organism: Callosobruchus maculatus (assembly GCA_951848785.1). NCBI lineage: Eukaryota > Metazoa > Arthropoda > Insecta > Coleoptera > Chrysomelidae > Callosobruchus > Callosobruchus maculatus. The sequence goes on from CATOUR010000214.1 coordinate 997,923, forward strand.
AATTTTGGGCCATATGCATAGTCGATCGTTCAGTTAAGGATTAAGGCTTCCTGAGTATAAGTTATACCAAGAAAAAAAATATTTTGTTTCCATACTTTCAGTACTTCGTAATTGCTATCCATTCTTTATTGAAAAGCTTGCTCTTATTCCCTTGGGTACTATGTGTCATAATTTACGACTTTATATGTCATTCATGTATATATGTAAAAGCAGACAGGTCCTGAGCTTACCTTTTGTGAAGAAATTAAATTTACCGTTATTATAATTTGTAATCTAATATTACTGGCTTCAGGAAGATCCACCCGTTTCAATTTGCTCATCAGTAGAGTTTATTGAAAATGACACGCATAGCAAAAATTAACAATAATACGAAATAGTACGAAATAGGAATGGAGAATTAAAAAAAAACTAAGTATTATTAAAAACTGGGTCTGTTTGCCAATTTTGGAATTTCCATTAGTCTCGCCAAAAAATGATATCCTGAACCTTTCTTCTGCTATATGAATTGAGTTTCTGTGATTCCTCGTGCGCGTTTTGCAAGTTTCTTTTCTTGTCTCCTTTGAAAATCGTCTCTCTAATGCTTTAAATCTGAGTTCATTTGAAAATATCCCTTTTAATAACGTTTCTTGAAAAATGTTCTTACCTTTAACTTTTTTTTATAGTACTAACCAATTTCAGGATTCTAGTCCATTAAAATCAAACTAGAATCTTTGGATAGGAAAAGAAACCACGTCAAAGTGTTTTGCTAACAATATTTGAAGCTCCCTTCCACCGTAAATCAATTTTTGACACTTCATATTAATTTAATTCGCCGACTATCTTTGAACAAGTAATAAAAAAGTCTTTACTCCACATCACGGAAGGAAAATTGCCAAAAACCTTCCAAGTCGTAATAATAATACTAAATATCCATTGAACACTACCTCAAATATTTAACTGCATACTCAGAATCACAAAACATTTTTGGTTAGATCAATGGAAATGATGTTTTTATTTTAAATGCAATTTATTCTGAAAAAAAGTTATTTGGGGAAAACGAACAAGCAGTAATTAGGTACGGCAATCAAATTCAAATTTGAACAGCGGTGTGGTGAAAATTAACAACATGTCTAATATAATAAAGGAAGAAGCACAGTACATCGCAGGAATGAAGCTTTGAGACAAAAAAATCCGAATTATTCCTTAAGGGGCTAGGGTATAGCGCGCGAACTTGAAAATCCAAGAACATACGTATTCTAGTGTTATCGGTTTCCCAAGTTTGTGTGTCTAAAATGAAATGAGCGGAGGTAAGTCCGAAGGTCTCCTTGCGATACTGCTGACGGCCGACCGCCGCGAAGATGACTTCGTATCGAGGGGGCGAGAGCTACCGACGGGTGGCCTACTGATAGTGTGACGTTACCTTTAAACTTACAGTAATGATTCAAAAAGCAAATTGAAAAAGAAAGCTTGGTTGTTTTGAAGAGTATATGATTTTGCATTGAGAGTTTTTTTGCACATTACAAAACTTTTTTGAAAAAATCGCTCTGAATTGTACTTCATTAAGGTCATAGCTATCGTTCTGAAATTTTATGTATGTAGTTTAAAAAAAGTGAGTTGTGCGTATACTTGCAAATTATACATACGTATAAATGTGTGTAATCAGGCCCCTTAAGACACGACCATGCATATGGCCGTTGTAAGATTATATCGGATTGAAAGGAAAATTTTGTTTGTATGTTTATCAATTTTGAATGAACAGAACATAGACCATTCAATACAACTTTCAATGAAGAGTGTTTGAGGGTTCACACACTCCTCTCCCCCGTCATAAGACCACATCAAATAAATAAAGAAATATTATTCAATAGAATTGCTAAACACCTCTCTACGAAATTGTGTGCCTACATTAATATATATCATACATTATACATGAACAGAATTTACTCAGATAGCTTCAGATTATACAGATAAAATAGAAACAGGAAAAAATCTTATAGTCGTATGTCAGAAAACATGTAATTTTATACATCCCTGATAAAAAAATACTAAAATATTTATTTGAATTTCTACACTGGTATCAGGTTAATTCAAAATAACATATTTCTTCACAAACCAGACAGATGCCAGCAGAATAGAGAATTTTTGGTAATAAACTAAATAAAACTTGATTTTAATTAATAAGATTTTCTTCAAAGCGGCAAAGAGAAAACTGCAAAATGTATTCAAAAATTTTAAACTCAATTATATTAAGTTAATTTTATCTTTGGGACTATAGGTTAATTAAAGTAATATTTTACTTTGCAATTTGTTCGATATAAATCATGTTGCATGTAGCCTTTTTTTTTCTTAACCTCAAATGAACTTAAATCTGTGATCATTTAAAAAGAAATCTAGTTCTTCCAAATATGATGGATGTGCTATATTAACTTAATATTTAGATATGATGAAAGTGTAAGATTAATTTTGATGATTCTGGTTACTATATTGAAAGGAATCTACTAAATTTTGTACTGTCAACGGTATATAATACTTGCGTAAATGTTTGTTTTAATCTGATCCTGATTTTTTTCACGTTATTATGCGTGTAGCTGCTCTTGCTGACATTTTTGTGTAACGTTTTTTGGTATTTAACATCACAAACACACTTGTGTATCTCAAAAGTCAAATTGGCTATAATAGAACTTGTTTGCTTTAGAAAAAATGTATGGGTCTATCTTTAAAGGTATATTTAATTTTCTTCAATTTCGAAATAAACAAACAAATTCTCCTATCAATCCGCGGTCCAGTCTATAGATGATAATGGCTAACCAAATTTTAAGTAGATTGACTTATAAACATATTTTACTACCTTCACCCTGTATTTCTATTGACTGGACTGTATAACGGTGTTACAATTTTGATGGAATTTGGCCACTGAGGTACCACATTATATGATAAAATGTTATTACTGCCGTTAGTATGAATAATGTCGATTATAGATCAGTTATAGATTGATGATCACAGACTATACTAAAAATCTTCTGTTCAGGATTTCATACTACGTTGTATATAATTATGGAAAAGCTATAGCTTCGCCTTGTAAAATAAGTCTGAAACATAGGTATAATTAGGTAAAAAGATAAGCTTCTTTAAATAATATGCTACCTCTATCTTTCATGAGAAATGCGGTTACTTTATTTCAATCCCAGTATTCTAAAAATAAGTGGAAATACCCCAAAATGGTAACCAATTAAGTTTTTGCCAATTTTTTTCTGCTTGCAACATCAAAATCCAAGAACTTTCCAATCCAATAAGCAAACCATTCAGATTTGGCAGCCATTGTTTTCAACAGCTGGCTGTTTACACACAATGGTGCGTTTTGAGATACTTTTGCAATAGTGATGCAACAGACCAGGCTGAATGTATAAACAACCAGAAAATCGTTTTGAAACGTCTGTAGCATTCCTACGGAATTTCCTGAAAATTCTCTCTGTTCACTCACCGAGAAAGCGCTCCTGGAATTATTGATGATATAATGAGGTTCATCCTTGTTTTCAGAAAATGGCATTTTTCATAATATTATTGTGGCTTTTTGTTTTTAGTGTTTATTTCAGCCTAGTTTCTACGGAATTTTCTCAGAATATGTTTTTCTTCAATCGTGTTACATTGTTTGCATGCAACAAGCATCTTAGGGGAATTCAATGTATATATAGGGTGAGTCCTGAATTGATACTTTTTTAACTGCGTGTAGGAGTCGTTAAAATAAACAGCCTTCTCAAATAACTTTTTCCAGAAAACTCTAAAATAAGCGAGATACATACATACATAAAAAAATATACTTGGGCTTGTGTGTCGAGGCGTACCTAGTTTGTCCATGTTGAGTTTTGTCCAACCAATTAGGCATTGTACCTTTCAAATAGTAATCACTTTTTGCTTGTCGTTATTAATTTTAAATTGGTAAATCCTAAAAGTGACGCTTTATAATCAAACAACTTTTAGGATTCACCAATTTAAAATTGACTATGTTAAACTGAAAGTGACTAGTGCACTAATTGACAGGTAGAATGCCTCATCGGTAAGACAAAAATCCAACGTCTTGTTACACAATCCCAGATATACTTTTATGATTCTGTATTTCGCTTATTTTTCTATTTTTGGAAAAAAGTTATTTGAAAAGTTGCTTATTTTAAAAAAGTATCAATTTAGGGCGCATCCTGTATATTTCTGTGAGTTCCGAAAGGTTGTTCTAAGAACGTATTGTAACTATCTGACCAGTACACCTTATTTTATCAACTTCAGTTTACAGTCACAAAGGTTCGTCCTCTTTTTAAACTATGGTTGTCTGTGTGTTTTTTTAAATGAAGGCCTTCTTATCATTTCTGATTTGTACAATGACAAAGAGCTAGCTTTGCAGTATGGAATAAATAAGAAGACAATTTTGGTGAGGAATTTGCCATTATCATTTAAATTTGCTATGATCACCATTAAAAACTTCGAATATATTACGTAGGTATAGCATTTCCAAGCAGGTTTATTTAAGATTTTAGTGATCGTCCTTTCAATTTTCGAAAACGCGCCATTCTGTCTTTCATATTCTTCAAGAATTTTGGCAGATTATGAAAGCCAAGCCGAATTTGTGGCCAGTTTCCATCAAATTCTAGCATAAGTTCCGAAAACAACTAAACAGTAGTTTGTGTGAAGCTTTCTAGGTTTGGATTTTATGTCAACATAAAATATGAATGGGTATGTTAAAATCGATAATAATAAGTCACTAAAAATAGTATTCAAGCTTCTCACAGAACTGATTTATTATCCATATACTAAGTTCAAATTTAATATGCAATATTGGTCTATGATATTACAGGCTCGAAGCTGTTTCTGTCATTTACGTAATATAACCTAGAACTTATTACATTAAAAAAAAACTAATGTTGTAGAAATTGTTTGCATTTATTCAGTTTACTAAATTTTAATCAACTGCCAGCCATTTAATATTTTTTTGTGTCCCTGGTAACCCAAAGTATTTGAAAATTTAGCCAAGTACATCTTGTGCATAAACATATTTAAAAAAATAGTACTTGGAAATATGAATTTTTGCTGGAGAATCAATAGTCATTTTTATGTACACTAAAACCTTGTCATATAGTTTGTATGTTTGTTTTTGTATTTAAAACTAAACCGGTTTTGAGAAAATGGCCAATACGTTCTTAATTCTGGATATATAATGTATAAATATGATCAGTATATTGCATGTAAAAATCACTCTTAATAAATAACGAAATTGCTCCATAACTGGTGTCTTACGATTTCGATTAAAGAGAACCTTAATGGTCAAAATTCTAAGAATCTGCCTTTCACCAAAATGGTAATTGTTACCGCTGAACTTTAAAGAATATCTTCCTCTCACTGAAATTAATGTTCCAATATACTGTGGAAATTATAAATAAATGATACGTCGCCATTTCAAATGTATACATACCTAAGTAAACAAAATTTTACTAATAAAAATCTGAATAAGAAATAAATGAACATTGAAGCTACAATTATCTGGACATTATATATCCTGATTCGTGGCCTGGATTTTCAATAGCACGCGCAAATATGTTGTTCGTATGTTTATTGCTAGAAATTGATCAACTTTATACATTTTTGTTGTTAGTCCAAAGTCCAGGGTATAAACAATATTATAATATATACTTTTGTGGCCATTTTTTTATCTACTTGTTTTTTTTATTATGTAACTGACTTTGTTTCAGTTTTTTTAAATAAATGTTCAGTGACTGTCATATGTCACTTTTGTGATGTTTGGGTTTGCAAAAATGTAAGCGAAAATATACTTCTCATTTTTGATAAAACCTGTTTTTTGTTATTTATAGTTAGTATAGTTTATTCTATGTACCCTTGGAAGGTAACCACATGGCAAGCAAGTTGTGGTTAGTACATAATGCAAATACCATTTTCCAACAACTGAATGACTTGCATTAATAACCATTCGTGGGTTACTTGGCTTTACTACTATCCAACATTGCATTTTAAATCTGAACCTATGATATGAAACCTCCAATAATTCAAGATTGTATTGCCCAGTGGCGGATCTAGGACTTCTGAAGGGAGGGGAGTGGACAAAATGCGTTGGGAGATATTTTTGAGACTTACGATGTCTAAAGCCTCGTGTCCACTAGCAAATAAAATTGCTAGAGTTACTCTCACAAGTCACATTAGAGAAATATTGCAGCAAAATTACTTGCACATAAAGGACTTGCGACTTACTGAGAGTAGTACACGGTTACTCTCAGGAAATTAGTTTGCCACAAAAATTTCGAGCCTGTTTCGAAAGTCTTGCAGGAAGGAGTGTTGTAAATCAAATATGGAGAAGTTCAACTGGACGAGAGAAGACACGTGTCTTTTAATTGAAAATTTTGAATTATATCCTGAATTGTGGAATGTACATACTCCAGAATTTAAGGACAGATTCAAAAAGCAGAATGCATTACAAAAATTGGCCGACTTATTTAATACTTCTAAAGCGGAAATTCAAAGGAAGCTACATCATTTGAGAACGCAAGCTAACCAAAAGTGGAGAAAAATTCAAAAAAAGAAAAGCGGGCAAGGGACTAATGAAGTATATAAAAGTACTTGGGAGTTATTTGACTCATTAAAGTTCATGTATCCCTAGAGTAGTTCTACACTGAATCCACTTTCTCACCCAAGATTTTCTCCGCCTTTTACTATCTTTCTCTTGTTTTTTTTCTTTTTTAATTAAATATATCATAACTACCGCAGCAGCTATAGATTTTGCATATGGCATCTTATCTATAGTTTATACGGAATCCGAACAATCAAGCCCAAGTGAAATTGCGAAAGCAATTTCCTTGTATAATTTGCGAACAATTAAAGGATACTGTAGAGGTAGACAAACAAGCAAGTAGTTGCTGCAAGTGGACACGAGGCTTAAGAAGTACAGCTGGGAATTTATTGGTGGGTTTTAGTACCCTCTCCTCCCTTAGGATTCGCCACTGATGTTGTCTTTCAGCCACTTCCACCTTATCAGTAATGTGTGACTACAAAGTACTATGGCATAATATTAACAATAATAATAACAAATAACCAATGAAGATGTGCGCGCCCATAAATATTGCGGGATATGCATATTGTTGCTGTAAATACGCGTACTTCAACATTTTACAATGCGTTTAATTACGTAAACAGCTGTTACTGTTACCTAACGCGCCCGGAAAGTAGTATTTTATGTACACAGTAAATAAATAAACGGTTCTCTAATATGCAGCTCTATATTAATTTTGAATTTAAGTGCGAGTAATTACCGCAATTGCCTTGTAATTGTTGTGTTGCAGAAACGGTTCATTCCAAAAAGAAAGGATTGGGTTTATGCATACAAGTTTCAGTAATGAACCAGCAAGCGCAGCAATTCTCAAACTTTTTTATCACATCCTTTTTATGCAGGTGTTTATGCTCAAGAGGTTGTAATGTCATGCCTCACACTACAAGAATATCGCCTTCAACTGTCCGAGGTGGAAAATCGATTGACTAATGGAAGTAGAACACTTCGCTTATAAATCACAAGTCACATTGATCAATGTTGATCCTCTAAAATTCTTTGCGCTCTCTATAATTGTAAAAAATAAATAAAATTTGGTAATTTTAATAATACGTTTCATCATTTCAGAATGTTTGAGTCTAAAAATTTTAGAGAATTTGACAAATATAAGAAATAGGTATGACACTCAATAATTTAAACCTATCCAATTGTTTTGATAAACATATAATATAAATATGACGGACATAGAAATTATATACCAGATCGTTCAATAAAATATATGTATGAATTATAATTTTTTATTATTATTTTTCTGCATTTCTTTGTGGGCGGTAGTAACAATTATTGATGGGCTGTGCCAAGACAACACCTAAGCTTCTGTATTATTCTGAATTTAGGAAGGACCGTTCAATTCTCAGGTTTTGAGGGTTACAGACTTTTGGAAGGTGTTGTGTAACTTTTCGTCCAGGCCCAGCTGCTGCAAGTTTGGTGTAGATGTGTCTTGGTATAAGACCTGAGACAGACATAATGAGGAGAACAATAATAACTTTGTTTTGTTTGCAGATTCGTTTTATTTTTTTGGCAAGATCTGTGTATTTAGATATCTTCCCAGAGTAGATGTTTTGAGTGTTAATATCATTGGGAATCACAATATCTATAAAATATGTCACTTTTTCTGACTTTGACTGAAAACTATGTCTGATGTTTTGGCTGAAATAGTTTTGTCTGTATGTATTTCAATATCTCAGTATATAGTTTGAATTAAATGTTTTCGAGTACTGAGGTATGAATCTGTGTTTTTAGTTGGTTTGTTTGTTGTGAGAGTATGGCTGTCTGTGTACTCGGTTCCAGCGAGAGTTTTGCATGCACTTTTTATGTGTTCTATTGTTTCCTTTTGTTGGTGGCATCTTCTGCAGTTATCGTCGGTAATGGATTGATCTTTAATTATATTATATACTTTTTATAGTTTTGTGTCGCAACCACTTGGATCTGGATAGCATGCATAAAACACTCCATTACCGGAAATAGCTGGCCATCCTGCATCCAGGTGTATGATTGCTTTTCATTAATGTGGTCTCCTGTAACACGCTATCTGTGTTTGTCATGGAGTGCTTTCTGCGACCAGGTATTTATTTTTTCTTGTGATTGTATGTGATTGTGTGCGTCTGAACATGAAGGGGAGAGTGGCGTATAGTTTTTGTCTGCTATTGCTATTGCTCTACGTAAGTTTGTTTATTTGCTTAGAAAAAATGTCTGAGTTTGAGTGAATTATTCTTATTATATTTTATTATTGTTCTTACAAATTTTTCAATCATCTCTCAATAGTAAACCTCAAAAATGCGTGTCCAAACTCTGGCATTAAGTTATACTATTGTTGAGATCTATTTGTCCATCTTTCTCTTCATTGACTGTACTATTATTATAGAAATGTTAGTAAGCACCAACTGTATCTCTCGGTCAGACAATAAAATTTCGAATTTACGTTCGGTCTCCCGATATACGTTTGGATAAAAATTCAATTTTGGAGAGTCGGTGATTATAAGCTACACGATATGTCGTTATAAAAATACTAGTAATTTCGCCTTGCCGTGTACGTACACCACACAAAAATTACCTATTGCAAAATAGAAGCGAATAATTTATTTCTTCCTAAGAACGAATTATGCAATGCCCCGTTACATCACTATCTGGCTAGGAACGCTGCTATGCTGTCTCCGGTGCACTATACAAAAAACCTCCGGTGTATAGTGTAGAGTAATGTACACAATATGGTAATTTCATTTTCCTCATTGTTGCATTTAGCTTAAATTTATTGATTATTGGCAATTATACGATGAAAAGTTGATCGATCGTAGCCCGGCTACCAATAAGAGCCGGGCTTGGAATTGGAAGCTATTTAGATCTTTAGACAAAATACTTATAGGGTGTTTATTTGAAAACTTCCTACCCCGGATTTCTCGAAAACCGTCTTCTAAAAGAAAAAACCCCGAGACACCTCAAAAGATTCGTCAAGCGGGACAACTTTTTAACCAAAAGCTACTTCACCCTCTTGTACCTTCTGCCCCCAAGGATCATTTCCTAAAAAACTTTAAATGAATCGAGTAATATCTTGTTTCAAAGGTATACCTAAGTCCTTTATTTTGACGTTTGATTTTTTTTTAAATCGGTCGATTCGTTTCCGAGAAAATTAGAATATTTATGTATCGTAACTTGTTAGAATAGAATACAAAGAGACACGAAAATATCACTTTTTATTTCAATAAGTATTAAAATGTTGCCCGTTATTGGCCAAGCAATGATATAGGCAATTTTCAAATTAGTGAGTAGCAGTTTGGATGACCTTTTTCAACGTATTATCGGAAGCTGCTTTGATATCCCACAACATGTTTTTGCTACTGCCCGTCAATAAGGTGCAACATTTGAACAATAATTGCAATAAAAAGTGATATTTTCGTGCGTCTGTATTCCAGTTGAACAAGTTAGGATTTTTTTTATAACTGAGCAGACCGCGCAGGCAGAGCCTAAATACCGGAGTACCGCGGCTGCTGTGAAAGGGTTGTTAGGGGAAATTTGTTAGTAGGGTCAACGCTTGGTTGAGGTCAACAATGAGCGAAAATCGAATGACTGGTTTATGTGTGCTCAGCGTTCACAGAAAAAAATTAACTGTGATAAAACGCAATTCATAAAAACAGTAATCAACAAATTTGCCCAAGACCGAAGGAAGCTAAAGTTCGATTTCGAATAACTTCTCTTGTCTTTTTTTCTAAAAGTGAATACAAAATGCAGATTTATGTTTTATAGTTATTTATTTTTTCAGATGTATTTTTTTCTTGTTCTTTTATTGTTTTTGTTCTTTATTGTTCTATATTTTTGTTCTTTTATTGTTTTTAATTTAGATACTGTACTGAGTATGGGTACAATCCTATTGTTCATGCATTTCTGTTATTTAAGATGTTTACCTCTTTTATTTTGCATATGTTCTATGTTATTTTTTGTTTAAATACAGAAAAAAAATTATGGCAAGAAATATTCTGTTTGTCCCCCATGGATTTTTTTGCCCCCCCTGGCTTTTTTTTCTGGCGGCGCCCAAGGTTAGCTTGGACACTTCTTGTTCCATAGCATACAATACTGGGTTTTGGAAGCATTCAATTTTACCATATTCTTGAGCCACGAAGCGGTAATGGTCTCAAGATCCTTTAAAAGTGAAGCTGCTGCTGCTGAAGTCTTCTGCGTTCCAGTTCGACCACAGCGATCGGTCAATTGCCTGCATACATAAAGATTCTAATCTTCTCGAAAACGAATCGACCGATTTTAAAAAATCAAACGTTAAAATGAAGTACTTCGATATACCTTTAAAATAAGGTATTACTCGATACCTTTTGTCATTTAAAATTTTCAAGGGGATGATCCTGGGGGGTGTACAAGGGCATGAAGTGATTTTTGGTTAAAAAGTTGTCCCCCTTGACAAATCTTTTGGCGTGTCTCGGCCTTCTTTTTTTTAGTCGGCGGTTTTTGAAAAATCGGGGTGGGAAGTTTTCAAATGAACACCCTGTATACGTAATTTTGTTGTTGCCCTGGTTGGAATGTAAAGCAGCATCTGAGCTGACTTCTCGCCAGGTTAAATAGAGGCTTTTTATTATCGTGCTTATTATTATAATCGGAAAACCAGTTTAACCCTAATCCTGCGCTGGTACTATGGAGGTTGAGCTGCCCTAATAATATCTTGAATTCCGGGAACAACTTCGCTTTAGATCAAATTTATAAGTGATTATCACGTTATTCACGTTGAGCTGTGGAGTGCTTTCCTTGTACTGGAAAAGCGACTTTTATCTTGTTTACAGTCGGGATGGGTGAACGAACGTGGAAGTCGGCACCGGCACGTGAATTTAAAATTAAATCGGCGGAAAAAACGGAGCCAACTAGACTGGCCTGGAACATTAATATTGGTCAGTTTGCTTGTATAAATTCAGGACACGAAAAAACTCGGAATATCTTAAAAATACGTACATATCGGAAAATTGAACAGAGTATATGTAATGCAACTAAACCTCTGGCACCACTATCTTGTAAGTAATAAGTATCTTGCTTTTTGATTTTTTCTGAATAATAATACTTTCTTAACTATTGGAGTGGGAAGCAAAATATCATTTGCTGTACGTCGGTGGCTCAAATGTGTGTCAACCGTATCGGATTTTGAGTCAGAAAGCCTTGCGCCGATTTGTTTATTCGAGAGAGTGAGAATTTCACGCGTGCAGGTTGTTTTGGTATTCATGATTTGCAATTAATTCCAGTTGAGGTCGAAGTGCGTTTCCAGAACGTTCCTGTTCGAGGAGATTTGCCGGAAAATGCCTGAAAAGCCCGACGGAAAACGTTATCATAACGTTTAACGTATCTGCAACGTTTGGATTTCCAAGGAACCGTATCTTTAAAGCTGCTTCAACATAAGTAAAAGATAAAACTTAGCTGCTCATTCCCTTTTGGTTTTTCAAAATATAGACGAAATTATTTTTTTACAAAAAGGTGCAGCCCGGGCTCTGACACACCGAGCTGCTGTTCCATTACTCAAGCAATCACTGGGTTCGTGATTCGTGCGCCCTACTTAGGGCCCCTAAGTAGACAAAGGGACCCAAGGATGACTGCCTTCTGCATTCTGGCGACTACTGTGCACCGCCGCACGGCAAACCGGGAGCGTATTTCTCATTCAACTTTAGGGACTCAATGATCATAACCAGCAGATTTACAATGTATTATTATATTTGACAACTATCTAATGGTCGTTCGGAAGGGAGTATAGGTCTTTACAGAAAATAGGGTCGACAAATTATTTCAGTCATTCCCTAATCCCGGCATACGAAAATATTTACAAAATTCAAGTCCTCATGCATTTATATTTTCTCTTAGTAACTAACGTGCCATTTTTCTTATATTTTATCTAAATTTTTATAGTATCTACTATTTTAAAGAATCAACCTTTTCATTTGCTTTTCTATTAAATTTATATTATGTGGGCATATCATTTGCTTAGAAAAAATACTTCTACAGCTCTTAGTAGATAACATTGCTGTAAGACCACAATAAAAGCTACACATACACACAGAAACTACAACAATTCGCATGAAATTGATACTTTGATTTAATGACCTAATATGGATTCCTAAATCGTAAGTCTACTGTGAATCCACCTCAAGGACGTTCGTTCACAACAGTTCTTGCTAGAACTTCATTTTTTCAGTTTTGATAAGTTTATTCACATAGGTATCTACCCTAAAAAATTCAAAACTTCTTGACACTAATTTCAGAAAGCTATTAACAATTAAAAATCACAATTTTAACAAGGGTAAGGAAATAAATAATGTTTAAAATTATTCTATTGAATATTTAGCTACTATTGCATTAGAGAAATATGGTTAACGACCGTTTTTATAATAAATACAACACTTGACAGGTGATAGACCTCACATTTTTATGAACATTGAGATAAGAACACTAAGCCTTAAAATGATTGGTTTTCAACATACAGGTCAACAATCTAAAACTATGTATTGGGGGGTTTTTTCAGGCGAGAAATTCAAATTCAACCAGAATAGAGAACGCCACCAACGGCACATCGAACTCTTTTTAAATTAAAAAAACTTTTTTTGCGGTTTGGTGCATTAATGTGAATATTAAAAAAATCGTTACCTCAAAACGGTTTACATAGAAAGGTATACTTTATTTAAGTCCCTAGAGATAGCCATTTTCAAGATAACCTCTATTGAAATTTGCAAGGCACCCGAATTAGTTGTAAAATGTGATCGAAGGAATTGTCAATATTCTCGAAAGAATTAATATTAGGTCAAAAAACATGTTTCAAACATATCTGATTTTAAAATAGGTGGTGCTGAAGTTTAACAATACTTCTTTAATGGCATGTAGAAATATGAGCCTAATATTCATTTGTGCGAGATTACCGATAATTCAGTCACAATTCCAATGAAGGTCATCTCGAAAACGGTTAACTCTAGAGATTTAAACAAATTCTATATTTTTCACGTAAAAAATATTGAGGAATCGATTTTTTATAATAATTATACAATAATTTAAATGAGTTCAGTGTGCCGTAGGTGGCGCCCTCTATTTATTATAGCAAAACCGCTGCAGAATTTGGATTTCTCGCATTAAAAAAACCGTGCGTCACTTTAGGTCGTTGTGCCATTTTATTGCGAAATAATTGAGAAAAAAACGAAAATGAAAATAAAACTTTGACACCCTGTATTCCGAAAATTAAGCATTTTATTGCTTCATGTTCCTATTTCAATGTTCATAGAATCTCCCTATTTACAAAAATGCAACCCCCCCCCCCCTACGAATGTTTCCACTGATTATGTAATGCCGCTAAAAATGGTATCCTGCTAACCACAAAAATGCACTTAGTGCTCTAGTGTTAAAAAATAGATGCCTGAAAGGATTTTGGAGATATATGAACTTTCTTACCTCAGGCCGCATTCAAAAGCAAAGATCTCTTGTTCCAGTTTGTATTGCGAAATATTGTTAGGTACTTTGTTGATAGATATGAGACTGTGAAGCAGACCTGCGGGACTCCAATCTCAAGAATAAAATAATTTAGTTATTCCCCAACATATCCGTATCCCTTCCGTCGCAATATTGTCAATGTAGCAGTTTGTAGCCCTCGCAAGATGCGGATGTTTTTTTACTAAGGGGAAACCGCTTGGCGAAGGAAGCTGGCACAGTGGCTTCAAATGCTTCCAAAAGTGCCGGGCGCTACTCCGACTAAAACCGCTTGTCTTCGCTAGGTGGAACTTCCTGGAATTACATGTAGAATTGCCTCAAGAAGTGTGATGCGGCTTTTTGATGTTTTCAGTACTTCATTACTTCTCTTCTATTTTCTTCTTTCCATATTCATTATGTCTCTCTCCTTTTGCCCAATGACCTGTCTGGTAAAATTAGCAACAACCTCCCAGTTCTCCTTTGAATTTAACATTTTTGATATCACATTTTCAGGTGTCACTTTTCCTAGACTTTGATCTACTATGTCTCTCTCAGGTTTTCATTGTATACACTCAAAAAAAAGGTACGCTCTAGCAAGTCTACCTGAAAGCGGTAAATGCATTCCTTTTTTTTAGTGTGGGCGAATCTTTTCCGATATTTATTTATTTATTTATTAACGGAAAACTCGATATTTACAATTATTTAAGATACTCAAGTTTACACAGTGGCAAAAAATAATAATAACTAAAGGTATATATAAAATGTATGATTACCCAAAATCGACAACATTAGGCAAAACATATTTGCTGACGATACTTTAATATACAAATCGAATTACAAAATTAGGCATGGCAGTGGAGCTTCCAAATGATTATTTGAAGAAAATTATCAGTTGGTTGGATTTAAATAAACTTAAACTGAATACAATAAATCAAAATATATAATAATAAACAAACATTTAAATGAAACACTAATGACTGTTTTGCATAATAATGACAAAATCGAAGTAATTAAATTTTGCAACAGTTATATTGTAGCAGTTACGCTAAATAAATCTGTACGACTACTACTACTTCTACTACTACAACTACTAAAACAAGCGTATCTATTTCATCAAATTTAGCGCCGAAATTAGACACATTCTTGGAAACCTCCATGTTTCTTATGTTGCCTTTCCATCCGTGGTTTGATTTCCGGTACCATGCAGACCCGCAAGACTCCAATCTCAAGGATAAAATAATTTAGTTTTTCCTCAACATGCTCCGTATTCCTTCCGTCGCAATATTGCCAGTGTAGCAATTTGAAGCCCTCGCAAGGTGCGGATGTGTGAAACATGTTCGTGGGGTGGCGTCGGATAGTCCTCAACTTGGCGGCGCGGCGGCTCTCATGCACAGAAAGAGCGGCATAGCTTGGGACACAAAAGGACGCTGCATCTCCTCGAAAGGGACGGAGGCACGTCGACGCCTGGTGACGTGACGCCGCCGCGCCGCGACGTCGACGACGCCAGCGTCGTCATCATACTCGAGAACTTGGCGACAAAACGCCTCGGCTCGCGCAAATGAATTTTTTCTCTTCTCTTCTGTCGTTCAACAACGCTCTTCTCTCTTGATGATGCCGAGAACAGCACCACGTTTGGTCGTGGCTTGGTATTATAGATCAGTCAAGGTATGGAAGAAGCACGAACGAATACTTGCTGACCTCTTAGAGCGGCCCATACACGCTCAATATTATTGCACAATATGGGTTGCACAATATTTTGACGGAGACCCTACACAGCCTAATATTATTGCTCAATACTTTGGTTTGTGCAATAAATTGAGGCGTTTATCGGAAAAACGTCATTAGTCCAAAACTAACATATTTGGGAAAATAAAAAAAACTTACTAGCATGTAAAACTTTGAATTTATTGCCATATCTGGTAGAAGTAACAGTATATAAGACACATCGTCCACAAGCATTAATTATTTTATTGTGAAACAAATATGGAAAAAAATATGAAAAAAAACACAAAAAATACATGGACATATGAGGTTTTCAAGAGAAAAGGTTAACAAATTAATACAAACAGCATGAAAATAAAATGAATTCCGATACAAAAAACAAAGAAAGAGCGCTAGTGAATAACTATACCTAATAAAAAAACCGACTAACTGAAACAATCAACTCTAGCTAACCAAAAAGCCCTATATCTACCACTCAGTCTTCGCATACCACTACACTACCATATTATCATCGTTTTCGATGAAAAAGTTACCAGCAGTGTCAGGTGCTGTGTTGTACTGTTTTGTTATCAAGTTTGCATGACAATTTACAGGCAAATAATGCACAAGTGACTTTCTTAAGTGAAAGAATATGGACTTACGATGTTTTTAGAAGAAGAAGTCAATTTTCCTCTGTAAATAGTATGGAACCTATAACATTTATTCGAGAAATAATTATTTCTATCCATCTATATGGATGTTAGAAATGCGATGATGCCATTATCTAAATTTTGGCAAAAATTGACTTATGAGGTTTTTCCGAGAAACGCCTCAAGGAGATTCGCAATATCCTGAGATACATCCATCGTGCTCCTTGAACGAGTAGAGATTTCCTAAGTTTGGAGAAACCTCATTTCTTCAAAATACCAAAACAAAGGCTGCACATTCTCTGCACTTGCACCACTTTTCTCCGCATCACGAATCTGTTTTAATTCTTTGAAGAAGTTTGTTTTCAAAAAATTAATTTTTTTCATTACTTCTTGTCAGCCTCTGGATATTTTTTCCGGTATTTTTCTAACAACACTTCATACTGCTCCTCCTTCTTTGCACGATTAGTATAACCTTTACGCGTCACATCCCACGGAGCCGGAAGGCTACGTACGATAAACATCAATAAATTCGAAAATGAATTGCCTATCAGTTGATACTGACTGATAGGATATTGCGTAATATATTGCCTACAGTCGCGCAACCTTTTTCCGTTTGCACAAAATATTTTCTAGGACTTAAATTTAACAATATATATTGTACAACCTTTTAATTTCGACTACACACAATCGACTATGTTACCCAAATCTAAATATTGCGCAATAATATTGAACGTGTATGGACCGCTTTATTAGAACAGAATATTTTGAAGATGTGTTTACGCAAGAATAGTGAGAGTATGCGGAAAAATATTGTGGGGCATTGAATATTTTTGTTGAAGATTTGAAATGTTTGGCAGATTGTTCAAAATATTGAATAGTGACAGACCGCAGACAACGGATCATCGAGTATAGTGGCAGCAGATACAGTCTCAAACAACGGAGGTTGTGCAGTGGACAGAAAGACTGATACCAGCAGTAGGAGAATGGGTGAACTGAATTACGGATATTGCAGATTGCAAATAATTTTAATCTCTTAGTACATTTTACTTAATTTAAGACAAGTATATACAATAACTAATATCTGTACTATCCAGATTTCATCAACACAAAAATACATAGAGAAAAAATCATAGTATCATAGTATGCAAATATACAAAGACATTAGTAGTAGTAGTGAGGCGAAACCAGGCCAGTAGGCCACCTTTGGCCATTTTTGCCAACCCCACTGAACCAAAACTGAAAACACTAAAGCGTACGTCCTGGAAAGCTCCTTGTCGAACCTACCAGACCTCTTGATGAAAGTAAGTTCGACCTTCTCACTGAGTAAAGTGACTCCTCCTCGAACTCCATCGTGCCAAATATCGAGGTTGCGATACACAGCACACCAGACGGGGTCCCCTACTACTCTCATGAGTGACAAATGTCTATTCAGCTGGCAATGGCCAGTGAGCACCCCCACCAAAAGATTGAGCGTCTCTTTGCCTATATTCAGAAGCCTACAGTAATCTCTCTCCTACCAGGCTTTCGTCAGTTCTTTGTAGGCCTAGTCGTCCAGGGCAGTATTGACTTGACGCCTGCCAATTCCAAGCATTGGTTCTGGGTCAAGGCAGGGGCTGCCAAAGACATTAAGTCTTTTACTGAGGATATTTGTTAAACTTACAATTGTAATATTTATGAACTTTACTCTGACGATGGTATGTAATGCATCGAAACGTCATTCACCGGACTGTTATTTGTGAAGCAGCATGCATTTATACATACACATAGCATCAATATTCATGAACTCTAATTGACGTCGTGTCATTATTGAGCAGGATGAGCTGTAATAAATAACCCAAGTTGTGCATTGCATCTGCGTCATGGCTTTGTATTTGTTTCATAGGCTCACGATCTGTCTGTTGGTGTGGCTGGAACATTTCAACGCATACGCGAAAGCCTGTATACAGTATACCAGCCGGTTTCCACGAAATTCGACAGGTATTATGGTATTATACTAATTAACTTTACAGGCAGTTCGAGAAAGTGTTGCACTGACAGCTGGAGCCGTAACCACTTTATATTCGTTCGAAATTCTCTGTACAGCCAAAGAACGTGGAAATGACGTTGAACTAACCACGTTAAAATACTCTACCAACAGGGTTGGCTATAGCTACAGTAATACTTTTGTTGAATTTACGGACCGATATAAATGGAAAATGGCTTCAAGTCGTTCAACTCAGTACTTCCCACACATTCCCAATTCATAAAGTACACGCACTCTGTTAAAGGCAATGTTCGGATATGCCTGTAATATCACCTACATTATTTTTATAATGCAATGAGTATACTTTATAAATATGAAAATTTTAGATTTCCCCCATCTCCTGCCCTCGCACTCATCCCATGTTTATTCCCTACTGGAAAACATCGAAAATGATCAGGAACCCCTAACCCTATAAAACGAAATATAGGAACCTTTTCTTGCTAATAATAACTCCAGCACTACACCGATTTTCAAAAATATACCTACATGGTAGATCTTACGCCATATTGCACTCCAAATTTTATCAAAACTGGTGTAGCAGTTATTGAGATAATTTGTTAAGAATAGAATAAGCCCACAATCATGTCTTCAAAGGCAATGTATGTAAAGTCTTTAAGCTAATTTTTTGTATGAAAATAGACAGTCTGTTATAAATCCAAACAAAATTGAATTCTCTGCTGTGCCGTCCTTGAGGTCCTTCTCACCATCTCAATTTTCCGATGCCTAAATAAAATTGAAATGATCAGGAACCACTCAAATTTTCTAAAATATATAACATTGCTAGATACTATCATCCCTTAGCATATAACAACCCAAGTTTCATCAAAATTGCGGTTACTGAGATTACGCGGATAGAAGAATGGAGACAGACCGACATACTAACAAATAAATACTGAGATACTGACGGAAATCTGTGCCATAGATGTATGTGTTGTAGACATCATAAAACGAATAAAAATGTATCTAGATGTATCTACCGGTTCATCCACCTTTAGGGACAATTTTTCACCCCGAGGACAAGAGGGTGTCCTGACTCTTCTCAACTTGTCCACCCAAAGCAACAGGTTGAGAAGAGGTTACTGCTTATACCGACAGTAATTCGGTTCCTTTTAGTCGCCTTTTACGACACGCAGGATATACGCTGGGAGATATCCTAACCCGCCCCCACACGGGTAAACTTGGCTTAAGGCTTATGAAAAGATTAATATACTAAAACTTAAATTGTCATTTGAGTCGTACAGAAATTCAAAACAGATGAGTTAGAGGTCGCATAGTAGCAAAGCCCAACCTGGTAAGAGCAACTCATTGAACGATGCATCATTATGAAAGTATGTATAGTTAAAAAAAATAAACATTGGTTAAGATCGCGACAATAAAATGATGATCTAAGATTATTTATCGATTAAATCACAATATCTCATAAAATTGCTAATACCTAACTTGAATACAATTTTTGCACAGAGACTTGGAAACGTTTGTCGAGAAACCAAGGTATTTTTCGCATGTATGTAATTCCATTTTATGATACACGCTACAAATGAATAATAAATTTAAGAAATGCTAACGACACGTATTGAACAGAATTTTACAAACTGTTAATGATGCAATTAGGAATCAAAGAATACCGCGTGCGTCCCTATCTCTCTCTCTCTCTCTCTCTCTCTCTCTCTCTCTCTCTCTCTCTCTCTCTCTCTCTTCCTCTCTGTCTCGTTCTTACTATCTATCGGCTCTGCCAGTTTTTGAGAGTAAATAGTGTGGCACACAATCAAAAAGGTCGATAGATGACGAGTGCCTGGTTCTTAGTTGCTTACTTTGATTACTGCAAATCAGTTAAACAGTGAATGAAAGAAACATTTAATATTTTCGGAAATAATTAAATTATAACACGTCTCCTGAAAGCTTAATAACATCTGCCTTTGCCGACTTGAAGGATATATCATATCACTATAAAATAGATTTTTTAGATTTTTAAACACAAGTGATTGCGTACTTTCGAAGGATTTTTCATCCACTATATTTTTTGTAAGTCGACTTTAATACCACCAAGGTAGTGGTTGTTTACCGCTTGAATTGTAGATTACTTTTTGAAAAAAAATGAGTTGTTTTTCGCTACTCATTTGTTTGCTGAAATAAAAACAACTGAATACTACCGAATCATGGGAAATACAATATCAAAGAACTTTCATACAATCATTATTCACTGAGATATACACGATTGGCAAGCCGAAATCTAGAATGCCGATATAAAATGACGCAGAGAGCACACGAGAGACACGATATCCCCTACCTCCCACCTTCTATTCTCTAGAACACGCTCTCGCAGGTTTGCTAAGTGTGCAGATTTTCCGAAAAAGTGGCGATTTTCAAATCGAGTTGGTAACCAAAAATCGTAGCTGGGCGATTAGCAACTTTTGGTGGCGCAAAACACACAGTAAGTTGGCGAGTTTTAGCTATTTCAAACTTCCGCTCAATGGTTTTCCCCTCATAAATAATGTCTAGCCGTATGAAGCGGAAATATTGCCCACTGTTTCACAATTGACACTTTGAGCATAGTGACTCTTCAAGGAGAGAGAGCAGGCAAGTAAAATTGGTGGACCTTCGTTATCGTTGTTTCTAGTTGCCCAAAAATACCTCAATGTCTCAAAATAAAAATTACTTTAAATACTGGAGTTGATTCACAGTTATCAAACGGCCCTTAGAAGTTTTAGAATAAATTGATTTCACTGGGAAGTTGTTTCAGTCTGACAAACAGATGGTAAATACTGAAATATTTTTTGATTGAAGTGAGTAAAACAAGTACGTAGTAATGTTTATATATACTACTCGCAAGTGAAATCCGAAAATTGAGAACAAAAGGGTTGCGGTTGATGAAATGCTGTAGGGCTAAATACAATAATAAACGAATTCATTTGCCATAATAAGTCTATAAAAAAATACAACAGATCAATGAAGGATGGGCCCTCCCATGTTGACGAATGCACTCCTCTAGCCTACGCGGCGTGCTCGTAATCTGGTTGTTGATAAACTCTAGAGGTACAGCCTCCCAAGCTGACCTCACAACATGTTCCAGTTCGTCCAGCGTGGTCTAAGGATTAGGAAAATCGCCTATGTATGGACCATGGATCCATCCATTCCCATACTTTTTCAATTGGCGATAAATCGAGTGATCGTGGAGGCCAGGGGAGTACCCTGAACTCAGCTTTCTGTAGGAACCTCATCGATACCCTTTCAATACGATATGCATTATCTTGCCGGAAGAAACCCTCTTCGAGGCCTCGGACATGTGGAACGTCAATCGGTTCCAACACCTCATTCACATAACGTTGCGCAGTGATTGTGCCACGAATCACAAGTAAAGGTGACTTGATGTTGAATGCAATGACAGCCCAAGCCCCACGCCATCAAACCAATATGTCGGTACTTGGCGCTCAACAGCAAACTGGAGATCACGGCGTTCACCTCGTCGTCATCTTATGCATTGGCGTTCGTCATGTGCCCCCAGACCTGGACTCGTTGAAGAAGGCCATCTGATGCTACTCAGCATGCTATTGTTGGTGTAATTGGCACCAATCTAACCGTTGGCAAAGATGAGTTGCAGTGAGTGGAAGCACTAGATTCGGACGATATGATCCTAGGCCCACTTCGCTCAATCTGTGGTACACCGTGCGGATTCGAATGGGTCTCCCTATAGCTGCATACCAAGCGTCAGCAACGGCTCTAGTGGATCGCATTCTGTCTCGAAGGGCCAGTAGTTATAGATGACGATCTTGCCAGACTGTAGTTCTTCTACGTGCTCCAGCTCGCTGCATTCGCCCTTCTGCGACCCATGCGCGCCATGCTGCTATAACTGTAGCCACGCTACTCCCCATGGTTACAGCACCACATTCTCGTGGACAATCCGACCCCGTTCAAAGGGGCTTAACTGCATAAACTGAGGCTGTCGTCTTCTGGGGGGCATCTTTACACAACCAATTCATCTTTTTTACACAACCAGCTTGTCTCTCGCCACATTTGCAACAGATCGCTTTTGTATCGATAAAAAGCCATGCTTTGTTTTTGCACGACCAGAGTTTTTAGGGGTGCCATGTAGGTAAACAGCGTCTGAATGAACATGTGTACTAGAGATGGTACTGCCAAGCTGTGTACAAATTTTCAATGCAAACATCCCTTTTTACTTCCCACACCGATAGGTGAGGAGAGTATTGTGATCGCGAAAATTTTCGATTTTGAGATAATACGTTTTTTGGGCGTTTTATGATGTGTACATAACGAAAATCCACGTCACTCATTTCCGTCGGTCTGTCTGTCGGTCTGTCGGTCTGTCGGTCTGTCGGTCTGTCGGTCTGTCGGTCTGTCGGTCTGTCGGTCTGTCGGTCTGTCGGTCTGTCGGTCTGTCGGTCTGTCGGTCTGTCGGTCTGTCGGTCTGTCGGTCTGTCGGTCTGTCGGTCTGTCGGTCTGTCGGTCTGTCGGTCTGTCGGTCTGTCGGTCTGTCGGTCTGTCGGTCTGTCGGTCTGTCGGTCTGTCGGTCTGTCGGTCTGTCGGTCTGTCGGTCTGTCGGTCTGTCGGTCTGTCGTTCTGTCGGTCTGTCGGTCTGTCGGTCTGTCGGTCTGTCGGTGTGTCGGTCTGTCGGTCTGTCGGTCTGTCGGTCTGTCGGTCTGTCGGTGTGTCGGTCTGTCGGTCTGTCGGTCTGTCGGTCTGTCGGTGTGTCGGTCTGTCGGTCTGTCGGTCTGTCGGTCTGTCGGTCTGTCGATCTGTCGGTCTGTCGGTCTGTCTGTCTGTCTGTCGCGTTTTTCTACCCTCGTAATCTCAGTAACCTCTGCATGGATTGTGATGAAATTTTGGCATCGGTATGCTGTGGGGTCGTAGTAGGTAATGTTCCTATAATTTTGAAAATCGGTGCATAGGCGGCGGAGTCATTAGCAAAAAACAAAAAAAATCAAATATTGCTGAAACTTCGTTTTTAGGCGTTTTAGGGGTCCCTGATCATTTTCTACTTTTTTTTGGGTGGGGGTGAAATTGGGGTGGTTGGGGGGTGGGGGGTTGCAAAATTGAAAAATTTGTTGCTTTCATAATAGACTGTCCACTGACCTGTGAAGGAAGACCTGGCGACATAAATAACTTTTTTAGGTCCATCCGAACATTGCCTTTGCCTATTACAGAAAGCAAAGGACAGAATTTTTTTTTGATGTAAACATACGAGAGTATTGCGTCAGATCGTTGTAACTGTTGAATTGATTTTAATGAAATTTTGAAATGGCATTACTACCATGGCGAAGATGGCAAACGCGTATGGTTTTGATAAATCGTGCCAGTGGCGGCGCAGAAATAATAAAAAAACTAAAAATATAAAAACAGCTCAAACTTCGTTTTTAAGCGTTTCAGAGGTTCCTTTTCATTTTCTGCGTTTTTTTTTTTGGGTGGGGGTGAAATTGGGGTGGTTGGGGGTTGGGGGTTGGAAAATTAAAAAAATTCTTGTACTCATAATAGGCTGTCCACTAACCTGTGAAGGAAGATCTAGCGACACAAATCACCTTTTTAAGTGCATCCGAACATTGCCTAGCCTATTACAGAAACTAAGGGACTTAGAATTTTCTGTATACTATACGAGAATTTATTGGTCTAAATCGTTTTGTATTTTGTAACTTGAACACTATTAAATTGATTCTAATGAAATTTTGACACAGTATATTGTTACCGTGGTGAGAATGGAAAACGCGTATGTTTGTTAAAAATCTTGTCAGTGGCAGCGTAGCAATACTCAAAGAACGCGACAAGTATGAAAGCAATTCAAATTCGGCTTTTAGATGTTTTAGGGGTTCCTGATCATTTCCTACCAGTTTTTTGGATGGGGGTGAAAGTGAGTTGGTTGGGGCGGGGGGGTGGTGAGGGTTGTAAAACTGAGAAGTTTGTAGTATCGATAATAGGCTGTCCATTGACCTGTGAAGGAAAGACCTAGCGGCATAAGACAATTTTGGGGGGGGGGGGGGGTTGGCAATTATTTGGTTGCAAGGGATCTTAGACTAAAGCTTCATGCTATGGGAAAATAATAAACTGGTATCAGCGTTATGTGTGGGAAGTACTGAGTCAATCAACTTGACTTCATTTTTTTTCTAGGTGTTCGGATTTAACTTGGGAGTAGTACCGTACACTTATACCTTCGTGGCCTGGAAGCCAACTGAATTGTACCGAGTTACGTGAAGCTAATAAGCTGACAGTGTTGAAACAGTCCTATACCAGGTTTGATGTAATCTCCCTGGAGTCCAAGGCCTTTCGGTTTCGAAAATTTTGACATCCACATTCGCAAAGTCCCATTTCTGGCGATTTTCATTCATTCATGCCAAATATTGGCGATTTCTGGTGATGTTTATTCCAAAAGCTGTCTCCAAGCATACTTCGCGATACTCGCTTTGCATAAGACATCAATGCTTTACACCGAAACTGCTCTTTTACTGCACCTGGCTCTGAATATAGTGGGAACGTAGAATGTATGAGCGGTTAGGTTTCTCTTTTCAACTGACAGCTTTGTCCGTATGTACCTTCCCTCTTAGATTTCGCACTCTAGATGCAACCTTACCATTCGTGTATACTATATTTCATACGTAGTTGTCTCCTAGTATAAAAACATGTGTATACGTCAGGTCGTTTTCCATCGCAATTCGCCCAACAGGAGGCGAGAGTCGGTCGTGGCACAGAGAGAAGAGAGTTGGTAGTTGGGAGAGAACGTCAGGGAATCAATACTCGGCGTGATGCACTTTAAAGAGGATGTGCCCTTTACATGAGCCGTCGCCGTCGACGGGCTCGGGCAGGCCAGAGAGGCGCCAGATATCCACGCCGCCCTGCGCTGCGCTGTGTGTGTGTGGAGAGCTTCCGAGATGAAAAATTCCAAAGCTGCAGCTTCACCAGCAGCTTGCGAGCTGATTTATGTCTTGCATCCTCGCGCCAGCCTATTTACGATTTTGTTTATTAAATTTTCACAGCTTATTACGGCAGCGAGCCTTTTCACCTGGGTTTTACTATTACAGGAAATTTAGATTCATCTTGCTTTATCTGGCCTGTAATTGAAACCCCTTTAGTCCGAAAAAAGCTTTAATAGCAAGGGAAAATATTGGGTATTTCATTTATTTTCACGGTGATAGTTACTATAATCAAACAACAACCTGAAAAGGAGCTCGCCAAGGATGTGTATTATCTCCGATGTTATTTAACATTTACTCTGAATTTGTGATGAGACAGGTATTAGACAGCTGGAATGGCGATATAACTATTGGCGGAAGCAAAATATCTAACTTAAGATTTGCTGATGATACAACCCTTATTGCTGCTTCTCAGGAAGAACTAGTAGCTCTATTAAACATCTTAGAACAACACAGTGCAGCATATGGTCTTGGTATTATCTACAATAAGACCAAGGTTATGATCGTAGATAGAGAGCACGATATTGATCGAGAAATAAAGTCAGTGGGCCGTTGTGGAGTAGTTCAAAGTTTTGTGTACCTCGGTTCTTTGATCGACATATCGGGTAGCTGTGAAAATGAGATTCGACGGCGCATTCAACAGGCACGTGTGGCCATGGCAAAGCTCACTAAAATATGGCGGGACCCTAAAATCACTAAAGCTACCAAAATGTCGCTGGTTCAGTCTCTCGTGTTCTTCATATTTTTGTATGCCTCGGAAACTTGGACTGTTAAAAAGGCAGATCGAACTCATTAGATGCTTTTGAAATTTGATCGTGGAGGAGAATGCTGAGAGTCCCTTATACCGCTCATCGAACTAACGTTTCCATACTGGATGACATATTCACAGAAGCGATAATATGGAGAAACTTGTAGTTCAGGGTCATGCCCCGATTGGGCGGCGCCGTGGCCGTTCCCTTACATGCTGGGTGCCTTACATGCTGGGTGGATACGACGAAACAGTTGCTGGATATGAGCATCAAGAGCACCACTGAACTGACAATAAATCGCGAACTAAGGCGAGCTGCATTTGTCAAAACTAATGATAATATCCGTGTCGGCAATACTCTTGCTTCGACATAATGCATTTTACAAGTTCACAACATGTCTGTTAAGACATCGTGATGAGTTACTATAATGAAAGTACTTTCATGATACTCTCATGATAGTGCGATAGTCGTGTCATGAGAGTTAAGTGTCTACACGTTGGAAGGGTATTGTGATAGTAGCAAGCACAAAACACAGAACTCACAGAGCAAGACTAGTAAGAAATAGCAATATGGCGGACATGGTTGCAGCGGGGGCTGTTGTCATTGGAGAAATCGTTAAAATCAAACGTAGAAAAGCACAAAAATGTAAGAAGATATGGGTGTAACGGAAGGTCCAAAGACGAAATTTTGGTTCTGAATCATTTTGATCCATATTCTGGCTCAAAAAAACTATTGGCCAGAGCAAACAAGACTAGTTTTGGCTTTCAGACATCTCTCGCTCCTAAACTTGTTCGTATCTACTTCTTTATTTTTGCCACTTCTTGGTTATGGCTGCTCCTAATTCTCTGTCTTCTTCTTTCACCGTAGCGAGCCCAGATACTGGCAAAAGAATTTCTTCTGCATGGTCACTATTGAAGTCTGTCGAACTTTGTTCCATAAACATGGAAACCTTTGACACCGCTCTAAAAACTTTAAAACATCAAATCGTTGAGACATCTTTCATGCAAAACTACAGAAATTGGCGCCTAATAAGAGACAGATTTGAAATGAACTATCATGCTATCAGTGTTATATGAAAGGTGTAGACGCGATAGTTTAAAAACGGCCCTCGGCGACAGCAGCATGCCTCACAGATCAACGCAGATATCAAAACAATTGTCGGGTGGGGATTAGCAAATAAAGTACACTTCAACGTACAAAAAACTCAGGCAACAACATTTACAAAGAAGTCTCACGATGGCTTACCAACCGTGGAAATGGAGGGTCACACCATAGTCGAATCACCTTCCGTCAAGTTTTTGGGAATCAACATCAACAATAACATGTCCTGTCACGACCACGTCGTCAGTATTGCTAAAACGGCATCCCAGAAGCTTGCAGTTTTGTTCCGCTGTAGGAAGTTGTATACACCAGAGCAACTGCTGCTGCTCTACAAGGCACAGAGCCGACCATCGCTGGAGTATTGCTCCCATGTGTGGGGATGCGCTCTGAAGAACTCTCTAAAATTTCTGGACACTATCCAGAAAAGAGCGTTAGACTAGTTGATACGCCTAACCTCACAAAGGACCTCCACAGCCTGGAACATCGAAGGAGGGTGGCTGACCTATCCCTGTTTTACAGATTCTGTCACGGAGGATGTTCGAGTGAGCTCTCTCAGATAATAGCACCACAGGTCGTCCAAACAAGGAAAACTAGAGAATCTCTGCGAGCTCATCCTTACCAGGTCGAGGTTCTTACTCCACGAACTAGTCTCCTCCAGGATTCCTTCTTTTGGAGAACTTCGACGCTGTGGAATCAGCTGCTGGGGAATTTGTTTCCCCGACGGCTACAACCTGCAGCGTTTCAAATCTAACGTGAACTGATACTTATCCTCTCGCAGCGCTTCTACAGCGCCATAAGCTTTCAGCCTTTGCGGGAGGCTGAGCATAAAAAAAAACTATCCCGTCAAACGAAATAGTGTGATAGTACTGTCGTGACAGAGCGATAGCGACTATCACGTTCTCTATACGGTGACATTTTTTGTGACAGTTGCTATCATGACAGCAACTATCGCAACAACTATCACCAGAAAAAAAGCTTTTAAAATTGGCTCAAAGTGGCTTGACCCAGCACTTCCCATAAATTCTCGTTAACAAAAATGTTTAAGTTACTGAACGTTCCACCCTCTCCACCACCCCAATTTCACCCCCATTCCTCTGTGTACTATCTGTAAAGATATTAACAACTTCTGCGTGTAAGCAGTGCTCATTGCTTCCATGGACCGAGTTGAAAATTAAAAATTCTCATCTTGCAAACCAGTAAGCTCGGCTACTGGGCATGTTTACTCAAAAACAAAAATCGTATCCGTTACTCGAGAGGTATATGTCATTTACGCTCCAACCCCAAAGCGGCAATAAAAATGCGGTTGACACACATTCGAGCCGGTACGATACGGTGATGGCGGTACGACTGCGAGGAACGAGGTACGACTCTACTGCACCGCCTGTTACCTTGAGAAGTTCATTAACCATACGTTTAACTATTTTTAGTTTTGCAATAGTTGTATGTGTGTGTGAGTCTGTCGAGTCGCTGGCTGTTACGAAACGGCGCGAAAAAGGAAAGCTATTTTTTTAATGGTGCGCTGGAGAGTGCTATGCCAGGTGCTATTCCAAGGAACAGTTTTAGTTTTATAAATCAGTACGGGTGGCTAACACTAGCTATTCAAAACAATTTGCCTTCGAATTTGCCTTATCTATACCTTATCCACCGAACAAACGGAGTAACCATGCACAATATATGTAAATTTTTATGGTATGGTCAAGGGTTATATGCACACCGTCTACAATACTGCATACTGAGAGCAGTGATGTTATTATAAACAGAAAAATTAAGTTCGATTTATCCGAGTAAAGCCCCAAATATGGGTTTGAAGTAATTTTTTACTCCTTTTCTTCAGTGGACAGACTATAACTCATTTATTTGTAGCAATCATACATACTTTTTTACCATACTGTAACCTTCTGTTGACTAGCTCAACGATACTGCCGGTAAGCAACCATGTAAACACTCCAACTCGCCCTAGGATTCAAATTAAACTGCAGTATAGCAAAAGCATCTTACTGCTCACGTCTGTATCTGTAGAGTGGGGAGGGTGAGTGGTTCTCAGACATTGTGCATCCTCCCACGGAGTTGTTTCTTCAGGTCATCGTCTATCCTGGCAATTTTAGGAAGGTGGATTAGCCGCTTGGGAACATCTCCCTTATGTGGACAGGTGTAGGCCAAGACTCGCCAAACGCACACTTTCTGAACTCTGGGCACTCACATATGACGTGCCCCAGAGTTTCGTCATCTCTACATATCGGTGTGTCACTTAACTTCATTTGTGGAGGTGTTTCCTTAGTTGACAGTGGCCAGTCAGAAGTCCTACTATTAGACGTTGGTTTGATCTGGTCATCGCCAAGTACTTCTTGTATATTACCATGCCAAAGCTTATAGGGGTTTCCTTGGCAAATCGGCATCTTTGTATCTCTTTCCATCGTTTTACCATTTGGACATGAGAGTGTTTTTTTTTTGGCTATTTCCGCAAATGTGGTTGTCGACATTTGAAAAATGTCATTACAACTCACATGCTAAAGAACATCTCAGGTATTCTACTAAGGAGGTAGCTAATTCAGTCAAATTAGATCCAAACAAGACACTTGCCTTGTGACTGGAAGTTCCACAATAGATATTGCTTCTAATGTCTCGGGTCCCTCAATTCTGTGAGATATCCCAAACTAGGAATGAAGCAAGCTTTAAAATCTGTCCGAAAGCTGCTGCAGTCACTTGAAACCAATAAGGTCCGGCATTATCACAATTGTTGTAAAAATTTGATTGACTCAGTACTTCCCACACATTCCGATGACACCAGTTTTATTATTTTCTCGAACTACAGGGTGGCCAGTTAGTGTGTAATTCTTCGATGTCTCTTAAGACGCATATTCTAGAAATATTTTGAAATATACGGGGTGTTGCGGGAAAGCAGGATAGTGATCAACTTGATTTTTTATATAGAACTATGACTTTTTCTTAAATTCTTCTAGTGTCTATCATTGATCTCTATTCAACCCTAAAATATTTTTGGGATCGATTGCGACGTTGCCAATTTATAATTTATTTTCTATTAATTACCGGATTTGCTAGGTCGCAAGTAATACGTCCAAATTGATATATTCCTTTAACTTTTCTCGATAGTATTATACAGCGAGTTACTTGAAGATTAAGTGGATATTATTTTGGATATTACCAGCAATTTGTATCTACAGGGTGTTTTTGGCAGAATTTTAAATTACGGCAACTTGAAGGTCATTTTACTTTGTTTTTTTAAATGTAACACCCTGTATTTTTTATTTTAAATCGAAATATCTACTAATACCCTATCTCGCCTTGTAATATTTTTTTTCACATTTGCGACGTTGCCAAGTAAAAAATTATTTTTCCAATTCTTTAAACAAAGATCCCCGATTTTAATTTATTTTGAATAGAGTCCTCTACTTATTCTTATTGCAATGAATTGCGCATGTAGAATTTAACAAGAGCTCATAATTTCAAAATTTTGTTTCTATTAATTACTGAGATACGGCAACACCGCTTTTTCAGGAAACAGTACCGGAACGCTTAAATATTTCCAAGACTGTACCTGTACCCTGTATTATGAATACAAAAAAAATCAGTTTTACCTCCCACCCCTCACCCATCCTAATTTCACCCCACCCCAAAGACATTAGAAAATGATCAGGAACCCCTAAAACGCCTAAAAACGAAGTTTGAGCTGTTTTCATATTTTTTGTTTTTTTAATATTGCTGCGCCGCCACTGAGACGATTTCTAAAAATCAGACGCGTTTTCCATCCTCGCCAAAGTAGTAATACTATGCCGAAATTTCATTAACATCAATTCAGTAGTTTCTACATTATAAAATGCGGAACGATCTAAAGCAATACTCATATGCATACATCGGAAAATTCTCTGTCCCTTGGTTCCTGTAATAGATAAGGCAATGTTCGGTTGGACCTAAAAAAGTGTATTATACCACCAGGTCTTTCTCTCTCAGGTCAATAGACAGCCTATTATGAGTACAACAAATTTTTCAGCTTTACAACCCCCCACCCCTAACCACCCCAAGTTCACCCCCACTCAAAAAAAAGTATAAAATGATCAGGAACCCCCAAAGCACCTAAAAAAGAAGTTTGAGCTGTATTCATATTTTTAGTTTTTTAATTATTGCTACGCCGCCACTGACATGATTTCTAACAAACATACGCGTTTTCTATCCTCACCACGGTAATAATACTGTGTCAACATTCCATTAGAATCGATTTAATAGTTTCCACATTACAAAATACAAAACGATCTCAAGCAATAAATAGGCGCATGTATGTACACAGAAAATAAAGTCCCTTAGTTTCGGTAATAGGCAAGGCAATGTTCGGATGGACCTAAAACACGCTTCATGCTATGGGCTATAGGAGAATAATAAACTGGTTTCACCGTAATGTGCGGGAAGTACTGAGTCAAGATGCTTGACGCCAATTTTTAAATTTTTGTCCTGTGCAATCGAAACAAAAAATATCTTTGGTACAGCCTGTATACAACCTGTACCAACAGACAGCGTGTAGGACTGTGACGAACGTTGCTTCCAGTATTGGAAGCACCTTTGATACGGGTCAGTTTTTCCGACATGAGCCCGAACTTGCCATGCGGCCAACGTTGAACACATGCAGTTCGCCAACTCACGCCCACACGATGTGGCAAATGCCGATCTGTCCAACGTTGCAAGGCATTCGCCACATCATGTGGGACCGGCTCAAATAAATAAATTGGGATAGAGACTCCAATATTTTTGTTAGCATCTACAATAGTCAATTGAAGATCAGAAAGGATCAATTGTATATGAGAACCCATCAGTTGTAATTCAGAAGGGATCAAATGTAAATCAGAAAGATGTACTGAGTTTTACCCATATTTGCCGATGTTAAATACCATTGAAAATGTGTGTTCAAAGATTGTTTCCCATGTAAACATCCATTTGAAAGTACCAGAAGTAGTGGCGCCTTGTGTTTGCTGAACTGCTGAATAGAGATTGTTATATTTGGAGTCAGTAATCAACGAAGCCAGAAATTTGATGGTTGTTGGTGACTGTGCCCGCGCAATGCAACGTTTCATGCTGCAGCCGTTGCTCTTAAACCCATGCCTGTTGGACTGTAACATGTTACAATAAGCCTTAAAATGTTCCATTATTTAATAATTTTTGTCAGTGCGTAAGTTTATTTCATTTGTATATTGTTTTCTACATATTCACATATTAAATCGTTTATACCACATTTTGCATGCATTCAATGTCTGTATTTTTACTTTTGAATCCGCGTCATATTTCCTTTTCATCTTAGATGGAACAGGAATTGAGAAAACATAACAAAAACGTCTTCTACGATTTGTTTTCACAAGTGTATGATCCACCAAACCTTGTAATTGATGGCAATCCAAGGAAAATGTTTCTTCACATATGTAGACTACGTTACTACGAAATACTGAAATACTACAATCATGCCAGTACATCCATAATTTTTGAGGGTTACCATAATGCGGTATCAGCAAAGAGTACCAAATCAGTCAATTATTAATCATTCCTTCCTCCTCTGTTCTCATAATTTTCTGCGAAATTTGCAGCTAGGACCATCCAGTCCTCGCCGCGTTTGCAGTTTCTTTTTTCCGTTTGTTGTCCTTCTTATGCTTTAGGTTTGAGAACCAGCATTTCAATTATATCAAAATCAATTATTAAAGTTGCTCTCACATATATTATCACTCAGTACATGTATATGAATGAATGAATGAATAAGGACCAGAGGCTATCCAGCACGGAATGTGGCTGGTGCATAGGCCACACGATGGGCCCTTTTGCGCCGCTATCCGCGCTAGTTCCTAAGACCTGCCCTTTTGGCAAATGCAAGTACATTCTTAGGTCTTATCCATTTTATCTCTATTTGTTCCAAGGTTCTTGAGCCCAGCATAGTCTTCCTGTGATAACCCAGGGTTTCACAGCGACACAAGATGTGTGCCGAGGATTCTTCCTCTTCACCACACCACGTGCACGTTGGGTCGTTGACCACCCTCATCACAAACAAGTGACGCCTGAAGGTGTTGTGACCCGTTAATAGGCCTACTAGCAATCTCAAGTTACTCCTATCCAGAGAGAGACAAAATCGTCCTATTCTCTCTGCAGGCCCTGCTAATAGCTCCCGAGCCTGACGGAGATGACCAGAGATGTTGTTCCATCTCAGAGAGTGTTGATTCTGGATCCACTCTCCAGTTGTTTTCCTAATCAAGTTTGCAGACAGTCCTAAGGCTGGTTCCGGGCCCACAAAACTGATTCCGGATCCCATCCTAGCCAGATGATCCGCCATTTCATTACCCTTTACCCCAGCGTACCCAGGTACCCACATCAGTGATACCTTGTGTTTAGCTGAGATGTCGTCAAGAGCCCTCCTGCACTCCAGGACCAGTCCCGACGTCATTTTTCAAGCACTCAGTGCTTTGATGGCTGCCTGACTGTCAGAGCAGATAGTAATCCGCCTCCTAGACCCGTCATTTTCCCAAAGTTAGTTTTCCTTCTGATTTACATTTGACCCCTTCTGAATTACAATTGATGGTTTCTCATATACAATTGATATCTTCTGAAATTCATATGATCCTTTCTGATTTTCAATTAATTGTTTCTGATTTGCATTTGATACGTTCTGATTTTCATTTGATTATTCTGATTTACATATGACGCGTTCTGATTTTCACTTGACTGTTCTGATTTGCATGTGATACGTTCTGATTTTCATTTGACAATTCTGATTTACATATAACGCGTTCTGATTTTCACTTGACTGTTCTGATTTACATGTGATACGTCAGAACGTATCAGAAGTGATTTTCACTTGGCTATTCTGATTTACATATGATGCTTTCTGATTTACACCTGGAAAAGGTGTATAATATGTGAGAAGTACTGAGTCAAGATACTTGACGCCAATTTTTAAATACAGCCTGTATACAACCTGTACCAACAGACAGCTAACTACCTTGGACGGTCGAGCAATCTCTCATTGCCGAACTTAGCGCGCGCTCAGCAGCGGCAGCAGGCGCAAGCTGCATTCGCGTCCGTGCTAACGAACTCGCAGAAGGTGAAACACGAAAAAACAAAATGAATGTATGTCAACGATATTCAACGTTGAAATTGGAAGCCTTGTATTCTGAAATGAGCTTTTCTATGCAAAAGCAACAGCACCGTTGCCCGGTGCGCTGCAAAATGTAAACAATAGCGCTATTGATAAATACCCAGACGAATACGACGACGCGCGACGTCTTCCAGACGAGTTTCGTAACTGGGAGTTCAGTGGAGCGAAATTTCTAACGCCTCACCCACAAAACTATTAATTGTTTGTTAGTCCGAATAATTATTATTCATGACATGCGATTTGTCACGTAAACTGTCTTTGATAAAATGGCTTCATATAATCGAAAACTGTGTAGGAAAGTTACCCTCGTAAAAAATAGAAACCCAGTCCCTTGCTCTCTCTCTTTCTCTATCATTGAGCCACTTCCAAAGTTTTGTAAAATAATCAGATATTTCTAAACGATTAAATACGACATCTAATTGTATTTTTCGTACCCTGATCATAGATATCAACCGACAAAATTAGATTGTTTGATTTGAAGCCCATTGCAATCTCAGGTCAACTATTTTTCCGGATATTTTGTACTGAGTTGACGTATACTTCATAGAAATGAGCTGAGTAAGAAGTGCATGTCACACTCAAATTTTTCTGATCTAGGTTGGCCATCCTGCACGTCAGGACCGTCTTAGCAATATTTTTATTGAACATCTCATTTAAAAAATTATGACTATTGAAATTGATTCAATGTCTTGAAGTTCACAGCAAAAATGGTTGGCTGAAACAAATACATTTGTTGGTTTGTATATCGTTGAAAATTATTACCAAGCGTTAATAACAGTCCTGTATTCTGTCGGAGCATGTGTCAAGAATGGTCAAGACTCCTTCTGGGGTATTTTGAATTATTACCAGCTGAACAGCTGTTCGCTGTTGATATGGCCGACAGTACAAACTATCCAGAAAAAAATAGTATATAGGGATGCAATTATTATATCACAGCATAGTAAACAACCAGCATAATATCTCTGAGGATTTCCCACAGAGTTTGACCTTGGGATGATTTTACGGATGTGAAGTTTGGGCAGAGATACGAAAATGAAAATATCGATACCGGTACCACCTCGATATTTTTTAGCCAAATAGGCGTGTTTGGTTCGTACAGAGCATTTTGTGCAACTGATTACACCCCTCAATAATTATATAATTATTTTCGATACTGACACAAAAGTGTCGATACTAGCTTGGAATGCCTCAAAAAGTATCGATGACAAAATACTCGATATTAATGCAGAAGTATCGAAGTATCGTTAGCATCCCTACAAAAAATCATCCAAAAGGGGGGATGTGCCTGAAATTACCGCCAACCTGAGTTATTGTGCTGGTTGTTTACTATGCTGTGTATTATATCGTTATTCTGAGGCTGCTACGATATTAGCAATATTATTGGAAAAGCCATACCTTGTATCAAGCAATTCTTGACTACTGCTTATAATTATGATTGTACTACATGACTAAAGTAATCAATTGAAGATCTGTATATAACTTATGGTGAGTTTTGTTGATAGTGCCGAAAACTGAAACGAAAACTAGATGAGCTCTCATGGGGTTAATTAAACTCAATACACCTATATATAAATCTGTCCATTTTTTGTTAATTTTAAACGCTATTTATTTTATTTCCCATCCCACATGTGGCGAAAATATTTGTGACCGCGATAAGTATTAACTTTACTATCAGCTCAGCAGCATTGAAAACATTGAGTCCATGTAGGTTTACATCGAGGCTCGTTCTGCAATGTAGAAAGGTCTTTGATGACATTTCGGCAAGACATCACGTGTCAGTTATGATGGCGCCGAGTCGTGCTGGAGTTTGTGGTAATGAAAAAAGGGCGACCCCCTCGCAAGGCGATTGTCGAGAAATAGTTTCGTGGTCCTGAGACGGCTGTGGGGCTGCCAGGTACCATTAGAAAGAAAAAAGGAGGTGTAGTTTCAAAATCAGATCTTATAAGACAGACATCTCTGTCAAGCTATAGAACTACATATTTTAGGACCTCTGAACAAGGTGGGGCGGTTTGGTCTCTGATTGGACAGAAACCGGCCAGCTATCTGGCCATGATACCGTCAGATGTCACTTGTATGTGGTGAGGGTGGCAAGCGACCTAACGTATGCACGCTGTGGCGAGGAGGAAACCACTCCAACTGCTTGGAAATTTTGAGAATTATACGTTGTCGCATTATAGGAGTACATTTTATTTGCTGTATATTTATATAAATACAAAGCAATTAAAATAGGGTGTCGTTTATTATGACTGTTACCATTAGCAATTCTATTTTAGAAGGCATATTTTGTAATAAGTAATTCTTGAATACTGCTTAGTATACAATTGGGATACACTTTTGAAAATCGGTTCACTTTTTCCTAACCATTTTGCTTTTTTGGGGAAGCTGTAAAATTGGGATGGTTAGGAGAGTGGAGATGGAGGAATTTTGCTTTTGCATCATAAAAGGTATCCCATTTTTCTTGAAAATGAATCGGCCTTTTGAAGTATCCTTTACCTTTAAAACTCATCTGAAATTTTTTGAAGCATATAGGTAAAATCGATCTAAAATGACCTCACTTATTTCATTTTGCCGCACAATAATCTATCATACTCGTCATCGTGCGTCATGTGTAGCATTTTTAATTTGAGTGGAATCGGAGATCTTTTCCTTTAGTCCTAATGCCCAAGATAAGCAAGGTTGTAGACATGAGGAACATTTTACATGTATGCCCTGCATCCCTTCTCTCAAGCCTCTAAACGAAGCACAATATCCTCCTCTCACCCTTTGGTACCAGAATACCACAAATAACATAACTATACCCTTGAAAGTATGATACAGAAGTGTAAAATTACTTACATGCTACTGAAATACTCTAATTAATTTACATAACTCATTTTTAAATACCTACATACAAGATGTAAGTATTGATATATATTTTGTTGCGGTACAGTTATTATGTCAATTACTTTTGAGTTTTTTTTAGTATTGTAGCATCTCTTTCATGGACGCCACTGGTTTGGGATCTTTATAGCACAAAGCTGTTAACTAGTGTTTAAAAATGTTAAAGTACACTACCTATAATAACAATAGTTTCACTGTGAATAGCAATGGTAGGTAATACTTCAAGAAACTTTCAATACTATTTTTGACCCTGTTTTATCTCGTTACTATGAGATCATCTGTTAATTACACATAACTGCACGGATGAATTATGTACCAATTCCAAGTCATAATTTCAAAGGTATGAACATTTTTTCACTTCAGCATTCTTCTTTGGTTGGTCTAGAAGGTGAAACATCACGATCAAGAAACAATTAGCATAGATCATAGTCATAGATTAATTTGTGGTAATATTTTATATGCGATCACGAATTATGCATGAAAATAAACAACGAACATTATATTTCTTTGGTTTAAAATGGCAAACCTCTGCGAGTTGAACATAAGCTATTGGTGGAACCACGTTTAAACCAAAACAACACTAAAATTTTGAGGAAAGACCTAAGTAGAGATGTTTGATAATTCATTTCGAAGGCATTTTTATATAATAAGTTAATGACGCTCTGTAACTCACAGTGCATGAACTGGAAAGCCAAATAAATATTTTTGATTTTTAAGCAAACCTGGAGGTCTGAAAGATCTGAAATTTTTTATTTTGCCACACGAGACTGAAACTCAAAACTGCAACCGGATTTATAATCGGCATCCTCAATTTATCCAAAAGACGAGGTTTCAGCTTAAAAGAAAGCCAAATTAAGAATTCCGATTTTTTGGGCAACCTGAACATCTAAAAGATCTGAAATTTTTGATTTTTATCATATGAGACTGAAACTCAAAACTACGACTGGATTTGCAATTGGCTCCCTCAATTTATTCAAAACACGAGGTTTCATCTTAATAGAAAGTCATATAAAGATTTCAAATTTTTAGGTAAACCTAAGATGATCTGAAAGATCTGAAAATTTTATTTTCGTCAAACCCTACTTAAACACAAACCTGCGACCGGATTTGTAATCAGTTGCCTCTCCAGCCAACATTATTCGTCTGGTAAATCAATAAAGCCTCATTCCTTCAAAATGTAGAGGGTTTATCGCTTCGGCTACCTCTTCAATATTTTTCTAGACGCTTCGTGCGATTAGCCCGTATGTTTGAGGAAAAACCCAAAAATAGATGTTAGAAAAAGCCAAAACTCGCGAACTCACTGTACAAAACATACACAATCAGAAGTCGCCAATTGCCCATTACGACTTTTGATCGCCAACTCGGTTTTGAAATCACCACTTTGGCGGAAAATCGGCAAATCTGGCAACTGTGTGAGTAGCATGTGGAGAATGGAAGGTTGGTGGTAGGGGATATTGTGTGCTCTGTTCAACCTGTTAAATGCTACGTTATCTTATCGACTATCTGCGTCCGATGCGTTTATATGGGCATTCTAGTTTCCGGCTTACCAAATCGTATATCATAATGCTACCTGAACAAGAATCGAACAATAGATTGCTTCTTCCTTTTGTAACACTAAATTATCGAGTGCTCTCATATGCTCCTTCTTCTATGAACTAGAGGGTTCTCCGAGAAAATATGATAACAGTTTCTATAGTTTGACAGAATTTTGTTAGAGATGCAGCGAAAACAAATACACATATTCGTATTCGCCGAATAGTAGACATTTAACGAATAATCGTATTCGTCGATAATACTTGAAAATCAATACATCTTTATGAAGCATGTTGATTGACTCAGTACTTCCCACACATTACGGTGATACCAGTTTATTATTTTTCCATCATAGCATGAAGCTATAATCTGGGATCCCCTTGCAACCAAATCATCGCCAGACCACCCCCCCCCCCCAAATTGTGTTCTAGCGATAGGTATTTCCTTCACATGTCAATGGACAGCCTATTATCAATACAACAAATTTTTAAGTTTTACAACCCCCCACCTCCAACCACCCCAATTTCACCTACATCCAAAAATATAGAAAAATGATCCGGGACCCCTAAAACGCCTAGAAACGAAGTTTGATCTGTTTTTGTATTTTTAGTTTTTTTGTTATTGCAGCGCCACCACTGACACGATTTCTAAAAACCATACGTGTTTTCCATCCTCGCCAAGGTGATAATACTGTGTCGAAATTTCATTAAAATTAAGTCGGTCATTTCCAAGTTACACGATATGAAGCGATAGTCGTATGGGTCTACATCACAAAATTTCCCCTTGGTTTCTGTAATAGGAAGGAAACGTTAGGAAGGACCTAAAAAAGTGTATTATGCCGCTAGGTCTTTCTTTCACAGGCAATGGACAGTCTATTATGAATACAACAAATTTTTCAGTTTGTCAACCCCACAACCACCCCAATTTCACCCGCCGCCACTAGCACGATTTATAAAAACCACACGCATTTTCATCCCCGCTGCGGTAGTAATTCTGTGTCAAAATTTCATTGAAATCAATTCAACGGTTTCCACGTTATACAATACACAACGATCTGAAGCAATACTCGTATGTTTACAGCAATAAAATTCCTCTAGTTTCTGTAATAGGCTCTGCAATGTTCAGATGGACTTAAAAAAGACATTGGCAGCATTACCTACTACGACCCCACAGGATATCGGTACACAAATTTCATCGCAATCCATGCAGCGGTTACTGAGATTACGAGGGTAAAAAAACGCGAATAGACAGATAGACAGACCGACAGACAGTTCGACGGAAATGCGTGCCATTAATTTTCGTTATGTAGACATCATAAAATTCCCAAAAAGGGAAGTAAAAAAAATCGCATTTATCATCAGAAAGTCTACAAATGCTATGTTTACTTAACAAAAACTTGCCAGTTTTAAGTTTTACTAAAACAATAGAAAAATATAAAAAAATGATGTTTTACTACAATACCGAGTTATTCGTATTCGTATTTGCCGAACAGTAGGTTTGATATTCGTCTTTGTATTCGTATTCATAAAAGTGGTATTCGTTGCATTGAATTTCATGAACAAAAAACGTTATCCCGCCAAAATGCTACCGGAAAATGCATTTTCTGAAAATAAGTCGCACATTATCTGGCAAGGAAGTGGCTGAAAGGACAGTAAAATGAATCTGACCGCTAACTTAACAAAAAACATTCTCCCACAACAGGCCACTCTCCAAGTCGCGATGCCACTTAGGACTACATGTCGCGTACGTCGGCGATTATGAGGAGATGGCTTCTCTACTGCACCAAACGTACGAAGAACAAGGATAGGAAGAGGATGGCCATCAGGATATTCGAGCACATTGGCGTCGGATGAAAACCTCCTTTTGATCATTAGCTACTCTAACAAATTACCTAAAAGCGAAAGTGATACAGGCATGTTACCAAAATGTACGACAGTTGTTTAGGGTGTGTAAGTTGAAGTGATAATTTCGAGTGTAAGTTGGACTTAACGAAAGTGTTCGCGATGTTTGAGATGTGGAACAATGTCGCTGCGAAGCTGGAAGTACAGCAGACGCAGGTCCAGTCGCAGCAACCGCACACTTCTAGCGGCTCTATCAAAGGTAAACGTTTTTTTTTTATTTTTTCTTATTTTGACACATTTCTTAACCTAGTCCAAAGCACAATTGATTTGATGAAAATTTGGGAATCAATGAAAATTTTGATTTGTGTAACTGGTATATAGGGTGCGCCCACTATACATATACGGAATACTAGTATATAGTATAATCAGTAAATAATGATTGTTATAAGATGTTTTCTATATAATTTTTTTTAATGAATTTCCCATAATACGGCAGTATTAACTTGTTTTTGTTTCAGAAAACAAATGATTAACGAAAATCAATTAATTTTTTAAATGCAATGTATCCTTTGGTAGGGCTCATTTGATAGAATTTTTTTTCTCTTTTCAATGAAATAAAATGTCAGTAACCAAACAAAGGAACATTAAAAACTGTATTTCATTTTACATCAAAATGAAACAAATGAGCATTATGTACGTTTTGTACGTTTCTTATTAAGCCTTGAAAACAAAAAAAATCAGCAAAGAAATGGTTTTCATCACAACAGGTCTTCAAAATTTCTCCGGGAATGCTTAAAAATTATTTTTAACGTTTTCTATACAAGTTAAACTACTGTTGGTGATCATTTTGAACCCTTCATGAGATGAAAACCAATTCACTCGTTTAGTCTTCAAGGCTTAATTAGAAACTTACATGCTTATTTTTTTATTTTAATGTAAACTGCAAATACGTATTAGATTGTTGTAGTAGTGACCTCAATAAGGTTATTAATTTTTTTCTAAACTGTTTCTTGTATTTGGTTACTGACATGTTGTGTTATTGAAAAGAGAAAATCAACTCTATGAAATAAGCCTAATGAAAGGGTGCATTGCTGTTTAAAAAAAAGTCAATTTTTATTTTTTTAAGACAAAAATAGCTGACTACTGGAATACTGCCGTATTATGAGAAATACAATGTTCCTCTGACATCAATTAAAAGCTATTTGACGGTGAAGTAAAATACATTATATCACTGTTAAACAAACCAGTATCTAGTATTTGCTCCACTTTAAGGACAAATTACGAGCAATTGGACTTCAAAAAGGTTTTGAGTCAAGATTTTATATGATTTTGTTACATTTCTTATCAATATTTAGAATAGGAATAGAATAAGGACTATTTTTCCTATGTAAATTTTATTCTTAATCCTACAGTATGCCAGATTTCGCGTGATGAAGGATTTAACCAATAATTTTAATCATTTATCATATCTGAGAGTTGATGGAAGATAGAAAAAAATTCGCATAACTGACCGATATTTCCGCTAAATGGTTCAAATTATGTATGGAAAGTCCAATCAACTATATATAGCGTTCTAGCAGGCTGAAGTGACATATGATAACAACTAAGGTAATGATGCTCTTTTGGCAAATATTGCCTCGAGGGCACTTGGTCACTCGATTTGATCGCCGAGGTCTTCCAATGTAAGGACTTCAAATTTCTGTATATATGGACTTGTAAACTATAAAGCTTATGCCAACAAACTAAAATTTGTAGTAGCTAAAGAATAATATTCAAAATATTCTATGAAACTACCCAAAACTGTTGGCAAAACATCATCAAGAGGCCCCAGGTTTGTACTGCTTCCAGGGGTAGCCATTTGTATACATTATTTTTCATATGCAATTCATAGCTCTTAGCAGATTATTAAGATGAAAAGTATAAAGGTATTTCAATTTTCAATTGGTTTTAAAAGTATTAGAGAGAAAAATCGGTCAGTTATATATTGGCTACCAAAATCAAGGATTTAAAAAAATTATGACAGGTATATCTAAATTCAAAACTCATACTTCTGAAGTTAACAAACTTCAACTTTAACAAACGATTCGATCACAGATGCCTTTCTAATTGTTATAGCAAAAATTCCTCATGACTTTGTTTTTTATTTTTTTGTAAAACAATAACTATATTGAGAAATAATCGCTCAAATAATATCATACCTAAAACAAAGCTGCCTCTGAATTAGACAAAATTAATTGGTGGTAGTTCTGTATCACAGTTGACGTTTTAAAGAAAGATCTTATCTTGCAAGCTAGATGTCCTACAAGGGTAGCACCCTAGCATATTACTGTACATACAATTTGAGTTACCTTTTGTAGGATAAGGTCATTCAAACAAAAACTACTTATTTTTCGATGTGCGACGTTTCGACTTATATTGAGGCTGACGCATAGAAAAATAAGGAGTTTGAATAACCTTATCCTATAATTCATCCCAGTAGGTCAAAATCATTTACAAACTGAGTACCTACAATATTTGTCGTTCCTTTAGCTGGAGTCATATACAGGGTGTCCAGTTAGTGTGTAATTCTTCGATATCTTGCAATGTATACCTGATAGAAGAAAATGTCAAATACAAAAGTTATTTGGTTACCTAAGACGCATATTCTAAAAATATATTTAAATATACAGGGTGTTGCCGAAAAGTATAATAGTGATCAATTCCATTTCTTTATATGGAACTATAGCTCTTTCTTAAATTCTTCTGGTTTCCATCATTGATCTCTATTCAACCCTAAAATATTTTTGGGATCGCTTGCGACGTTTCCAAGTTATAATTTATTTTCTATTAATTTCTAGATTTACAAGGTCGCAAATAATACGTCCAAATTGATATTTTCCTTTAACTTTCCTCAATAATATTATACAGCGAGTTACTTGAATATTAAGTGGATGTTAGTTTGGATGTTACCGGCAATTTGTGTTAACACGGTGTTTTTGGCAGAATTTTAAATTACGGCAATTTGAAGGTAATTTTACATTGTTTCTTTAAATGTAACACACTGTATATTTTATTTTCAATCGAAATATCTACTAATACCCTATCTCGCCGTGTAATATTTTTTCGCGTTTGCTGCGTTGCCAAGTTATAAATTATTTTTCAAAATTTTTGAACAAATATCTCCAATTTTAATTTATTTTAAATAGAATCCTCTACTTATTTTTACTGCAATGAATTGCACATGTCGAAATAAGTAAAGTCTCACAGTTTCAAAAATTTGTTCCTGTTAATTATTGAGATACGGCAACACCGCTTTTTCAGTAAACAGTACCGGAACGCTTAAATATTTCCAAAACTGC
Source organism: Callosobruchus maculatus (assembly GCA_951848785.1). Lineage (NCBI taxonomy): Eukaryota > Metazoa > Arthropoda > Insecta > Coleoptera > Chrysomelidae > Callosobruchus > Callosobruchus maculatus. The sequence goes on from CATOUR010000214.1 coordinate 1,041,799, forward strand.
CACAGCTGGAACGGTGAAATTCCGTACTTGGCGGTTTTTGAACATACAAAATTCAAAAATCGTAACACCAGTGTTGTCAGATTTACCACTTTTACGTCAGACTTCATAAATAGGGCATTCCATTCAAAATTATGACGTAAAATTGGTAAATCTGAGAACACTGATGTTAGCGTTTTTGAATTCGGTATGTTCAAAACCCCCCAAGTTGAATTGAATTTCACTTCTCCAGCTATGGTAGTTTTGGAAATATTTAAGCGTTCCGGTACCGTTTATTGAAAAAGCGGTGTTGCCGTATCTGAGTAATTAATAGAAACAAAATTTTGAAATTGTGAGATCTTACCAAATTCGACATGCGCAATTCATTGCAATAAAAATGAGTAGACGATTATATTTAAAATAAATTAAAATCGGGGACATTTGTTTAAAATTTTGGAAAAATAATGTATAACTTGGCAGCGTCGCAAACGTGAAAAAAATATCACAAAGCGAGATAGGGTATTAGTAGACATTTCGATTTAAAATAAAAAATACGGGGTGTTACATTTAAAAAAACAAAGTAAAATGACCTTCAAGTTGCCGTAATTTGAAATTCTGCCAAAAACACCTATAGATAAAAATTGCTGGTAACATCCTAAATAATATCCACTTAATATTCAGGTAACTCGCTGTGTAACATTATTGAGAGAAGTTAAAGGAATATATCAATTTGGAGGTATTACTTGCGACCTTGCAAATCCGGAAATTAATAGAAAATAAATTATAACTTGGCAACGTCGCAACCGATCCCAAAAATATTTTACGGTTAGATAGAGATCAATGATGGAAACTAGAAGAATTAAAAAAACGGTATAGCTCCTTATAAAAAAATTATGTTGATCACTATCCTACTTTCCCGCAACACCCTGTGTATTTCAAGATATTTTTAGAATATGCGTCTTAAGTAACCAAATAACTTTTGCATTTGACGTTTTCTTCTATCAGGTTTACCTTGATGCGAGATATCGAAGAATTATACACTAAATGGACACCCTGTATATCGTTTTTGTTGATTTGCCTATAAATCTAGGTATTCAGAAGCTTTGTTCAGTACTCTGTTATACCTCAGAATCAGATTAATTTTCAGCAGTGAGTCTCTGGTCATCCATCCATCTATTTGTATTTCATTCGAGCAGATATCGTTAGGGGTATACTCCTCGTCAAAACAATATACACAGTTCTCTCGTATTCTCTCCCTATCCCGTTCGTCTTAGGTGCCTTTCAAGTAAGCATATCCGGTAAGGAACTATGCGGTATAGTCGCTAGGGGTCTACTTGCACTGCGCCCTTGTTTGTTCATTCTCTAACGTCCGGAATCAATTTTCTCGTCTATGATTCATGGCTAGTGGTCTCTCACCTTCCATGCCAATTAATAAATAGCTGCTCCTTTTCATCATCCCCACCGTCAGTGCCCTTCTATAAATCTCACGTCACTCCTCTACGAGCAGGTCGATTAGTGGGACTTCAGCCACTACCAGTAATGCCGCAGTCAATACGGTTCCACAGTTCACAAACTACAGACATCACTTCTTTATGCTAGCTTCTGCGATGCTGAACCAATGGGGTATTTTCCAACTTGCTAATATTGCCTGTTTAATGGCTGAAATGGATTGCTTGTATCTAATTTGTAATGATGGCACTGTTTGCTCAATTTTTTTCTGCCCACGTGGAGTAAAGATAGACTTTGAAAATCATCCCTTTGAAAAGAGCTCATTTAAATCTCTTAAACATCCCGCCTAAGAAATCAACCAATCAAAAGTGATTTTTGCGCCGGATGTAGATAGGATGTGACTATTTTAATTTGAATTGAGCGTAGACTCAAAATTGTCACGTTGTTAATATTTTGCATAGCTTTTCTATAAAGGATGTAAACTTTATTTTATGTTTATTTAGTTTCCCTCTTTTTGTAGACCATAAATGTTATAATGCACAGCTATTCCATTTTTTGCATTGTTATGTAATTAGCAGTTTACTCTGAGAATGTTTCATTGTTACTTTTCACAACTTTACAAATCATTCGGCAACACTCGTCTTTAACAGCCTGTCACTACTGTCACGCATACATAACCTCCCCTGGTGTCACGACTGTCACGGTATCTCATTTAACCCAGATAGATCACGAAATGATGTAAACAAACATCTGTCAATATCAATACGAAGCGGAGGTTATGTCTGTAGATGGAGAAGAGGAGGTCATATGACAAAGTAGAGTTACATTCTAAGGATAGCTCCACGAAAGACTTATTACGTCACGCTTAGATTTATTACGTCACAGCTTTGGCGCGAAATTTTATGTTTGAACTTTGCAGGTGCTTTTAAGCCACTTCGCGTTCACAGTAAAAAGTAAAAATATTAGTTACATGGTTTTTGGGGACGTAACATCCATATTCCGTCATAAAATTTTGTTCGGAAAATACCTCATTACTCAAATATTCATTACAAAAACCTTTCATAAATTTTTCATAGACGAAGGTATATGAGAATAAAAATATTGGGTCTGTCACGATTCTTCATCATGGACAAAATCTTCATAATTCAGTATTACGGTAGATTTTTGACAAGTGTCATCCTCTTTAATTTTTGGCATGGTATAGATTTACTTCTTGATGACCTTAATGTTAGAATATCTTGGAATTTCTCTTGATCTTGGTTCTTCTAATTTTCCTTCTAAAATATTGATGACGATTTGATGCCCTCAGTTTTGTCCTTACAGCCATATAAAGGCATGTTTCGTATGCTGTTTTTAGGAAATTTCTTTCTTGTTATGTTTAGATTTTTGTTGTGAAGACACTTGACTGGGCAATGCAATTCTTCTGATTTGGTTTATGAGTTGTCTTCTGTGACTTACCTTCCAAAGATAGTAGAATTTCTTTTTGCTTGAATTTTTTCATCATGAAAGGGGAGAGTGTTTGTCGAAGTCATCATCTGGTATTTTCGGTTCAAAATTTACTGTTTCTGCTTCATCCTGTAATATAGAATATCCATTTTTATATCACATTTTGCCTATGTTATATAGCTCTGCGATGAAGTCCTTCTTATAACTGAGCAGACCGTGAAGGCCAAGCCTAAATTCAAAGTACCACGTGTACTAAGAAAAGGTTATGTTAGGGGAAGTTGGTCGCCGCGGTCTTGAATAGTCCGAAACTCAAAGGTTGGACTGGCAGTCCATTTCAAGGCTTGGACACCCTTCATTCTTGGTATATGGAGAACGACCGCCTTAGAATGAGATGCAGCAGTCGCACGGGTGCATCTGATAGCATCGGTGACCGATGGAGCTATAGAGGATAGCTCAGAGGAACAGACTCCATTTTAATATCGAAGAAATAGTGAGGGATCATCGACCGCTCGCCGGTGTGAAGTCGGCTGAAGGTGGCGCGTCAAGGCAGGGTCACCAATTAGTCGAATTGTCCTTCTCCCGACTGCATCAAGTATAGAAAGGGTAGTAGGGGCAGCAGTTCCCCAAAAGTGAACAATACTTCAGGCCAAGACATATCTGGGCTCTATATAGCGTGAGAAGGTTAGATGGTGAGAAGTAATTTTTAGTTCTGAATAAGTGTCCACGCTTTTATCGCATTACCTGTTGCAATTTACGAAACTTATTCATACGGTCATCCGTAAAACGTGGATTGAATTTATAGTGCTAGAGAGCAAATCATTGATGTGAATCAAAAACAGTGTCGGAGCTAATACCGATCCCTGCGGAACCTCAGCGTTGATGTTATGAAAAGAAGAGAACCACTTAAGAGAAGTCTGTCAGGAAGGCCTTATGAAGGAAGCCTCTTTGCATTCCTGCTTCCTGTTTTTGGAAGTATAGTGCTAGTTTGTATCCGTAGTCAAACTATGTATATCTACAGTCTACACCTTGGGTGACTGACGTCAAATGTTCTTATCTTTTATCCTTTTATCTTCTCCTGGCACTGAAAACACTCTGTACCATTTATCACCATATATTGTGTTGTCGCGCTACAAGAAAATATTCCTGCCAGCTAGGAATCTCTTATGAAAATAAAACACCATCTCTATAAAAATTCGTCAGATTGTTTACAATCCAGTAAAATGTTATTTTCGAGTCTATTTTCGATAGTTTAGTGGTGACGAATATAAAATCACTTGGTAACGTCTCCAATGGCCAATCGTATGGACATATGAAAAAAATTACATACTGCTTCCATTCCTGTTTCCAGGTGTTAGGGTATAACGTTATATCGAGTCAGTAGTTAAACCCTTCCATCATCCATCATCCTGAAACAAACTCAACAGACTTGAAATTACTGCCACAAGATAATCTGATCTTTTATCCTTTGATCTCTTCCTGGCTCTCAAAATACATTGTACAATGTATCATCATATATTGTACTGTCGGGCTACAAGAAAATATTGCTGCCAGCTAGCTAGCTTCCAAGAATCTGTTATGAAAATAACACTCAAACCAGTGAAATTTTATTTTCGAGTCTATTTTCGATAGTTTAATGTGAGCAGGATAAAGTCACTGGGTAACGTCTTCAGTGGCACAACCTTATGGACATATGAACAAAACAACATACTGTTTATGGTATCACTCTCTTTCCATTTCTGCTTCCTGTTTTTGGAAGTATAGTGCTAGTTTGTATCCGCAACTATGTATATCTACACCTTGGGCGACTGATGTCAAATATTCTGATCTTTTATCCTTTTATCTTCCTCTGGCACTGAAAATACTCTGTACCATTTATCATCATATATTGTGCTGTCGCGCTACAAGAAAATATTCCTGCCAGCTAGGACTAGGAATCTCTTATGAAAATAAAACACCATCTCTATAAAAATTCGTCAGATTGTTTACAATCCAGTAAAATGTTATTTTCGAGTCTATTTTCGATAGTTTAATGGTGACGAAGATAAAATCACTTGGTAACGTCTCCAGTGGCACAATCGGATGGACATATGAATAAAACAACAAATTATTTTGAACCCTGCTCAGATTTCTTCCCGACTTCTAAAAATACCCGTCCGGCGTCCGCCGGCATTTATATAAACTAAGGAGGGCAATTGGTGTCGTTGCCCCAAAAATGCCACTGTACCAGGCGCTCGAGCCGGTCCACGCGTTGCTGCTCATATCTTGCCGCCGGATTTATTGTCCCAAGATTAATTGTACGCGTATCAGCCTGGATTTCGCATTCGCAATTTCGCGGGACGTATGAATAACATCAAGCGAATGACATTACTCTTCTTGAAGTGTCTTGGACAAGTTCCTAATTAGTTGCGCAACATTTCTCATGTAGACGTGACCAATAAACGCATCGGAGTATAATTCTATGTGTCGGTGAATGCAGAAGAGCAGAAGAAAGTTGAGTGGAGAAAAACAATGCTTAAATAGGTTATAGACATTTCCCTTATTGACGTGTAAGCGCTGAAATATCTCTAAAGAAATTGTAATATGAGGCAATAACTAAGAGTAGTACAGAGGTCAAGAAGTTCGATAGCTGAAAGATGGAAGCAAATTCCAGTATAAATGTCCCTCTTACACCCGTATGCACCGTTTGGCGATTCTAATCCTAGTTCCCTAAGCGCGTTTTGCTAATCTTTGGCATCTATCCATACACCGTCAAGAGATTAACTAATCCAGATTGGAGCTACGGCAAGGTTGTGTCCGCAAGATTGTTTTGACAGTGACAGTGTCAAAATTGTCAGTTTGCGGTGCATAGTAAACAAGTAATCTAATCCAGGTTTACGTAACTAATCGCGCAATTGACTTACGGTGCATACGGGTGTAAGTGTCCAGATACCATCGATACCTGTATCACCTCAAGCTATGAATGTATCACAGTCACTTTACATCATCACTGCCGCAGTCGCGTGATTCTTCGCACTTCTGTGTGAACTGGAGCTCGCTTCCATACTTACCCGTCTCTTTGGGTTGTCTTACGACTCCGGTATCTTTCCAAAAGACTGGAAGTCAGTTTATATCCAGCCGGTGCCAAAAAAGGTATCCAAAGCTGATCCAACCAACCTATAGCTCTAATTTCTATGATCAGTAGAGTGATGGAGAAATGCGTTAACCAAGAGCCCGTGAAATATCTTGAGCCTCATAATCAATGACAGGCAATATGGATTCCGATATCAGCTGAATGGATTCCTGACTTACGTCATACATGTGTGGAACAAACTCAAACTATCGAAAATAGACTCAAAAACAATGCTTTACTCTGTGTAATATTGAACAATTTTTTATACCAACTCCCAAACAGTTGGATGTCACGCTTTTTAAACATTTGTCACTACGCCTCTGTGTAATATTAACAAACTTCAAAGTGTCTGCGGCATCTCTTACACTCGTATGCACCGTAAGTCAGTTGCGCGATTAGTTACGTAAACCTGGATTAGATTATTTGTTTACTATGCATCGCATACTGACAATTTTGTCACTGTCACTGTCAAAACAATCTTGCGAACACAACCTTGCCGTATCTCCAATCTGGATCAGTTAAACTCTTGACGGTGCATGGCTAGATGCCAAATATTAGCAAAACGTGATTAGGGAACTAGGATTAGAATCGCCAAACGGTGCATACGGGTGTTAGTCAGCGGATACGACCGCTGGTCCGACGGATTTGAAGCCGTCAAAATCGTTTTCACGGCAACGTTGGAGCGTTCACTGTTCAGTCCGACCAACTCTAGAGGGAATGTAAACAACAAAATGCACAGGTCGCTGACCAGCCAACATGTAACGGAAATTTTGACAGCTTGAGAGCATTACCAGTGGCGTACGATTTTATATTAAAGTTGATGGATGTTCATTAATAGATTCAATTATTACTGTGATGTTACAATATGATACAATAAGTTGTATTAGTATTTAACTATACTTAGAGAGTTACTCTTATTATAACTTGATTGTAACAGTTGATAATTTATTATTACCATGAAGTGTTTCCCCATATTTTACGCTACTGAAAACCAAAACAAAACCTATACTAATCTATGATAAGTGGTGTTCTCCGATTCGTCGCTATTGCAGCAAACTATGCACTTTTTATTTCATCCCACCATGGAATTATGACAATATTGTTCATAAATAATTTAATTCACCACAAATAGTCACAAAGTCACTCAAATATACACCAAAACAACAAAAATCTCAACATGCGCATCAATAACCACAACAACAATGACAGCTTTAGGGGCCGCCGATTGTAGGTTGCCAGATTTACGACATATTAGAAGTTATTGCGACATTCCGCTATGAAGTTTACCATTTTTGAGATTTCGTTAAATCAATATAAATTATCTTCACGTAAATCAGTTACATTGCAAGTATATTTCAATGTATAGTTAAATACCTAGTTAAATACTTTGAGGAACATGCGTTCAAAATGCGGAAACTGCCAGATTTTGAAGAAACTGGAAGGTCCTTAAGCGGACGAAGAAGAGTGGCAGTAGCGCTTTAGATGTTGGCTGGCCAATATTCAAATTAGGCTCCCTTTAGAGATGTTAACTCTGTGGTCCGACCTCTTAAGGAGAGTTACAAGCTCACATACAAACATACGTATGAATCTAATAAAAGCATCTTACAAAAGAAACCAAACGAATCGTCCATTTTTTCCATATCAGAGGAAAAAATTAACACATATTATCAGTTCATATAATTTCACGTTCATCAACATTTTGATTTGAAAATATACAGCTCAGAAACAATTATTGTACCACACCTGGCATGTAATGTAATTATGATGTATAGTTGTAGTTTATTTGACGCTATACTCAATTACCGCTGCATTACACGATATGTAACAGAAGAGTAGCAGTAACTACCGCTCCTGCTATTATTACACAAGTCGGATGAATTAGCACTATTAGCAGCAATTAAAGGTGAGCAGTGCGTTGGCCGTTTCCAATGCGATTAGCCTTTTTTCTCTCCTATACATAATTAGAAGGAAAGAATATTGTGAAATATCATCAAATTCTTCAGGTTGGTATTGCCGATAGCTCTCAAGAATTGCGTTTCTAATAGACGGAGAACTCGCTACGTAGGACAACACACACGTTCAGTAGGTATCAACCTATCAACATAGGGTTAGGCTTAGTTCAGATGACGCGCGTATGACGCGCGTCGACGTAGCGTCTGTGTTCAGATGACACGCGTAGGACTTCGTACAACTTTTATATAGAGTGAGACTAGGCAATCGAGTATCAGTTTATTTGTTGTTATCAACGAGAATAGATGTAGGAGAAGCTGTTTGTATTTGGTTAGCATATCGAAGAAGGAAACGACGTAGGAGGCAAAGGACACACTGGGTTCACCCAATTTTAAGGAATAGACTTTCTACACGTTCTACTTTACACTGTACCCCAGCCTGCGAAATCATGGACCTAAATTTTTATCATCGGATTTGCAAAACATTAGGACCAGTTCCTCCCAGGCGCTCTTTTTAGCCGTCCTATATGAATATAATTTGGAACGCATGTCTCAAATCGTAGGCCTCTTCTCAATTTCATCAATGAAAACATCTGTGCTGAATTCTTCTGTTTCCAATTTAATATAGCATACGTGAGAAATAAATTTTTGCAAAGAAACACCAGGTATGTCGACTGGACGCTGGAAAAGACGCGTGCCAACACTGCCAACTGAACAGGCAATGGGAACGTCTAGTATTTCAATACGCGCGTCGCGGCTGACCGACGCGCGTATTGAGATTCGTACAAGCGAACGCGTGTCGGACGCGCGTCATCTGAACTAAGCCTTAGGTGGGTTGTCATAACGCGCCGTGGATGTATAAAGTAAAAGTGGAGGGTTACACATGCATTTTTTTCGCATAATAGATGAATGGATAAAAGAAGGAAAATGCGGAAAAATTGTCAGAAGTGTAGGAGAAAGGTAAAGAGCCATCAAAACTTGGAACTGTTACGGAATTGCTTGCTCTATGAAAAGTCACTCATGATCCGACAAATAACAAAATATCTGAACAATATATGATGTAGTAATAATCAAATACATTACTTAACTGAACTTCACCGAATGACTACACTCATACACTTATATTATAACAATTAACAAATTTGGATCGCTTCTATCATCTCTCACTGCCGTCATTGTCAAACTTCGGCCGCCTGACAGCTAAAGGTGCGTTCTAACGTATGACGGCCAGGAGCGCGTTCCGGATTACCACACTAGTTCACTTCTGAAGAGCAGGAATTGACAGTGACAACCAGTGGGTTATCGTTGTTTTGTGATTAGTAATATTAAATAAGTATTAATATTTGCGATTCATTAGTATAAGTATTCAAATAAGTTACTGATATATTTTGTATTAAAGCTATAAATAAAAATTACTTACATGTTATCATATAAAAAACTAATGCATTTCACAGTTGACCAACAGTGTACTCATATATTGTAAATTATGTTAAACGATCTTCAAAAGTAAATTTGATGTAATAAAATATAAAATTCTAGATATAATGGTAAATTGAGTGGAGCACCGACGTTCTCACTATCGATAATATCTCCGATATTCTTCCACCCAGCCTTCTGACGATTTGTAATTAGGTTCATTTTGACTCAAAGAATGAGTATGTAAATTTTCAGAAGTGTACCGAGTGACATAATTATTGCAACATTTTTCGCAACTTAACCGCCCTATGACTGCTCTTTACCTTTCGTCTACACTTCTGTCAATTTTTTGCCTACATTCTTACATTTCCTTTTATATTGCACATTTTCAGAGCTGCACTTTGTAATTTATTAGGTATGCAAAAAAATTGCATGTTCAATCCCCCCACCCTTACTTTATACATCCACGGCGCGTTCTGACGACCCACCTATCCCTATGTTGATACCTACCGAATCTGCAAATGACATAATTTTTACTTTACTGAGTGACACTTTTCCTACGTAGCGAGCTCTTAAACTAGAGCAACGCACTTTTAATTGAGAACGTATCAGTTATATTGATCGAAACCCGTCCCTGCATGTTTTAGAACCAGTTGCTTAGGCTATAAAGAAAACAGCATAAACTAGAATATATTACTTACTCACAAAGAAGTCTCACGATGGCTTACCAACCGTGGAAATGGAGGGCCACCTCATAGTCGAATCACCTTCCGTCTAGCTTTTGGGGATCAACATCAACAATGACATGTCCTGGCACGACCACGTCGTCAGTATTGCTAAAACGACATCCCAGAAGCTTTGGAGTTTTGTTTCGCTGGCGCTGTAGGAAGTTGTATACACCAGAGCAACTGTTGCTGCTCTACAAGGCACAGATCCGATCATCGCTGGTGTATTGCTCCCATGTGTGGAGATGCGCTCCGAAACACTCTCTGAAGTTTCTGGACACTATCCAGAAAAGAGCAATTAGATTAATCGATACGCCTAACCTCACAAAGGACCTCCACAGCCTGGAACATCGAAGGAGGGTGGCTGACCTATCCCTGTTTTACGTATTCTATCACGGAAGATGTTCGAGTGAGCTCTCCCAGATAATAACACCAAAGGCCGTCCGAACCAGGAACGCTAGAGAAGCTCTGCGAGCTCATCCTTACCAGGTCGAGGTCTTTACTCCCCGAACCAGTCTCCTCCAGCATTCCTTCTTTTGGAGAACTTCGACGCTATGGAATCAGCTGTCGGCGAATTTGTTTCCCGACGGCTACAACCTGAACCGTTTCAAATCTAACGTGAACCGACACTATCCTCTCGCAGCGCTTCTACAGCGCCATGGGCTTTCAGCCCTTGCGGGAGGCTGACCATAAAAAAAAATATTGGGGGAGTGCCTGGCTCCTTATTTTTAATACACTTTTATTAGCTTCACCTGTATTGTTGTTTGTGACCTTGTAACTCTCCTTTGGAGTGAGAGGTCGGACCGAGCATTGAATGCTCCAAATATATTTCACATAGCGTCAAAAAAGCGTAAAACGTCTTCTTCACCAGCTGATGTCAGAAGTAAAAGTTTTCTGGAGTACAGAAATGCCCTGCCTACCAAAACCTCCACCTGCGCAGCAGTGGACAACTTTCTGCTCTACTGCACTAGTTCCTGCTATCTTCTGTTTGAGATACCGCATAACTGCCTTTGACGCCACGTGGTCTAAAGTAACAATCACCGGCGATTATCGCAATTTTGTATGTACCTCCTCTGTACTGTGTAGAGTGCGTTTGTCGTTCCCTATCAGAGTGACCCACATTTCGCTGCGAGGTTCAACGAACTATAGGTGATAAAAGCTCGCCCCAACGACTTGAAAGAAAAAATGTACAAACAATGAACGCGGCTGTTTACTTCAATTACACCAAATTATCATATTCAGTAACAAACGCCGCTCAGGCGATATCGCTGCGTCGAGAACAATCAGCACGACGAAGTGCGTTTAATTTTATAGTTATCACAAAAAAAATGGAGTCAAGTTGGTTGACTCAGTACCTTCGAAAGATTCACAATGCCAAGAAAATGTTGCTTCATAATCAAATTAGTGCAAAAATGTTGACGTTCTTTCATTTACCCATCCACCCCAGCCCAATTTGAACACTCCTAGCCACCATCCCCCCCCCCTCAAGACAAAAAGATTTTATATTTTTTGTTTCCTTACAATTAGTCCGCTGCTACTGAAATAATTTTAAAGAACTATTCAGTTTTTTTTATCTTCCGCCACAGTAACGGTTTAGTACCAATAACCAGTTTTCATTGCAGTTCTGAAGTTAGTAATGTTAGTATAGATTCCCAGTAACACGTTACAGCCCACAGGTATTTTTTAGTATAGCCAAGTGTCGTCATCTGTCGTGATGTTGTTCACATAAGAGATTGTGACTTAAAACTTATATAACATTTTCCGGTACCAAGCCAAACGTTGCGTCATCTCTGTTCTTCAGCACCGTACATTAACAAAGACAAGTGGGGTCACTCTAAGCTCCGCCCCCGATGTGGTCTTTCCTGCTGTGCTCTCGGATACTACGCAAGCTGGCGGATTCTGGCGCCCGGCGATCTTAAGAACGCTAACAGCTGTGATTTAGCCACAGTCCACCTAACACCACCTAGCACGCGACACGGTGCACGGGATACAATCGATCGGATATACCGGGGTGCCTAAATAAGTAGTGTTTGTGTGTTATTGAGCGTTTTGCGCGTATTTCACAAAAAAATGCCGGCGACATGCGCTGTATATGGCCCCATGGTTTTTTTATATTTGTGTCTACTTATTCCCATTGGTTTTTAAAATATCTGTTTTTGATACTTTAATTTTATTATTGACATGATTCTTAAGATTTTAACTTCATTTTCCAAATTCGTGTTTCCCGGTTCTTTAACTTTTTGTTTTTAAATTTTGACTCGGTTTTCAATCATTTCGAGAATTTCTTGATTTATCCAGTCGTTATTTTCGCGTATCTTATACGTCTTTTTGAATTCCGAATCTTTTTTACAAGAAGTCATTAAGTCAATTAGTTCCTGAAATGATTGAACTACTGTAGTTTGAATATTCTTTTCAAATTTTGAGATTTTTTATAATCTATTCTGTTTACTTCTTTTCTATATTTTGTCGCAAGTACTTTTATGTTTACACCTAATATTATTGACAACAAATTATGAACAATCAGACTGTTACTGTTACTTGCTACTTGAATCGTACATTTCAAATTACTACATCTATCTGACAAAACATGATCTATAATACCCCTTGAGCTATTTGGCACCCCAGTAGCTGCATCTGCAGTTATTGTGTTGGATGGTTTATTGAATAATAAATTATATTCTATCTATACTATAGAATTCATTTCTATTGACCCCCGTATAAGTAAAGTGAACGTCGACCGTTGACGTCGACCATATCGCACAGTCGGATTCCCTCTAGGTAAACGAGTCCGCACGAGACGGCTCGCATTTGTGGGACTCACATCAAAGTCGGCACGGCGAGTGACCCTACTTGTCTTTGATAATGTACGGTGTCTTCAGTCAGTAATCGAACGAATTGCTAGTGCATTCAGGCCAAAAATACTCTACTCTATATCTGTTGATGCCACCACAACTACTTTACACTCTTACTGCTAATGAATAACGGAGCTCATCGACTTTGCGCGGCGGCTACTAAGCACGTATTAACATGTCTCAACATGCAACCACCACCGCCTGCCTCCTTCTCCATGCCAAATCTTCGTGACCTTTGCCCCGCCTAGGGAGGGTAATTCCTCTGGCTAGCAACTATCGGATCCAAAGATCTCGTATCTCAGCCCGCCTAGCAACTCACATTCCGCAATTACTCATACTGATAGATGCCGCCTGAGCCTGCAGTTCCCCGTTAGAACACCCCCGAGGTTTCTGACTGCCCATCGCCCTTGGTTCCGTAACCATGCTGCTTAGTTTGTTTTTTCATAGTAATTGAAAACTTTTTACAAAATCGTCAGATTTTGTAGGTTTCCAGTCCCCAAGCGTTACACCACTTCTGTTTCGACTCACAACTAACCTAATCAATAAAAACAACCTTGGGTACGGTTTAGGTGATGTGTTATCTACTAATTTATCGATTGCCAGTGCAGTGATTTTCACATATATAGTAGCTTTACTTCGTACCCTCTTTATATTGCCTCTATGTTTGATTATGATCAGTGTAGCGATTACTGAGGTTATGCGGATACAAAATTGCCAACAAAGTAAATAACGAAAGATAGACCAAGACACAAACAGACAGGCAGGCAGACCGACGGAAATAAGAATCAAGAATTTTCGTCATTTTGGTTTAAAACACTAACAACATACTAGCATTCAAATTTGATGTTAAGCCGGCGCCACATATGCGGGTATTTGCCGAATATCAATATTCGCCGTTTTTTCAACCTTGCTCGGCGAATAGCGAGCACGTATGGCCCTTTAGCCGAATAGCATATAATCGGGGTTCGTTGCTCGCCGAATACCGCATATGTGGCGGCGGCTTTATTAGCCGAATAGCAAATAATCGGGTTCGTTGCTCGCCGAATACCGCATATGTGGCGGCGGCTTTATTAGCCGAATAGCAAATAATCTGGTTCGTTGCTCGCCGAATACCGCATATGTGGGGCCAGCTTTAGGTTAGGTTAGGATCGGTTAGGTTGAAGGTAGCTGGACAAGATCCCGTCAACAGACCCACCAACTATGATTCTCGGAGGGGCCTTGATTGGAGGGGTGTGGTATGAACACCTTCAGGTGAAGTAGCCCTGGTGTATCTCGTCAGTGCAGAAGTGCTTTCCTCTCTGGCCAATCTGAGATGGTTTTCTTGCCACTGCTTTTCGTAATGACCGCGAATGGTACTGTGAACACAGATTCGCTTCCTTCTCTTGCGAGTGTGTTGACCAATACATTGCCTTCCACTCCGCTATGACCTGGAATGCAAACCAAAGTTGCTTTGTTCTTTGCTCCAAGTTCGTTGCGGACATGTATGCAGTTCCATTCGAGTCTTAAGTCAACCTGTTTGGAGCACTGTGCTTTCAGGGCAGCCTGGCTATCTGAAAAGATTTTTATAGATTTGTTTGTCTTTTTTTCAGCTCCCTGACTCCCAAATCTATGGCTATGGCTATCATATCTGCTTGGAAGATTGTGGTATACCTCCCAAGGTTTACTGAGATTTCAACTTTTGGTTTACTATGATCAAATGTTATAACAATGCTTCATTCAAATTTGCTGAAGGAAATAGAGAGTTGTCAAATCGCACCCTGATAGATCGAAAAGAAAAAAATTATCCATGCGATATAAAGGTATGCTTTTCTGCCCCAAAATTGTTTTACGGTGCGCTCGGTGTAATCCAAAGGGAGTATCCTCCTTTGTGGCGACGAGAATGCCTACATTCTTCGGACATATTCGCAGAAGCGACAATATGGAGAAACTTGTAGTTCAGGGTCATGCCCCGAGTGGGTGGATACGACGAAATAGTTGCTGAATATGAGTATCAAGAGCGCCACTGAACTAACAGTAAATTGCGAACGATGGCGAGCTACAGTTCTCAAAACTATTGATAATATTCGTGTTGGTAATACTCTAGCTCCGACTTAATGCATTTCACGAGTTCACAGCATGTCTGTTCCACACAGGTGAAAATATTCTGAAGGCAAACATTTTCGATTTTCAGATAGTCAGTTTTGAGACGTCTAACTCTGCGGAAACCTGTGTCTTTCATTTCTATCGCTCTGTCTGTTGCTCTGTCGCCATCTTTGTCATCGCTTGATTTCGGTACTGCTGCACTGATTTTGAAAATTTGAAAATTGAGGTGCGATTTGTTATGGAATGGGAGTAATTAGCAAACAACAAGAATTATCAGAAACGCTCCAAAGTTCGTTTTCGCCCGTTTCAGGCGATTAGTGATTATTTTCCATTTGTTTCGTTGCATTAAATAAATCTGATTTTTCTAATACTATACTGTTTGACAGTTGTATTGCTGTTTTGATAAGTAACATGACCACTGCCACTTTCCATGTAACAAAGAATACTTCGTCGTTCTGATGCTTGTATATTGTCTGAAGCATCTCACATGAAGGGAAGTAAGTTTTTGATGTATTTGACCTATTCGTTAATGGTACATTAATTTTTACTGCAACAAGGGTGACTACGTTGATAAAACTAAGGTAATTGTCAAAAACCCCTGATACTTTCTGGCAAATATCATTTGAACAAAAGAACAAAGAATGCTTGTATATTGTCTGAAGCATCTCACATGAAGGGAAGTAAGTTTTTGATGTATTTTACCTATTCCATAATGGTACATTAATTTTTCCTGCAGCAAGGGTGACTACGTTGATAAAACTAAGGTAATTGTCAAAAAACCCTGATACATTCTGGCAAATATCGTTTGAACAAAAGAACAAAGAAGGTTTTGTGGAAAGTTTCGGCAACTGTACATCGTAAACACGTACGTGTCTGGTTCATAGACCAGTATGTCAGGCCGTCGCGCTTCACTGTCAGTAATCAAATCCGATTTTCTAGGCCATCAGGATTGGTAAACACAGTCGGTTAATTCACAATTATGAATTATTGTTAGATTCATTTCCTGCAACAATAATAATTTATCAGGGATCCAGGAGCTTACTACGAGAAGCTGAGCGAACTACTCGTTCGTTTTAGATTAATCATTGCGAAGGACGCAAGCGGAAATATCCACACATGTGGGAGGACCTCGTTTTCTGCTTCACTTTACTCAGAAACTACTTAGTTACTACAGGTCGACTTCGTGCCAAGAGGGGTTGTTTTAATTTATATATCAAATTATTGTTAGTGGAGTTTTCATCCAAGCGATATCTTGTTGCGTTGCAATTTCAGTAACTAGTTTAGATGAACTCATTAAAATATGCTTCTTTTCTACAGAAGTACTCAGTCTGCAATATTGCAGTTTCTCACTAAACTTTACAAAGAAATGGACCAAGGTCATAAATGTACAGCACTGTCTATGGATTTCAATCATTTGGTTCACATTTATGACCATATGCAAAACTCTGCCTCTTAATCATATATTCTCTCATATCCATTCCCATCTAGGAAGCTACTTCTCAAAACAAAAGTTGATATCTTGGGATCTCCAATCAATGTGGCTGCTGCATAGGCCACACGATGGGCCCTTTTGCGCCTCTATCCGCGCTAGTCCCTAAGTTCTGCCCTTTTGGCAAAGGCAAGTACATTCTTAGGTCCTATCCGTTTTATCTCTATTGGTTCCAAGGTTCTTGAGTCCAGCATAGTCTGCCTGTGATAACCCAGGGTTTCACCGAGCGACAGCGACACAAGATGTGCGCCAAGGATTCTTCATCTTAACCACACCACGTGCACGTTGGGCCGTTGGCCACCCTCATCACGAACAAGTGACGCCTGAAGGTGTTGTGACTCGTTAATAGGCCTACTAGCAATCTCAAGTTACTCCTATCCAGAGAGAGACAAAATCGTCCTATTCTCTCGGCAGGCCCTGCTAATAGTTCCCGAGCTTGACGGAGATGACCAGAGATGTTGTTCCATCTCAGAGAGTGTTGATTCTGGATCCACTCTCCAGTTGTTTTCCTAATCAAGTTTGCAGATAGTCCTAAGGCTGGTTCCGGGACCACAAAACTGTTGCCGGATCCCATCCTAGCCAGATGATCCGCCATTTCGTTACCCTTTACCCCAGCGTGCCCAGGTACCCACACCAGTGATACCTTGTGTTTAGCTGAGATGTCGTCAAGAGTCCTCCTGCACTCCAGGATCAGTCCCGACGTTATTTTCCAAGAACTCAGTGCTTTGATGGCTGCCTGACTGTCAGAGCAGATAGTAATCCGCCTCCTAGACCCGTCAGTTAAATAAATGTAACTTACTCCAAATTATTTTTTGTCAAACATTCTGCACTTTGAAAAAGGCAACAGATGTTGTCGAAAAGGTAATAAACTGTTTATTTTAGTTCTATTTATGACCCAGTGAGGAGCAATGTCTGAGACGTATCCAAAGTAAAGAATAGCAACCAAACATCTAATGAAATGAATAAGGTGTTTGTGGCTTTCTAGATTTAAAGACGGTACCTCATTTGCTCGGAAAAAAATTTCAACATTATGTTCGCAAAAACAATTCCCAAAATTTGGAAGCAAATTAGCGTATGAAAAGTGTGGAATCGATTTATACTGGTTAGCACAAATTTGTGGGCAATCAGTTAGGTATATCAAACGATGGGTGCGGTTACTAGCACATCTGTTAAGGCAGACGCGCATTGTTTCTGTTTGTTTTTGTTTATAGACTTCTTCTAGTTAGTAATCAATAATTCGAGCACGATCGATATTTTCGTGGATTTTCTTCATCCTGGCCCTCTTTAAACTTCTTCGCCCACCTCGTGACTTATACAGAGCTCAAAGTTGCATCGCCGCAAGCTGTTTCGTTGAGATTTGAATAAAATTTGATCGTCGAACGCTGTTCGTTTGAATCAGCCATAGCGCGTTTTGATGAGGTTTCAAAAAAGAGGTGCACTAATTCAACGATGGTGACACTCCAGGTGTTCAGAGAAGACCGAACTTGGATGCGTAACGAAGCTAAGGCTTCCCAAACTCAACGCAGAACGTGACCTGTCCGACAATGCTACGACAAGTAGCAGCTTTTTTTATGGTCAGCCTCCCGCAAAGGCTGAAAGCCTATGGCGGTGTAGAAGCGCTGCGAGAGGATAAGTGTCGGTGCATGTTAGATTTGAAACGCTGCAGGTTGTAGCCCTCGGGAAATAAAGTCCTCGGCAGCTCATTCCACAGCGTCGAAGTTCTCCAAAAGAAGGAATGCTGGATGAGACTGGTTCGGCGAGTAGGGACCTCGACCTGGCATAAGGATGAACTCGCAGAGCCTCTCTAGTGTACCGCATTCGGACGGCGGTATTATTATCTGGGAGAGCACATCCAACATGTTTCTGATAGAATCTGTAAAACAGGGACAGGTTAGCCATCCTTCTTCGATGTTTCAGGCTGTGCAGGCTTTTGTGAGGTTAGGCGTATCGATTGGTCTAATTGCTCTCTTTTGAATAGTGTCCAGAAGCTTTAGAGACTGCTTCGGGAGCGCACCCCCATACATGGGAGCAATACTCCAACGATGGTCGGATCTGTGCCTTGTAGAGCAGCAGTAGTTGCTTTGGTGTATACAGCTTCCTACAGCGCAACAAAACTCCAAGCTTCTGGGATATCGTTTTAGCAACACTGACTACGTGTTCGTGCCATGACTTGCTATTGTTGATGTTTATCCCCAAAAGCTTGACGGAAGGTGACTCGACTATTGTGTGACCCTCCATTTCCACAGTTGGTAAGCCAGCGTGAGACTTCTTTGTCAGTATTGTTGCCTGAGCTTTCTGTACGGCAAACTGTATAGTAGAGCCCAGAGATATACCATTTGTGTACGTTTTGCGCTATATAAAAACTGCATACCATCTCTTAGTACAGTTCATCATTTGGAACAGATACAGTTTTGATAATATTCAATGGTTACCATTATTTTACTTTCGTACTCGTAACCAATTCATGGAATGTGCTTCTAACCAATTTTCTAACATAACGTAACCTTTTAGAATGGTGAAAATGAAACACTAAGTTGTATTTGAACGTAAATCTGTCGGATGACGTTCACGATGTATATTTTGACTGAACTATGATAAGACCGACACATTTTAGGATTATTAGCGACTCCATCGATGAAGAGGACCGGACTTAGTCAAATTGTTTAGGCAGGTATTGCTACCGTTATTGATAGCAACGCCAATCTGCTTTTACTTTTGTGCGTTACTTTTCTGTCTGAATCGGACGTTTTTTTTGGAAGTGTGACAGCTAGAGTATGTTTCGGCCTTGGGAAGATAATGGGATTTCACAGCGATGTGAATTACCCTGCAGCAGTGAAGCTACGTCGGCGGTTTGTCATTACGGTGGTGAAAGTAGTGACTATAGTACGGACACTGATAATGAATTTGAACAGAGGGAGGTGGAGGTAGACCAATTAAAACCTCACAAAGGGTCACATCTTAGCGCAGATGCAAAACAAATAGTACTAAATGATAATGAACTAACGAAGGATCCGGAGAATGAAAACAAGGAGAGTATGATCAAAAAGACGTCAATTCTAACAGACGTTCCATATACAACAGTATGTGAAATTTTGAGAAATGGGCCACAAAAGAGGAAGCGTAGGTTTGATGCTGGTGTTTCAAAAGAACTAGATCCCACGATCACAAAATTATTGAGGAATATTGTGTACGAAAAGTACAAAATTAATGAACTACCCACAATCGAATCCGTTCAAAGACAATTGGCTAGAATGGGGTAACAGTATCCAAGGAGTACATTGCAGCGATGGATTAGGAAGATTGGGTTTAGGTACAGAACTGTGAACAAACGAATGGCTATAATAGAAAGTGCAAGGATTGTGGAATGGCGGCACGATTACTTGAGAGCAATACCGGAACGAGCAGGGGAGGTCAGTGTACTACCTTGACGAGACCTGGTATGATCCCCATGATACCGCGTATACTTATCTTACACTGCGGATCATCTGAGGGCTAGGTCGAAAACGCACTCAAATTATGCGGAAAGAAAATTGAAGACTGCAATATAGACTACCACAAAAACATGGACTCGGGAATATTTGAGCAATGGTTTGAGTATACACTTATTCCCAATTTAAAGCCATTTGGCGTCATCGTAATGGACAACGCAAGCTATCACTCCAGACAAAGGTACAAAATTCCGAATTCAGCGTTATCGAAGGCGGAAATACAAGATTTTCTCATAAAACAGGATTTGTACTTTGAAGAAACTTACAAAAAAAAACTGAATTATTGAAAGTCCTCCACACTGAACAGTTTGAGAAACAATATGTCATAGAAAGCATAGCTAAAAAGTATGGTCATGATGTCTTAAGGTTGCCTCCCTATTTTTGCATTTTCAGTCCTATAGAATTAATTTGGGGACAACTAAAACAACGAATCGAACATTAAAATTGAGTGTAGAAAGGAATAATTTACCATATGGTTTATACGGTTATATTGAAATGTCTCTACCATATATTTATCAACAGATAATAAAGTTTCAAACATCTTGTTCAACCAACTGATGTATGAGCACTTTATTGGATGGAACGAACATTTTCGTTGTTGCCCACTCCATCGAATTCGAACGCCCAGTCCGACCCCGTTTCCTTTCTCTGTCGGCACTTTTTGCGGAGATCCTCACTTTGTAAACAAATGGTATATCTCTGGGCTTTACTATACTTTATTTACTAATCCCCACTCGACTATTGTTTTGATATCTTTGTTGATCTGTGAGGAATGTTGCTGTCCCCGACCTACCGTACTGTCATCTGCAAAGCTGTAGATTGGATTGGATGTTATTCCCAGCAGCTCGTTGATGTACAGCAGAAACAGTGTAGGGGATAGGACAGATCCCTGAGGAACACCGGCGTTTATTGAAAATACGTCTGATGATTAGCCTTCGACTACAAGAAACAGAGATCGATCGTTCAAAAAGCTATTCAGCCACTGGCGCAGGCCAGCTGGTAGCCCATAAGCAGCAAGCTTGACCAAAAATCCCTCATGTCACACTCTGTCGAAAAAAAAAACTATATTTCATTACTTTTGGGACACTCGCTGTATACAATTTGTATGTTCCTATGGCTAGGCTAAATATTACTGCGAATGCTCCAAACTACTTGTGTGTT
Organism: Callosobruchus maculatus; assembly: GCA_951848785.1. Lineage (NCBI taxonomy): Eukaryota > Metazoa > Arthropoda > Insecta > Coleoptera > Chrysomelidae > Callosobruchus > Callosobruchus maculatus. The sequence goes on from CATOUR010000214.1 coordinate 1,062,941, forward strand.
AAAATATATAGCCATCTACCTACTGTTATAAAAAACTGCATGTCTGAAAATTTTTAAAAGACATTTAAAGTATTTCCTGGCTTCAAATGCCTTTTATACGTTGGATGAGTATTTTCTGAAAAAAAATTAAATGCGCTTGTGGTTTTGGGCTCTCTTTTAATTTTAATATGTATACCTTTGTTGCTTTTTATATATACCACTATTGTTTGTTTTGTTTCAATTCTTTTTAGATGTAAAGCAGCTGCTGCTGTTGACAATTTCCCATACTGTTTTTACAGTGAAATGTAAAATAAAGTTATTATTATTTTGCGTTTCTTATTTTTTCTCGCATGGTTGCGGTAGTAACAAGTATTGAAGGGCTGTGACTGACCTATTATTGTTCTGAATTCAGGAAGGACCGTACAATGCTGCAGGTCTTGAGGATTACAGACTTTTGGAAGGTTTTATGTAAGTTTTCATCCAGGCCCAATTGTTGCAGGTGTGGTGTAAATGTATTTGGAATAAGGCCTGAGACCGACATAATGAGGGGGCAATGACAACTTTGTTTTGTTTCCATAGTCGTTTTATTTCTATTTTCTATTATTATTATTATGTGTATGTGTGTGCTTGGTCTTATTTAATAGAGCGGAACAATCAGTTTTGTCCTATGAGTCAGTTCCATAGATACGCACAAATGCGCGGCTACCTTTAGGATTCCGTATCGTTCAAAAACAACTCAATTTAGTTTCTGTAACGGTCATAATCCGCTTCAAACAAAATACAAAGTGAGTAACGTGCAAAAAGTGTAACCGCCGTGCAGTTTTGCAAATACCCATTACCAAATAAGCGCCCGCGTCAGCGCTGCGCGATTTTATTCGCAATTATGAAAAAACTACACAATTTCTTGCGGTTTGTCTCTACACAAAACTCTTAGTTTGCCTTCAAAAGAGAAATTTCAGCGTTTCGCAACGCGCCGACAGGCTGTTACGTTGCGTTATCGCAGGAGACACTATAGTATCACACGGAAAGACCCAACGCGCGGTATGGTAAGGTGTGTGCGTCCGGTATTTTCACGTGGTACAGACAGGGAATACAGAAATGACGCTGTTGTTACGGACGCTTTTATAAACGGTTTTGTAAAATATCTTTGTTTGTTGCATTATTTCTTTAAAATTTAAGGATATACTATGTATAACAATTTTGGAAAATATATTGCATATATCTGTGAACTTGCCCAAGTACACTAAGTTGTCAGACATAGATAGCTATAATACCAGGACAGCAAATACCCGAATTGAGATTACCAAACCTAATAAGGTTGACCCACATTTATACAACCTTGTTAGAAAATTCTATATCAATGTAAATATAGATTTATTAAATTAATTTACATTTAAACGGTTAATTAAGATCTTACTTTTAGAACATTGTTCTTATTCTCCACAGAAGTTTGTAGACTTCTAGGTTTCATGTGAACTCAAACTGATAAATATATGACTGTAAACATGTTTATAATGTAGCGGTCAATAAACTACTCTACTCTATGCCGTAACAGTGGATTTGTTGCAGTTTTAATCAGTTAGCACCCGTATTCTAAAGTTACGAGTATAGACGTAGCCCAATTATAGCAGGCGACAAAAAGTTTCTGCCGGTGCGCCATCTGGTACCCGAAGGTAACGGCAAAGCAAGGATAGATTTCTTGGTGGGACGCCACGGCGCGTCCGCTTGGCCACCAGAGAGCGCGGGTACTATATGATGCTGCTGCATATGAAAGTCGATATACGAGGGTTGCTCTATGCAGAATTGATGCTCTCTATTTCCGTCAATCGACCTATGGCGCACTGATGATCGCTAATAAGCGTGAAACAGCTGTCTGCGTACTGGTGGATTGACGAAGGTATAGAGCAACCCTCGTGTAGCCTAGTTTATTTGCAGTTAATTTTGGAATGCCGTTCAAATTAAAATCTGAAAAAAATATAAACTATTTCGATGAATTTAGGTTTTTTTGGATCTCCGGAACTACTCTGAACCTCAAAATTTGACAGGTGTCATTTTCTCTTATGATACTCTTCCTAAGTAAATATTGGCAAATGTCAACTCTTAAAGCCCGGTCAAACAGAGGTCGTTCTAGAACGCGGCATTCGGCGTTCTCTAACGCCACGTTACAGCATTTCGTTGTTTGTACCAAATAGTCCTGTTTGACGGGTTGAACAAAAGCGTTACGCCAATTTTGGTCAAGATGTCTAGTGATTCAAACATAGATGAACTCAAGGCCCGGAAAACAGAAGCGTTCTCCAACGCCGCGTTACAGCGTTCCGTTATATTATTAGAGAACGCCGTAACGCCGCATTTTAGAACGCCCTCTTTTGACCGGGCCTTAATACAGTGCATACGGGATTACAAGAAGACTTTCAAGCTGTTTTTGAATGGTGCATAGTAAATAAGCTCCATTTGCATCTAGCAAAATGTAAAACCCTCACTTGTACCCGGAGACAATATATGTAAGAAATGTATGTACCACCTTTAGAACAGCCTCATTATGTGAATGATATTGGTGTAGTGTTCCACTGTAAATACTTTGAGCCCGTCTTGTTTAAAAGCCTTATATTGTGCTATCGTTCTTTAAGAATACTGTTGCCCTGTATGAAATCCTAGCTATAGTTTTCATATACACTTATATTCTATCCAAAAAATGCAGCTCTTAAAGTAGTCATTCATAGCTGAGGGTCGTACCACAGAGGTATAAAGACGGAAGAGCTTGAGATTAAAAAGAGATTTTGCTGGTTTACTGTTTCTTCACAAACTGCTCAATGGTTCAATTGATTGTTCAGGTATTTTAAAAAATATTAATTATTTTTATGTATGTGTTCTAATTTTAATATGATCTGCTATCTATGACACACGCGTACGAAGAATGAGTTGGAATCTGTAGCGATATAAGTACTTAATTCAGTTAGCTGTAGTATCAAAGCATTTTCAATTTATTTTGTATATTATATGCGTATTGCCCTGGAGATGATATTTGTACTGTTGGACAATAAAACTTTATTATTATTATTCTGATTTTATAAGTGTCTCCGCATGGTTGCGGGAGCAACAAGTATTGACGGTATGTGCCAAGTCAACACCTAAGCTGTTATTGTTCTAAAGTTAGGAAAGATCGTACAGGTCTTCAAAATTATAGACTTTTGGAATATTTTGTGTAACTTTTCATCCATGCTCAACTGATGTAGGTGTGATGTAAGTATGTTTGGTGTAAGGTCTGAGACCGACATAATGAGGGGGACAATAATAACTTTGTTTTGTTTCCAGAGTCGTATTATTTCTATAGCAAGATCTATGTATTTACAGATCTTCTCGGCGTAGTTGTTTTGAATATTCATATTATTGGGAAGAGCAATATCTACATATGAAAAACTATATCTGGTCCATTGGCTGGGACCTTTTGATCTATAAGAATTTGAACGTCCCAGTATAGTTCATATTGATTGTTTTCGAATACTGATGTCGGTGTGTAATTTATTATAATAAGGATCTGTGTTTATTGTGGCTAGGACTTGGTGTATGACTTTGGCCAAAAAGTTATGTCTGGCTATGTATTCCGTTCCAGGGAGAGTTTTATTTAGTTATATACATCGAATATAGATCAAAAAGAAAGACCACTTTGAGCCCGCCCTCAATGATTCCTTTCTCGCTCGCTTCCTGATAGTACTCTTCCTCAGCAAATATTGAGAAATTTCATTTACCATGAAATATGCAAAGACGTATAACGAAAGATCTTGATTTTCTGGATCTATCAGAATTATTCAAAAATGGGTTATCGTTATATTAAGCATTGTGGTGTAAACTTCTGTACATTAAGTATGACGACGACACATAACAGGATGTTCCTGTAAATAAACGAGATGGTTCGGCTTCAAAGGACTAACTCCTAGTAACCTTCCTTGCCTTGTCTATATTTTGTGGTAAAGCCAAGTAGCACAAAGACAGCAGGATTGTTTATCTTTTGGTACTTGTGCTCCTTCACATTTTCTTTCATCTGGGCAAATTTCCGACTCACAGATTAAAATGCATCCATGGTTTACGCGCAGCTACATTAATTTGCTTGAAATATGTATGTATGTATGTAAACGTCTTTGTTCTTAAAGTACGCAGAGGGTATAAATTGTCAGAGTTTAGGCTCTTCTTTTACTTTGGCACCTCCCTCATGGGTTCGCCATTTTTGTCCTCCAGAGCTCTCTTATATTCCAATCTGCTACTCTCAGGTCCATATCTATCATCGGCATGACCAGTATATGTCTCCCATCTTAGTGCCGGTCGTCCTCTACGCCTTCTCCCTGGAGGCTCTCATTCCAGTATTTGTTTTGATCTAGTTTCTAGTGTCCTTGTTATTGAGCATTATAGTCTCATCCGTTAAGATATTTCTGCAGCCCTTATTGTCAGCTCTTGTGGCTTGTTTTTTTTTCGGTGTATTGTCGATCCTAAATACTTAAAGGCTTGGCAGATGTGAATATTTTCCTACTCCAAATCTAAATATGCAAACTGTTGTCCAAGTATTCCGTTTTATCCTTAGCTTCCATACGTATTCTTCCACTCAAGCATGTAGGAATCTTTGATAGTAACCCAGCGAATTTCATTTTAGCCGAGAGAGAAGGTCACACGGACCGCTCATACGATGTGTCAACTAGTACTGGCGAATTTCATGTCATTTATCATTGAATCAGATTGCGTTGACTACCTCATAACGTCCGAATTGTGGCGCCGACCGTTATGATCCAGAGTTCATCGCCTTCTCTGCTGTAAATTTCGACGGTGTTATTACCCTCAACGGTGCACTTGCTGCTTTTTTATTATACGTTCTTCGTTATTATACTTCATCTGATAGTAATTTATATTGGAGAACATCGTAAAACTATATTTCTCTTCCAAGGCGGAAGCTGCTTTACCGCATTCTATAATTGGGGTTTTCCAGGATGACTTTCGACATGAATATTAAAACATATATTATTTTATAGGTACCCTTTTAGTCCTATTTAGGTTTATCTTGTACTAAATAAAGCATAAATTGAAAATAAATAGGTCAAAGTACAGGGCTCCCTTCGACATAATCAATGCCATATAATTTTCTGGGATAAATGCAGTTAATTTTTAAACAGTAAAGCATTCCTATTATGTTGTTTTCTTATATGCTTAAAGCATGTGTGACAAGACAAATAAAGCAACTGTTTTGAAGTTTCAATTTCTTGACAAAGTAGCCAAGTAGGTTAGCTCAGAAGGTAAAACAATTCATTAGAAGTAGCAAAACTGCTCCTTTTTATGCGTTTATTGTAAAGTAACAACATTTGAGTAATATTCGTCCTTTTTAATTATATTCAGAACCCTTTTATGATAATGATTTTTTTGTCCAACCTTACCAATTTCAATAAATTTGGCGCTAATTTTAACATTTAACCCTATGAAACGTTCAATTGAAAAAACGCTTTTTGCAGTTAATGTTACTTAAAAGCAATAAATTTTCTTGTATTTACATTTATTAAATCTAGTTTCATATTCCCTTTACTCAGTCATATTTGCATTACTATTATATACAAAAATTGAGTCAAGTTGATCGAATCAGTACTTCCCACACATTATGGTGTCATCAGTTTATTATTTTTCGATAGGACGAAGCTCTTAGTTCGAGATCTCCTTGCAACCTCAACCACCCCAATTTTACCTCAATCGGGGATTAGGGACCCTTCAAATGACTAAGAACGATGTTTCGGGAAATTTTGAAATCTCTTGCTTTTCGCTAATGACACCTCCGCCCATGTATCGATTTCCACCATTCACTACTGTGACCCCACATCATATCGCTACCCAAATTTCATCACAATCCCTACAGTTATTACTGAGGTTACGAGGTTAGCAAAATGCCAAACAGGCAGGCCGAAAAACATAAAGTCTTACAAACAGACAGACAGACTGACGGAAATGAGGCAGAGATCATAAAAGGCGTATTATCTCAAAATCGAAAATTCGCGATGACAACCTAACGTAACCTATAGGTATGGGAAGTAAAAAGATAAAAAATTATATATGATTATTTTAAATATATATTCAACCAATATAAGAAAAAAAATAGGTAAGAAATGGCGCTGAAATTACACAAATATATCCTGGAGTCGTACAATGAGTTGAACAATTATTTGCTTCTTAAGCTGCGTACACATCTGAGCGTACATAACTTGAGAACACACACACGCGTGCGTGCTCAATGTGTGTGTTCTCAGGTCATATTGGTCGAACCAAATCTTATCGGTTTTCGGCTACGAGCCGCGTATACATCTGAGCGCACATGACTTGAGTGTGTGTGTGTGTGCTTTCAAGTCATGTGTTGGTTTTAATTTTTAGGTTGCATGCGTGTGTTCCTCAGAGTAACAACTGAACGTAGAGATAGTAAACAAACCACTTCCGCATGGCGTGCTCAAAGCCATCATCTTTGACACTTCATCCACCAAATATTGATCAGCTGTGACAGTTCAAATTGTAAACAAGTCTGTGTAACTCCAACTAACCTGAAAATTCTTCCAATGCAAACCGTGTTACAAACACTGCACTTTTTGAATTCCATTGCGAAAAACTGTTAACTACACTCGAATATAGCACAGCAAGTCCGTAAAGCTTCACTAGAGTTACCAACAAACAGCAAATTCGATTTTACTGACCAAGCATAAAAGACGCACAAACAATAAACAAAGCAAACGTTTGACAGTTGAGGGCATGCGGCGTTGCCAGCTCCTCAAAATTATGTAAGACTTCAGAATTTGCGCTTATGATGAAGAAATATTCAGTAACGCAATAGAGGTCAACATATATATTGATGTTGCTCTTATCATTCCTGAGCCATCAAAATACCGTCTTTTTTAACGTAGAATGGGATATTTCTGGATACTATACAATTAAGACGATAGTAAATAATTATAATTGCCGTACATGGTGGTCGATATGACAACGTACGTAAAGATGTCGGCCTATTAGGATTAGTTGTTTACTACATCTATGTTCAGTTGTTACTCTGAGGGCTCGACCCATGTGCGCTCAAATGTATACGCAGCTTAAGTCATAGACCAAACAAAAAAAATCAACTTTGGAAACGATCACCATTCTGCAACACCATATTCATTACCGACAGTTTCTTGCGAGGTTTCTTGTAACAAACTGTATACACTAAATATCAAAAATTATGTTCAATTGTGAATTGGGTCAGTGAAAAACCCAATCACCTCACAAAAAAGTTACATTGTAGGCTAGTAATATGTATATAACAATGTATGTGCATAATACGTACTCTAAATGCTAATCAAGATGTGGTTCATTTTCTCGGAATGGCTTACAAAACCGCACAACGTTCACAGCTGAAAGTGATCATAATCAATGAAAAACAGTGATGAAGAAATCGACACGTGATAGAAGCAAGGTGATTTTTTTCTGGTTTCGATTTGTTTACAGTTTCCACGTGAAAATCCTTGCCGGTGTAGTAATCACAGAGTTCGCAGGAATACTGATCACGTCAGTTAGTTGCGCGGTTGCCGCTATGACCAGTTTTGAAGTGCACTACAGAATTTCATGTGCAAAATATGGTGCTAAACTAAGCCACTACAATGAAGATTTAAACTCGACAACTAGCGTGATTTAAATACAATACATCTTTGACTGAATTAATGAATGAAAGAAGCAGAGAAGCTTTCTGTTGACAAGACCTACAAACAGGTCCTTCTACACTGCTCCTTACTCTAGTTCCCAAGTCCAACCCTCATCGCAAAGAAAAGGATGGCCTTGGGTCTTGACCATATTATGTCTTCAAGTTCATCATCATAGTCACAATGTATTAACAGACATGTTGTGAACTTGTAAAATGCATTAAGTCGGAGCTAGAGTATTGCCGACACGAATATTATCAATAGTTTTGAGAACTGTAGGTCGCCATCGTTCGCGATTTACTGTCAGTTCAGTGGTGCTCTTGATACTCATATCTAGCAACTGTTTTGTCGTATCCACCCAGCGTGTAGGGGAACGGCCACGGCGCCGCCCACTCGGGGCGTGACCCTGAACTACAAGTTTCTCCATATTATCGCTTCTGTGAATATGTCCGAAGAATGTAAGTATTCTCATCGACACAGTGGAGGATAGGCTCATCCAGTATGGAAACTTTAGTTCGCTAGGCGGTATAAGGAATTCTCAGCATTCTCCTCCACGTCCACATTTCAAAAGCATCTATGCGAGCACGATCTGCCTTTTTAACAGTCCAAGTTTCCGAGGCATACAAAAATATGGAAAACACAAGAGACTGAACCAGTGACATTTTGGTAGCTTTAGTGATGTTATGGTCACGCCATATTTTAGTAAGCTTTGTTATGGCCACCCGTGCCTGTTGAATGCGCCGTCGAATCTCATTCTCACAGCTACCTGAATTGTCGATCAAAGAACCGAGGTACACAAAACTTTGAACTACCTCACAACGGCATATTGACTTTATTTCTCGATGATTGTCATGCTCTCTATCTACGATAATAACCTTGGTCTTGTTGTAGTTAACACCAAGACCATATGCTGCACTGTGTTGTTCTAAAACGTTCAATAGAGCTACTTCAAGTTAGAGGACCCTTAAACCTAGTATACCTAAGTGTGTAACAGCGACATAGAATGTGTGCCGAGGCCTCCTTCTCCTCTCCACAACGTGCACACGCCGGGTTTCTTGCCACCCCCATCACAAACAAATGACGTTTGAAGACGTTATATCCAGATATCAGGCCCACAATTAACCTTAGCCGGATTCTGTCCAGTGAGAGACAGAACCGCCCCACCTTGGGCAGAGGTCCTAGCTTGACGAAGATGTCCATAGATTCTTTTCCATCTCATACGAACTTGATTTTGCAACCACATTTCTCTTTTCCTTCTAATGGTACCTGCTGCCAGCTTCACAGTGGACTCAGGATCCAGGAAATTATTTCTTGACTCTCGACATCCTTACCCGTCATGATAGCAAAACTCTCGAAGATGAGACATAAATGTGTTTTTACAGTTTGTTCTGTGGTGGATCGAAAGCATAAAATTAGTTAGTCATGATATTTACAGAATGGGTCTAACCAAATATTTTGAAAAGCAAATTTAGCAATGTAACCCACCATATGGATTTATGGCTATTTAGGGTCTTTCCTTCAGTTACGTATGATATTAGCCCCTCGCATGAAAAAAAATACTATGAATAATTTTAAGTAGAAAACATGCATGGCAAATCTTACTAAATGTCATAATAAAAGTCTATGGACAATGTAAACGTAATATAATCGACAGCTAAACCCCACAGTCGGGGGCTAAAAAACGCCACAATCAAGTGCTAAAAAACAACCACCTAGGCATCCTCATTATATCTGGAGCAATGAATTTCCTGTTGAGTACTTCATCTAGAGTAAGTTACTTTATAAGAAACTTTTGACAAACGGAAACAGCTTATTACACTTCAGAAGAAATGCGTGAGGCAAAATTATTTAAATTACAGCTATCTGGTATTTGGCCTCCTAAAAGATAATATAATTCAATAGCGCACTGAAGAGAGAGTCTGGAAGAAGTATCTTCAGAGTTTGACCTGGTAAGGTTAAGCCAGCTAGTCTAAACAACTCAGCCAAAAATCTCCTTTAGGACACTATAAAACATGAATCTGTGAAATAGGCCTTGGTTCCGTAGCCATGCTGATCTAGATACGTTCAGCCCTAGTATAAAATCCTTGGCTTGTTTGCATCCTTCACTTTGCCTCCACTGTTCATCTATGGTATCATTTACCCACTTTTTGAGGGCTGACGTTACCTGCTGTCCACTTAATCCTATAGCGGGCCAACAAGCAGTTTCCCGGTGCCCAGTCTGGCCAGCCTGTTGGCTTCCTTATTAAGCTGCCTACTAGAAACCTCCATTCTTTATCAAATGTTTGCGCTTGCACTTGTATGGCCTGATAAAGGTCGAAGGCTGGCCCCACACTGTAAACATTTTTTAAACAATGTAAGTCCTTAGTATTTTTTTGTTTGCATGCAAATTTATTTATTTATTTACTTGTACACACAAATATTGCCACCTTGAAAGCTAGTCTTTGTGCGAGGTACAGGCTATTAAGAAATGTACACTACAATATTTAGCTAAATTGCCGAGTCTGAAAGGGGTGATACACGTACGAACTTTAAGTACGCGGTTTTTAAGTTCGCGAACTTACTCGGCTCGACGTCGGTGACACACGTGAAGCTGAAATCACTCATTTTGATAATTTTCCTAAATAAACAAACCTTTTCACAAGCGCCAAACACAACAAACGATGCGCATCGATGGCCTGCGGAAACAAAGTGTTGGCTCGCAGCTCGCAGTACGAGCCGAAACAAGCTACGAGCAAGATTTCAAACCAGTTGGATCGTCGGCGATTTGCGCGACGGTTTTAAAGTACGCGTACTTACGGTGACACACAGGCGAAAAAGGTCGTCGAGCCATAAGTACGCGTACTTGCGCGTACGTGTATCTCCCCTTTAAGATATCTTCTGTTCAATGGTGGTATCTGCTCCACTCCTAATTCCCAGTGGCCAAATAAAGCTCCTACAGTACATCTTGGATACAGAATTTTCTAATTTTCCTCCATTATTGGAAAATTCTATACTCGAAATTTTGACGCGCATTTGACGCCCTTGACAACATCTATAAATGATGTTGAATCACTGGCGCGACGGTTGAATGATGGGAATGAGAAGCATTTGCTTCCTTGCACTATACAGGTACCTTAATTTATTTTGCAACTGACGAGCGCCACAGATCATGTCTTCAATAATCTTGACTCCCGCAAGTCCGAATGCATAACTTCTTGGCTCTTACTAGTTCTATGCGTTTCAAGTTTGTTTCGATTTGGCAACTGTGCGGTAGTCGGAATGTACGGACGAATAGCAGTTGGTTTTTTTGTATACGTAACCGTTCGAAGGATTTCGCGGCACGGCGTCATTTTGAAAGTTTAGGCGACACGAAACGAATCGACGCCGGTGACGCTGCCGCTCGGCAAACACGCGCCAGGTTCAGGAACGGTCGTTCTCAATGATTTTTGTGCAATGCACATAACCTTAGAAAACGCCACTTGACCAGAAACAGAAATTCTGAGAGAAATACCTTTATTTTACACTGTAAGGCGCGCTTTATTTAGTAATGAATATTGGTCAATTGTATAGGGGGTGCGAGGCTCCACCAACTTCTGTGGTGATCAAAAAAATACTGTAGCACTTAATTAAGGGTCTAGGCGCGAAATTGAGAACCAAGAAAAGACGTGTTCCCGTGTTAGCGAGGAGGCATGGCCGCCTGTTCCCTTTCTCCAGTGTGTGTGTGTGTGTGTGTCTAAGATGAGGAGAGATAGGTCTAAAAATCCAAAGGTAAGGTCAAAAGGACCAAAGGTAAGATCCAAAGGTCACCATAAAAATGAATTTCGCATTTCCAAGCTCCTGACATTACCTTTAAACTTGCAGTAATGACTCAACGAGCAAATTGAAGAAGAAAGCTTGCGCTTGTGCAACTATTTAGCCTTTTGTTGATATCGTGTTTGGTTGTTAAATTACAAGCATTTATAGAATGTATGAGATTGTATTGCGAGTTTTTTGCACATTAAAAAACTTTTTTGAGAAAATCAAAAATAGTTGTCATTCATTAAGGTCGTAACTATCGCCTTCTGAAATACTATATATGTAGTTTGAAAATGGAGTGAGTTATGCGAGAAATTGTGAGTCCGTGTTTTACATGACAAATACGCATGTATAAATGTGTGTATCCAGGCCCCTTAAGAGCTATTTATTATAAAGGAGAAATAATAAACATAGTTTTACAAAACTATAAAAACAGGGTGTTAAAGAACATCGATCTAAAAAGTTTAAAGTAATTTTTAAAATCAGTTTGAAATAACAATAAACGAAAAATGCATGCATGCACGCAAGCATACTAGTGTTTTTTGTTCATTGTTGTTTTAAGCTTATCTTAAAAATTATGTTTAACTTTTTAGTTTGATGTTCTTTAAAAGCGTGTATTTCTTAGTTTTTAAAACTATATTTCTTTTTAATTTTTTAGTTAACTTTATCACTAAACCTTTATTTAAACTCTTGAACTGTATTTGTTTCATTAATTTTGTAGTCATAAACTAATCCTGACCTTGTCCGATCAACAACAACCCATTCACTTTAAATTTATTTAAAGAGGCATTTAGGATTATAAACCTCTATTAAAAAATAATAATATTACAAAAAAGCTAACGACACACAGTGCTTACAAGCGGTCACTCAAACAAGTGCTAACCGCACCTGACGCTGCTTAGTTTCAGCGCTCGACGAGAGCCGCTTTTTCACGCTGAAAACAGCGGCTCTAATACCTAATAAAATAGTTGACTGTATCCGGCATTTGAGCCTACTATGCATATCAGTCCGTCGATCATTTTGTACCAAGTCGTTAATTTCTTTAATTTTACTGTGTTTTTGACGCTGATTAGCTTCGGCGATCGACGAAAGTCGGCGTTTTCAGCGTGGCATGGCCGTTACCTAATAAAACAGTTGACTTATACGGTATTTAAACCTTCTCTGCATGTCAGTCCGTCGGCCATTTTGTACCAAGTACTTAATTTCTGTAATTTTTGTGGCAGGTCGCGCAGTTTGTGGTCGATCGGTACGAGGTTCATGTCTAACAGATAAACTGATTCGGCCATTTAACACAGTACCTAAATGTGAACCATAGGGCTGCCAACTTTATTTTAACGATTCTTTGTGTATTTTTAATTGAACCATCCTACGTAGTTGTTCATTTTGGTACTCGTAACTCTATTACCACTGACCAAGTGTCAAAAACATATAGTCTGCTATGCATTTACAGTGCGAATTGTTGTTAATCCCAGCTCAAGCGAAAGGTGGCGCCAAATTTCCGTACCGTCAGTTGTAGGTGGCTATAATATAAAGCCAGCTGAATAGCTATATACAGTTTAAGACAACGGAAGGCGCTGTATTGCAGTTACTATCACACGCCTGACAAAATTCAACAACTAACTTTCCAGGAGCATGGCAAAGGATACTTGTCTGATGTTGGCAGTGTTATTTTATGGTATTGTTGGTGAATAGAAACACGAAACAATAGTAAGCCAAAGGAGTGTTACAAGCTCACAAACCCACATACAGGTGAAGCTAATAAAAGCGTGTTAAAAAAGTGGTGGTTCGAAAAATGACCATACAAATAAGATTCATGGCAGCTTTATGACAGCAATATATAATTTGTGTCCTTTTTAGGGCCGGTATTATATTTTTTATGACTGAGCAAACCGCGTAGGCATAGCCTAGATGCGAGGCTCCCCGAACTTCTGCGCTAGTAAAAAAATGTTGTAGAAATAAGTAAGGAAGTTTCAAGGAGTATGCTCACGTCAAGAATGAAGTTGTAGACATTTATTTTCGGTTTGCTCAAAATTTAGTAGACAAATGCTATCTATCCTCACTACTCATGTTTTGACGACAGCAATGCTGTCCGAAAGGAAAGACATCTTTTTAGCTGTTCTGAGCTTTATAGTCACCAGCAAGTCGATTTCCAAGATTGATTTTTAGCAGCCACGCAAAATCTCTTCTGAGTGGCTGAATATCAGGGTCATAATTGGAGTAGTATTTTTTTTAACCCTAATGTCTTTGCTTGTTTACCATTGTTCATATTTGTTTAGCAATATTGTATTCCTGTTTTATTGACTGTCTTTTTCTTACAGGTGAGTACCGAAAAACCTCCATGGGATTGAACCTGCAATATCCAGTTGGTCGTAAGACGTAAGTGATTTCTAGATATACATAGGATGATGGTTCAGTATACTTTCGGGGATTTATTTGGAACGTTTCTGGTAGTCGTTAAAATTTCGTGAGGCGCTTTTACTGAATTTTCTGTAAACATTGGAGTTCTTACAACACCGCGTCCTCTAAGTGTTGTACTATATTGGAAGTAGTAGTAGGGGGAGATGGGAATTGAACTCCCTAAATCTCTTTGAAATACGGCGCTGCTCCTCTTGCCTTTGTCGTGGGAAGCAAGAATGAGCTTTTCATAACTAATTGTAGCAGACTAATAGCTCTTACCTGGCCTTATAGAGCCATCATGAGTCGAATCGTGATCATCTCTGAAAACGCGGACGTAATTATAATCAATTTCCCAAACATAAGTGAGCAAAAAAAATTGTTAATTACAACCGGCAACGAAATTCTCTCCGATAAATAATCACCGGTTATGCGAGTACCCACCTGTGAGAGCGAAATTTTAAAAGTTAAAAAAGTGAAAGTTGATTTTAATTTTATACGTATACACGCCGGTCGATACGTATGTTGTTTACTGATGTAGTCGAACGTACAGATCGTTACGTAAACGAAAAAAATGGACAATTAAAGATTGTGTTCGGCAGGCAGACAGCACAATATTTATGGAAATTGCATGGTAGAGTTTTATTGTTTGTACTGTACACCCTCACTTGAGGAACTCGTTGAGTGGTACGAGTATGTCTTAAGACACTCTTATAGGTGGATTATGACCTCGTAAGAGCCTATTTACTACAGAAGAGAAATAAATAGATATAGTTATAAAAACTGGAAAACATGCTTTCAAAGCACATCGGACTAAAAAGTTAAAAATAACTTTTAAAATAAGCTTAAACAATAATGAACGAAAAATACTGGTATGATTGCAAAAAAAGCGTCAGGCATTCGATTTATTGATAATATGCGCATTCTTCACAATCATACCAGTATTTTTCGTTCATTATTGTTCAAAACTTATTTTAAAAACTGTTTTTAACTTTTTAGTCCGACGTTCTTTAAAAGCGTTTATTTTAGTCTTTTAAACTATATATATGTTTAATTATTTAGTTAATTTTATCATTAAAGCGTGTTTTTTACACACATAAAAATAAAATAATTTCTTAGATGGAGCACAGATGCTTTAATTCAAGTATACCATAACTTTCTATACGCGCAAAGTTATGCTAATCTTAAAGTGAGAATACGATATCTTTGACCATATAAGGGTTAGATTGAGAAAATATCTTCAATGCAAAACTGGGAAATTCTTGATAGTAAGAATACCAAAATCTTAAATCAAGCATATGGTAATCTTGACCGAAGTATTTCATAATCTTCACTGAAGCATTTCATAATCTTAACTGGGAGCATTTCATAAACTTGACGCAAGTAGCTCAACTTTATTCTAAAATTGTGATATTCTTGGATGAGGAATCAAGTAGTATTAATTTGAGCATTCAAACTCTTCTATGAGCATGTAGAAATTTTTCTGGAGGTATAGTTCTGCAAAATTTCTTAAATCACATTTAATATACTTAGTACTTATCTAGGAACACCTGAGTCAGGTCTTCGCATTCCAATTTTTTTAAGATCTCATTCATGGTTGGATAGATCCAGTGATAAGGAAGCTGATGGAAACTGGGACGCGACTCAAATGGCGGTGGACCAGCACTACCGGCAGATTCGATGACTGATGGTTGACGGTGGTATCACGGGTATCACGTGGCAATGGCAATTTATTTAACAGTTTGACTAGATACTATTATGTGCTATTATGCAGGATCCAGGTATTTACGCTACGGTGCTAAAGACGGCGGCGAATGCGACAATTAGAAAACAGATAATGGCGCGCCGGCGCGGACGCGAATGGGCAACAGGCTGTTGAGTAGAGATGGTGAAGAGGTTACGGTTGAACCGTGACACGCTGCGCGTCTGCGCCCTCCGACGTTGGTAGACGTCAAATAAATGATTTACTTGATACAAATGTGCTTGTAAAACAGCGTTCATTTTCAAACCAAGATTATCGCATATTGTAAATAAAGGTTCGCATTTGCAAGCTGTCTATATTATTGATAGAAATAAACTGGGCACCGCTCGGAAAAATGATAATCTTGATATAAAATTATGAAGTATTTGTTATTAAATTATTATAGCCTTGGTTGCAAAGAAAATTATATTTTTTTTCGGAGCATATTTCTTTAAAATAAGTATATAAATCAAAAATATATTATTCTTGATACAAATTTTCTATAATTTCCTCATCAAATATTCTTTCTTAGAGTGACAACCGATATTCTTGCTGTGAGTATGTATTTACAAGAATATCACAATTCTTGACTTGAGAATTTCTTTTTATGTGTGTAGTGTTATTAAACTGTATTTATTAATACTCCGTGTAACGAAAATGAACAGTTGTGTTTGATCAGTATTCATAGCATAATCATAACCATTAGAGCATAAACAATAAGTAAACTGTCGACCTTCCTACAAAGATTTCACAAAAATAGTCCCAAACAGTTGGATGTCGCTCCTTTTGAGCTCTCGTCGCTACGCCTCTGTGAAATATTAACAAACTTTAAGGTGTCTGCGGATACGACCGCCGTTCCGGCGGATTTGAAGCCGTCAAACTCATTGTCGCGGCAAATTTGGAGCGTTCAATGTTCGGTCCGATCTCTTAATCTAAAGCAGAATTACAAGCTCACAAACAAACAAACATACAGGTGAAGCTGATAAAAGCGTGTTAAAGGAGTTGTGGTTCGAAAGTCGATCTTACAAATAGAATTCACTAGGGCTTTCCCCAATATATGATTTGTCCCCCTTTACTCTTTCATAGTAGTATAGTAGCGATGGGGAGACGAAGCCAGGCAATTAGTCCACCGTGAACCCTACAGAACCAATACTAAAAACCTTCATATGGTCTTCTCGATAACAGATTTTTGTTTGAATCTACCTTCAACAAATACACATTTTTTTTTAATTTTTCCCTCAGTTTTCTTAATACGTTTTTATTTTTCATTTTATGGTAAAAAGTTACATAGACAATTCGATTTGCTACAAATTATGTTTCTACAAGTGCACCCCTTTTCCCAATAGGGTGGCGCAGGATAAGGGTTGCAACCCCAAGAAACTTGGAGTATTGACCCCCCCCCCCCCCTACACATCCCAACAATAAAATTGCGTCCTCTCAGAAACGCAAGGTAAAATATAACTTTTCAATTGACAGTACAGAATGTACATTCACTCAGTAAAAAAAGACAAATATTCTGTCAAATACATTTTAGTCCAGGCGGTAGGGGTTTTTTGTCGTAAATTGCCGAAAAGAAATGAAATTTGGTGGGATGGTAGACATTGGTCTTTTCGACAAATAGCGCCGTTGTGGTAAGTTCTATCGTAAATAAGTTCAAATGGCGTATGGAGACAATACAATTCTTCACAATTTATATTTTCATGTGCGACCAAAAGTTTCCATTCTTCAGTGCGCCAAAGTTAGGAAGTGGTTTGTGATTTTTTTCTAAAATCTGAATTTTATCGCGGATTTAGTAGAAGAACACTAGTAAAAGTTTTGTAGCCGTTTTCCTCCTAAACGAGTAACATTTCTCGTGTGTACGTGTGGCACGGAGCAGTTTTCACCCCCCCTCTCCCACCCTCGAGAAGCAATCCCAAGAGGTCGCGAATTGAATCTCATCTTAATCGAACAACGCAACGAGGTAGTATCACGTCCACTGAAAGTATGCACATACAAGATATTTTTCGCAAATGTCGTAATGTTTTTAAACCAAATGCGTGAGTTTAGGCAGCTGCAGATATCAAAGAATTGAGAAGATATCAGTCTTTTAGATAAACAAAAATCGCAAACCAACCCCTAACTTTGGCGCACTGTAGAGTGGAAA
Source organism: Callosobruchus maculatus (assembly GCA_951848785.1). Classification (NCBI taxonomy): domain Eukaryota; kingdom Metazoa; phylum Arthropoda; class Insecta; order Coleoptera; family Chrysomelidae; genus Callosobruchus; species Callosobruchus maculatus. The sequence continues at coordinate 1,080,654 of CATOUR010000214.1, forward strand.
CTATTGGTCGCATACGAAAAAGGTAAAGTCCAAAATTATGCAGGATTTTGTTATAAATCATTTGAACCTTTTTTCAATATCACTTACCAAAACTATGCTATTTTTCTAAAATCGTCGCGAGGTAGAGTTTGCTCCCCCCTACTCCTCGAGCGGCAACCCTTCGAGATCGTAAACCGAGGTATAGGTTCAGGGGACTAATGTCTAACATCCCACATAAGGATCTTTCCAACAGCATATTTTGTACCGTCCATTGAACCGTCACGAAACTGTTCGTTTGTGGTGCGCATGCGTTAGTTTTGAATGGTTTCGTGACCGTACAAACAGGGAAATCTGTTGGAACGGTTCCTTCTCTTATTTCACTGGACTCATGTCAGTTCTAACCGCTATCAAAAAAAAATAACCCTCGATTTCATTTCAAAAGCCACCGTCAAAAGCCAAGACGCCAGGGGCTTTATTAAAATTGATCTTGGTGTTAGTCTATGAACCACAACCGAAAAATGAGGATTATTTGGGTAATTTTAGCCATGAATAATGGTTACCACTCACAACCAGGTATTCCTGTAGCTCTATAAACAAAGAACCTGGGTTATGTTTTCCATAAAAATGACCGAATTTATCATAACATACCATGTATAACATTATTGTTTGATTCCATTTCCATTTTTGGCTTTGGTGAAGTTTCGGCCAACAAACGAGCCAGCCAAACAACAAGCAACAGCAAAAACAAAAGAAGCAAAATCAAATCACACTCAATCTCAACACTCAAGACTCAAGGAAGCAAGGAAACAGAAGGCGCATAGAAATGACAAAATGAAATTGTGCGCCAAACGGGCGATTTACTTTCTACTGCGCATGTCAGTCCTCACAGTCCTTACTCTGGAGCAAGTATACCGATTTGGCCGTACAGAAACCGTCCTATGAACGGTAACGAAATCTGTTGGAGCGCTTTATGGACCGTTTCATGAACGGTCACAAAACGTGTTGGAACGCATTTCACGTTCTGCGCATGTCCGTGACGATACATTGTACGGTATTCAGGCCTGTTGGAAAGAACCTCAAATTTCATTTCTTTCTGACCTTTTGCGCTCAAAAGACTTTTTTAAGGTCGTAACGGTTGGCCTATTCCTCTCATCTCTAGATTGAGCCACCGTTTTAAACAAAAGTCCAAAGAAGTACTAAAACTGTTGCTCTGCTTGTTATGAAATTCGAAGTTTAAATTACAATGTCACGTAGCGGCCATTTGCCGGGTGGATTGTATGTCCGACTCTGTAATTTACCACTTTTACAATGAGCCATTGATTAGTGCACTCTGACAGGCGTGAAAGTGGAAATTACATCGGCAGATCCTGTTGTGGAGCGTGTGTACGTTATATTTATAGAGAGCTGCCTTTCTGAGTAACACCAGATGGTCTCTTCGCAAGCGGTTACCTAATACTTGAGGGATTTTCAGGAATTATATGGAAAATTTCTCTGTGTTCCATAAATAACTGCGTAGTTAAGCTAAGCTACGCTGTGCTGAATGATTCATTGCACCTCACTTGTTAGGAAATATAATTCTTGCACTAAGAATATATACTTTTGGTCAAGTATACTATATTTTCCTATATATTTATGTGCAAAGTCGTAATAACTTTAAACCAAGAATGTTATATTTTTGAGCATATAGGGTACTCTCACAATTCTCAAGCTGCTTTTTTATTCTTGATCGAAGTAATGGGAGCTCAGTTGAAAAATATGATATCCTTATTAAAACTTTAGGAAATGCTTGGTCAAAGAGTATTGAAGTTTTAGTTGTGAAGAAGCTTGATCAGAGCATATTTCTTTAGAATGTGTATTGATATCAAAAGTATATTTTTCTTGGTTCAAATCAACCATAATTTCCTCATCAAAAAAATTTTCTCAGAACGAGAACAGATGTTTTTGTCACAAGTATATATTTACAAGATTATCAAAATTTTTGAATTGAGAACATCTCTTTTATGTATGTATCACAAAACACATTCAAATCAATTATAATTGAATTATAACATATCCCGGTATTGCCTAGAATCGTATAAAATGCTGTTTTCTCAAAATATCTCTCTTTTAAGCCTATCACTACCACGTAAGATCTTTGAACTGGTATTTAGAGACTTTATTCACTTTATTGTAAAGCTTAATCGCCATTTACTTGCACATGGGATGTTTCAGCTCAAGTTGTGGGCAAAGGATTACCGATAGAAATATTATATACAGTGAAATAATGACAACACTTCTTATATTTGCTATTCAAGAAAAAAAGAATCATGGTAAAACCGTATGCCCAGCTTGTAGGTATGAAAAGCAGTCTACTAGGAATTTCTTTATCTAAATATATTTCCCGTACCTAAGTAGGCTACGGTTACTGTTTTTGAGACTAGCTTGAGGAGGCGACTTAACTGATCAGTTGACTAGCCAGTAACATTTTTGAGGACAGTTTTATACTATCCTATATTTTTTAGTAATTGCTAGACAGAACTAATAGTAGAGGTTTGATCAAAACTGACAGTAACTGCACTGATGTATTAGCGGTTCACTGTAAAAAATTAGAAAATGGTCAGGAACCCCTAAAACGTCTAAAAATTTCAAAATAATAGCAGTGTTACCTACTACGACCTGACATATATCGGTATGGGGAGTGAAAGCCACATAGACTGGGAGATAAACTTTACCAACCTTTTGGTCACATATGTGGCTTGTATAAAAGTACAAAATTTGGATAAATAGAGAGTCCTTTGTAAATAGAAAAGTAGATCTAGATCTAGACTAAAAAAAAGCCTAAAAACAAAATTTGGGGTTGTGAGGATCTTTGTTTTTGCTGCTAATGCAACAATTTTCAAAAATGTGGGAGGATTGCCTATGATCCTACCCCACATTTAATCAATATCGGTGTAGCAGTTACTGAGATATCGAGATTGGAATTATGCACTATTCTACCCTCATTTTTGACATCAGAAGGAGAAAAAATGGCGTCAAATGACTTGGTACTTCTCACACATTAGCGGTGCTAACAAAAAAAGTGAAGTTTCTATATCTCTACACCATCCTCATCAAAAAAGTAGACAATGATCAGGGACCATTAAAACATTTAAAAACAGACTTTGATCTGTTTTTATATTTTTAGTTTTTTGATTAATGCTACGCCGCCACAGACACGATTTCTAAAAATGATATGCGTTTTCCGTCCTCGCCACGGTAATAATTCTGTGTCAAAATTTCATTCAAACCAATTCAATCATTTCCAGGTTACAATCTAATAAAGTGTATTATGCCGCTAGGCCTTTCTTTCTTGATGCACCGATTTTGAAAATTATAGCAGCATTGCCAAGTACGACCACACAGCATATATCTACTCAAATTTCGTCACAATCCATGCAGCGATTTGAGCGATTACTGAGACTACGAGGCTCGAAAAATGTCAACAGACCGATAGACCGACGGAAATGAGTGACGTAGATTTTCGGTATGTAGATTTCATAAAACGCCCAAATGGTGTATTATCTCAACATCGAACTTTTTCGCGATCGCAATACCCCCCTTACCTATTGGTGTGGGAAGTAAAACTTATTATCTATTCATGTCTGTATATCTTGTTTATGTTTTCTTTGTCGAAGAATCGCCAATGGTGTTGCAATAGCCGTGCCAGACTTCGCCATCAGCAGAGTTGCTGTCGATTATGCTTATATTATTAAATAAATCTGAAATTGAATAAAGCCTTGTTATTAAATATCTATGTATGTGCAAAGATAATATTTGGCACATTATAGCACAGAATATCAACAAGGTAAATTTTTATGAAAATTTTTTGCTCCTTCAATCAAATCTCTCTAAAATCACCTTCATGATTCGTAACTTAAGTAACACAGACTCTAAAAAGACATTGTTGACGGCATATTATGCATATTTTCACTCAAATGCACAATATTGCATTTTAAACTGGGGTCACTCTCCACACATTTCTAAAGTTTTCGCAGTTCAACGACGTTGTGTGAGAGTTATTGCTGGTCTTAAATATAGTGACTGCTGTAAACAAGCTTTTATTTAACACAGAATAATGAGTATTCCAAGCATCTACGTATTGGAGTGTCTGTTATATGTAAAAAAACACTTTGACCGGTATAACAGACAAGGAAATGCTCATAGCTACCAAACAAGAAATCGAGATCAATTAGTCCCCCATTTTACCCGACTGCTAAGGACAAGATGCGGGACAAACAATCATGGCATAAAGTTCTTTAATTTATTACCTGAACACTGTAGATTGATGAGCCTTATAATGTTCAAAAAAAACTATAAAACAATACCTGACAAGTAAAGCATTTTATGACATTAATGAGTTCTGTACCCACAGTTTTGAGGATTTTATGTAAAAGTGTAAAATATTTTTTTATATGGTGTAATTGTATGTGTATGTATAGATTTTATACTTGTTGTCCTCCTTTGTTTATCTTTTGTTTTGACACGTCCAAACATTTTTTAATGTATATTGGCACCAATAGATTATTATTATTATTGTTAAATCCAAATTATACTGATAATTGCATTCAGTGCAATTATCGGTCGCTATGACTACACAGTTGAGTTGACAACTTCGTTCGAAATTAATTTCAAAATATCGCGTTCGGTGAAGAGAATCTTCGAAGTATAAAGAAGCAACGGTGAAAACAATGTGGAACGTTTCAAATAAACTGTTGAGTTAAAAGTTTTCAAAAAATTTTCCATCGAAAATCCCTGGGACTCATAATTTTCTGAAAAAAGTTCTTAAGCTCGTCACTTGTTAACAGCCCTTAGCCTGTGGCTTAGGGAACGAGCTATCGATTTTCATAAAATTATCTCGTCTATTTTCAGTGTCCTAGGGATACTACCACTGATAACAAGAAATTAGTTCCTTTAGCCCCATCCAATCCAATTTTGGTTGAAAACTGAATTTTGTACAGTGCCGATTGAATAGATGTATTCATAAATCCCCTTGAGTCATATTGACGGAGAGTAAATCCAATCTAATTTCATCTGAGGTGCCAGTTGACCTTCCCCAATATGCAGCAATACAGGTATGTGCATGAAATGCATTCGTCGTATGCATTTACTATCGACAATAGAAATATCAGTCTCCAACTGGATTATGGCAAACAAAAGTAACAGGTTAAAAAAAAGTCGTAGAACGAGCCTTTTCCCTCTTAATATGCAGCTCACAGCGCGTTTGGCGGCGTTCGCTTTATGGTGCGTATGGAAAGAGAGTGACGTCATATGGAACAACGCGTGCGAGAGAGACGGAAAGTGCAATGTACGCGTTATTACCGCACACTCGCATTTAACGTTATGCGAATGAGTTCTTATGTCACAATAGCGCGAGGGGACAGTCATTATCATCTGTCGCTGGGTATTCGCGTATGCGTATAGGGTAGTGCAGGGGAATTCATAAACTATACGCACGGTTAGCAAAGAAGTAGAAGAAGCTCAGAGACGGATTAGGACTAGGGGACTCAGGATGGCCCTACTCTGTGTACAGGGAATACGCTTTTTGGGTGTTTTATGAGGTCTACATAACGAAAATCCACACAACTCATTTCCGTCGGTCTGTCTGTCTGTCGGTCTGTCTTTATTCCTCAAACTTTGTTTTTAGGCGCTTTAGAGGTTCCTGATGATTTCCTACTTTTTTTTTTATATTGGGGTGGTTGAGGGGTGGGGGTTGTAAAACTGAAAAATTATTGTATTCATAACAGGCCGTCCACTAACCTGTGAAAGAAAGGCCTAGCGTCATAATACACCTTTTTAGGTGAATCCGAACATTACCTTGGCTATTATGGATCGTCGACTTAGAAATTTCTGATGTATACATGAGAGAGTATTGCTTCTGATCATTCTGTATGGTGTAACTAGGAAACTATAGGATTGATTTCAATTAAATTTTCACACAATATTACCACCGCTGCGAGGATGTAAAATCTTTATGGTTTTTAAAAATCGTGTTAGCGGCGGCGCAGCAATAATAAAAAAACAAAAAATATAGAAACAGGTCAAACTTTGTTTTTAAGCATTTTAGGGGTTTCGTGATCATTTTCTACTTTTTTGGGTGGGGGTGAAATTGGGGTAGTTGGGGTGTGGGGGTCATAAAACTCAATTGTTTTGTATTCATAATAGACTATCCATTGGAATATTTGTTTGGTGTTTTTATGGTGGCGTCAGTACACTTGAGTACAATGCAATATTTATAGTTTCTCGACCTGCTAGACATATTCTAATAATACCAGTACCAATAAACTGCAGTGTACCGTTTCGTCACCGTCGGCGTCGCATACCCTACTGAAAACAAGGAATAACAACATGAACGAGGAGGCCGGTGGCAGCGCGGTGGCTTGCGGGAGCAGCATCCTCGATAGGGCATACACAGGCTTGCGTTGTCTCGTGTGACGTGTGACGTCACAGCGGCTTCGCGCGGAAGATACGGTAATTCAAACTTTGAAGGACTATAACTTCTCTATTAATGGAGATAATTACAAAAAATTTTCGCCGTTTTCTCTAACTCTTTAGGACTCTCTGATGAACTAAAATTTGAAAAAATGGAAACTTCCTCATTCCAACGGAAATCCTGCCGCGTGAAATACGCCGCGGAAATTCCGCTCGTGTAGTTTGGCTCTTAAAGTTTCGTCTTCTAAATACAGTGATGATTCTAACCAGCACTAATATGTCGCTTTTTCATCTCAAAACTGCTGACAGCTTCTTTGATTATGCTTCTCTTTTTTCCATATGTTGTATTGGACATCCTTCACTGTGTTTCCCTTATGCACTAGTGCTTTTAGAAACTAAACATTTTTGAAGCCTGGTCACCTAACACTTTTTTTTTCGAAGTAACACAGATACATTCTAGTTGAGGCAGAAACAGTCATGAACAAATTAGCAGGAAGCAAAACAAGGCGACTTGATTTTGATTTGGTAATCAGGAAACTTAAAATAACTCAATGAACGCAACTGTTTTTCTAAATATAATCTCCTGTTGTTTTTTTTTGTCTCATCTGTATTCAATAAAACATATTTTTTTACCGTAATTTATCTTTTAACTAATTTAGCCAGTATACTACAGTTTCAAGTATTTTGGAATCTAACCTAACCTAATCTATGGTAAACAAATTAGCAAGGAGCAAAGCAACGCGACTTGATTTTATTTTTTAATCAAGAAACTCAATGAATAAACTCAAAGAACACAATTTTTTTGAATATAATCTGTGAAAAAATTCCTGGGTTCGCCCCTGAAGCTGAATGAAGACTTCCTCTCCCTCTCTCTCTCTCGCTTTCTCTTTTCACTGGTATAAGTTTATGGAGAATATATCTTGACAATTGGAAAATTAAACTATAGGCATAAACACGTTGAAATTCCTCTCATTGGTTCAAAAATTACCCATAGACGGCACTGTTTTGAAAACAGCCTTTGGATTAAAAAAATGATCTATGAGAATTATTATTCGATGATAATACTGTGAGAATTGAGTTATTTTAGTCACCTCACAAGATTGTTTTAAACTGACCAGATACCACGTTTTAAACTGACCAGATACCACAGATATAAGATTATTATCCTAAAATTCAAGTTTAAAAGAAAGCTCCTGTCACCACTAATAATTTGTAATTCTGGCTGCACCTTCAGTGGAAATAGTCAAGTTCTATTTGTGCCCCATTTTTCTGTACCCAACAATAATCTGGATACAATACCGACTTTCTTTTAAAAACCGAATATTGTTTAGACTTTGAGGAAATATGAACGCGGTGTTCACAATAGATCTTTAATGAAAAACTGTCTTCAGAAAAATATGACGCCTAATTTCTTTTACTCGTTTCTTACCCTCGTAATCCACAGAGAAGTAAGAAACACGTCATAAACAGCTCAGTGCAGCCCTCTAGGGAGCATAGCATTGACGTAAAATGAGTTTTGAGTTTTTGGGCCACTTAAAAATCATAGCTGGGCGATTGGCGACTTTTGGTGGAGCAAAGCACTGTGTTTTGGTGACTTTTGGCTATTTCTAACTTCTATTTCATTGGTTTCCCTTCAGAACCAAGGGCTAGCCGCATGAAGCGGCGATATTGGCAGTTGTTTTACAATTGAGGCTTTGACCATAGTGACTCTTCAAGGAGAGAGAGCAGGCAAGTAAAATTGGTCGACCTTCGTTGTCCTTAGTCGATGGAGTTGGCCGTTACTTGATGGAGATCCATACTAATACAAAAAAGTATTTCGGATGATCACCACTTTTATTTAAAAAAATTGCGACGATCGTGCCGACACACAGTGTCTTTATCATTGTTTGATAAAGACACTGTGTGTCGAAACGATCGTCGCAAGTTTTTCAAATAAAAGTGGTGAACATTCATCGGAAATACTTTTTTGTATTTGTTATCCTTATTGGGCATCATGTACCTATTTCTTACCACTGCGCATATTTCTGGTGGTCCAATAATGCCCCAGTAATTTTTTAATTAATTGATCTTACTGAGAAGTTGTTTTAATTTCAATCACATAGACAGATAGTTGATACTGAACTCTTTTTCATTGCAATAAAAAACAAATAAGGTTTATGTGTATTTTCAACGTACACTCATTGCTAGCAATACCTTCGTGGCTTGGTATCCAACTAAGATGAACAGCGTTGCGTAAAACAGTCCCACATCAAGTTTGTTATCCTCAGAGTCCATCAAGGCCTTTTAAGCGCCCTAGGAGTCCGAATGGATCATATTAGCTTTTAGTCTCTACAATTAATATAACCTTGACTATTGGCTAACAATAGGATAATTTCAGATGGACATATTTATGCATTTTTGCAGTTCCGTAGGTCAGAGGTCACCCTCACCAACAGAATATGTCATACTGGGCGTTTCAGATTTGGCAATTTTGACATTAACTTCCGCGAAGTCGCTATTTCTGGCAAATTTTATTCTTGCATGCCGATGATGCGGGTTTGGGATCATCCAATCTTGTCAGTTGTGTACACGAAAATACATAAACGTTACTAAGCATTTGTTTTTTTTTACTTCAATAAAAAATATTTCAGTATAAACTGTCTGTCTGTGTGGAATTAAAACAACTTCCCCAGTAAGATCAATTCATTTTAAAGCTTCTAAAGGCTTTTTGCTAATTGCGAATCAACCGCAGCTTTTCAAATTTAATAATGTTCATTTTGAGACATTGGAGCATTTTTCGACCAGAAATAACGAATTTCGTGGTTATCGTTATTTTAAGCCTGCGCAGTGATAACAAAATATTCAAATGATTTCAAATTACGACAACGAAGGTCGACCAATTTTACTTGCCTGCTCTCTCTCTTTGAAGACAAGGGGATAATGGGGGTTGATTACCCCCATGTATAATAAATAGTAATCCAAAATTGTTTAATGAAGTAAGCCACAAACAAAAATGCTGATCATGTAATTAATGCAGTTGAAATTGATGTTATCTACAAAAATATGAAAAAATGCACCCCCCCAGCCGTAGGCTGGGCATAGACGCCAAGGATTATCTTCCGGCTCATAAATCGGAAGAAGTTAGTGGTCGTTTCGGCCGGAAGGCCCGGTCTGAACTCTCGGCCTCCAGAAAAACTGGCAGCATTTGAAATTTGGCCTGCCGGCCGAGCATCTAGCGTGTATATACGAAATGAGGGAAAACGCCCAGAGGTTTTTGGTTAGGACGTACAAGATTATCAATGAATGATATGAGAAGCTTAATCTATAAATCGTTACCCTAATTGTATGAAATGAAAATTAAATACTATTGTAGTGAGCAACAGGTCACTGTCAAAATCGATACCAAATTTTGAAATAGCCAAAGTGATCAAGATGTCTAGTGGTGAAATTTAGAACCCAATGTTGTGTGTGTGCCCGTGATAACCAGATTCTTTTAGCATGCATGTGTACCAACTCAGAGAGAATGAAATCAAAACACAGAAATGTTATGATATTGTTCTTTTATGACTTGTTTCTTAACATTTGTTTTGTATTTATTAATCATGAGTGCTGAGTGTTTATGATATTGCTTCATTACTTCATTCTTGTATTTATTATTCATGAGTGCTTTGTATTTCATATATTTTACTGGTGAAATATTTATGTTGATATGTTGAAATATACGATTCAACAATGTCTTAATAATAGTGGTAAACTGGCCCTTATTATTGATATTTGTTTAATAAAGTAATGGTTATAAACATTCACAGTCTAAATGATAAATAATAATAATCATAATAATAATAATACATGGTGGGCTAGGATTCTCTTCAAGGTCATGGAGAGAAATATCGATAGGATACAGAAAATGTAAAATATAGACATAGATATAAATAAATAAATGAATATAAACAATAAACAATATATAGAAGGGTTTATTAGAGGAAACCGTATAGCGCATTACACCGTGATTCATCCCACTTATTTAAGTGATTAGGCTGTCCCGGCAAACTTGCCACGGTTTCCACAACCATAAAATAAATATCGTATATAAATAAAGAGGATCAGTAAAGGTTGAAATAGATACACGTAAATACCACCAAGGTGTCAAGGTGTCTCTGCAATCCCTCAGCGCCATATACTTAATATCGTTTTAACAGCCGGATTTATAGTATATGTTATGAAACGCTTTAAATATTGTAGCCAGACCACATTAGATAATAATAAAAATAAAAGACAACATACCTACAAATATTTGTGAAAAAGACTCAAAAATGCCTTTGTTGAATTTTTGGTGTCTGGATTCCTACTTTTTCCAAAAACAATTTCCTCTCGTAATAATAAAACAAATCCATGACAACCGTAACTAATCAGCTCCCCATTCCCATCACAGAACAGCCCCTTAGCTTAGATTCATAAAATGAACATGGAACTGTTAAGGAATTGTTTGCTCTATGAAAAGTCACTCATGATCTGACAAATAACAAAATATCTGAACCATATATGGTGTAGTAATAATCAAATACATTACTTATCTGAAATTCATCGAATGATTACACTCATACAATTATAATTATTATATATTATTATAACAATTAACAAATTTGGATGATTTTTCTTTTCTATCATCTGTCAATACCGTCAATGTCAATCTTCGGTCCCGTGACAGCTAAACGTGCGTTCTAACGTATGGCAGCCGCTCAGCCAGGAGCGCGTTCCGGATCACCACACTATCTAAACAGGGCGATGAAGTTAAGTGCGTAAAATAAGTTGATGGAGGAACTGAAAACAACTAATCTGACAGCAAGCGGAAGTCCTATTAACAGAAGATCATTCTCTGATATCCTTATGGGATGTGTGCAACTCGTTGAAAGCTGAATAAAACCCTCCAACTAAAAAGTACCGTGTATGCATGAGACGAGAGTACGGGTTACCCTTTCGGCTCTCAAACCGGAAGTTAAACCGTAGCGGCTATGCCCAGCCTAAAGAATGGAAGTGGGACTTAGGTTAGGGGTTATTATGTTCTTTGTCCAGCCCGTTAAAGGCTATCGGCTATCTGCGTCCAATGCGTTTATATCGGCCTTCTAGATCCCGGCTTGCCAATCGTGTATACACACGTATGCGTATATATGTTATTGGCCGGTCATTGTCGTGAATGTCCTATTACAGCGGGACGTCCTGATAATGACCGGCCAATAGCGTGAATATCCATGTAAACTGGGCACTGTTGATAAACTGGGAATGGATTTACGTTTTTACGACTTTGCCCGGGCAATCTCGTTAATGTCCGCTCAAGAGTGGGCTGTCAAGGTTTGAATAAAATATAGGTTATGTTATTCTCATTTTGCCATTTTTGTGTCTGTTTGTGTAAGTAGAGTGTGAGTTTAACAGCTTTAAGCATACAGTAGGTGATAAATATGAGTGCAATGCGTGAAAAATTCATTGAAAAGCTGAACTTGCTTATTAAATCAAAGCGAAATGATAATAAGGCGTTTTTGAGTGGAAGTGAATACGAACGATGTTTGGAGAAAGAAATTTCCCTTAGAGAAGCTGTAACACAAAATACAATTTTTGGAAGCCAAGGATATAAGCGTTGCTATTGTAAGGGCGGCTGCAAAAACAAAAAATGTGCTTGCCGTGCCAATGACAAAATCTGCAATTCAAAGTGCCATGGCTCATTACCATGTTGTAATAAAAATGCTTAATGGATGCTTTGATCTTGTTTTTATAGACATGTTTTAATATTTTAATTTGTCATATTTAACGATTAGGTATTTTAAGTTTCCTTCCAATTTTTTTGTGAAGCGATGAAAATATATAATATATATTTTTTAAAATGTTACTCATATTTTATCAAACAGCTGCCCTAATCTGTAATATCAACTTTGAGCATGCATTGATGGTCGATGCCGTGAATGGCCGGACAAAGACGCAAAAACTAAAATACTTTCAACCTTGTCCACGACAGACGGGCATTCTCGTTATAGCCTGGGCAATAACGATATTGGCCTGCATATTTGGCTTCTAACAATAATGCCCGGCCAATGTCATCAATGCCCAATTTACAATAGTGGCCGTAACATATACATATGTGAGCAAAATGCTGAGTGCGGCCTGTCAATACCGGCGCGCCGCACCGCTATACCGATGCCGATGCCGAAGCCGATGGCATGCCGCGCAGCATGACAGCAGCGGCAGCAGCAGCAGCGTGTTCGGCGTAAGTAGGTCACGAGTTGAAAGACTCGTATCAAGGACGCGCGCGAAACGCCGCGAACGCCGACAAGTCGAGGCACACGCACATCGCGCGACGCCCAACGGATAGCTGTACTTCGGATCGCACGTTGCCACGTCTGATCGATTTTACCCAGATCGCGGATAACCGAGCTAGGCTAAGTACTGTGTGACCAACGTAAATTGACCAGCGAAAGGAATTCGGCGAACGAAGTAAGGAAGACTTATTTTATTTGATACATAATGGAAACGACAAATAATTTATATTCACTCGATATCCTATTTATCTACTTTATAAAACGTATTAAAATACATTGGTCTGGACGACAAGGATCTAAGAATAATATACAACTTGTATTGGAACCAAAAAGCAGACCTCAAAATTAATAACTCAGTGTGCACAAATGAAATATCAATCACAAAAGGTGTGAGACAAGGCTGTAGGTACTCTCTCACCTTTGTTATTCAACGTATACGTCGAAAGGATTTTTCAGTTAGCACTTGAAGGCGAAACGAAAGGCATCAAAATAAATGGTTTCCCTATAAATAATCTGAGATACGCTGATGACACCGCAATACTAGCCGACAACATAGAAGACCTAAATTTTATGGTGAACAAAATAAATAGAATTGGAAAAGAGTATGATTTGAAGATCAATATAACAAAAACTAAATTAATGATTGTAAGCAGAAAAGAGCATACCAACGAACAGCTTTTCATAGACAACCAACTGATCGAACGAGTAGATAAATTCAAATATCTAGGTTCAACACTAAATGCAAAATGGGACTGTGACGAAGAAATCAAAATACGCATTGCGATGGCCAAGACTACTTTTATAAAGTTTAACAGCTTTCTTTTACGCCGAGAAACGCCACTAAATCTCAGACTGCGAGTTGTAAAATGCTACATATGGTCAATACTAATATACGGCATTGAAACTTGGTCCCTCAAAATCAAGTCAATGAATAGAATAGAAGCCTTCGAAATGTGGACGTTACGTCGGCTTTTGAGAATCCCATGGACAGGCCATGTTACGAACCAGGATGTATTGGATCCACTCAAAGAGAGTTACGCAAGGTAGCTTACTTAGGTCACATGTTTAGAGGCCCCAAATATAGGTTGCTAAAAGAAATTCTAATGGGTAAAATTGAGAGGAGGAGAGGTCCAGGTCGCAAACAACACTCATGGCTCCGAGATATCAGAAACCGGTGTCACGTCAGCGACATCTCAACAATAATGAGAAGAGCAGAATACGGCACTCTACACATCGTTGGTCACGAGAGCAGATAACCGCCTACACGCTGCAAAGTATATGGCACCCAAAGAAGAAGAAAAAACGTATAACTACAACCGGCAACAGCTGATTTTATTCCCCACCTTGACGGTCCAGCATCGGGTCGGGATTGACAAATCGCAGCAGCCATCATATAATTTCTCTGTTATACTTATGTTTTCTATCCCTTTCTAGACTCGAATTGATAATGACTATCGCTACCTGAGAGAACCTGCGGCTTTTCTTCCTCATGCCGCGCTGGTCAATTTACGATGGCCACACAGTACAGGTAAAATATAACATATAGTTTGGGCTCAACACGCTACCGATATGAGGTCCCGGCTCCTTCTACTAAAAATACTTTACGCTAACACAAGCCAGGCCCAAATAGTCTTTATCTTTAGACGACTTCTATATACTCGACATCAGCACCTCGCACTTAATATACTGCAATCCAGTACAACCACCTAATCGATAATTTCGCGCTCTGCACTGTTAGTAAGCGGTGTCTTTATTTTGTTGAAGCAACACCTTAAGCCCAAACGCAAACCCTAAAAGCAGGACATAGCATATCGGTTGGCGGATAACATACCTATTCGGTGGTTCAGATCTTCTATCATACAATAAGTAGATGAAGTTCAGTTTGATTCCCTGAGAGTGGTAGGCTTACCTCAAACATCGACTATTTTAAGCAATAGTAAATTTCAAATGTTGCGACCGAGCAAATTATCTGGTGAAAGGAAGAATCGTAACATCTCTAGCGGATAACAAAGAACGTACCAAATCATATGCCACCTTAAACAATGTTCATTTTTTATAGCACAGTGCGTGTTAATACTGCAGCAAAAATAGACAGTCAAAAAGATTTGATCGAAAAAATAACCCCCAGCCAACCGAGAACGTGGTAGTGTTTTCAGAGCAAATGCTGCAACTATTTGGCATAGCGTGGCTACAGTTGTAGCAGCATGGATCGGATCGAAGAAGAACAAATGCAGCGAACTGGAGGTTCTGGAACACGTAGGAGAACTACATACTGGCAAGATCGTCATCTACCCTGGCCCTTCGAAATTGCTTCGAATGCGCACGGTGTACCAGAGATTGCCTGAAATAGGCTGAAGACCATAGCGTCTGCACCTAGTGCTTCCACTCAGTGAAAATTATCGTCACCAACAGGTAGGTTGGTGCCAAGAACACCAATAATGGCATGCTGAGTGGCATCAGATAGCCTTCTCTACGAAACCAGGGGTTATCTGGGGGCACACGACGGGCGTCAACGCGTTAGGCAACAAAAGGGTGAGCGATGTGATCTCCAGTTTGCTGTTGAGTCCTATGTACACCGTCCTATTGGTTTTGATAGTTTGGGGCGTCATTGCATTTAAAAGCAGGCCACCTTTGCTTGTGACTCGTGGTACAATGACGGCCCAACGTTATGTGAATGAGGTATTAGAACCAGTTGTCGCTCCATATGTCCGAGGCCTCAGAATTTTTTCCCGCATGATAATGCAGGTCCTCATATTGCCAGCATGTCGATGAGGTTCCTACTGGAAGCTGAGGTCAGGTTGCTCCCCTGGCCTCCACGTTCGCTCAATATATCGCCAATTGAAAAAGTTCGCGATTTACCTACCTGTGAGGGCAGCATGGGAATCTGTACCTCTAGAGTCTATTAACAAACTGATTACGAGCATGCCGCGTAGGCTAGAGGAGCGCATTCGTCAGTATGGAGGGCACACCCATTATTATGGACCTGTTGTACTTATTATAAATTAACTATGACAAATAGGTTCGTTTATTATTGTCCCTCACTGTTTTTCTCAGTATTCGAATTTCACTTGAGATTAGTGTATACTATGATACACATGAATGAATTTTTGAGGACAGACTACAATGTTTATTTTCCTCCAATTGAAAATTAACCGATCAAATTATACTTGTTGATGCGGTTGTTGTTTAAAGATGTCTGTCTCGTATAGGGCTACTGCTTCTTATTCTAAGGCAGTTTCTTACATTATTGCCTGTGTTTAGTAAAATATTTGAAAAATGCTTGGCTTTACAAATTGCATCACATCTGGAGGGAAATGTTGCATTTTTTGCATACCAATTCGGATATAGAAAAAACCGAAGTACAACATTAGCACTGTTGAAACTGGTTGATGAAATAATCAATTCGTATAAGGAAAAAGCTTCACTATATTCAGTATTCAATAAATGTCAAACATGGTGTGCCACAAGGTTCGGTGCTGGGACCTTTACTTTTTTTAATATATATATAAACGACTTACCAAATGGCAATGAAAATAATGATATACTATTTGCAGATGATACAGCTATTTTTGTAAAAGGTAAAGAATATTCAGAGCTATATAAAAACATGGCAGAGAAGATGTCGAATGCTAAAATAGGGTTTAAAGAAAATAGGTTTTAACCCTAAATAATATTAAGACAGTAGATATAGTGTTCACTCTGAAGCAGCTTGAAGAGCAGGCTACTGATTATACTAAGTTTTTAGGTGTATATGTTGACAGCAAGTTAAGGTGAAATGTGCACATAAATGAAACAGCTAAAAAATTGACAAAACATATATATTTACTAACAAATCTGTCGTCAGAACTTTCAGGTGATGCGTTGAAATCCGTATACTTTTCTTTATGTCACTCCATCTTATCCTATGGAATATTGTTATGGGGACAAGCTGCAGACTGGCAGAGACTCTTTGCACTGCAAAAAAAAGCGGTGAGGATAGTCTCTGGTACTGGATACACTAAGGACTGTAGAGAAAGTTTGTAGAGCACCAAATTCTCACTCTTCCCTTAGTTTATATATATATGAGTTACTTAAATATGCAGTCAAAACTTGTAATAGTTATAATACTTAAAATGCAGAGACTTTCAAAAAGCCAAAAGACAATTAGGTATTCAGCACCTCAGTATTTTAATCACCTGCCAGTGCAAATAAAAACAATGAGCTTCCATAATTTCAAGAGAATGTTAAGAAGTTTCTTACAAAAAAGCTTTTTATTCGCATAACGAGTTCATGGATTTTAAATTTTGATGTATTGATAATTCAGATGTATGCTTGTATGTTTGTTTGTCTATTGTAAAGGTATGTTCGTCTTTTATACTGGATGCACACTACGAGGCATTTTTTTATACTGACATGTGTAAGTACAATTTATGTACGTTAACACCAATAAGTTATTATTATTATATGTTCCTGTATTTCAAAATTTTGTTACTTTTATTATAAATAATAGCCTTACTATTCAAGAGATTTATTATTCACTACAAGCGAAAAGTGGTGTATGGGATAAATATCTTGTCTCTCTGGCAACATAGCAAGGGTATTACCGCATCGCATACCACCACTGCCACCAGTCTACCAGGAATCCTTGCTCCTCGCGCGTTCAGTAATGAAGCTTTTAAGATAAAGGGTTACACAATATGAGTTGCAATTTGAAACCGAAGACCTCGGGATTTTTAAGAGGTACTATTTGCAACATTTGTATTTATGTTTAACATTCTTATCTCTTGTTGTTGTTATCCGCCAGATGACAGTATTGTAAACATTGATCAATATGGGCATATTGTAAACATTGATTAATATGGACACTGGTGTATCCAGCATTTCGTTCAGGGTGAAGGTGATATCTTGATCTTAACTGGATTTAAAGCAAAAAAAGGATATCCAGTATGCAATTTCTGAAACTTTATTGGTCCATAATTAAAACCACATATCACTTTATCAAAATACAAATTACTGTTACAAGTTAGATTTTTTCGTCTGTAATATGTAGGTAGTTGACCTAGCTAGTAGTTCCAATGAATATATGACATGATTTAGAATCTACCAATATCCTAGTAAAGCTAGATAGAAGAGCAGAACAGTAATTCCAAATATTAAAATATCAAGTTTAAAAGAAATAGCGAGCATCAGGATTTTCATGTCTCTCAGACATGTAAAGCAGTTGGCATAGAAGCGCGCCTATCTGGTTAGGTGAAGCGAATGCGCCTTTGCGTTCCGCCAAGAAGTTTGCGGCTTTTTAGCAGTGACTTTCCTTGGTTTGTCGTTACCTCCGGGTACCAGATGGCGAACAGGCAAATCTTTTCTGTCTCCTACTCTAACAAGAGAAATAATTATTTATCTAGAGTATACCTAGTACAATTTAAGGGCTGCCAGTGCTGCTGCTTACTGCAGTATATTCAGCAAAAATATATCTATAAAATAAGCCAAAAATCCATCTAAAAAATGGGAAATACCCTATTCTTAGTGATAATCTATTCAGAAGTCCTTCCGCCATATTTTTTGAGACATTTTAAATTTCTTTGGAACAAATTCTGTTTGCGCAGGGATCCAATTAGTGAACTAGTTTCGGTATGCAAAATCTGTTGCAGAAGTTGTTGATTTAATTGGAGTTTGATAGCGTGAAGGTGTAAATCTTTAGTAAGAGTACCCTGTTGTAATGTCCAATTCTGTTTCACATTATTGACTGAATCAGTGCTTTTCAGTATTTCGATTAATCTAATTACTTGGACGCACTTCACGAATCAAACTGTCACCATTTTAACAATAATGTGTAATAGTCAGGACGCTTTAGTCTATCATGTATCATGTTTACTAACTCAAATATGTCGACTTTTGATATCGAACCTCAAAATTAACCATTTTGATTAAACTCAAAGTTACCGAACTCAAATCGACTATGCCAAGCTACATATATCCTCCAACCGGCAAACTCCTTTTTACTCTTCTCCTTCTTTCCTTTATTTTTCTTCCCTTACTTCTTTCTCCATTACCTTGTCTGGTCTGGTAGTAACCAGACCGGACAATTACAAGACCGCTCTGACAAGCATTGACGAATGGTATGTCGACTTTCTTCCTCTTACGTTAATTTCTCTCCAAGATTAACAAAGTGACGGGAAGCAACAGCAGAATTCAAATCCTGCGCTGTTTCTGAAACACACTTTATTATGTTGATGGACACTTTCACCTGCGTTTTAGTAGAACGATGTCCTTTTAACAGGTCTGAGAGACTTACTTTTAGTTTTTTTAAACTATATTTATTTTTGTTTTTTTGGTTAACATTATCATTGAACTTTATATTTTTAAACTGTATTTATCTCATTAATTTTGTAGTTGTAAACTAGCATTCTGATTGTAGCGCTATCTGCCAGACCTTATGTAAAACATTCTTCGATTAACCACTTGTTAATTTTAAATTTCATTAAAGACGCATTTAGAACCATAAAAACCAACCTCTATTAAAAAATAATAATATTACGGCGCAGTGTTTACAAGCGGTCACGGTCACCCAATCAAGTACTAATCGCGCCCGACGCTGCTTAGCTTCGGCGATCGACAAGAGTCGGCGTTTTCATTGTGGCATGTGACATGACCGTTACCTGATGGAATAGTTGACTGTATCCGGTAGTTAAGCCT
Organism: Callosobruchus maculatus; assembly: GCA_951848785.1. NCBI lineage: Eukaryota > Metazoa > Arthropoda > Insecta > Coleoptera > Chrysomelidae > Callosobruchus > Callosobruchus maculatus. The sequence goes on from CATOUR010000214.1 coordinate 1,100,039, forward strand.
ACTCCGCATGTCGTTAATTTCTGTAATTTTTGTGACTGGTAGCCCAGTTTGTGGTCGACCGGGACGAGGTTCATCTCTAACTGATAACGGATAAACTGATTCGGCCATTTGACATAATATCTAACTGTGAACCATAGAACTGCCACCTTTATTTTAAATATTCTTCGTGTATTTTTAATTGAACTTAGGCTACACATTCTACAAAATTGTTCATTTTGGTACTCTGAATTCTATCACCAAGTGTCGAGAACTGAGAACACAGAACAGTCTGTTCTGTTAAATGCAAATCCAAACTCAGGCGAAAGATGGCGCCAAAGTTCGGCACCGTCAGTTGTAGGTGGCTATAACACAAAGTCAGCTGGATAGCTATACAGGGTGTCCAGTTAGTGTGTAATTCTTCGATATCTCGCAAGGTATACCTGATAGAAGAAAATGTCACATACAAAAATTATTTGGTTACTTAAGACGCATATTCTAAAAATATTTTGAAATATACAGGGTGTTGCGGGAAGGTAGGATAGTGATCAACTTAATTTTTTTATATGGAACTATACCTTTTTTTAAAATTCTTCTAGTTTCCATCATTGATCTCTATTTAACCCTAAAACATTTTTGGGATCGGTTGCGATGTTGCCAAGTTATAATTTATTTTCTATTAATTTCCGGATTTGCAAGGTCGCAAGTAATACGTCCAAATTGATATATTCCTTCAACTTTTTTCAGTAATATTATATATACAGCGAGTTACTTGAATATCAAATGAATATTATTTTGGGTGTTACCAGCAATGTGTATCTACAGGGTGTTTTTAGCAGAATTTTAAATTACGGCAACTTGAAGGTCCTTTTACTTTGTTTTTTTAAATGTAACACCCTGTATTTTTTATTTTAAATCGAAATATCTACTAATACCCTATCTCGCCTTGTAATTTTTTTTTTCGCGTTGCGACGTTGCCAAGTTTTAAATTATTTTTCCAAATTTTTAAACAAATATCCCTGATTTTAATTTATTTTAAATAGAATTCTCTACTTATTTTTTTGCAATGAATTGCGCATGTCGAATTTAGTAAGATCTCACAATTTCAAAATTTTGTTTCTATTAATTACTGAGATACGGCAACACCGCTTTTTCAGTAAACTACCGGAACGCTTAAATATTTCCAAAACTGCCACAGCTGGAGAGGTGAAATTCAATACTTGGAGGTTTTTGAACATACAGAATTTAGAAATGCTAACATCGGCGTTGTCAGATTTACCAATTTTACGTTTTATGCCATAATTTTGAATGGAATGCCCTGTTTATGAAGTCTAACATAAAAGTGGTAAATCTGGCAACACTGATGTTACCATTTTTGAATTCTGTATGTTCAAAAACCGCCAAGTATTGAATTTCACCGCTCCAGCTGTGGCAGTTTTGGAAATATTTAAGCGTTCCGGTACTGTTTACTAAAAAAGCGGTGTTGCCGTATCTCATTGATTAACAGAAACAAAATTTTGAAATTGTGAGATCTTAATAAATTCGACATGCGCCATTCATTGCAATAAAAATAAGTAGAGGATTCTATTTAAAATAAATTAAAATCGGGGACTTTTGTTTAAAAATTTGGAAAAATAATTTATAACTTGGCAACGTCGCAAACGCGAAAAAAATATTACAAGGCGAGATAGGGCATTAGTAGATATTTCGATATAAAATAAAACATACAGGTTGTTACATTTAAAAAACCAAAGTAAAATAACCTTCAAGTTACCGTAATTTAAAATTCTGCCAAAAACACCCTGTAGATACAAATTGCCGGTAACATCCAAAATAATATCCACTTAATATTCAAGTAACTCGCGGTATAATATTCTTGAGAAAAATTAAGGAATATATCAATTTGGACGTATTACTTGCGACCTTGCAAATCCGGAAATTAATAGAAAATAAATTATAACTTGGCAACATCGCAACCCATCTCAAAAATAGTCTATTGTTGAATAGAGATCAATGCTGGAAACTAGAAGAATTTAAGAAAAAGTTATAGTTCTATATAAAAAAATCAAGTTGATCACTATCCTACTTTCCCGCAACACCCTGTATATTTCAAAATATTTTTAGAATATGCGTCTTAAGTAACCAAATAACTTTTGTGTTTGACATGTTCTTCTATCAGGTATACCTTGCGAGATATCGAAGAATTACGCACTAAATGGACACCCTGTATATACTTTAAGACAACAGAGGGCACTGATAAAATTCAACAACTATCTTTCTAGGACCATGTGAAAGAATGCCTATCTGACGTTGGCACTGTTGGCAGTGTTGTTGATGAATAGAAAGAGTAATAAGCCAACGGAGTGTTACAAGCTCACAAAGCCACATACAGGTGAAGCTAATGAAAAGCGTGTTAGTTACTCTGCGTTCCTGTGCGTAAAACAGCTTCACAGTAAAAATCCGAATAGTAAGCATTCTATCTTGTACATTTAAACAAACTCTGCAGTTTACTATCAATCTTCTGTTCAAAGAACTCTTTATCTATAGATAAGATGATGAAGTTCCACCCACTGAAAGCTTCTAAAATCTACAAAACTTTTCTATTCAGCTGGATTATTATGCGCTAGAAGTACAATGATTCAGAAAGTTCATAGGCATGGGCGCGGTCAGTAGCCCTTCATCATATTAATTCTTTGCCCTTTTTTGTGATTTATTGCTAGAATATGACGCACGGCGTTCGGTATAATCTCGAACAGTGCAATTTGTATGCGTCTCTTGGCTTGATAAGCGATTCCTCCCCAACTCTGATCGGAATTCATATAAAGTCTTCGACCGTTAGAACTTAGAACGCCGCATATCATGTTAACCTACTTTGTTGACATTCGCAACATTTCTTTGAATTGATCGCGTATTATGAAACGTAAAAGAAATGTGCGAATAGAACGTAGAATATTCCATGATACATGGTGTCAGAAAATTAATTTGAACCTGATATGTTTCATAGTCCATTCAATTAGGAATTCTAACATCGACTGGAGTGAGAGAAATTTGCCAAATTTTAGGCCAGTGTTGCCAGGTCAAAATTTAAAAATTCACTAGATTACGTTCAAAAAAATCATTAGAAATTCACTAGATTAGATTTCCTTTGCTGCCTCTGCTACGGAGGGGGGGGGGGTAAAATGGGTAAAATGCCGAAATACATATTTGGTAACATCTCAGTACATATGTAAAAATCAGCTCAAACTATATAATACACAGAATAAGGACAGTAATGGTGGCAAGCTAATAAATAATTGATCATTGTCGAATTCCTAAAATAGTTTCCAATTAAACTTAATTTTAGAGATTTTCATCAAATTGTAGACCTTCAAACGAAAACTCTAATAAAACAAAATTTTATTGTGAGATTTTGAAATTTTTGGTATTAGTTCTTAAAAAAACTATTACGTCATTATCGACTAAAAGAAAGTGATCATGTATCAGACACTTCGGGAGATATCTAGTTAGTGTCAAGGTCAGCACACCCATGTTGAATAGTGAATTCAAGAAACGGTGAAAAAAAAATTAATTTAGGTATCTTAAAAAGTCACCAAATAATTAACCGTGCACTTTGGGGTAAAAACATGCCCATCTTTCTAGTTATCCATTGGTACCATAAAAGTGTTGTAAATGTGGTAAAGACAGGCCAATAAGATTGCATTTAAGCTCTAAAAGCATAATGGATCTCCGAGAGTAAAAAGTTTCAACAAAAATTTGGCATCCGGTTTCTAATTTTTATTATGGGTAACTTAAATAATCTGCTGAATACATCATGATTAGTCATAACAATGATCGGTTAACCAAAACTTCGGTATCATCATCATCATAGTCACAATGTCTTAACAGACATGTTGTGAACTCGTAAAATGTACTCATTCTAAGAGTTCCTCTTGGGATATCTTTAAGATCTTTAATGCAGTAGTTTCCCATTTGCTTTCTGCATACTCATGCCGTTGACCAGATCTATCTACTGGTTCATCCGCCTTTAGGGACAATTTCTCACCCCAAGGACAAGAAGGTGTCCTAACTCTACTCAATTCGTCCACCCAAAGCTGTTGGTTGAGAAGAGGTTACTGCTTATACCGACAGTAGTTCGGTTCCTTTTAGTTGCCTTTCACGACACGCAGGATATACGATGGGAGATATTCTAACCCGCGCCCATACAGGTCATAACTTCGGTATAGGGTCTCAAAATAGTATAATTTTAAAAGAAAAATTCAAGTTTTAATTTAAAATGGATCAGTCTTAAATAATCGCTAGATAATCAAGCAATTGTCATGCCATGTTATAAAATCAAGAAAATAAAAATAATAAATTATGTAACGCAAAATGTCAGTGTGAAAAAATCACTAGAATATGACATTTTAATAAAAGTTTTCACTAAATCACTAAATTTCAGAAAAATCACTAGACCCAGTGAAATTTCACTAGACCTGGCATCAGTGAGTTAGGCCTACACCACCACATAAAGGTATATTAAAAGTTCAGACAAAATTATTTTTAAAATTCAATTTATGTACTTGGAACAGTGTAATCGATTTATTGTAATATGGTCCAAAATAATTGTGCTTAGTACAGCAAGTGAAGCAATAAAAAGCGCATATAAAAACAGTATACAGGCTGTGTTATAGAATTGAGAGAATTATACTTGAAGTCTGTCAAGCTTTTGGGGATCAACATCAACAATAACATATCCTGGCACGAGCACGTCATCAGTACTGCTAAAATGGCATCCCAGAAGCTTGTAGTTTTGTTCCGCTGTAGGAAGCTGTATACACCAGAGCAACCACTGCTGCTCTACAAGACACAGGTCCAATCATCGTTGGAGTATTGCTCCCATGTGTGATGATGCGCTCCAAAGCACTCTCTAAAGCTTCTGGGCATTATCCAGAAGAGAGCAATTAGACTAATCGATACGCCTAACCTTACAAAGGACCTCCACTGCCTGAAACATCGAAGAAGGGTGGTCGATCTGTCCCTGTTTTATAGATTCTATCACGGAAGATGTTCGAGTGAGCTCTCCCAGACAATAACACCAAAGCCGTCGTCCGAACGAGGAACACTAGAGAGGCTCTGCGAGCTCATCCTTGCCAGGAAAAGGTCCATAGCATAGAATGAGCTGCCGGGGAATTTGTTTCCCGACGGCCACAACCTGCAGCGTTTCAAATCTAACGTGCACCGATACTTAACCTCTACAGCGCCATAGGCCTTTGCGTGAGGCAGACCCTAAAAAAATTAGGACAGTGACAAGCAAGATCCATCTGAACAGTCGTCCTCTACGTCTACTGCAATTGTGTGGTAACAAGTCTGATACACAGTTTCTGCAGGGAAAAGAATCGCAACAGTTTCTTTGAAGAATGATTTAGTAGGTTTTCTGGGAGTGGGTCTCATGTCAGTAATCAGGGCGTCCGCGCTAAGTAATCATCTATTTACTATACCGAGATTGCAAAACTCTCTGCTAAATTTCCGAGTATAATCTTGACGGTATGACCGAAAGTGTTTATCACGCGCCTCAGCTGCCTCTTCCGACATCATTTCTATGGGCAACAAATCCTTTTCAATAACAGACCCATAAATCGATACAAACGAGGTCGTCAATTTTTTTAACATTACATCAATGAATCAATGATTTCTGTAGTGAATTATATAAGTGAATTATAATTAATAAAAATATTTATAATACAAACATTCATTGACTCTACGATTGGCGATTATTAACCAATACCTTTATGTTCATAACAATGACATTTCTTTGATCATCCAACAGCAAACATATATAGGTCTGTTTTTACAGAGAATCACAAACCAGTCAGAGCCAATCAGTATTCCCCATTGCAGTTGTCAAACTATTTCTGACTAGTACTGGCCAATCAAATTGACGCTGACTAATTTGTGATTGCTGTAAAAACAGACCTATAAACAATAATAAATTGTTCAAGGAAGAAAATGATTTATATCTTACCCAACATGAGCTTAAGGATATCACAATCCCTGTGTGGAATATGGCCTGAATTGCATCAGGTACTATGTCCCTAGTGCATGACAGCGCTGTTTCCAACTTTTGGTCGGTAAGATAAGGTAGTAAGGTGGAAATCATTTTCTTCATGTTTCTCCAAAGAAATCACTCGAGCTAATAATGTAATTCAATCCCGGTAGGGATATTTGGTGTTGGAGTAGTTGTTTCTGTTGATTCACTGCTCTCATATCAGTTATCTGCGGGCTTTACCCAAGTCCACCTGATCGAAACACCGCTACCGTGGACTAGGGAGATCGTACCTGATGCGATTGAGGGCAAGTTCCAAACAAGGAGATCCTTGAGCTCACTTTGGGTAACTTGGAAATTGAATTAGAAAGTGGACTTGCCTTCAAAAATTGCAGATGGTATACCTTCTTAGTACTTTTTAATATTGCGACAACAATCACGGGCGTCGCCAAAGGGGGGGGAGGAGACGGCAGGTTCCCCCACCTAGATGAAAACCCGAGCATTTTATCATAAGCTTTTTTGCTTATTGCCCAATTCGTATTCGCCGCGTTTTTAAGTACACAGTTTTTAAAATAAATTATACAAATTTTCCAGTCTGTTAATTGTACCGGGGTTTCAAATTATTTACCTACTACCTTGTCCCCCCCTAGGTTCTAGGCTGGCGACGTCTTTGGCGACAATACTTTGTTTAAAGAGAGTGTATAAACTCAATAAGTTCCTGTAAGGTTAAAAGATAATAAAAACCCGATAGACAATTTGTAGATTTCACATAAACAGTACAATCATATACTTCTCAATGTGATGTAATTCAGCTGGTTGGCTGATGGCTCCAAAAATTCATCAGGTACAGGAAGATGCCAGGCAGGTATTTAGGGGGGGTGCAGGAGGTCCGGACCCCCCCCCCGAAACGTTATAAAGTACCGTCTAAAAATGGAATCCACAAATTTGCACCCCCCCCCCCCTCCTTCCCCGCAAGGTGATAATTGTGTTGACGGCATCTTTAGTTTCACAAAAAGGTAGCATACTGTCGCGAAAACCGCAACTCCCTATCTTCTAAAATAACCGAGATAGCCCGTAAAAGTGCCCAAAATGGGATACCCTGTACGTTCAGTGATCACTTGCAAAAGCTGGGGATTGAAGTGGCAAACCCATTATGCAGGAAGTGCAGTGAGGCAGAGGAAACAGCTAAGCATGAAGAAGCATGAGTCAAAGCAGGAACTCCTATCTGAATGTTGGCCATAAGGGAGGACAGAAAAGCATAGTCCAATCGATCTCAAAGTTCGCAAAGAACATAGGATGGGACTCTGTCTAGTATCCTTGACTGGGGCTGCACAATAAGCCACTGAGCGGCAACTATTAGGGCAATCGAACCCTAACCCCTCCTACTAAAAGAATGCGATATCATTTGAGATACTTAGTTTTGAGCCACCCAGTAAATATATTCAATAAAATACTGTAGAAACGACATAGGTTTGTAAAATCATACCGCAAGTTATAGCGATAGAGAACGTGTCAGCTTATTGTTAAGTGTGAAATTGGCAAATTCAGTTTTTGCTACATTTTATATAATAAATAGATTGTTATTTCAGGATCTGCTGCACATTTTATTGGAAATAAAATTCAGCACATAAGAAGTTTATCGAAAATTTCCATTACAAATGATGAAAGACATAATATATATGGATGTCGTTATAGCTTTCACACAGTAATTAAAAAATTTGAATCATAATTTGTAGTTTTAAAGTAATTCAAACTTCAAGATGTATGACAACTTCGGCTTTTTAAATCCATTTTTAATGCTTTTAATTAAAATAACACCCTGGTGTCCCATTTTGGACACTTTTACTGAAAGACAACCGAGTTACGAGGGTGGTCCCAAAACCGATAGTTTTCGATTTCACACTGTATCTGAAAAACCAAGAGGACCATGATAATTTTGTTGACGGCATCTTTAGTTTCACAAAAAAGTAGCATACTGTCGCGAAAACCGCAACTCTCTAGCTTGAAAAATAACCGAGATACCCCGTAAAAGTGCCCAAAATGGGACACCCTGTACACATATCGGCATTTCAGCACATAGGAACGTTTTTGTTTTTGTTTATTTAAATAAATCTCAATATGCACACATTATAAATAGCCATATATCTTCATTGATAGCCGATTGTCATCCACAATTACGACGTATATTAAGTTTATAATTGGAATGTCGATGAAACAATGCCTTATTGCGAGTTACTTCATACTTCATACACCTCAGGATGGATTATAATTATTGAGTGTAGCAAGACTTCACATTTAACTTTTTTTTTCGATGACACTGTTTTTTAAATAGCTTTCTGGCCGAGGTATGTAAATTCGGGTACTTTTACTTTCACTCGCCTTCTATTTTGTGATAAACGTGTGATAAAGGGTTGCGTCGAGTTGGCGGTGACGTCAACGTCATACAAGGTAATAATAATTGTACCAGTAGCGAGGTGAAACATAGATAAGGAAGTTTGTTATTAATTTACCGAAATAGGAGTATCAAAATTGCATCAAGTGGATTTAGTCAATACTTCCGCAACATTCTCAGTAATAACAAAAGTTTTGGTAGTACCAAATTATTCACCACCCTCCCCACCCTACGTCTTTAGCTGCGGACACTATCTGCCTCAAATATTAAAAAAAAATAATAATGAAGAAGACTGCGCACGATATCTTGTTGTACGATGACCCTTCGTAGTTCAACGAATTATTATTATTATTAGTTTGCTCAACAAGCCATGAAGTCCTAGGGCAAAAATGGGTACAGTCTGATCTTATACCGCTAAAGTTTATATAACTTAAAATTGTCTCTGGATGCTTGTTTCCATCGTTTTACCACCTATTTCTAAGTATATCCTGCACTGTTCCACGCCACCTATTAATGTCTATTGCCTTCTCTTTCCAGTGTTCATTACTAATTGTCTTTAAATCATCTTCTGCCTTCTTCAGCCATCTCTCCCTGCCTTTTTCTTCCTGTTGGTCTCCGGTTGAGGACTAGTTCTGCGCTTTGACAACTGCTATAATATTGGGGCTCTTATACATGTCTTCCAGTATCTGATTTGTTCTTCTCCATCCCGCGTTTGTCCTTACGTGTCCATAAGTAGCTCTGAACATCTTTCTTTCCCATCTTATAATTTTTTCTTCTTCCTCTTTGTTCATAGTCCAGGTCTCACAAGCAGATGTCGCTGTTGGTCTTATAGCATTTGTGTAAATTCTCTCTTTGGTCTTTCTGGATACATATTTGGATTTTATAAGATTTTTTAGAGCCCGATACTTCGGATTTCCTTTGATGATCCTTGCCTGTATTTCTTGTTTCTCCTGTCCCCTTTGCTCTATGATTACCCCTAGAAGTTTTGATTCGGCCAAATTTATATAGGAGTATAGAATTGGGAATTCCTCTTGGTTCAAATAATACAGTAGGTTACTAAGGTTAACTTTTCATAGACAAACAGAAACATTTTCGAAAATAAACGTTTTGCCACCCCTTCGATTTTGAACAACACCCAATTTCTTTATGAACGCCGAAAAGTAAAATTTTATAATTTTCAAATATTTTTTGTTTTTTGACCATTTCTTTACCGTCACGGGAAGCTTTCATTACAAACAAAGCAGCAATTTTCGAGTATAGAAGGCTCAACCAAAAAGTCAATAATTGAAAATACCGCAATAAATAAAAACAAAATAAATTGATCTATTTATATATATTGACATCTGATTATACACAGACCATATACACATTTTGACTACAGTAATGCGGCGCCAGCCCCCTGGCCAGTCCAGCAAAAAATGCCGTCGGACTCGTCTGGCGTCTTGTGAAGGCATAAGGCATACCTACTTGTCGTGTCGGCACTCGGTAGGACTTCAGTTATATCATAAAATGTCCAAAAAGTTGAGTGTTCCTATGTTTTTGGTTTTTTTGATTATTTCCCCTCCACCACCACTGGACAATTTAATTTACAATTAGATCGGGTTATGGAGAGGTTATAGACTACTAGACAGGCAGATAATAGACTGATAACAATGAGGCATGATTTTTTGTGATGTTATAAAATGTCAAAAGACGTTTTATCCGAAGTTCTAAATTTTTTGCGTATATAACGCTTCTCTCGGCTAGTGGAAACGACAAGTAACACAGGTTTTATAATTTTATAATAAAAGTGTATTATGACCAGTTTAACTCTTTATTTCACAGCAAAACGCCCTACAACTGCTTTTCTTATTTTGAAAACGCATTTTTAATGCATTTGTGGCTGTTTTTTATGGTGTCCATTTCCACAGTTGGTAAGCCAACGTGAGACCTCTTTGTCCGTGTTATTGCCTTAGTTTTCTGTACGTTAAACACTTTATTTACTGATTAATCCCCACTCGATAATTATTGTTTTGATAACTACGTTAATCTGTGAGGCATGTTGCTGTCGCCGACGTACCGTCTCCTGGGATGATAGTGGCTTCACTAGTTCCATGCAAGATATTAATTTGCTGTTGTCTACGAAGTTATAGATTGGATTGGATGTTATTTCCAGCAGCTCGTTGATGTACAGCAGAAATAGTATAGGGGATAGGACAGATCCCTGAGAAACACCGGCGTTTATTAAAAATATGTCTGATGAACAGCCTTCGGCTACAACAAGAAGCTATTCGTCGTTGAGCGTTGAGGCTTGACGTTTCGCCACCACGAGTGGCATCTCCAGAAACTATTTCACTTCGGCGACGTCCGAAATACTGCATAATCAATACGATGGAAAAGTGTCACCAATAACAAGCATCTGCAACTTGCAGGGAAGAGTTACTTAATCGCAGTATGGACTAAGAAAGGAAACGAATGTTTCCTGAAAATCTGAATGCAAAAGTGCCATGCCGACAAACGTGATCGAAGAGGTATTCTGCAAGTGAACCGATGCCAATCTCACAGCTGCGCGGCACAGACGTCGTGATCCTGAATTTATCATGGAAGCTGATAATTAAATGTTCCTGACAAACATTGGCGTTGCAGTTACTGAAAACCTTATAGGGGCCTTCAAGATGCGCCTGCAATTATTGCACAAAATAGGCGGAATATTTATCTGTCATTGAGCAATCAAAATGAGATCTGTCTTAGAATAAACGAATTTAGTTTAAAGCATAGTATTATTGTATTGCTTCCACCATGCCCAACATGTTTGACATAACTCTCACTATCCCAAGAATAAATGGTGAAAGTAACGCAGACATCCTTCACCTTCTCGCTAATAACAAAAAGTGGGAGTTACTAAATTTTCTGTCTGACTCATCATGGCAACCTCCCCCTTATACCTGTAACATACAGGATGAGTTTTTAGTACCGACTCGGTCGATAACTCCAATACTGTAGAAGATAGCAAAAAAGTTGTATATAAAAGTTGTAGCCACGGATATGCTCCTTGCTCAGAAAATATTTAGATTTATACAGGGTGATCTATAACTACGTGGAGATGCCAACATGCAATTTTTTAAATAAGATATATTATTCCTTATCCAAATTCTACTAATAATTTCCGTTCTTCTTATATAGGGTATTGCTACATTATACAGGGTATTTCAAAAGCTATGACCATCTCTATATCCAAATCGTTGTCAAATGTCAAAAAGTCGTTTTTGATATACGGTACGTATATCATTTTTTTAACACGGATGGATAAAAAATATCCTCTAGTCTTAAAATCGGCTATAAAAAAACCCGCGACGCATATTCGTATACAGGGTGATGTTGAATGCAAAATCTAGGTTTTCTCTCTTTTTTTAAATGTAACCCCCAATATTTTATTATACCAGAGAATTGCTTTTAATATGCTCCTTCATCTTTGTACACACTTGTTATGGCTGCATTCATTAACGTCTGAGATATTTCGATTTTTCTACAAATTTTATTTGTTAGACTTCATAAATGGGGCATTCCATTCAAAATTATGACATAAAATTGGTAAATCTAACAACACTGATGCTAGCGTTTTTGAATTCTGTATGTTCAAAAACCCCCAAGTATTGAATTTCACCCTTCCAGCTGTGACAGTTTTAGAAATATTTAAGCGTTCCGGTACTGTTTGTTGAAAAAGCGGTGTTGCCGTATCTCAGTAATTAATTGAAACAAAATTTTGAAATTGTGAGATCTCACTAAATTCGACATGCGCAATTAATTGCAATTAAAATAAGTTTAGGATTCTATTTAAAATAAATTAAAATCGGGGATATTTGTTTGAAAATTTGGAAAAATAATTTATAACTTGGCAACGTCGCAAACGCGAAAAAAAATATTACAAGACGAGATAGGGTATTAGTAGGTATTTCGATTTAAAATAAAAAATACAGGGTGTTACATTTAAAAAAAAACAAAGTAAAATGACCTTCAAGTTGCCGTAATTTAAAATTCTGCCAAAAACACCCTGTAGATACCAATTACGGGTAAGATCCAAAATAATATCTACTTAATATTCAAGTAACTCGCTGTATAATATTATTGAGAAAAGTTAAAGGAGTCTATCAATTTGGACGTATTACTTGCGACCTTGCAAATCCGGAAACTAATAGAAAATAAATTATAACCTGGCAACGTCGCAATCGATCCCAAAAATATTTTAGAGTTGAATAGAGGTCAATGATGGACACTAGAAGAATTTAAGAAAAAGTTATAGTTCCATATAAAAAATCAAGTTGATCACTATCCTACTTTCCCGCAACACCCTGTATATTTCAAAATATCTTCATAATATGCATCTCAAGTAACCAAATAACTTTTGTATTTGATATTTTCTTCTATGCGTCAATTACTATATCGGTTCAAGTACTTAAGAAATATTTTGGATCTATATCATTTAAAAATTTTATATTATTCTTTAGTCGAATCAAGATTGCGGTACGCCATACTTAGCTGGGGTAGTGCTGCCAATTGCCATATCACTCCAATTGACATTTTACAGAAAAGAATATTGAAGATAATGTATAACAAAGAGGTGACCTTTCCATCAAGTACTCTATTTCTAGAAACCGGCATGCTTGACATAAGACAATTGTACATGCAGCAAATCATATTACATATTTACAAAAATAGGGGGGATTTAAATAAGATAGATCATAACTATGAAACAAGATTCAAAGCTAAGGATTCAGTTAAAATAGATCAGCTGCAAAAAAATATAAGCTTACGGTGTTTCACTCATCTATCGTGCAAAATATATAACAGCTTGCCTGAAATATACAGAAAATATCTTACTAGGCTCAATTCTGTAAATATGGTCAAAAGTATATTCAAACGGTATATAGTTTCTCTTGGAAGAAAGGAAGTTAAACGGCTGATAGACCTATAATCAAATTTTCAATTAGTAAAAAAAGCTTATCTGAACACTGATGGAGCAAAAATAATATATTTTTTTAATTCTCTCTCTATTCTATTATCATTGGTTTAAGGTCCTAACTCCTCTACTCTACTTGTACACATCACAGTGCCGCAGCCCTTTTATAAATAAGACAACAAAAATTAAGACATCCGAATGTATGCATCAAAGCTATACCTACTTGAATATTATGTGGTGGAGTTTTTTTTTTATCAACGGTTGACGACATATTTTTGTTCATGCACAACCTTATTGTTTCTATGAACAAGATACTGTCCTCTTTCTGTTAAGGTTTTTATTAAAATATTCTCTTTTATATACATCTGTATGCAGGTATGTAGGCGAAAAAATCTTTTCACTGATTGCTCTGCTAGAGATATGTAGGTATGTTATAGATTAGTAATTAATTTTTATTTATCTTGTAAACTATTGATTATTTATTTTTGAAATTTGATATATTAAGCGTTAAAACTTGAAATGCCGAAGAATTGTAACTGGCGCACAAGGAAATGTATATTGATACGTATATTTTTATATATAAGCTCAGATATAAATCCGCGCACAAGGGTACACCTTTTTGCGGAATTCCATCGTTTATCCATTTTTTATTAACTATCATTGTTTTTTGTAACTTTAAAGGGAATAAACGTTATTATTATTATTATTATTATTTATTATTATTAGGTATACCTTGCGAGATATCGAAGAATTACATACACACTAACTGGACACCCTGTATACTGGGCATTAGATTATTTCAAATCCACCAGCGACTTGTTTTACCTTATTTTGAAGCCCTTTGTCTTTTGTATGGCAAAAAAGGTCGACCTGGTGGAGGTAAAATCTAGCGTTTGTCATCTTGATGAGTGGTGTCATTATGAGTAACTTTTCTCTTTTCTTGTGTTCTAGGCTGTGGACGCTTTATCTAAAACCATTTTTCAAGTATGTAAGCTTCAAAGTTCAGAGTATCCTCAAAGCTCGCTTTGGGCAACTTTTCTAATCTGAGAATCTGAACAAGGCAATATTCACTAGTTCATATGTTGGTCTCAAATTCACACTGAGGAGACTGTATTTCATGCAAGTTAATCCGAGAGTCCGTAGATATGTTTCCCGGAAAAGATCAGATCCAAATTGAATATGCTATATACATCTCGGTGCAATACATTCCCTAAAATCATTCCATCCATTCTAGTTTCCTGGTATTTGTTTACAAAATCAAACCCAGACACTTATACTTCTTGGGGATGGGTATTTGTACCTGTAAAGGAGTCTATCGATGTTTTTTAGTCGTAAAATTATCGCAAATACCCACGAAGAATGTGGTTATTATTTGACTTTATTGATACAGTCATCATAAAGCATTCTGAAGAAACTGCTATCTCAAAATTTAAATATTTAAAAATAGCATTATAGTATTTTTTACTCCTCTCATGTTTTAAATCAATTAGTTATTTCACCAAGCATCCCCAAAGACTACGACTCTGTACATTTATGACACCGCACCTTTTTATTGTCTCTCCTACTTAACGTTGCAGATTTAAGATGCATTTTAATTTATGGCTACGGTATTCAACAGCAAAGCTTTACCGAAACCCACTGTAATTAAATTATTTATTTCTCTCGCGAATGGCTTTATTCAATTGTACCACTAATTATAAGCCAGTGTTTCGATAAATATATTATTATCAAATCATCTAATAAATAACGTTACAGATTACGTAGATGCTTTGCTGTTGAAGTATCTGAGAACTCCTCTATTGCATGACTATAATTGTGTCCTTGCTTAAATTTCACAGCTTGGTTCTCGTTGTCAGCGAAAGGCTCGATTTTAAATCAGTCCTATTACATTTCATGACAATCTCTTCTCGAATGCTACGGGGAATAAAAACATCTAGCACTTTTGACACTTTCAACTGCCAATGGCAGCTGATCGCTTCATCAACGACGGGTAGTATGGACACAACAACATAAAACTGTGTTGGGGTTCCACGATTCATCTATTGGTTTGAAGAAGTTAGGTCAGATTTCTTTCGAATTACCAAGCTTTTCCATGAGCTGCGACATTGTCGCTGTACTAAAAGGGTGCTGCAGCTTTTTTGAAAAATTGGCATAAACGGTAGTTGAAGCATGTTCCTCTTAAGGGTCTAGGGTATAGCGCGCGAAACTGAGAATCCAAGAAAGACGTATTCCCGTGTTAGCGAGGAGGCGTGGCCGCATGTTCCCTCTTGTCCAGCGTGTGTGTCTAAGATGAGGGGAGATAAGTCCAAAGATCCAAAGGTAAGGTCAAAAGGTCCAAAGGTGAGGTCCAAAGGTCACCATAAAAAAGAATTTCGCATTTCCAAGCCCCTGAAGTTACCTTTAAACTTATAGTAATGACTCAAAGAGCAAATTGAAGAAGAAAGCTTGCGCTTGTGCAACTATTTAGCCTTTTTTTGATATCGTGTTTGGTTGTTAAATTACAGGCATTTACCGAATATATGATTTTGCATTGCGAGTTTTTTTGCACATTAAAAAACTTTTTTGAGAAAATCAAGAATAGTTGTCATTCATTAAAGTCTTAACTATCGCCTTCTGAAATATTATATATGTAGTTTGAAAATAAAGTGAGCTATGCTAGAAATTGTGAGTCCGTGTTTTACATGGCAAATATGTATGTATAAATGTGTGTATCCAGGCCCCTTAATTCTGATCCTTAGTTTCCTTGTTTTTTTTAGATACTGAGAACTGTTACTTCTCATTCCAATGCAAGTCCTTCGAATTTATTCAGAGCTCGCTTTAAAAACCTGACCAAAATTTAACCTATTTGTTGTAGTTGTAATAAGTATGTACATTAGCATACATGTATTGATCACTACATCTCCTATTTGAAATAAATGTCCACTAAATTAAGAATTTTATTTATAATGATCAAAGCCTTACTTCCCACAGTGTAGGTGAGGGAAGTATTTAATTGCGAAAATTTTTATTGTTCCGAAATATTTATACTGTTGTTCTTTAATAACTATATATTTTGATCGAAAATATTGCAGTACATGTTACGAAAATACATGATGTAGAAGTATTTTCATCATCGTTCGGTAACATTATAAGAAAATAGCAGATAGTGAACTATATATCAAACGGAACTTCCGACAATAGCTCTATTTTTCTCCGCATTCTTTTGCCTCGCATTCTTTCCCTTGTCAAACAATATGTTACCATTTCCGTCGGTCTATCTGTCTGTTGCAATTTTCGTAAGAGCAATCTCTACAACCGCCTTACCAATTTTAATTAAATTTGGATTATGAGTGCGTGTGGAGTCGCAGTCTGAAATACAGTTATATTTTTAAAAATTGGTCCATTGGCGGCGGAATAATTACCTAAAAACGAAAATTGTGTAAATCTCTCTAAAATACATTTCTGGATGTTTTAAGGCTGCTGAACATTTTCCACTTTTGGGGGTAAAATTGGGGTGGTGGGGAGAGTGAGTGATGGGTAAGTGGTAGTTGTGATGAGGAGGCGGATCCTTTGACCATTCTTGCCGCGTAATGGAGACACTAGAAACTGACTAGAAATTGTGGTATTTTAAACTTAATAGAAGTACATTCATAAATTCATAATTAACATCTTATGAGATGGTCATCTCCGTCAAGCTAGAGATCTTATTTTAGGACCTCTTACCAAGATTTTCCAGACGTGTCACTCGGACGTCGCATCCAAATTTTAAGTCTCTAATGATGAAATCGTCAATAAAATTCAAGAAGAATGTATGCTGCCGACCAGAATGGATAAATTGAAAATCATTAAGAGAAAATCGTTGAAATGCGTAAGAACATAGCAGTCCAAAGAGAAGGAGCAGCAAAGTTAGGTTGGCTAAATTACAGTGTACAATTTCAATAATTACGTCAATGCCAATACCTCACCAAGGCTTAGCCTTCGAGGTGGCAGCATTTGTATTATACAGTACAAATAAATGAAATTAATGAAATAGAAGCCGGCTAAGGTTACTTGTGGGTCCGCTATCTGGCCATAACACACACGTTCTATGTCGCTGTGAAGCTCTTGGGTATCACAGGCAGACTCTAGATTCAAGGCTCCTTGAACCTGAAGACATAAGATGGGCAGGACCCAAGGCCATCCTCACATTTGCGATGAGAGCCGACTTGCCTTCTTAGGCATATTTTAAAGCCTTGGATTTTGATAAAATATGGGGTGTGGTATGATGAGACATCATAATAGGTAGTCGTAGGTACTTGTGCTATATTTTTGAAAACTAGTCCATTGGTGGCGGACTAACTAGCAAAATATAAAAATCATCAGAACCGCACACTTTAGGCGTCTATGGGATTTTCTCATAATGTTTCATTTTTTCCGGAAGTTCATCCTCTTCCAGGTGGCGGGATGGCGGTGAGGTTTTTCGATGGGAAAACTCAAAGTCGTTTGTATGTTTCAGACAAAAACAATGTTGTCCTGAGGAGGGTTAAGGGGCACAACAACAACAAAGGCAACATATAGCGGACGGTCTAGCCAGGAAGGCTGCTGACCAAATAATTTTAAGACCATATGACTTTTCTGGAATGTCGACAACTGCAATTGCGGAAATAGCCAAAAAACACTCCCATGCCCAAATGGTAAAGCGATGGGAAGAACTACAAGGATGCCGATTTGCCAAGGAAATCCTTTCTAGTTTTTGCATGGCAATATCCAAGAAGTACTTGGCGGTGACCAGACCAAACCTACGTCTCATAGTAGAATTCCTGGCTGGCCATTGTCAACTCAGGAAACACCACCACACTATGGAGTTAAGTGACATACCGATATGTAGAATGTGGGAAAGCGAAGTCGAAACTGTGGAACAAGTAAGAGTTATCCTCTATTAGAGTGTGCGTACAACGAGTCTTGGCCTGCACCTGCCCACATAATGGAGATGTCCCCTAGCGACTTGTTCACCTTCCTATAATTGGCAGGATGGACGATGACCTGAGGAAGCAACTCTCCGAGAGGATGCACATCAGGCTTGCTGTGGCCTTAGTGCAGTGGGACTACTTACTCCCCTCACTGTACAAATACAGAACAGAATTACGAACTTTTAACAATTTAACCTCACATCTGACACTGAAATAAATAATTTACACCGTTCGAATCAGCGTTTGACGTATCATAGCCACCTTTGCAGTTATTATAGGGTGTATTTGATCAAATGCGTTTCCAAGAAATGCTATCTACTACTCGTTGTTCAAAACGCACGCTCCAGCGGTGTTCATAACCCACGACTGGAGCGTGAACTATGAAAAATAATTCACGCCGTTTATTTATAGGTATAGGTGTTCAAAAATAATTTAACAAGCGCCATACAGGGTGTTAATTAAGTATGTTAACAAACTTTAACCACGAAGTACTCCGAGAAATAGAAAGAAAATGTCATATGAACATGGGTCCGGAAATGCTTCCTAAGGGAGCTACGCTCCTTCGCATGGGGCACCCTGAAGACGGTTTTCCCTCGATATTCTCGAAACCATTCATAACAAAATTACAAAATTTCATAATTGTAATCAGAGACGTATCATACGGGAGGAGTTAAGGATAAAAATAACCCCATTTTCTAAATGGTAATTTTTTTTGACATTTTGATTTTAGAATATGGTATTTCAGAGATTTCTACGTAATATAAATATTATTCCTCTTTTATTAAGATCTGAGGGCAAGTTCAATTTAAGAGACCACCAGTTCAATTTGAGCACCTGGTTGTTAAAATGAACCATTTGCAACACCATCTCAATTTTGCTTTTCTCTCGTTGTTAACAAGTATAAAAGTAATTTATGCTGCCCAAAATATTCCCCAGGGTTGAGAGTTTTGTTTTGTATTATTGATTTATTTAATTTTTTTAAAGGCAAACATGTGCGGACAATTTTTTAAAATCTGGTTCAATATGAGCAATTGCACCCTATATATAATCTTTCCATTTATCACAAAAAAAATTAAAAACCCCAGTTATAAGGTGCACATAGCCTTCTATGATATAAACCGTCAAACTAATCCGGCGTGGGCCTCATAATTCTCATTTAAGTTGGATGAACACTACACAAGCCGGGACGCAATTAAGAAAACCGGCCCGGCCAAACTAATAAGAAAGAAATGGTCTCTTGGTACATCTCGATAGGGCTAACCGTTTTCGAGAAAAATGCAAATTATTGAATCGATGCAGGCTATTGTAAATAAATAAATGCATTTTTCTCGAAAACGGTTAGCCTTATCGAGATGTACCAGGAGACCATTTTTAAATAATCAAAATGTCAAAAAATTACCATTTAGAAAATGGGGTTATTTTTACCCTTAACTCCTCCCGTATGATACGCCTCTGATTAAAATTATGAGATTCTGAATTCAGAATCAGATTCAGCGTCAAAAGTTTACCCATCGTACTTAATTTCGTAATTTTGTTATGAATGGTTTCGAGAATATCGAGGGAAAACCGTCTTCAGGGTCCACCAAAGGAGCGTAGCTCCCTTAGGAAGCATTTCCGGACCCATGTTCATATAACATTTTCTTTCTATTTTTCGGAGTACTATTCGTGCTTAAAGTTTGTTAACATACCTAATTAACACCCTATAGGTATAACTTAATAGGAGGAAGTAGATGAAATCATATTAACTGCAGTGTGATAGTAACAGCAGATGGCGAAAGCATCCAGTCTGTGGTATAACTCGTTATTACTGCAAGGGCTTCTTGAAAAGGCTAAGATGAAAGCTCTATTTAGCTGATTGAAACACCTTATTGTACCGAGATTAACAACATGAGCTTCACAAGCAGTCATAAATTAAACAGAATGAATTAACACCGTGCCCATCTTAAAAATGCAAGCATGCAAATGATGATATCATTCGTTGCGGTAGCACGCACAATCAGCATACAAGCTCAAATTTTAAACACAAATAAAACAGTAGCCAGTGTGTGTGTGTGTATATATAATGTATGAGCAGAGAAAGTTGGCAGGCGCGTATTGTGTAATTGTTTTGGTGAACGCAGTTATGTGACATTTATAAAAAGGCGGATGTCTGAAATGGTATACGAAAATAATACAGAGAGGAAAAAGTTATGCATTGTTGATGACAGGTGCGGGATGAAGCGTGTAATGTGTGCACGAAGCAGAAGAGATGATGATGGATTGCCTTGCATTTGGCATACGAGTGCCTTGTTGAAGTTTTTGTTAGACTTCGTGCCCAGTTATGAGCTTGGAACACTAAAAAGCATAAAATAGGGTTCTTGCACCCTAAAAACATATTACATTGTAACGTATTGGACAGGTCCGAAGCATAAAATTGCTATGAAGCGATGATTTTAGTGCAACCTGATTTGCGTGACATTCATTGACATCCTTCCCATCTTTATTTTAAATTATATCCACGTTTTCAACCATCCACATACAGGGTGTCCGGATCTTCAAACGACAATGCTTGACAGGTGGTAAATCTCACATTCTATGAATATTGAAATAGGAACATGAAGGCTAAAAATGCTTAATTTTCAAGATAGTCAAAGTTTTACGAGGGTTGCTCTCTATCTCCGTCAATCCACCAGTACGCAGAAAACTGTTTCACGCTTATTAACGATCATCAGTGCGCCATAGGTCGATTGACGGAAATAGAGAGCATCAGTTTTTCCATGTTTACTAACATGTGAAATATGTGAGAGCAGACAGAAAGAATTCTGCCGGTGCGCCATCTGGTACCCGAAGGTAACGGCAACCAAAGAAAGTCGCTGCTAAAAACAGCAGCATACTTCGTGGTGGAGCGCCACGGCGCGTCCTCTTTCAGCCACCAGAGAAGCGCGGGTTCTATATGCCGCTGCATATTAAGGCCGATATACGAGGGTTGCTCTCTATCTCCATCAATCCACCAGTACGCAGACAGCTGTTTCACGCTTATTAGCGATCATCAGTGCGCCATTTTTAGCAGCGACTTTCTTTGGTTGCCGTTACCTTCGGGTACCAGATGGCGCACCGGCAGAATTCTTTCTGTCTGCTCTCAGTCAAAGTGTTACTTTTATATTTGTTTCTTTCAATTATTCGGCAATAAAATGGCACAACGATTTAAAATTACGTATCTGGGAGTTTTTTAAAGTAAGAAATCCAAATTCATCAACGGTTTTGCTATCATGAATAGGGGGCGCCACCTCCGGCACATTGAACTCATTTAAATTATCAAAACTTTTTTCCGCTTTGGTGCATCAATGTGAGTAATAAAAAAATCGTTTTCTTAATATGTTTTACGTGAAAAAGCCATACTTTGTTTAAGACCCTAGAGGTAACCGTTTTGAAGATAATCTTCATTGAAATTTCGAATGCGACTGAATTATCGATATTTCCGCACAAATGAATATTAGCCTCGTACGTTAACATGCCATTAACGAAGTACTCTTAAACTTCAGCACCAACTATTTTAAAATTAGATATGTTTGAAATATGTATTTTGATCTAATTTTGATTCGTTAGAGAATACCGATAATTTTCTCGATCACATTTTACAACTAATTGGGGTGTTTTGGAAATTTCAACAACGGTTATCTCGAAAACGGTTACCTCTAGGAACTTAAACAAAGTATATCTTTCTTATGTAAAACATATTGAGGACATGTTTTTTTGATATTCGCACTGATTCACCAAACCGGAAAAAAAATTTGATAATTGAAATGAATTCAACTTGCAAATGTGCCTCTATTCATAACAGCAAAACCGTTGTTGAATTTGGATTTCTCGCCTTAACCTCCCGATACGTATTTTAGATCGTTGTGCCATTTTATTGCGGAATAATTGAGAAACAACGAAAATGAAAGTAAA
The DNA here is from genome assembly GCA_951848785.1 of Callosobruchus maculatus. Taxonomy (NCBI): domain Eukaryota; kingdom Metazoa; phylum Arthropoda; class Insecta; order Coleoptera; family Chrysomelidae; genus Callosobruchus; species Callosobruchus maculatus. The sequence continues at coordinate 1,122,223 of CATOUR010000214.1, forward strand.
ACTTTGACACCCTGTATCTTGAAAATTAAGTATTTTGAGGTTTCATGTTCCTATCTCAATGTTCATAAAAATATGTCAAGCGTCATCGGTCGAATATTCGGACACTCTGTATATTATTAAATATTAAGTTTGTTATTTCTCTGTTTAATACATATTCAATACTTACATAAGCTTCGAGTTACAAGTATAAACACCCCTAGACATGGTATGAGGCAAAACAGGATTTATTGGCTAGGCAGTATCGTCCAATCGGCAATCTCTAGGGTTTCTGTAGCAGCTTTTATCTGCTAGGCATATAGGACCATCTCTAAAATGCAACTGGAACCCATTTGTGTTTGTGAATGTTTAACCGTATTCTGATTGTGCCTTTATGTAGCATAGTTTATGGCTAGACCTACAAATATAAATATAGAACTACCAGGTCTACTACAGTGGCATCGTTGCTGTTTAAGCTGAAAATGAAGCTTTGTTTATGTAATTATATTTTATAGAATTATATGTAATATGGAATTTATTAACAAAGCATCATAAAATATATCTTTGGATTGTTAAGTTGCGTATGAGACTTATTTCAAGTATAATTTTGAATAATAAATAATGAAATAAAATATACAGCCAATAAGTGCAGCTGACACAATGATTTCTAAATCTAATAACATATTGTATAATAATGATTTCCATTTTAACATTAATATGTCGTATATTCCTTGGTAAATAATTGTTATTTCTTCTATTTCAGGTGGGTCTATGGAAAATTCTTCCCATAACTTCAACATGAGGTTGTAAGTTTTAGTAGTAGTTAATATTTGATATTAATAAATATTATCGATTATGACTACTGTAATAATGGCTATAACACATATGGCTTAAAGATTTTGGTTCTACTATTCCTGAAGAATAGTTATATCATCAGATGAAAGCACGTATTCCTTTTCGGGCTGAAAAGACGTTCAATTCTAATTACTCACACATTTATCTAAATATCTAAAACGAAAGTGGATTCAAAATATTCAAAAAAAATCATCCATATCTGAAAATACATACAAATTTTTGAAGTCTCGACTCCCTTTTGGATCCAGATATTGTAAAAATATTTTTTTTAAATTCTGCTTATATTTTTTTTATGGTCAGCCTCCCGCAAAGGCTGAAAGCCTATAGCGCTGTAGAAGCGCTGTCCGTTCACGTTAGATTTGAAACGCTGCAGGTTGTAGCCATCGGGAAACAAATTCCCTGGCAGCTGATTCCACAGCGTCGAAGTATTCGAAAAGAAGGAATGCTGGAGGAGACTGGTTCGGGGAGTAAAGACCTCGACCTGGTTAGGATGACCTCGCAAGGCTTCTCTAGTGTTCATGGTTTGGAGGGCCTTTGGTGTTATTTTCTGGGAGAGCTCACTTGAACATTTTCCATGATAGAATCTGTAAAACAGGGATAGGTCAGCCTCCCTCCTTCGATGTTCCAGGCTGTGGAGGTCCCTTGTGAATTCAGGCGTATCGATTAATCTAATTGCTCTTTTCTGGATAGTGTCCAGAAGCTTTAGAGAGTGCTTCGGAGCGCATCCCCACACATGGGAGCAATACTCCAGCGATGGTCGGATCTGTGCCTTGTAGAGCAGCAGCAGTTGCTCTGGTGTATACAACTTCCTACAGCGGAACAAAACTCCAAGCTTCTGGGATGCCGTTTTAGCAACATTGACGACGTGGTCGTGCCAAGACATGTTATTGTTGATGTTGATCCCCAAAAGCTTGACGGAAGGTGATTCGACTATGGGGTGACCCTCCATTTCCACGGTTGGTAAGCCATCGTGAGACTTCTTTGTAAGTATTGTTGCCTGAGTTTTTTGTACGTTCAACTGTATAAATAAACATATGTAACATGTAACATATGTAATAGTTATTATGGAATTTTTGTACCCTCGGTATTAAATGGATTTATGTTTTATTTCAACACATTGATTTTGCAACATTTACAGGCCCAAAATCAAAAAGGATGTTTGTTATAACGCTTGTTTTAACAAGTATCCTTTGTTTTCGTCATGATTACTTTAGTAATTATGATCTAAAATCTATAGAAATCAGTATATGTATATATACATATAAATAGCAGCTAATCAGCAGGAAATTTTTTGCAAGAATAGTATAGTAGTAGCTGTGGGGCGTCCGCCTTGTAGGCCCTTTTTGCCATCCCCGAATTTAACTCCTCACCCTCAGCCACCACTACCTGCTTCCTCCTCCCTGCCAAACCTTCCCGACCTTTTAATAAAGGCCAGTATGTCGGCCCAGCTTAGGGAGGGTAATTCCTCTCGCTGGAGTCTATCAGATCCAAAGAACTCTTATCTCAGCCTGCCTAGCAACTCAAATTTTACAAGGAAGTGGTTTCATCAACTTCTCTACAGCCCATAGATCTACTATATCTATCTAACAAAAATACAGTTTTCTATAATCGTAGAAACAATCCCGAGAATTTTCTATTACAGATGATAAGTTTTTCGGATATTCTATGATGTTTACATCAAGAAACATTACCACTTTTCTCATGACATAATCTCAGTAACTGCTTCATGTATTTTGATGCAATTCGGGGTGTGAAGGGATGCGGGGCCATTATATTAGGTTAGTGCACCTTTCTTCTCCTTTAGGTGCCATCCCTATTCTGGAGGTTGGCAATCATCAAGGCAATTCGAACTTTGGAAACCGTCGTAACCAACTGGTTACTGGAGCAATTATACCAATCCCTCAGACTTTTCAGCCACGAATGTCTTCTCCTTACTGGGTCAATAACTTCTCCTTTTTTTTTTTGATTTTGTAGTACAATAATCACAGAACCTCAAAATCTCAATCAAAGCAAACTACATACTTTGGCTACCTAAATCCAGATCCAGAATCAACTTTCCCAATTTTTGGTAGTTCAAACGTCGTTCGTTGGCTTATAATTATTTATTGAAAATGGCTTTCTAAAGTCATAGAACGTTCAAATAATGCATGACATGCCATGCATCTTCTATCAATTCTAGTTTCCACCATCAAAGTTCGTGTCTTACAACTGAAATTGTCATATGAAATTCCCTAAAGTGCTCGGTTGTTTTCTGTGGAGCAACGTTCGGTTACTAATTCATGGGCCGACGTCGCGCAATGTCTGTTCACTCGGCCGTAGAATAAGATTTCAAGTCTATTTGTGGATTGTTGTGAGAACTGTTTGAGGTAACATCATTTTAAGCATGGTATGGAGCACTTTGGGGATTGTTTATTTAAACACGTGTGAAATCAATCGATAGTATTCAGACAAATACTACATAAATAACTGTCTAGGAATGCACTCGATATTTGGAGTTCATAAGGATCAGCGGCTCTTAAACGTTTCTCACGCCTTTTCATGCAAATAAAAAGTAGATTTTTTTATGGTCAGCCTTCCTCAGAGGTTGAAAGCTTATGGCGCTGCGAGAGGATAAGTATCGGTCCACGTTACATTTGAAACGCTGCACGTTGTAACCCGACAGCTCATTCCACAGCATCGAAGTTCTCCAAAAGAAGGAATGCTGGAGAAGACTGGTTTGTGGAGTAGGAAGCTTGACCTGGTAAGGATGAGCTCCCAGAGTCTCTCTAGTGTTCCTTGTTCGGACGGCCTTTGGTGCTATTATCTGGGAGAGCTCACTCGAACATCTTCCGTGATAGAATCTGTAAAACAGAGACAGGTCAGCTACCCTTCTTCGATGCTTTCTTCTGGATAGTGTCCAGAAGCTTTAGACAGTGCTTCAGAGCGCGTCCCTCACACATGGGAGCAATTCTCCAAAGCTGGTCGTAGAGCAGCAATAGTTGCTCTGGTGTATACAACTTCCTACAGCGGAACAAAATACCAAGCTTTTGGGATGCCATTTTAGCAATACTGACGACGTCGTCAGTGTTATTGTTGATGTTGATCCCCAAAAGCTTGACCGAAGGTGATTCGATTATTGGGTGACCCTTCATTTCCACAGTTGGTAAGCCAACGTGAGACTTCCTTGTCCCTGTTGTTTCCTGGGTTTTCTGTACGTTAATAAAGTTTAATGTAAAGTACACTTTATTTACTATTTTTACTATTCCACACTCGACAATTGTTTTGGTATCTACGTTGATCTTTGAGGCATGTTACTGTTGCCGACGCACCGTCTTATCCTGGGATGATAGTGGCTTGCGTAGTTCCATGCCCGATATTAATGTACTGTCATCTGCGAAGCTGTAGATTGGATTGGATGTTATTTTCAGCAGCTCGTTGATGTACAACAGAAACAGTGTAGGGGATAGGACAGGTCCCTGAGGGACAATTACGTTTATTGAAAATACGTCTGATGAACAGCATTCGACTACAACAAAGTACAACAAACAGAGATTGCTCGTTCCAGAACTATTCAGCCACTAGCGCAGGCCAACTGGTAGTCCATAAGAAGCAACCTTGACCAGAAGTCCTTCATGAAGGCTTTCGACAAAATTTTTAATACCGAAAGTAATAGCATGAGCCTCACAAAATATCGTAAATATGTTTGTGCCGTTTTTGTTCCTGATATGTTCTTTAGGCAATGATGCTGTTTTGGCATTTTTCCTCGACTCTTTTCCGACATTCCTTATTTCATGCACAGACATTCCTTTTTTAGTTCATTTATTCATCGTATGGCATCATTTCTTTGCGAGATTCATTTACTCATTTGGCCAATTTTAATTTTAAATTTTAAAATGACTAACTGATCACAAACGGAGGTTTGGCCGGAGTTTGGACTCTGTACATAATTAGTGACCATAAAAAGATGGCCTGGTCTCCACCCTATGCCCTCAAAACACATTCTCTTGTAATGTAGTGGGTGGTTTCAATTTTGGCCCCACATTTATAGGTCGAAGTAAACCTGTACTGCAGTTGCATCTGGGAGATACACAAATTGAATAGCCTATGATCTAGTACTAACCCTTGGGATAGATCGTTATTTAGCTTTTTAAAAACCTGGAAGGCTCAATTACTGAGCGTATTGTCAAATTTCAACAACTCATGTCACCATGTGGTCTTTGGATATATATGTAGGTACTGTTCTATACATTCTATTAATTAATTATATTATTATTATATTATTGATATATTATTTATTCTATTAATTTATTGTAACCAACCACCCACAACCACCGTGATAAGTACTAGGTGGAACTTGAATGAAAAACAATGACTGAATATTAACCACGTATACATTACCTGTAACTGTAGAAAATGTTTTAAAGCATCAACCTAATCTACTGCGGAATTCACCTAGTGCCATTAAAATCCCCAGCGTACAAGACAATGGATTAACGGGAAAACAGAAGAAAGCGCGTTGGTGACCGCGCATTTTTATCGCCGCTGTGCCCATAAGCATCCGCAAGGGGCATTAATGGGTGCACTGCCCCAACATTTTATGAACAATAGTCCAACACGATTCATTTACAAATAGGCTGATCAAATATCCTGTCGAAATTTTGGCCCTCCTTTGTTCTCCAAAATCCATTATTTGACAATTGCCTTTACAAAGTGATTGTAAACTAATACTATCACTGAATGCGTCAAAAAAATTGCATTGATATACAGGGTGTCCCCTAATTAATGGTACACAGCAAAACTAGGGATTGTTTGGGTAAAAAATATTGAGATTTAGCTAAACTTAGGTACCTCAATGCAAAAGTTGGTAATAAGCGAAATACATAGTACTCATAAAGTTAACATAAAGAATGATAGGATGAGAGGATCGGTAGTTAACATGAATCTAAACATACAACGTTTCAAAGAACAGTCACCCAAAAATCCTTTTTCTTCCTAGGATTTAAGTTATACAGCGAAATACCCAAACAATTAAAACTAATCACCTTAATAAAACAGTTTTATTTAAAAAGGAAATAAAACAGTACATTATAAAGCATCCCAATAAATTCATAAATGTTCTATACTATATGTGAATCATGTGAGTTTTGTACTGATATTTCGCCTTCCTGCTGTCTCGTATTTCAATGTATTTTTTTCTCTGCTTATTTGGTCTTTTAATTGTTAAATTAGAAAATAAGTATGCAATGTTGTTTTAATCCTCTCATTATTTAGCTTTTAACTGCTAAAAAATATGTATATGTGTAAATGTTTTTCTTGAACATATTCCGGTATCCTATTAGATACAAAAATTCTCACATGAATATTTAATGTACCTACCTTTAATAATTAATAAATTGAAATTGAAACATGGGGTCAAAGTTGTAGTTATCGTTTGCTTAATGATTTATCAACAGGATGGCGTAACGGGAAAAACTAGAAATTTGGGTTTTTTAAGGCAAGGCGTGCAAATCCATTATTGGTCCTTTTTTATGTTACGGTATATTACCATAAATCTTAAGGATTATGTTATTAAGATCAAAAAGATACAATGTGTAAATGTCACTCCGCGTGACCGTTCCCCAGATATCTGCTTTTCAATTAGGCAGTACACAGTGAATTTTCCAAAAGTAATTTTTTTATTGAAATAGGCCGTGATTGAATCAGATGTCAGTTGCGAGAACAAACCCTACACACCTAGTTAGTGTCAAAATTTGCTTGATGACATTTTGCATGTTACTTATGGTTCTTGAAAGATTTTTTAATATGTTAAAGAACCATGAGTAACAGGTAATGTGTCAACAAGCACTAGAAAATTATGAAAGTGACGTGACTAAGTGTGTAGCATTTGTTGGCATGACAAGGCTTGCTTTAAGATTAAATTTCTCGAAAACTGTTAACCTCTAAAAGATTTTTTTCGACATATAGTATCTCCAAGCTACCCCTAAATAATTTGAGAAAGATAGCTTATCCAATCTTCTGTCGGCAAACTACACAGGAGTTTGGCAGATTTATCGGTACCTCAAACCTTGCAAACACCTTAAAATAGCTCTTGAAAAATCAATTATTTTATTTCGCTTATAAAAAGTTTGCATCAAAAAGCGAAACATTGTATCGGGAGTTTTTCAAAAACTGCTTATTGAGACAGTTTTGAAAATGTTTGTATTATGGTGAGGATCTTAAAAAAGACACCGAAATCAAAACGGCGTTGATTAAGGAACCTTTCAACATGAAAAAACATCTCTATAGTCTATTTCAAAGTAGGAAAATATATGTGCGATCTATAGAACCATTATTTTGCATGATACCCTGGTTGACCCTGTCTACAGAAAAGGCGTACGTTTATGGTTTGTACAAAACTTGAGCGCGGGAAGGGACGTGTGCCGTGTAAAGAACTGTTACAATGTATAATAAAACTTTTTATTAGACAAACATTCCTCTATCGTGTAGTTTCTGGTATAAACAAAAGTAATTGCGAAGTTTATGGCTTTTTCAAGCTGAGTTCAACTTTTAAGTTTCCGCCGACTGTTGTTTTCTTAATTGAGGATGAAAATGAAGTGAATATGGATATAATTATTATGCTATATAATGTGTGCAGAAAGTACGGAAATCAAATTGAGAATACTGATCTGGTACTGTTATGATCCTGGTTGTGGGTCAAAGAACGACAAATGAGGCAGTGATCTATCTCACCATGAAAAATAAAAAATCGTGTTTTCTGCTTGTACGTGCATTTATTGAAAAGAGTAGCTAGAAGGAAAACTGACATTCATATAATCTCTTGTGGCCAAAACCACTGTCTGTCATTGCAGCATTGAGCCCTTGTACAAGGACCTGTCATTAAAAGAAGCAGTCAAAGCTGCACAAACTGCTACTCTGGGGACCTTGCTGGGTCAATTTCATGATTTCGGAAGTTCAGTTTGGTTGCATATAATAACTGAACTCCTAACGGCATACTACGGACTGAACAACTGCTGACAATGTGGTAGAGGAACTCAGCCTAACACATCTTCTATGGGTGCACCGTGCTAGATCCCAAGAAGCGAAACGCAACAGCTGTTCGTGACGGGTAAGTCAGAACCACTAAAGCTCAGTACAATATCAGCTATATGGTTTTCCACTTTTTTGACGAACATGATGATGATCATGGTTATTTAGATTACGCCGCTACCCATAAACGAAGTGTTCTAACAACACATGCATAAAGTATCTGAAATACTCGTATTAATGCTACCTGATCCTGAATGTGGGTTCACAACGATGAAAAATTCCAAAATGGAGCATGTGTGGTACAGACGACTATTTAACCAATAATAAAATTAACGATTATTGTGCTTCTGGCCTGCATTACCCTAAACATCGATATATTGTTTAGAAACTACACTTAATCGGGGTTACTGGAAACTAACAGTTACATATTATGCATTGAATGCGAGCTTCGTCCATTAAATATGACGTGTTATGAGCATTTTTATTGTTCCTCATACAAGAAGTATCGCGAACGCCGCTGGCGTCATACAGTAGAATGCCCCTGTAAATAAACGAAACGACAGGACGGCATCGGCGGTGGCATTGTTTTATTCCTCAGGAATTCAAGCAGTTCACTTCTGTGGGACTCACTTCAAAAGATCTACCCCTAGTGGTACGTCTTGTTATGTCTAGGTTAGGTTAGGTTGAAGATGGCGCTTATGCCTCCTTCCATTGTGACTCTATTATGTCTATTGTGGTTCACACCTATTTAGAGTTCACCATACAATCCATACCTCTTGACAAAGGCGATGCGATGGTCGCGTTGGGTGAAACTTCCTTGAAGTCGGTAGGTTTCAGTTGGGTGAATCGGAAAGTCTGAAACCTAGCTCATTCCAGTACTGGACAGGAGTACAATATGTGCTCCGCTGTTTGGTCCTCCACATAGCATCCGTTGTTTGTTCCAGACCTAACTTCCGAAACTGGTTTTTTATACGACGACGTCCTGTCAACAGACCAACCAGAATGCGCAGATCATCCCTGCTCCATTCTATGATCCACGGAGGGGCTGACTAGAGGGATATGGTATGAACGAGTGTAGTAGCCCTGGTGCAGAAGTGCTCTCCAATGCCCAATCTGAGATGGTTTTCTTGGCAGTGCTTTTCGCAATGCCCGCAAATGGTTCTGGTCCTATTAACACAGATTCGGTTTCTCCTCCTCTATGACCTTGGAACTAAACCAAAATTACTTTGTTCCTTGTTCCAAGTTCGTTCCATAAGAGTCCCGAGACAACCCGTTTGGAGTTCAGTGCTTTCAAGGCAGCCTAGCTATCTGATAAGGTTTTTATAGATTTGTTTATCAGGGGTCTTCTGTTCAGTTCCCTGACTCCCAACTCTATGGCCATCATTTCTGCTTGGAAGATTGTGGTATACATCCCAAGGTTTACTGAGGTTTCAACTCTTGGATTAGTACCAGCTACTCCCTGTCACTCCTCTGTCATTTCTTCTCTTACTGGGAGTAGGACGTTGTATGACCTTTCCGGGTACGCTTGGGGAATCATAAAGTCCGAGACCATTCCAAGTAAATGGTGGTTTAAAATTCCACCCATTATACCCGTTGTGTCTAGTCCTAGTTCCCTTTTGTCCTGCCCACCAGTTGATAGCAATCTGTAGGCGACCATTATAGGACTCTCTATCTCTTTGTGTAGAGGGGGTTAAGTTGAGTATTTGTAATAGCCAAGCAGGCAATGCATTGAGAGCCGCCAGCTTGGTTCTGGCTGTCAGTTGCACATATTTCTGCCACCAGACAACAGAAGCATTTATACTACCATTGGTTTTACCATCGTCTGATATATTCAGTAAACAAGTTTAGGACGAACGTCCCAAGATTTGTCGCATGTCCCGAGGGCAAGTCGGACCTTATCAATTCTGCTATCCAGATGGTAGTTGAAGGTGGGTCTTTTGTCCAATATAAGACCAAGATACTTCTCCTCCTGTTCTAGCTAGGCGGATCTTGTCTAGTTTCCGTCTTTTAGTAAACGGAACAACAACAGTTTTGCAAGGGTTTATCGATATTTGTTTCCTCCTGCACCAGTTATCAATTGTGTTCACCGCTTGTTGAAGAAGGTCAGAGATAGTCTCTTCATACTTCCCTCTTTTTTATAGTCAGCCTTCCGCAAAGGCTGAAAGCCTATGGCACTGTAGAAGCGCTGCGAGGGGATAAGTGTCGGTGCACGTTAGATTTGGAACGCTGCAGGTTGTAGTTGTCGGGAAACAAATTCTCCGGCAGCTCATTCCACAGCGTCGAAGTTCTCCAAAAGAAGGAATGCTGGAGGAGACTAGTTCGGGAAGTAGGGACCTCAACCTGGTAAGGATGAGCTCGCAGAGCTTCTCTAGTGTTCCTCGTTCAGATGGCCTTTGGTGTTATTATCTGGGAGAGCTCACTCGAACATCTTCCGTGATAGAATCTATAAAACAGGGACAGGTCACCCACCCTTCCTCGATGCTCCAAGCTGGGGATGTCCTTTGTGAGATTAGGCAACGATTACTGTAATTGCTCTCTTCTGGATAGTATCCAGAAGCTTTAGAGCGAGCGCTTCAGAGCGCATCCCCACACATGGGGAGAAATTGGAATAGAAATTGCAGCAACATACTCAAATAGTATGATACTTGGCTTATAGATTCTGTAGTGTCAGTAGATCTTCAAAGGTTTTGTTATTCTGTTCAGGTTAACCTTTTTTACACGTTGTTGTCAAGACTAGCTATAAAACTTTGAAATATATATCTTTGTTAGATTTTCGCGAAAATTGGAACAAGCAGCTAAACCAACTTAGTAAAACTTTTGAAACATCAAAATTGCTATATGTTAGTTATTAAGACTTTTTTTATTATTATTTTAGTTTTTTTCCTGAATTAAAGATACACACATGGGGATGCGCTCCTACGATGGTCGTTGGAGCAGCAGTAGTTGCTCTGGTGTATACAGCTTCCTACAGCGAAACAAAACTCCAACTCCAAGCTTCTGACTTGTTATGCCTATGTTCGATGATATTATGGGAAAAAATCCTTATAGGGCCGTTTGCACCGCTCACTCTTAAATCTGCAGTTTAGCTTAGAGATAATCTGAACCTTAGATTAAAGCGGTTTGTTGGGGTTCATTTTAACGTATTTTTAATTTGTACTTCTGAAATTTGTCTTTTATGAATTGACGTATGTCGCTGGTCTAGTGTTTTGTGATCCCGTCCACTCTGCAGTCTCGCAATCTATATATTTTATGTTCGCAATTCGCAATCGCAAGACGCAGAGTCGTTGATCGCATTGCTCCGCTGAGTAACTGTATTAACTGTCTTCTCAAAAATTATTTCATTATTTGAATAAAAAAATGGAGGACAAAGATAGGAAGAGGGGGCCAAATTAGACAGAAAAAGAGAAAGCAACTCCAAAATATGCACGCGCTGAGCATATTGAAATGAATTAATCGAGCATATTGAAATGATTCAGTCGGTCTTTAATTTGTCTAGGTATCCCTGAAATAATTAAATTCACTTCTACCCACTCGTCGTCATCATAATATTATTAAATGATTTCTGAATAAATCCATTTTTGAACTTTGCCTTGCGAATATCGAAAAGAAATAAGCTGGGAACTGTCAGTTTTTCAGGTTATATCACTAAGTATCACTTTAAGCCAAAGACATCTTCGGCTTATTTTGATGCCACTCTAAAGACCTTCACGGGTTAACCCGATCACTTGGATCACAGATCCTGACGTTCAGAAAGTGATCTAAGATCAGTCATAAATATGGTCAGTTCTCTCTTGTACGGTAAGTGATCCCATTTGGGTCATACAGATCTGTAGCTTTTTTCCATCTGTTTTTTTATTCTTAAACCAAGTTTTTCATTGTTCGATATCCGTTAAATCCATGGAATCGCAGATCCCACTTGACAGTTGTTTGACAGATAACTGATCGATCCGGATCCAGATCACTGTTTCCATAAAGGCCTTAAGTAAGGCTTAACACAAATTTTGTGGACCGTGCAAACGAATTTGACAGTTTGACTGCTACTTAAAGTTATTAAGGTTCACCTAAGTGTAACCGGTGCAAACTGGCCATAATCGCTGGTGCTCTTCAACGCTTACTTCGAAAGTGGCATTGATTTAGGTTATACGTCAAATTACGTCCACGCTGTTTTTGGTTTCACCTGGCAAATTCCCCAACTCCACGTATTTCGCAAGTAGCGGCAACCTCGCGGATCGCGAACATTTGAACGTGGAGTCTATGTGCCGCCGACGCCGACTAGCAATCCGACTGCTAAGCTCTCATCTACCGATCTGGCCAGCCATGAAACTTTGGTGCAATGACCTAACTAGCAACTCAGTCTCAGTGACCTACTTTCTGAACATATGTAATAGGCCGGGTTGCCACGTCTCCATCGGGTATTTCCGTAATTGTCAGCCAGGATCCGCAAATTGAAATTCTTGGTGGTGATGAATCATATCATTTTCTCTTTTAAACTTTCTACCTCTCGTTTTCGATAGCACCCATTTTTGGAGGTATGTACTTTTACAATGAATGAATGAATTCATAATTGAAGATTGAAGTATTGAATAATGAATTGAGTGGGAAATGAAAAGTATCTTAAAAAGTGATTACAGTAGAAATGTCTCAGAAAAGTCTCAGATTATACAGTTTCTAAAAGAACAACTTATAATATATGTATAAGCGGATATAGACACAAAATTTCATTGGCAACAATCGCATTATACTATTTAATTATGATGATAGGCGGATCTATTGTACAAAATAGACAACTAAAATCAAAATCAACAAATTGTAATTATAAACAATTTATATGTAGGTACCTGTATCCAAAATCTTAAGTCCATCCAAATTCGGTCCACCATAACATCTACAGCGCCATAGGCTTTCAGCCTTTGCGGGAGGCCGACCATAAAAAAACACTGTATTATGACTACTTTTGTTTTTCATCAGAAATGTTGTTATTGACAAGCAGCTACTGGCAGCTAGTTTCGTAGATATTTAGAGTATCAATTCCCGAAGGGTCAACCAGTGGGGTCAATGAAAAGAATATCGTAGTATCCGTTATAACATTGATACGTCAAGACTCAAAATCGGATATTTTTAGTTATCGCTAGCCGAACAGATGTTCGCTGTTGACACGGCTGACAGTTTTAAGTATCGGGTAACAGGGTTATAGTTGCTCTCCATCTATTTTATATTTGCGATGTTTTAGGTTATTTATTCAAGCTAGCAACTTAATCTATCCCCTTTACCACATCAACCGCACCCTGCATCATAGTAAAAATATAGGAGAACCTTGGCAGCACATTATGTGCTTTTTAAATAAGATCCAAACTTAGGGGTTCAGAAGGTGTGAACTCAATAAATGAAATGAGCTGCCATACAGTGGGATGAAGCAACATTGTTGAGCTTTAATTTGTGCAATTGTTCGTTGATACCATGTCTCCAACCTCTTGAGGTAGAGGTTTTCCATCAAAAAGCAGAATAAACAACCTAACCTATTAAAATTTATATATAATGAATATATGAGAATTGAGTTACGGCTTTTTCAGTAAACCTACCCATAATTGATATTAGTAATGGAAGGAATCAATTTCAGTAAGACTATTTGACAAGTTCAAGCAAATCCCCACTTGTTCGGTTTTTCCCCAACAGTTTAAATGTATGTATTTGATATGCAATAAATGCGAACATAATTCAAAAACAGAGGGAGAAGTTAGGAACTTGACTCAACTGACATGAAAACCCTCATGCTATGTCTGATAGGTACTTCAGTTGCTTAGCCAATATTGTTGCTGGCTCCCTGCATGTGAATTTAGCTTTACCTTCCTCCATAGGGGATGTTCTCCCCTTATGGCATACATGGCAATCAAAAGTATTCATAACTTCCCATGTTTTTTGGCTATGCAGCAAAATAATACCTTATTGCGTTGTGCATTCGTCCGCAATGAATCTGTATTTCCCCATATCCCCGGAAATTTCCATTAAATCAAATAATTGGCAACTCTGCTTGGCAGCGAGTGACTATGTAACAAATTCATAGTAATAACTCAACCTAAATGCAGTAAATAAGTGTTTGCAATGTGTTCCGAAAACCGTAATAAAAACCGTTTTTACAATTACCGTAAACTAATATCAAAACTATCCTATGAAAACTTTCATGATTGCCTATAATACAGTGTTCTTTATACCATAGCGAAAACGTCAGAACTAGACTAAAAACCACCATACTGACTGCATGAACACCAGATTGAGGTTGATATCCGATAAAGGGCATATAAACTAAATACAAAAGAAATATGAAAGAATGGTATATTAAACGATAAGTTTAGCATAGTAAAATTAATATACTAGTATCGATCTCATATGTTTATATATGTACGTATTTCTACTTCGCTAAAATCAGCTTTAAAAAATTACATACTTAATTTTCAGAGGTACTTTCAGGCTATGGTATATGTATAGTGTATATTATAACTACATGATTTTGTCAAAAAATTATACCTTGGTATCTGCTTTTTCTACCCTTCTCCGATTTGTTGGTTTAGTCTGTGTTTTAATAATATTACTTAATTTTCAAATACATAAGGTAACGGTTAAAGAAAACGATAAATTCTTTCCCACCCTCCCCTGTACAAACCTGTACCATTATGCAAGGTTTTCAAAATTTCTCGTTATACTATGACTGCTTAGATGAGTTTAGACTACTATGCCAGGAACAGTAAAACTACGAGTACAAAAAGGTTAGGTAGAAATACTCGTTCCTCACGGTCCAGCTTGTGCAAATAAATAAGCCTGATATAGTTCTTCTTGACCACCAACAGAAAGCGATGTCAGGTATCGAATTTTTGGCACCTGATGAGATGAACATCGTCTTGAAGATGGACGAAAATCGGACCAAATATCAGAATTTCGCGAGGTTTTTATCGAGCTATTATGTTAGTCTGAAAGGTATGGTCGATGAATTCTTAAGTAATCTGAGAAAGAAATTTTCGTCTACTTAGTACACACAATTCCCGTACCCAGTGGTTAATAGAACAGCAGCCCAGTGTATCGATAATAATAAATTCGTAAAGCTACCGAGAAAATCAACAATCTGACAATAGCGCAAATAGCGTTGATTGTTACGAAGTTACGAATTGATTGGCAAGCTGGTAATAATCCGACAAGGACACCTAAGATTCCCTGAGTGATAATAGTTTGTTTTGGTTGATCCTTTTCTTTCGGCAAACCCTTAACATTCATTAATTAACTATGACGCATCATCTTTTCCATTCTGACCGATAAGAGTGGGTTTGCTTTTTATTGTTATTGGCGAGAAAAATGATATTTTCAACGGATGTCGTTGACTCGCAAGATAAAAATATCTGTTGCAGTGGCTTTACCTATGAGCACATAAGAGGGATATCTTGCAAACAATGCGGAAAAAAACTAGAAAGAATATGTAATGTATTTAAGAAAGGTGCAGAATAACCCGGTTTATGGTTACAGTGGATCCATAGAATGCCTGTTGTCTCCTTATAAACATGGGAGGCCTTTACGAAAAGTGTGATCGGGTTAACCCGATCAGTTGGATCACTGATACTGACGTTCGGAAAGTGATCTTGGATCAGCCATAAATATGGTCAGTTCTCTCTTGTACGGTTAGTGATCCCGATTGGGTTGAGTAGCTATATTCTTAACCATCTGTTTTTTTTTCTTAAAACAAGTTTTTCGTTGTTCGATATTCGTTAAATCCATGGAATCATAAATCCCACTTGACAGCTGTTTGACAGATAACTGATCGATCCGGATCCAGATCACTAGGCCTTTACGGAAACACTGATCTGGATCCGGATGAATCAGTTATATGTCAATCAGCTGTCAAGTGGGATTTATGATTCCATGGATTTAACGGACATCGAACAACGAAAAAGTTGGTTTAACAATAAAAAACAGATGGTAAAGTAAAGCAGCTACTGATCTGAATCATCCGATCGCAATCACTTACTGTACAAGAGTGAACTACCCTATTTCTGACCGATCCCAGATCACTTTCCGAACGTCAGGATCAGTGATCCAACCGATCGGGTTAACCCGATCACAGTTTCCGTAAAGGCCTCATGTTTTTGTTAAGGCCTTTAGTCTCGGTAATCTGTCATACCTATATCCGAATATATATTCGAAGTCAGGATCACTTATTTTTTAGGAGCTATAATAATACGTATTTATTGATTCTAATGAGAATTTTATATGTTTGTTTTTTTAAATTCTTCTAATAAATCGTAAAGTCAATCATTTTTTTATATCTCATAGCTACTCGGTAATTTTTCAGTATTTTGTTTTTATTTTTTGGTAAACGATATTTATTATAATTTATTTTTATACGATGTATATAATTGTTGTATCAGTAATATTCTATTTGTATACAGGGTGTTCCTTTGAAAACTTCCCACCACGAATTTATCTAAAAACCATTGATAAAAAGAAAAAACGCCAAGACAAGTTCAAAGATTTTTGAAGGGGGACTTTTTAACTAAAAATTACTTCACCCCCTTGTACCCTCTTCCCACCAGGGTCACCGTCTTAAAAATTTCAAATGACAAGGTGTATCGAGTAATATCTCGTTTCAAAGGTGTCCCAAAGTCCTTTATTTTGACGTTTGATTTTTTAAATCCGTCGAATCGTTTTTCGAGAAAATTAGAAAAATCTTTATATACCTATCTAAATTTGTTCAAATAATAAACAAACGCACACGAAAACATAACTTTTTATTGCTACAATAGCATACCTCTTGCAATCTTTTCTGCGGGCGCTAATGTACTGTACGTTATGTAAACAATAAAAAACGTTAAAAGCGCGTTTGTTGGCTGTAAAATTAGATATACATATAGTTGGATAATTTGTTTGAAGTGGGCCTAAAAATAGTTTTTCGAATATTGTACAGTTCTTTGCACTCTCACAAGTGATGTTGATCCTTGTCCAACTTTATCGGTCATCTCCATTTAATTTTGAATTTGCGAATAACAGTTAAAACACTTATTTTATGTGGGGTCAGGTGCCAGTTTTGTTTTGCAACTTACCCGTATCAGTTTTGGATGTTGTCACCTTCCATACAATTGTTTCTGGAAGTACACTCCTGAATACAGAGAATCGGGAGGTAGTTTCGATAAATTTAATGTCTAGATGAGAAGATAAAATATGTAAACCCTTGACTATGTTTAAAAAAAAATATTTAGATTCTGAAGAATAAACTAAACATTTGCACTGAACTTGATCAAAAAGGTACATTATTTGCTAGACCTCCCCACCCCTGCGTATATAGCTGAAATCACAAACAATTTTGAGTTGAGTTTTTTATAATTAAAAAAGTAGGGAAGAAATTACTTGGGTAAATTGAAGGGCACTCTCACTGTGGAATTTGTTGGTGAACAAATTTAAGGTTTTTTTAACCGGAAGCGATATTGACAAAACCGGATTTTTCCCGAACTAGTTTTTTCATGCTGATTTTGAATCTGTATTTAGTTTTTCTCTAGCACCTGTAGCTTTGGCTATTTTTTGTATACAGACAGACGGACTGACAGACAAGGGCTCTGCATAAGCTCTCTTCAGTGACAGTGAGAACTATAAAAACGACAAATAATATCCATTCCAAAAATGCTGTCGATATGGCAAACCCTTTCGGTCAGCTGTGGTACGTGGCTCTTCTAAACGAACTCCTGACTGACGGCTTTCTCGACAAGTTTTGCCTCCAGTTGCGCAATATCATTTTCCTCGTACCGTATTGATACAGGTGTCTCATAGGGATCGGTCTACTTGCTGACATTATTTCTACACTACCTTAACTACCTCTTTCCGATGACAAAAAATCGGGGCTATTAGACAAATCTCGTCAGATAAATCCCCTATAGGTATTCTTTGAGCTGTTAGTTTAGTTCTGGTTACTTGAAGAAATGGTATGCATTCTTGCATACCATTTCTTAGTTCTTCAAGACTACCAGAGATGTATCTATCAAATTTGGAGGACAAAATTGCCAATTTTGTTCCGTGATACTTTTGAAGAAAAAAGAATTTCATGTTTTGAGTTTTTCAGAACAAAAGTCAGCTTAAAATTTTGCCCCGATTCTATAACGGTTCATGCAAAAAAAAGGAGGTTCTAAAAATATTTTTTGCGATAGTTATTAACTATTTGTCAGGCTATAATTCTGAAATAATAAATCATGTAGATAATAGGTTTACATAATTCTTGTAGCATTTAGTCAGCAAAGCAACTTTTCTAATCATAGTTCCTCGTGAGGTTTTTTTCGCCTTGTTTTCTTGGAATCACACCATTTCTGTTCCTAGAACATCGATTCCTAGATAAATTGTGGTAGTCAATGAACTTTACATTTTTTGTATGCAATTATTTTTGAAAATTGACTATTTCTGCAAAAAAACAATATCCAAAAAATTATTAAGTTTTTCAAAATAATTCGAGAGTTAAAGTTGAGCTTTTATCTGCCTTATTCTATGGACAATTTGTTCACATAAAGGCTGTTCTTCTCAACAGATAGTATAATGAATCTCTTAAGCGCATCATTCGATTGACTATGATTCATCATGCTTATTATTAAAACCACGTATATCATCAAACGTTTACTATGACTGTGGTTTTATCGGCAACTTGCAACAAAGTCGTTTGCAATGCCTAGTACAGCTCGTATTTATGCCCATCTGAAATAGATTCCAGCACAAAGTCGGCAACCAGGAAGTAGCATTAATCTGCATGTGCTCTCAAACAACAAAGTTGCGAGCAAAATAGAAAATACGATAACAGAGCATGAGCGTACTCACGGGTTTTGGGAAGGCTGGCGCTAGTTTACTACTTCTGTGCTTAAACTCTTTTTCAAAGTGGCCCATTTTTGCATTTCATTATCTAGAAAATTTTTGTTTGTCGTGTAGTGTAACACTGGTACTAGAATGTTAAATTTCATTGCACACCACTGACCTTCAAATGGAACCCTATCTGTTTAGATAGCAGATTCTTCAGTTCGACTTGGTCTGCGCCTGATCTGCGTTTAGTTTTCAGGTGACATTCTCAGGGCACTGCGATTACTGAGACTAACCATAGCGCTTACCTAAACTGTATCTATACCGATCCTCGGGAGGGATTAAAAGGATTAGCGGACCGGTATGATCAGATACATCGTTTTTAATAGTGTGTGTGGTCAGCAATTAATTTGTACAGAGTCTTGATATTCAGAAATATGTATAAACACAAAAAATGGTTCATCATTTCTCATTCTATCCTTCGGTGAAGTCGTACTACACATAATGTACTCTCATTTGTGGTGTGTGCATAACCTCAATAGGACAAGCTACACAGAAATTGTTTGCAGCAGTTCTTATCATCCGCCTTTACATTCCTTTTTTCTTGTGAAACAGTTTTCCAAAGAGGGGGAGAAGACTGACTATACTCGAAATTGGCTGCTAAATTTTGCTATCTTACTTACACATTTTATTTGGCGTAATCTTCCAATTCTAATGTTAATTATGATGATATATCGGAAGACAAAAATAACCATTAACAGATTCAATTAAGAAATCTGTGTATTTTTCAAGATTACAAGGAAGAAATTATTTCTAACGGAACAATAAAAATTCTGTTATTATCCCTATAAGTATTGATTTGTGGTCTTAATGAATATTTGAATAACAGGATTGATTCAACTAGAACCTAACTATTAATTCCATCATATAGAAAACGTATCGAAGCAATTTTCCCTAGTTTAGTGGTTTTAAAAAAGAACAATACACAATATAACAGATTTTGAGTAGCACAACAGCATCTTCAGGAGTTCGGGATCCAATAAGGTGCTACAGAGCTTCAAGTCTAACGTGCACAGACACTTATCCTCTCGCAGTACTTCTACAGCACCATAGGCCTTCAGCCTTTGCGGGAGGCTGACCATAAAAAAATCCATCCTAAACTACTTAGTCGTAGAGGGTTTCTTTGCCCTGACATCAACACCTCTAGTATAGGGTATTTTCCAACTTGCTAATATTGCCTGTTTAATGGCTGAAATGGATTGCTTGTATCTAATTTGTAATGATGGCACTGTTTGCTCAATTTTTTTCTGCCCACGTGGAGTAAAGATAGAGTTTGAAAATCATCCCTTTGAAAAGAGATCATTTAAATCTCTTAAACCTCCTAGGTCTAAGAAATCAACCAATCAAAAGTCATTTTTATGCCGGATGTATATAGGATGTGACTATATTAATTTGAATTATGCGTAGATTCAAGGTTGTCACGTTGTTAACATTTTGCCTAGTTTTTCTACATATAGAGGATGTAAACTCAAATTTATGTATTATGTTTATTTAGTTTCCCTCTTTTTAATTGAATAAAAGTTCATGTTTGTAGACTATAAATGTTATATTACACTGCAATTCCATTTTTTGCATTATTATGTAATTAGCAGTTTACTCTGAGAATGTTTCCAAGTTACTTGTCACAATTTTACTCGTCATTCTTTAACAGCCTGTCACTAGTGTCATGCCATACATAACCTCCTCTGATCTCACGACTGTCACGGTAGATGAAATTATGTAAACAAACATCTGTCAATGTCAATACGAAGCGAAGGTTATGTTTGTAGATGGAGAAAAGGAGGTCAGACGACAAAGTAGAATCACATTCTAAGGATAGCACCACGAAGGACTTATTACGTCACGCTAAGATTTATTACGTCACAGCTTTGGCGCGAAATTTTATGTTTGAACTTTGGAGGGGATTTTAACCCACTTTGCGTTCACAATAAAACTTAAAAATGTTCGTTACATGGTTTTTGGGGACGTAACATCAATATTCCGTCATAAAATTTTGTTCGGAAAATACCCCATTGACAGTATTTAGTTAGTCGTAGTAGTAGTGATGGGGAGACGAATCCAGCCCACTTTGAACCTTTTTGCCAAGCCCACAGAACCAACACAGAAAACAGTAAAGCCTACGTCCTTAGAACCTACCAGACTTCTTGATGTGAGTCAATATGTCGGACCATCTCACTGACTAAGGTGACTCCTTCCAGCCTGTATGTACTGTTTATCATCGTTAATATTTGTTTAGCTATATTATATTTCCGTTTCTATTGACAATTTTCTTTTTTTTACAGGTGAGTACCGAAAAACCTCCATAGGATTGAACCTGCAAAATCCACTTAAGCGTAAGTTGTACGTGATTTCTATGTATAGGATGATAATCCAGTACTTCCGGAGTTTACCTAGAACGTTTCTGATAGTTCTAAAAAATTGACGACGAGCTTTTGCCGAATTTTCTGCTAACATTGGAGTTCTTACAACGCCGCGTCGTCTAAGTATTGTAGTAATATGTTGTAAGCAGTGCGGTAGTAGTAGTATGTAGTAGTAGTAGTCGTAGTAGTGATGGGGAGGCGAGGTCAGATAAATAGGCCACCTTTAAAAATTAACAGCAAGGGGTTTATAAAAAATTAAATGATTTATTTTATTTGAGTAGAGTTAAAGGTTTGAATATAAATAATAAAAACTTTTAAAACAACGTCTACGTTAGATTAGGTTTGTCTGCATTCAAAAAACTAATGGCTCAAAAAGGTTCAGATTAATTTATCAGGGTTGCAAAATTAAACATACGTCCAACTGCAGCTGATGATGGTAAATTTGTACTGTACCTAATAAATATGTCTTTATTAATTTATAATCATGGAGCATTTTTGTATTATTCGTTATATCCTCTAGGTACTGCAACAAATCCAATTCCAATTTGCTTTTTATCAAATCATTTTCTGAATCCGTTGTTTCTTTGTGTTTATCAATTATTTGCAAATTTTGGTCCTCCTCCTTAAGATCGAAAAAGTATTTTCAGGTTATGCTTGTGCATCAGTTAAGGTTAAGTTTTCGTCACGTCTATCTAAAACATCATAAAATAATACACAACATTTATTTATAATAAGTCTTAGGAAGATCTCTTTATTTACTGAGTAATCAACTTTTCTAACTTAACATAGGGGGAAGTAGTTCAATATTCTTAAAAGTAGTGAAATGTTAAAAAAGTAGTTAACATACCTCTCATCATCATAGCCACAATGTCTTAACAGACATGTTGTGAACTCGTAAAATGCACTAAGTCGGAGCTAGAGTATTGCCGACACGAATATATTATCAGTAGTTTTGAGAACTATAGTTCGCCATCGTTCGCGATTTACTGTCAGTGCAGTCATATCCAGCAACTGTTTTGTCCTATCCACCCAGCGTGTAGGGGAACGGCCACGACGCCGCCCACTGGGGGCATGACCCTGAACTACAAGTTCCTCCATATTATCGCTTCTGTGAATATGTCCGAAGAATGCTTACATTCTCGTCGACACAATGGAGGACAATCTCTTTGGGTTACCGAGCTCATCCAGTATGGAAACGTTAGTCGATGGGCGGTATAACGAACTCTCAGCGTTCTCCTCCACCTCCACATTTCAAAAGCATCTATGCGAGCTCGATCTGCCTTTTTAACAGTCCAAGCTTCCGAGGCATACAAAATATGGAGAATACAAGAGACTGAACCAGCGACATTTTGGTAGCTTTAGTGATGTTATGATCACCCCATATTTTAGTAAGCTTTGTCATGGCCACACATGATTGTTGAATACACCGTCGAATCTCATTTTCACAGCTACCCGAATTGTCGATCAATGAACCGAGGTACACAAAACTTTGAACTACTTCACAACGGCCTACTGACTTTATTGCTCTATGATTATCGTGCTCTCTATCTACGATCACAACCTTGGTCTTGTTGTAGTTAATACCAAGACCATACGCTGCACTGTGTTGTTCTAAGATGTTTAATAGAGCTACTAATTGTTCCTGAGAAGCAGCAATAAAGGTTGTATCACCAGCAAATCTTAAATTGGATATTTTGCTTCCGCCAATAGTTATACCACCATTCCAGTTGTCCAATACCTGTCTCATCACAAATTCAGAGTAAATGTTACCTATACCTACAGTAGCTAGCAATGAGTAGCTAACTACATTGTTAACTACTTTTTTCGAATATCTTATGTTGGCATAAAGTAATCGAGTACAATTACTGGAAGAACAAAAGTATTTAGAATACTACTTTTATGAAAAAGTAGTTAACTATCTACTTAACTTCTTTTGTAGTTGACTACTGCCCAGCACTACCATGGGCACACAATAGCTTCGTAGTTTCTGAAGGGCGACATAGTATTGAGTAGGGGTGGGCGATAATTATCGATGTTTCACGTCCGATGATCGATGTTTTTACCATCGATGAAAACATCGATGTTTTTAAAAATTTGCATCGATGTTTTGTTCAAAGTTTCAATTACAAATTGAAAATATACAAAAAAGTAAACTTAGTGAGTCTGCAGTTTTCTGATCTTCGGTTTTGCCCCATGATTTAAAATACCAATTGAAGACGCTTTGGGTTCCTTTGTAGAGGTGTGCATTCTACTACCTTTCAGTGAACTAGTTACTTAAGTTACTACTATTCTGTACCAAAACAACACCGACGTGACGGTGACTGATTGACGTCATTACGAATTTATGGGAGGGGGTATAATCACAAGCTACTAGATTTGGCAAGTTGATAAAAACCTCGGCTCACATCCTCACAATGGAGTTTTCTAAGTGATATTGTTTTTTGTTTGTCCTATTTCAAATTTATTTGAGATCTTCTCAAATTCGCTAAAGTTGCAAAGCAATTTAAAAAATGAAATAGACAACCAAAACTTATTTTTATTCTTTTATTAAAATTCAATAAAACTTGTTAATTTAGCTAGTTTCTGGTCTTTATTATTTCCTGTTTACTATGCTGTGAAATTTGAAATACTTAGTAGTAAAATACATATCATTATTTATTTCTAACATTTAAATTGAAGAACACCAATACCCGAATATATCGATATTTTTGCGATGTTCAAACATCGATGTTTTGAATACGATATATCGTAGTTATCGATGGCAGACCGTCGATGTTGATATCGATGTCCAACATCAACATCAACATTCTTTCGATGTCCCATCCCTAGTATTGAGTTAATCTACCTGACTGTGAGAGAACCGTCTTTGTTATACTTTTGACTCTACTCTAAACTCTACTCTCTGCTCTACATTGGTGTCTGTTTTACTAACGAGGCATATTACTGCGAATTACCGTTTGAATTGCCGAATTTAGCGGTATTTGAACAACCTTCGGTAATAGGAACAATAGAATGGGATCCATTAAATCCTAATAATGAGTTTATACACAATCATGCCTTAATTATCCTAAGGCTTAATGTCTGTGTGGGAAGACTTAATAGCATTTCATTTGGTGGAAATCAGACGTAAAGTTCTATGACCGGCTGCCCATATAATTTTTCCTCTTGTAAAACAGCGCGTCAAAAATAGAAACGCGTGGGCAGCAGAAAATTCCGTTATTTCCATTTCTGTTCTTCCTGCTTTCCATCAAACTGGGAAAAGTGCCATTCCTCGGGATTAATAACCAGGAGGTATGTCTCTTAAATCATGCTAATAGGAGAATTTGTTTGTGTCTGTTGGAATTCACACGTCGCATGAATATGTTTTGACGGGTCCAGGAGGCGGATTACTATCTGCTCTGACAGTCAGGCAGCCATCAAAGCACTGAGTGCTTGGAAAATAACGTCGGGACTGGTCCTGGAGTGCAGGAGGGCTCTTGACGACATCTCAGCTAAACACAAGGTGTCACTGGTGTGGGTACCTGGGCACGCTGGGGTAAAGGGTAACGAAATGGCGGATCATCTGGCTAGGATGGGATCCGGCTACAGTTTTGTGGGCCCGGAACCAGCCTTAGGACTATCTGCAAACTTGATTAGGAAAACAACTGGAGAGTGGATCCAGAATCAACACTCTCTGAGATGGAACAACATCTCTGGTCATCTCCGTCAGGCTCGGGAACTATTAGCAGGGCCTGCAGAGAGAATAGGACGATTTTGTCTCTCTCTGGATAGGAGTAACTTGAGATTGCTAGTAGGCCTATTAACGGGTCACAACACCTTCAGGCGTCACTTGTTCGTGATGAGGGTGGTCAACGACCCAACGTGCACGTGGTGCGGTGAAGAGGAAGAATCCTCGGCACACATCTTGTGTCGCTGTGAAACCCTGGGTTATCACAGGCAGACTATGCTGGGCTCAAGAACCTTGGAACCAATAGAGATAAAACGGATAGGACCTAAGAATGTACTTGCCTTTGCCAAAAGGGCAGGTCTTAGGAACTAGCGCGGATAGAGGCGCAAAAGGGCCAATCGTGTGGCCTATGCACCAGCCACATTCCGTGCTGGATAGCCCCTGGTCCTTATTCATTCATTCATATGTTTATGATGTTATGTAGTTGAAATTTACACAAAAATATAAAAAGATACTAAAGCAGGGTGCGTCAGGATAACATCCTATTTTCAAAAATAAATAAAAATTGATCAGAAAAATGTTATTTGTTTTTTAACTTCCCCGACAAAGGAAGGGTAAGTTATTAGAATCGGCCCGTTTTCGCAATGTTTACCGAAATCAACGTGCGAGGTATCATTTCCAATGTAAAGGTTTTCTGAAAAGAAAATGCTGTGTTATATTATTATTTTTCCGACTAACCCCCAGAACTCTCACCATTAAATCATAGATTTGCACCAAAAATAGACCAAAAGATAGACGACAAAAACCTCTTTATGACAGAAATGAAATTATTTGAATCATTTTTGTGACAGTTACTGCCATTTTAAAGTTCGGAAATTTGCTACCCTCTATGAATTTTTATTCCGCTGTTTTTGTAAATTTTGCAGCATGCGCGGTAACGCTTTCGATATAAGAAAACATACGCTTTATTGTGGCAGCATTAGAATTTCACCTTATGACATTATTTTTTGAGTTACTCCCACCCCCACCCCTTTTTTATCATCGCAGCGGGACCAAAAACTAGATTTTTGTTTCTAATGAAAATCTTTTTATAGTGACCAGGTATGAAGAAAATCGGAAAACTTTGGTTTTTTGATGTGCGTCTGTGTGTATGTGTCTGTCTGTATGTCCGTGATTTCATTCTCCAACGATTACTCAAAAACGCCTCAAGCGATTGCTCCCAAATTTGGCCATATTGAATTAATAAGGTCCTTTCGCATTGAAAAGGTCTTGGTGCCGATCGGACAAAAGGCAGTGGAAAAGGGTGCGGGTGCACAAAAAAATTTAATACAACATATAAATTTGATACCACCAGTTGAAATAGAATATGTCTAAAGCGATATATCAAATGTAATTTTTTCTGAAATGGAGACTAAATAAATTGAAATACTCTAATGTCATTAACTCCTGTATTTGTGCAATGAATTGTTTGATAGACAGTCGTAAATAATTAACAAAATAATACTACTATTCGATTGGTCTCTTAAGGTTTAAAGGGAGTGGGGGTTGCACCAAAAAATTGTCACATAACACACTTGTACATCTTATCCCACCAGTCAAAAGACGACGTGTTTTTATGCTAGAAACGATAATCACAAACATGTCGGTTTTTTCAAAATTGCGGCTAAAAAAATTAAATAGGGTGAAATGTAGAAATGTCAATAACTGCTGTAAAACAAGGACAGGGGATGAACAACAACCACTTGAATCGGGGAAGTTCCTAGAACGAGGTCTACCTCGTTCACCGTCCACATTTTGTTAAAGTGTAGGTGCATATCTAAAGTTTTGTTTTATACGGTTTAAAGATCAAGTCAGTTTGGTGATGTCCCCTATTCTTTATAGACTGAGTAAATCGATTTCTAGCATTTTTCATAACTCTTGCCAGCATAGCAGGAGTTATCTCGACAATTTCTTGGACGTTGGCCTTCAAACGTTGTAGAGTCCTTGGATGGCCTCAAATTGGGTTGAAGTTTGTGCCATTGCACCGTCTTGTGGGAACCCAAAGTCCAACTTATGTAGCCTTGGGAAAAATGTGCACCAAATTTTCCTCAAAGAACCAGAGATAATTCCTGCTGAGTAAGTTGCGCACCCTACTGTGATTTTAGCAGAACGCAAAAGCATTTGGTGCAGTTTTCAAGGATTGTTGTCAGCCCAGTAGCGCATGTTTTGTTTGTTGACTGCTCCACACAAAAATGGGCTTCATCACTAAAAAACAATAGTGTCTTCAGGAATGACTTTGAAGTCACACGCATTCCTCCAAATTCCAAGTCCAAGAGCAAGGCCATGGTTGCTCAAAGGACGCCATGGTGTGACTATTTTTCAGACAATATGAGTACAGTGATCTGGATCAGAACAGATCTTTCTGAAAAGGAGTAATTCTTGTGAACTGTAGGCTAGTAAATTGACGATTTGGCAGATGGGGAGAGGGGGATGTGATCTGATTATAGTAGGGGGTGAACAGACAAACAACCTTTCTAACATTGTTCTGGGCCGTTCAGGTCCTTCCGAATATAAGACTCGGCAAGTTGACGTATAGATATTCTATGAACTACGTCCAGAATCTTCAGACAGTGTTTCAAGGTACATCTCACCAGATCCGAGCAGAATTCCTTGTAGAGTAATGCAAGTTATTGCGGTGAACATAACATTCTGATGAGGCATTGTTTTATAAACTTTGCATAAATCTGTATATAATGCAAAAATCGTTTCATAGAAGCATTATGATTTTCCTGGAAGCGACATGTTAGCGGTTATCATGACACTGCAAGTCTGCATCGGCAGCCTTACTGTCGCACGCCATGAAACTCCGGGAAAATTGATAGTCCAGGCAGTTTCACTGCTTCAAGGACCCCTCAGACCGAACTTTGGGGAAGGACACTTTTCTAACTACACACGATTCAGGTTTCATTTACGCTGTCTCAAAACAAAGTCGACCGCTGGGCTGCATGCCGGTGGCCCAATTGCTGTGCTCCTATTGGTCTATGGACCATTAGCCGATCCTGTTGCTGTTGCTTATTAATGACCCTTAAACCAATAGGTTTGGCCAGACGAATGGTGCACATCCATTTTTGCTCCACTTCATAAAAAGGGATCTCCAACAAATCCAGACAACTATCGCCTACTTTCGTTAACCTCTCATCCAAGCAAGGTTCTACTATATATTTTACAGTCTCGTTTGGAGGGTTTTATTGGCTGAAAAATTTCTCAGGCGCAGGCAGGTTTCGTAAAAGGACGCGCTACGCGTGAACAGATCTTAAAGTTAAGACAAATTATCTCTATGGGAGTTCCTTACCACTTAGTATTTCTCATACAGCAACTCTATGAGTCTAGCTCGGCTCGTATAAGAAGTCATGGTAGCCTGTCTGATCAATCAGCAACCAGAAAAGGAGTTCGTCAGGGGTGTGTATTATCTCCGATGTTATTTAACATTTACTCTGAATTTGTGATGAGACAGGTATTGGACAACTGGAATGGCGGTATAATTATTGGCGGAAGCAAAGTATCTAACTTAAGATTTGCTGACCATACAACCCTTATTGCTGCTTCTCAGAAAGAACTAGTAGCTCTATTAAACATCTTAGAACAACACGGTGCAGCATATGGTCTTGGTATAAACTACAACAAGACCAAGGTTATGATCGTAGATAGAGAGCATGATAATCTTCGAGAAATAAAGTCAGTAGGCCATTGTGAAGTAGTTCAAAGTTTTGTGTACCTCGGTTCTTTCATCGACAATTCGGGCGGCTGTGAAAATGAGATTCGACGGCGCATTCAACAGGCACGTGTAGCCATGACAAAGCTTACTAAAATATGGCGTCACCATAACATCACTAAAGCTACCAAAATGTCGCTGGTTCAGTCTCTTGTATTCTCCATATTTTTGTATGCCTCGGAAACTTGGACTGTTATACGTCCGTCCAAAAGCTCTGATTAACTAGTAGTTAAGTTAATCAAAGGATAAAGTATGGGTTATCTTGAGGTTTGTTGTCAACCAATAGCAGATAAGCTTGCTTTGGAGGTTATAAGAACATGGATTTCGACGTTGACGTCTAAGGCGTCGATGGATTTTGATTATAGTCTTAGGTGACATAAGTCAACATTTTGATTACAAAGGCTAGGTTTTTCTTAATCGAAGGATTAGGCTATACTCATGTCACTCAATTATGGCAGTGCTCTGAGACCCATCCATGCTGCCAAATTAAAGATAAATATGCCTCAGCTTTGGTTTTCTGTGTGAAACAGAGCTCTGCGATAACTACGGGTAAATTCCATCTATCGCATAAGTGACTATACCAGAAGTTACCAATGATTCTGAAACTGGGTTTAATGGATAAATTTAAGGATATCGCTTCAAGCTTAATGTGGGTAGTAACTTTTCTCTCAGCACATCTGTAGCATGATAACGTATTCGCCCCCCAGTAAAAAATGTCGATTCCAAACTGAAGTTCTACATTGCCTGGACTATAATGTGTTCGCCCGATAGGTCTGGATGATGGCATGGCACTCGCGATAGATGGAGATGACGAGATTACTATGATCACTCGACACTTGATGATGCTGCCTCACCGCTCCGCGCCGCTCAGCGTTGCCGCCTTGGTGTCAACGGTCTCCGATTCAAAACAAACCCGAGAGCCTGGGAGCGTTGACACCGCACCCGGTTGTTGGGTTGCCCAGTCATTTTAGAACTTTCTTATGTGCTGATAACCACAGACTTTCTGGAGCCAAATAGTTGCGCACTATTCCAATGAAACAGGAAGAAAAGTGACGTAGTCACACAGTGCCTCAACTCAAGAGGTCAACTACCTGGAGTAGTAAACTTACAACGATACCATGTTTACAGAAGTGAATAGCTACTACGTGGCAGCTGCTTTGTGTAGTTTGTAGGATCCGGGGCTCAAGAAAAAGTCCTAAGATGCTGTCAGGTCCAAGATTCAGTGTTAGTTCGAACTGATGGCATAGAGACCTCCTTCATGCTAAGCTGGCTAAGGTTGGGAGGTTAGGTTAGCACCACCTGGAACAATGGGTGCTGTAAGAAAAACACCTGCTGCTGCTCTGGAGGTACTCTTGGGCAGCTCTGGTTAAAATAGAATAGAGTGGAATATCTCGATTCAGGGTAAAAACGACCTAAGAAGATACTTTAAGCCTTGACAATAGACTCTCACTAATCATCTCTGGGAGAAATGAGATTAAACGCCTGCCTTAGAGTTTGGTGTGTTTCTCTGATAGATCATGCTCTAAAGAGACACAATCCAGTGGAGTACGCCGTTTGGAAGGTACTCACGGCTATGTTCCAGGTAGGCATAGTCACATGTTGATGCTGGTAGCTCTGAAAGCGGTGGCATCTCCGAAGGCTAAATCTGCGATTTATATGTGACCTTGTTGTGGATCCCTGGACACACTCGTGTATCGGGTGGCACGAGGGCAAATCACCTATCTGTGATGGGGGCCAAAAGGTTTTGCACTGGTCCTGAACTCATGCTAGCGGGCTCATGATGAACTGGCGAAAGCTGAGTTAGAGAAAAATGACTGCAGGCAAGCGAAAATGGTTTATAGTAGCCAAAACAAGGATCGTATGTCAATTATACAAGGACAGATGACAGATGGCAGTGAAAGGCCCCATGTGCTTCAGACGTTGGGAGGAAACTTCGTTTCACTACCTGTCAGAGCATATCAACGTTAATCGTGTTGAAGATTTTGCATGTACTTTTCTAACCTTTAGAAAGTTCATAGAAATGACTCACACCCGTATGCACCGTAAGTCAATTGCGCGATTAGTTACATAAACCTGGATTAGATTACTTGTTTACTATGCACCGCAAACTGACAATTTTGACACTGTCACTGTCAAAACACTCTTGCGAACACAACCTTGCCGTATCTCCAATCTGGATTAGCTAATCTCTTAATGGTGCATGGCTAGATGCCAAAGATTAGCAAAACGCAATTAGGG
Source organism: Callosobruchus maculatus (assembly GCA_951848785.1). Classification (NCBI taxonomy): domain Eukaryota; kingdom Metazoa; phylum Arthropoda; class Insecta; order Coleoptera; family Chrysomelidae; genus Callosobruchus; species Callosobruchus maculatus. Next base: position 1,152,941 of record CATOUR010000214.1, read on the forward strand.
AACTAGGATTAGAATCCCAAACGTATTTGTGTTTACAATTTCGGAATAGGTACAGTTTTCTGTTGTGAATTCGGTAGACTAAACTTACATTAAGTATGCAGGCTTGTTCTAGGTTAAGTTACGTTAAAAGGGAGTGGGGCAATTATGCCTCCTTCCACTGCGACCCTATTGTGTCTATTGTGCCTCACATTTCACACCTATGTAGAGTACACCATACAATCCACACTTCTTGACCAAAGCGATGGTTGTGTCGGGTGACGCTTCCTTGAAGTCACTTGGTTTCAGATGTGTGAATTCGAAAGTCTGAAACCCAGCTTTTTCCAGTACTGAACAGAAGCACAATATGTGCTCCGCTGTTTCGTTCTCCACATAGCAGAAACGTCCTGACCGCAAGTGATTTCACAGACGATAAAATGTCCTGTCAACAGATCGACCAGAATGAGGAGATTCCTGCTCCATTTTAGGATCCTCGGGCAGTCTGACTAGAGGAGTATGGTATGAACGCCTTCGTGTTTAGTAGCCCAGTGCAGGAGTGCTTTCCTCTCTACCCAATCTAGATGGTTTTCCTGGCAGTGCTCGCAGTGCCCGCAAACGGTTCTGGTTCTATAAACACAGATTCGGTTCCTCCTCTTGTGAGTATGTCGGCCAATACATTTGCCTTCCACTCCGCTAAGACCTAGAACCCAAACCATCGTTACTTTGTTCTTTGCTCAAAGTTTATTGTGGAGATGTATGCAGTTCCGTACGAGTCTTGAGCCAACCCGTTTGGAGCTCAGTGCCCTCCTGGCTATTATTTCTGCTTAAATGATTCTGGTATACCTCCCAAGATATACTGAAATTTCAACTCTTGGATTAGTATCAATTACTCCCGCTCCCGTCCCCAGTTCTGACTTGGAGCCGTCCGTGAATAGCGCAAGATCGGAGACTTCTATATAATTTGATTATTTATTACAGGTATCAATATTTTTCGTAGGAATTGTGGTGATATTGGTGCGGAGCGCATTGAATGTGGCAACTCCAAAACACAATGTTCGCCAAGAATGTGCCAAATGTGTGAGAACCTAATGAACCATTTTTTTTTATTATGTTGTCGCGTAATGTTTTGGTTGTGTATACAAAGACATCTGCCGATCTGCCCACCCCTTGGCAGAGCCCGTAGCTCCGTCCGGGTTCCGCAATCATACTGTATATTGTTGGGTCGTCGACCCTGGTTGGTGATGCTTGGATCGGCATCGGCAGTGGCACACACACACACCGACAACCGACCGACTACACGACGATCAGAGTGGCGGGGATCCAACGACTACGTCATCGACGCCGCCGCCGCCGCCGTCGCGCCGCGTCCAACGGCCGACGCGACGCCTCTACAATACGCCACGTTGTCAAATCTATCGTTTCGGCGGTAAACCTACTACTTTTGCACAATCACTTTAAATCCTAAAGCTCAATTCACATGCAAACGATTTTCGTCGATACGATAGTACGAAGCTATCAGATTGATTGAAATATTCTAAATGAATTGGCGTCAAGCTTACGTTCGATAATTTTAACTTATGCAATATCGTATGTAATTTGACAGCTGATAATTTCCATGAACTTGTATTTGAAAATTGTAATTCAGCGAGCGCAATACGCGAATGCAATAAATATTGTACTTTTATCTCTCTTATGAATAAAATGAAGAAAATAGGAAGAAAGCGAAGATTTTGGGTTCGAGCCATTTTAAAAACAGCAAGAATCTAGGAACATACCATATAATCTGTTGCAGGAAAGGAAGCTACAGAAAGATATTTTAATTATTTACGAATACCAAATAATGTATTTAAATCGTTGTTTGGAATTATTGTGCCATGGCTGAGTAGAATAGTAGAACTTACTGTGATTGCGAACCTATTTCTTCTGGGGAAAGACTTGCTTTAACTTTGAGGTACTTAAATACGGTAAAAAATACTTGTATCATCAAATTATCATAAATCATCACATATATGCAAATTTAAATTGACCTGACTTGACAGCACCTCGACAACTGGCATAGATACCAACTGTGAGATTTATAACCAAATGTCGTACGAAAAAATAAGATTCGTATATATTTAGATGGATATTTTTAGATTATACGATAGGATCAGTACGCATACGAATCATATATCGGAAATCGTGTGCAAGTGAACAATTTTTGTTGCTATATTTCACGCATGCCATACCCTTATTGAGATTAGGTTTAGGTATCATGTTAAAAAGCAAAATGGAAGATTGGCGTTGAGATTAACAATTATAGGGTCTGTGATCAATTTAATAATCATGCTACGATTGTCGATATCGTCCAATACCAACGACGTCAGCACCACTTTTCAGCCACTTAGGAGAATTTGAAAAATTCTTAACTCATAGTCAGAAATGTCTTTATTTGAACGGCTGCGAGATTTTGAGCTTTGTTTTAGACAGTATTTAAATACGTTATTAGAGAATTTTGGTCCACTTGAAATAACTTCGAACTAACTAGGTACTGCTTGACTTTTTGGACGAGTAAAAATAAACACATTTTTCGTTATTTGACGGGTATAACCTTTAATTCGTTCAATTATCCTCAACTTATTGATTATGGATGGAATCTATCAAAATATTATTGGAAGATGTCATCGATTGGAAACGTGGAAGGTAGAGCATAGACCTGCACAATCCTCTGTCTTGTGCAAAACATTTTCTGTTCCATTGTCAAAAATAACAGCAAAAAACTGTTAATCTTATTCGCCGTAAATAACGTTGTCGTTGACGGTCAAGTAACTGCCGAATGACTAACACCCGTATGCACCATTTGGCGATTCTAATCCTAGTTATCTAATCACGTTTTGCTAATCTTTGGCATCTAACCATGCACCGTCAAGAGATTAACTAATCCAGATTGGAGATACGGCAAGGTTGTATTCAGAAGATTGTTTTGACAGTGACAGTGTCAAAATTGTCAGTTTGCGGTGCATAGTAAACAAGTAATCTAATCCAGGTTTACGTGACTAATCGCGTAATTGACTTACGGTGCATACGGATGCAAGGGCCGTATTCATAGTCGATACTTAAGGGTCCCTTACGTAAGGCTCCTTTGAGTAATGCTCAAGTAACGAAATGTCAACATGACATATCAGCATGACATTTCGTTACAGTCAAGGCGATTTTGAAGGTTAATGTGGGAGTATGGTGTTGTTAGTTTCTGTCACATCCGAAAAAATGTCCGGCACAAAACACGAAATACTGGCACAAAACAAAAAGAGATAACAGAAAACATCAAAAGGCGTAGCCATTGACATAACTAATTGACTTATATTTGAAATATGACAATGTCGCTGAATGAACCCCGCCGTCTGGTAGATCTTGTCTAGGAAACAGATACACAAGTAAAGCGACACTTGAGTGTTCCTTGAGTAACCGTCAAGTATCGCTTGAGTAATACTTAAGGGATATTTGAGAAACGCCTATGAATACGGACCTTAAGAAACATCAAACCATACTTAAGAGGTACTCAACTATTAAGTATTAAGTGTCAACCATGGATACGGTCCTTAATCTCCTATTGAACGATTCGGGCTTATCGTATGCGGCAACGTGGCAACAGCGCTTCGCCGCCGGTTGTCGTAACAGCCGCGGCCGCAAGACGCCTCGGCGGGACGGACGGGGCATTTCACCGGCCGGTAAGGAGTTCCTTCTTCAGCCCGCGGCCGCCGCCGCACCGGTCAGACAGAGACGGAAGAAAAGTGCCGAAAATGTCCTCCTCCGTACCCGTACCACAGCTGACGTACGGCCACCCTTGCGGCTGAGGTGTTTACCCCCGAGAACGGGTGACGTAGTGCCGACGCTCCGCTCCGTGCCGACAGAGTGCGGTGATCCCGGAAAACAGGTGGCGTCTTCGTGTGCTTAGTGCTTGTTCGTTGGTGATGCGTGTTACGACGGACTATCAGTGCGCGAATCAGTGCGAATTTTTGGAGATCGCCTGCCGGTTCGGGTTCGTACGTTGCCCCCTGTGACCCCTCTGATTTGCTTTCCATCGCTTCTTATCATTGAGCAAATAATAGGGCATTCTTCTCGATTTCATTCACGCCTCCTGTTTTTTTCACGATACATTCCGGAGGATTAGCGTGTAGCGCAACTGACGGTTGGGAAGCTCGATCCAAATGAATAGTCTAATAGCATTTTCGACTTATTGCCCTATCACTGCACTCATAGGAACTGAGTGTCAAAATTATGTTCGTCTTATATTTTGGAGTGCAAAACTAGTGTGGTTTTTTATTTTCGACTTATCCGCTTAATTGCACTTGAGCGCAAATTATCGCCACGGACTCTCTGAGCTCGTGGAGATTTCAGTGCATTTTTGACATCTGTAAAATGTTAATTATAACCTATTTTATCTGTCAAAGAAAATAATTTTTTGAATTAAGAACTGGGTAGTGGGGTAGTATACATAGTAGCATGAAAGGTGCGGAAAGTGTAGGAAGAACTGCGAATATCGTCATCTTCGGATGATGAGGAAATTGAAGCATATCTAGTTAAATTGCAAACAACGGCTATCGCGTTGCAAAATGACATCAAACTGTCATCAGTTAGCTGACAGAACAGTTACTTGAATTGCACTGAAATTTGGTGTATGTTCGACTTACCAGTTCAGATTTATTACACTTCTGGGCGCCAGATGAGTTTTCAATGTGCACTGTAGTGCAATCGTGGTTAAAATCAGTGCAGTAAGTCGAAAACGCCATTAGATCCCACCGCTCGATCCTGCAGGTATCCGTTTTCTTTTTCGATAAAATTAAATTAGCCGCAATTAGCTGTAACTAATTTTAGCTAATAGCTAATATAACTTGCAACTATATGTTTTTTCAGTCAGTTTCAAGCCATTTAAAAGAAAATGCTGTAAAGAATTGAAAAAAATGGTTGGCAGCTCTGTCAGGCACAGCGTTAGGGTTGCCGGGTGTGAACAGCTATATTACTGTCAAATATATGCACTCACCTGCTTTTTCTTTAGGTAATAGAAACTTTTTTTTTATCCATATTAATTACAAAATCGATGGTTGCCAGTTGGAAAATGACCGCAAACAGAGGTTCTGCCGTGAATTTTTTGAGCGATTCTCACTCCAGGTAAAGGCTGGTCCAAACGCTAGAGCGTCTACATGGTGCTATCACAACATAATAAACAACCAGCATAATATCTCTGAGTATTTCCTATATAAAAATGGTTCCCAAAAAATTTGACCTTGGGAGGGTTTATGGATGATTTTACGGCTGTGAAGTTTGGGTAGAGATGCGAAAATGAAAATATCGATACCGGTATCAACTGGATATTTTCTAGCCAAATAGGCGCGTTTGGTTCGTACAGAGCATTTTGTGCAACTGATTACACCCCTCAATAATTATATAATTATTTTCGATACCGATACAAAAGTATCAATACCAACTTGGAATGTCTCAAAAAGTATCGATGACAAAAATACTCGATATTAGTGCAGAAGTATCGAAGTATCGTTAGCATCCCTATAAAAAACCCTCCAAATGTGGGGATGCGCGTGTAATTTCCGCCATCTTTAGTTATTGTGCTGGTTTACTATGCTGTGGTGCTATTTTGTGTTCACTTTTACGCAGTCTTGTTGACATCGATCATCGAGGAAGTACTACTCTTGTCAATTTTTGCATGTTCTCTTGTGAAGAAGAGGAAATAAATGGACCGTTTAAAAAGTGTCCGGCGTTCAAGGTGGTCGAGGAAATGCCCTTTACCCGCATCCGATTACTGCGAATTACGTACTGAATATAATGATTGGCAAAACTATTTAATTATTTGAGAATTACTACAAAACGAAATAGCACAAGTATGGCTTGAAGATATTGTACTGTCAAGTCCCAAATCGACGAGATTCATTTTTGATAACTCTTTTACGTAAACACTCATTTAAGAATTAATTTTCTCTCTGCGATCAACATTATTTTGAAATTCTGCTACCAAAATCTAATATGCCTGCTTTTTTTTGTCTCTGTTACTATATTTGTTGTATTTGATGCGCCAATTTCATTGGAAACATCTATATAACGCGATAAACTCAGTCAAAAGCTCTCAGGAAATTGTCGAAGGTGTGTCATTCTCATTAAATTAGTGAACAAAATGTATCGGAAAATAGAGGCAATGTCTACACGCACCGACTTGTCCGTGCAGTTCATGGATAACTATGCTCAGCAGTCAGCAGCTCAGTTATCGCGGCAACTGTACGATCTCCTCACAGTTCTCAAAAATGCACCGTTTTTCTATCCACACGCAACGTTTTGTCTTCATCGTTTTGACCTGCACAGACAAAACATTGTGGAGAACGTAGCGTCTGGACCAGGCAGCTCAAGGAAGAAGATGCACGCATAGTTTATGTGCGACAAGGACAAAGCATGGCACTGTGGGACTTATACTATAGCTAGAGTTTATATCCTCACGCGATAAAAATTGTCATTATGGTCAAAATGTATGGTTAATAAAAAATAAGTGAAAAAATACTACAACTACATTTCCACGATATTATACTCATCATTACAGCACGTAACAATACTTGCATCTTCTCACTTGCGCTTCCATTCACCTGAAGCGAGAATCGCTCATAAAATTCATGGCAACCTCTGTTGGTAGCCATGTTCCAACTGGCACCCATGGATTTTTGTAATTAATACGGATCAGACTTTAAATTTATATTAAATTTAAAAAAAACAGGCAAGTGCAGATAATTAATTGATTGATTGACTTACCTGGAGGAAAATTGATCCATATATGAGTATTGCCGTTCGAAGAATTACAATTACTACATACCGAGCTGGAAAAAATTGCTACTACAAGTAATTCTAATTCGAGAACGGCAATACGAAATATAATTAACAGTAATATACCTGTTCACACCTAGTATCCCTAACGCTGCGGCTAACTGCCGCTAGCAACCATTTTTTTCAATTCTTTACATCATTTTCTTTCAAATGACATAAAATTGACCAAAAAAACATATTGTTGCAAACTATTAGCGAATTAATTACACTAAAGTTAGTTACAAGTAAAAGGCAACCTATCGTTAATCCCAACGGTTAATCCATTCTATACTTTTTCAAGATTGAGATGGAGCAGTGGGATTCTGTACTATAATCATTATATCTTCAATATGCTTCAAAAAGTGACCAACTCAAAAAGACCAGTTCCTCGCAAATGGCAGTTTGAAGTAATTATTTCAGTAACAAATCACTCAACGCGTTTTTTAGAGAACAAAGAACTCCTAAATTTTTTGTGCAAGTTATAGTATTATAGATATAAAGCCGGCGCCACATATGCGGTATTCGGCGAGCAACGAACCCCGATTATTTGCTATTCGGCTAACAAAGCCGGTGCCACATATGAGGTATTCGGCGAGCAGCGAACTCCGATTATACGTTAGTCGGCTAAAAGGCGATACGTGCTCGCTATTCGGCGAGCAAGGTTGAAAAAACGGCGAACATTGATATTCGGCAAATATCCGCATATGTGGCGCCGGCTTAAGGTTCAGTGACTTTATTTTCAATAAATTTGAAGAAATTTCTAGGAACTAGACAATCATCACATAAAAACAAGCATTTTTTTTTGAAGAGGAAAATAAAGTTTGTCCCTATATACGTCGGCCACCTCTGAAAAAGTGGAAACAAATGGCGCAGCGGGCTGATGTTTTCAGGAAAATTAAATTATCTCTCTACCTGTTTTCGCTACATCTAAAAGCGTGTTTGCACTTTCTTATTATTTTTCCACGTAATTGTGTTTCCTATAACCCTGTTAAATGCTATAGCCAGCTTAGATTTCTCGGAAAAGAAAATGATTCAATGAACCTTACACGCCAAATCTATGATCATTCACATTATTCTACAAATCTTGACACAACATTCAACTCTTTGCTGAATACAGCTCAAGACCGTTCTCAGTAAAACAGTTTGACCTGTGAGGGATAATATAACCTTTTTTTCAATCGATTTACTGTTTTCCAATTCGAAACTTAACTATAGTCTGCCGAGACTTTTGCCTAATCAGGATAATCCCGTATCTGACAGTTGAGAGCAATATCTATATGACGATGCTGACACCTTTCGATTGCTACTGCGATACACAATAGGTTTTTCCACGACATTTCATCTATGAAAGAGGAAAACAACTGACAGCTTATAGCTTTTAGATGCCAAATGTGTAGTATACATATCCATTTTTGAACTTGTCTTATTCGTATAGTTACCGAATGTAGACATATCATAACCTGGCGTCAGTCCTCTGAAGTCGGTCCCACAGAGGCGAATCGATTGAATTCCGTATTAGCAAGCCATCGCCACTGTACTTCGTGTATGAGGATTATAAAAATCTGCGCACATCATACTTAAAATACGAAGTTCGCACACAACGCTTAATATAGCTTATTTTTCAAAAACCCCCATATATCCAACTGCCGATGGTTTTGCGCGATGTACGTACTTGTAGTCTCTACACTGAATGGAGCATGAACTTACCAAAAATTGCAGAGAAAGGACAGCAGCTGAGAAATACAACGTTGGGGGTGGAACACTAGAACGTAAAGGGATCATTCTTGTTATGTTCAGTGAAGATCAAATGCTTGTATGCATGCCTTTCTAGTACCATAATACAATTACGTTTATAGAAAGCTTTCAGCTGGATTCGAAAGAATAAGCCCACATGAATTATTTTAATGCTCCTTACTGAGGAATAAAGTTGACCCAGATAATATAAAACAATGGATACTGAAAACAAAACAATACACTGATAAATAGGGGGCAAAAGCACAAGAGGCCAATTACAGTTTGCGTACTACGTACTGCGTATGTAGTAGCAAAAACTCTCCCAAACAAAACATGCGAAGAAAGGGGACTAAATGAAGCGCCAGATAGAAATTGTAGTGTCAGGAACGTATCCAGGATTTGGTTTTTGGGGGGTCCAGATTATGGGTGTCACTTGGTTGACCTTTTGGGGGGGAGGGGGGTCCAGACTAGAGTTGCCACCTTAAATTTGCGGGGGGGGGGAGGTGCAAATTTGTGATTCCATTTTTTAGACGGGGGGGGGGCGGACCCCCTGAGTCCCCCCTAAATACGTGCCTGTCTAGTGTCCCAATTATTATTCATCAAATGCTTGTCACAAGTTTTTGTGTGATCAATGTTTTAACAGTCGCGAACACCACGGTGTGCAAAATTTTTAGAATTAAGGTTTTCTATATAAATTTTCAGTAAGCGAACAAAAACCAGTGTTTTGGCCTTGTTTTTAAATCCAAGTAATACATCAGATGTCAAAATCGATGCAGCAGTAGTTGAAATTGCTCCCCTCATCAACATCTTCGAGTAGTAATACTCATAATCGGTGATCTAGTAGTGTGTTCGATCCGTCACAATGGTAATATACCTGCGTCATTAACATAACCTTGAAATGCTGCTATGGCTTAAGGAGATCGCTACTCATTGTCACCTGACTCCACGCCAAATTATATTAATTTTCTTCATTGTAGCAACTTTAACGATTGTCATAGTGAAAGCATCATAAGTTTAAGTATATAACCTGAGACCTTGTAAATTACATAGTCTTCATCGTAGTCACATACGCATCATAGGTATATGGTGTAGGGCACCTTCATCTTCAATTATTACTTTAACTGTATCTGCTATTTTAACTGAGGCCTTTACTCACTACTTTCCGCACAACTCACGGGTCACGAACTTACGAACTTAGTTTAGTATCTCAAAGCACATGTTGTACTTTAACTGAGGTCATTAAATGGCTCCCGAATTACCCAAAATCACAAACCTACAGTTTGGTACCTGCAGCTACAATTTTTACTTTAAGTAAAGTAAGTTGATGTTCTCATAAGCCTACAATTTAATACCAAAACCTTGAGACATATACTATACCTAAATTTTTTTATGGTCAGCCTCCCGCAAAGGCTGAAAGCCTATTGCGCTGTAGAAACGCTGCGAGAGAATAAGTTTCGGTTCACGTTAGATTTGAAACGCTGCAGGTTGTAGCCGACGGGAAACAAATTCCCCGGCAGCTGATTCCACAGCGTCGAAGTTCTCCAAAAGCAGGAATGCTGGAGGAGACTGGTTCGGGGAGTAAGGATCTCGACCTGGTAAAGATGAGCTCGCAGAGCTTCTGTAGTGTTCCTGATTCGGACGGCCTTTGGTGTTATTAGCTGGGAGAGCTCACTCGAACATCTTCCGTGATATCATAACTCATCGTTTAAAACGGTTAGGGATATCAGGTACAGTTTTTACAAGGCTACCCACGGAATTGCATCCCACTTCTGATGTTATGCATCAAACACTGTGTATAACAGTACTCATATTCACTGTCTCTCAGCCATCATACCGACGGCACCAGTCACTATCGCAATCCTCTCAGATAGGGCATGCCATGTGACGAAAGGTGTCGTTGCATTGGTACCGTGCAAATACTAACTATAATAATAATTTTGTGACAACGAGATATGCTAACTACTCAAGCTCGAGCTTGTACTGGCAAACAAGCCCAACATACTCCTTCTCGACCCAGAACAGAAGAGGAAGTTCGTTATATAGTTCTTAGGACTTGCTGAGGTGAATATCGTCTCTTAGGAGGGAGGAAATCTGACCAAATATCAGAAGTTGCTCGGACAACTTCGCAGGCTCTGGCCAGACCTCACTGTAAGTCTACTGGTTATGATTATTGGATCCTTAGACGGAATGAGGAATACGCTGCTCTCCGCGCTGGCCGCAACGCCGGTGTGCCGTGCGGCGGCCCACATCTTAGCGTCCAGAATGCAGAAGGCAGTCAACCTTGGGTCCCTTCGTCTACTTAGGCCGCACGACTCGCGGACCCAGTGATTGCTGACCTCACGGTGTGACGAGTAGTTACGGGTAGTGGAACAGCAGCTCGGTGTATCGGAGCCCGGGCTGCACAATTTTTGTTAAAAAAAAATAATTGAAAAATATTTTTTGTAGTAATCGAAATAGCCTCTCTTTTAGTAAATCATTAACCAAAAACCTAATAGAGCAATGGTAAAGAAAAGCGTTTTACTCTACGTATAACAGTAATGCTGTATGCTGCCCTGAAGCGTTTAAACAATGCCAACGATTTCGCACTGGCAGATATGACATTCCGGCGCGAATGACTAACATATTTCTCATTTCCAAGATATTGTAATTGCGATTTTTCCAACCAACGACGAACGAGAGAGAAATAGAGAGATAACATAGTGTTATTGTTTACGTGTATCTGAGAGTGTGTAATGTAATCGGTCGTTCACACCAGCTGTTAAGAATAGACACTGCTGCGCTGCGGGTCTCGCTCTCTCAGAGGTTTTTCGTGTTAGCCCAGTCAAAGTTTCAAAAATAAGGTAGGAATTGGGGGGGGGGCATTGAGCGTAAATGCTTTCATGTTCTAACGTACAAACCAGAAGGTTATGACGCATTCCAATGGACTCTGATCAAATGCATAGAGAGAAACGTCACGAGAAGTAGTTTTCCTCCTATCAAATGTTAGGATGGAACAGTCACAACACTTTCCAAGGAGAATGCTGAAGTATCTGACAAGACATTTGCTACAGATTGCACAATAAAATCCCCCCCCCCCCCGCCGTGTCCACGTACCATCGATACCGAGAGTTCGTCAAGGTATGAACGTGATTTGGTGCAAAACAAAAACATTTCACATGGTTCTGCAGCCACTTGATAACATTTCACCAAAAGTGGTTTTTAGGCCTTTTATAAATCGCTGATAATTTTTCAAAGCTTATAAGAGCGGTAAAATGAGGTAGGGGTGGTATGGATGATAGGCTCCAATACCTAAGATATGTTATTCGTAAAGGACTTTCTATTTCCATATTCGTATCCAGTTATTCCAAAGCTAGTCAGACACGTTCTATTTGGATTCAAGGAAGGAAACGGAATCCGATTTTTAGGCGTAGGAAGAAGCTTTTCACGCTGTGCAGACTTTTTTAGCTTGAAAATCATGGGATGAATCGAGTTAGACAACTTAAAGCAGTAACTTCCTTTTCCATTGAATCAGCTGTAATAATTAGTTCCAAAAGCTAAAACCATTATCAACCATTGAAACAGCTCGTATTGAAAGGCTATGAGAAACCCTAATAAACCTGTAAAAAAGCTGCCACGTGAAAAACATGCTACTAATTTGAAACAACAATCGGTATGATCAAGAACCCTTGAACCTTGTATGGTCTGCCTGTGATACCCAGTGGTTTCACAGTGACCTGGACTGTGTGCCGCCTCGCCACAGCATATATAAGTCGGGTCACTTGCCACCCCCATCACATACAAGTGACGTTTGAAGGTGTTATGGCCAGACAGCAAGCCTACAAGTAACCTTAGCCGGCCTCTATCCACTAAAAGACAGAACCACCCTACCGTGGTCAAAAGTCGTAAAATAAATTCTGTAGCTTGACGGAGGTGTCCAGAGATTCCTCTTCATCTCATAAGACGATGATTTTGTAACCATACTTCTATTTTTATTTTAATAATACCTGCTGCCAGCCCCACAGCCGGCTTAGGGCCCAGGAAATGATTCTTTATAGTGCTTTTCCAAATCTTGTCATTTCTGATGTCTTTATTTTTGCACGGTTATGAAAACCCCTTCCCGTGTGGGGGCGGGTTAGAACGTCTCCCATCGTATATCCTGCGTGTCGTAAAAGGCGACCAAAAGGAACCGAACTACTGTCGGTATAAACAGTAACCTCTTCTCAACCAACAGCTTCGGGTGGACGATTTGAGAAGAGTCAAGACACCTCGGGGTGAGAAATTGCCCCTAAAGGCGGATGAACCAGTAGATACCATCTGGTCAACGGCATGAGGATGCAGAAAACAAATGGGAAACTACTGGATTAAAGATCTTAAAGATACCCCAAGACCAAGAGAAACTCGTAAAATGAGTAAGTGCATTTTACGAGTTCACAACATGTCTGTTAAGACATTGTGACTGTGATGATGATGATGATGAAAACCCCAATAAAGGCGTATGATAGGGACATTTTCGAATAGATTTGTGAAAAAACTACCACTGTTAATATGTAGCCGCTCCGCCACACCTCAAAAAAAGTCGGCCTCGTGGGCCATTAAGTTTTTATATAATTTTCAAACAGTGAGCTTTTTTATGTATTTCAAGCCACCTTCCTGGATATTCTACAGGGTGGTCCAATAAGCGCGCGGTGCTCTCTAGCGGCCATACCGTTTAAATTAGACGAAAATGTTTTAAATGAAAAACGTTTCTTTTCAAATGCCCTACTTTAAAAAAACAATTTCAAAGATGGTGGACTTTCGGATATACCGGAAGTAGGCATCTTCCTTCCTTATTTTGAATAGAACACCCTGTATATTATTACGTTTTTGAATTCAGCATCGATTTTTAGGTCCAGTTTGTTAACCATAGTTTATGCCTACGATGCCTATTTTCGGAGTTATTCAGCAATTTTTACAAAATTTGACGTTTGTAGTACTTTACAAGAAAAGCTAATATCTCGGAAACTAAATGCGATAGAAAGATGCGGTTTTCGGTATCGGAACCAGCAAGAAACGTACTTGTGTTTCGGTAAGATCATTGTTTCAAAAGAGCATTAGATGAATAGACTAGCAATTTTCAAATTTGGAAAGTTAAAAACGTTAAAAACTTTTTATTTTCAAATGGGATGGTACGATAAGTTTCACATCGGTGGATGCGAAATTAAATTCTCTTTTACTTTTATCTAGGCACATATGGTTCTATCTCTGATGGTTTTCATGATATTTACGGTTACAATGGTTAACAAACTGGACTAAAAATCGATGCTGAATTCAAAAACGTAATAATATACAGGGTGTCCTATTTAAAATAAGAAAGTTGATGCCTACTTCCGGTATATCCGGAAGTCTACCATCTTTGAAATTATTTTCTAAATGTAGGGCATTTGAAAAGAAACGTTTTTTATTAAAAACATTTTCGTCTAATTTTAACGGTATGGCCGCTAGAGAGCACCGCGTGCTTATTGGACCACCCTGTATAGATAATCTATACACTCGTGAATCGTATATTATGATTGAGGCATCCAATCAAAATATGTTTTAGAATTATTGGATTTGATGCACGCGGCCTCCAAGGTAACGTGCTAGTGCTGTTCGACAAGAAATTGTTCTCGGTTGCTCGGACTATGATGCATTTGCCGAAATTGTGTCTTTCGTCAACGGTCAATCTGTGCGCGGCATCGGCATTCGGCACTGAGCAGGCTGTGGTAGGCCTTCTTGTAGTTGTCCAGCAGCAGAGCCGGAGCCATCGGAGAGTTCCAAGCAACAGCAACGGCCGTGTTTAACGATTTATCCATATTTGGCGGTGAATAACCTCGCGGGTTCAATGCCTCCGAACCGAACAGCAGCACAGCACAGCGGCACAGCAGCAGCCGCGGGCATGGCAGGGCAATACGATGCCGACGCGACGCCTGCGACGCCTGCGACGCTGCCGCTGACGCCGGTGACGCTGACGCTGCCGAGCCTCCCATCACTACCGCTTTCTGTAAATACCGGACCGTTCGTTCTTACCGATCATCGGGGGGCGCCGCCGTTGCCGGATTGGGGGAGTTCCGCACCGATCTCCGATTTTACCGCAATGCACAACTAAAGTTTCAAATCAAGGCAATCAGTGGCGGATCCACAGAGCGGAGGAAATCGGGGGTGGGGGGTTGAATGCAGAATCGGTGGTTTTTCAGTATTAATTCAAGTAAAAATGTGTTTGATAACTTTAAATATTAGTTCTTAATATTCGAAGAAGGAAATAAGTATTATAAATTAAAAAAAGTATTTTTTTGAATGGTCAATCCAGGAATAAATGTGTAACACACAAATTAAGAAACGCACAATTATGTGACTAACATTCGCATTTTCTGCTGTCCGAACTTCAAAGTAGTCAGAAATATATTTGCTTACATTTCATTCAGGTCAGGTCTCAACCTGTGCCGACACTTCTATAGTGCAGTTACATTATTATGTAGACCTGAGACCTGAGTAATGATAAAAACGTAATTATCTATACAAAATATATATTATAATAACACATAAAGTGGTAGGACATCAAAATAATCGCGAATACCTATTTGCAATAGATCAAAACAAAATAAATTGATCTATTTATATATTCACATCTGACTACACACGGGCAATATACATATTTTGACTACACTAATTAATGGCCGAAAGGGATTATCGTCCTTGGACTCGTCAGGCGACTTGTGAAGGCATAAGGCATACTATGTAATATCTGCATTCGGTAGGAGCACAAAAATGTAAGCAAACCTTATATTTCTGGCTTCAATTATAGTAAGTGACAAAAAGTTGTCTATTCCGTGTTATCTCAGAATTTTGGGGGGGGGGAAATGTCCCACCACGATCCGCGCCTGGCGCGTATTTATCGTTGTCTTTGTCAATACTTGATTTGATAGTGCTAGGAGCTTACATTGTCATCTAAATACGAAAATAAGAAAAAAAAATGTAACAAAATTGGCGTAACAAATGGTTATTAAAAATATAGCAATACAGTCACGTTCGTTCGCGAGAGTTGTTGGTAGATAAAATTAATTTTTTTCAGTTTTTATAAACTTAATCACATAGGTATTTACCCTAAAAAATTCAAATCCTCTTATCGATCACTTCATCAGAAAGTTATTATTATAAAATTTCACATGTGCCCTTATGACAGATTAGCGCTTTTTTTAATTAAAGGTAGAATAAACATATTTTCAGAGAAGATACAGAATAAGTGATGTTTAAAAATATACTTTGGAATATATAATTTATACTATTGCAAAAAAATAGGATGGACGGTGATTAGTTTGAATTAGTTAATAATTATTTTAGTCTAGGCTGTTTAGATACCATATTGATAACTGGCAACAGCGCGCTGTTTTACAAACCTTCAGGCTTGGAAAAGCCATAGTGACAGTAACGTAAGTGCGCAGTGTGTGGTTATCGTTTGTTTTATCTGAAGAGCGAAAATGGACTGACGATTATGAAAAATGATTTCCGGAAAATCAAGGATTATTCAGTGTTTTTAATTTACTAAATTAGGATTAATTTTCGCATGAAAATGAGTGAAAAACCCGAATCTCAAGATAAATCTTGGAAGAATTTATCTTACATCATAGCTCTGGAATTTCTTATTTCCTGACAGACGTATGAGTCTCCCAAAACTATAATCGGTAGACCATCCAGTCTGGGGTTCATTGCTCCTGGATGGAAGTATGATCCTCATAACCAAATCATTGATAATTCGACGTTTCGTTCTTTCGTACATAAATAGATTAACTATCTATCATATATGTATGACTTAGAAATGACTCAAAACAAATCACGGGGAATTATTTGGACCTCTAAACATATCAGGTATAATTTTTATTTTTTTTTATTTCTACGAAGTGAAATGTACAGTATAAAATTAAACAGGCGACTATAAATCACTAAAATTACAAAAAACCTTAACTCCCAGATTAAATAGTGAGTCACTATTCAGCCATTAGCAAAAAGCTAGGGTTTAGGGGATATTTTTTTATTTGTACCAAACGGACTGGTTTCTATATCAAACTTACTAAAAGCGGACTTCAAAAAACAAATCACTAGGCTGGAGTCGTTGCTCTCGTAGGGAAAAATGATCCTTGACGAAATTTCCGTTATGATATGAAAAGCACTAAAAGACTGTCTCACTAACCTCCCTTCCCCCCAACCCCCAAAATACATCCATATTCGATGTGACAAGGTGTGGAGTTCGTTGATCCCTAACGGATGAATGACTCCAGGGACGAATCAGAGATAAGTTGATGTTTCCTTAATTTGTACAAAAATAGACTAATTTTCATATATAATTGATCAAAAAGTGGCTTAAATCAGAGTGCGTTATGCTGTGGAGTTCCTATATGCAAAGCGTTCCTCATAGCAGATCAGGAAAATCTCAATATATTTTTATAATTCTCTCACTCAGTGCTTTTTCTAAGGTTGTACAATTCTCAAATAAAAGTGACTCAGATCACGGTAGACAATTCGGTGGGTTATTTAGTGTAGTTCAATGCTCCTGAATAGAAAAACTGTCCTCCAAACAAATCAGGAACAACGCGATATATTATTTTAATTCTCTTACGGAAATGGACTAATTCCTCATAAAAATAATTATTAAAAAAATAACCCCCAAAATCATCTGTGCCATGCGATGTAGTTTTTCTAATTTTCCGAATAAACTAATTTTCCTATAAGACTCAAATCACGGAGGACAACTTCAAGCATTATGCAGTGGAGTTCATTGCCCCTGAATACAAAAAACTGTCCTCCAAACAAATCAGGTACAACGCGATATATTTTTTTAATTCTCTTACGGAAATGGACTAACTTCTCATAAAAAATATAAAAAAATAACCCCCATATTCGTCTATGCCATGCAGTATAGCTTGTAGTTTGTTGCTCCCTAACGGAGGAACGATTCCCGGACCAAATCATGGCTCAATCAGTGTTTTTTTAGTTTGTACAAACATAGACTAATTTTCATATAGACGTGACTCAAATCACGGGAGACAATTTAGTGCGTGATGCAGTGGAGTTAATTGCTCCTGAATAGAAAAAACTGTCCTCCGAACAAATCAGGACCAACTCGATATACTTTATTTAATTCTCTTACGAAAATGGGTAACTTCTCATGAAAGTAATTAAAAAATAACCCCCAAATTCATCTGTGCGATGCAGCATGGTTTGTAGTTCGTTGCTCCCTGAAGGAAGAATGATTCCCGGACCAAATCATGGCTCACTGAGTGTTTTTTATTAGTTTGTACAAACATAGAATAATTTTCATATAGACGTGACTCAAATCACGGGGGACCATTTAGTGCGTGATGCAGTGGAGTTAGTTGCTACTGAATAGAAAAAACTGTCCTCCGAACAAATCAGGACCAACTCGATATACTTTATTTAATTCTCTTACGAAAATGGGTAATTTCTCATGAAAGTAATTATAAAAATAACCCCCAAATTCGTCTGTGCGATGCAGCATGGTTTGTAGTTCGCTGCTCCCTGAAGCAAGAATGATTCCCGGACCAAATCATGGCTCACTGAGCGTTTTCTATTAGTTTGTACAAACATGGAATAATTTTCCTATAAAAGTGACTCAAATCACGGGAGACAGTTCGGTGCGTTATGCAGTGGAGTTCATTGCTCCTGGATACAAAAACTGCCATCCGAACAAATCAGGAATAACTCGGCGTTTTTTTATAATTATAATTCTCTTAAAAATTCTCATAAAAATCAATTAATAAAATTAATTATTAAAATTAATTTAATTTGAATATAATTGATAATTAAAAATATAGCCCCTAATTTCGTCAGTGAGATGCGGCATGGTTTGTAGTTTGTTGTTCCCTGAAGGAAGAATGATACCCGGACCAAATCATGGCTCACTGAGTGTTTTTTATTAGTTTGTACAAACATAGACTAATTTTCCTATAAATGTGACTCAAATCACGGGAGACTGATCGGTGCGTTATGCCGTGGAGTTCGTTGCTCCTGAATGGAAAGCGCGTATCGACGACTTCCGAAATGTCTTCCCACCACCATAAAGATAACACATGTATTTATTCGCTAATTTATTATTGCCATTTTAAAAATATCGCACAGCCAGATGGGAGGACGCAGGCGCTGTGTATCTCAGAGATCAGTAGCCTCTAGGCGCTGATATTTTTCGCACTCTCTGGTATCAAATCAAAACACGGGATGGGATGCCTCTGATATGTTGCAGTGTTGGTGGAAGAAGTGTTTAGCTAACTGTAGTTCCGTAAACAGTGTGTTGCATAGATAAGCTTTTTATATTCTCTACCCGGGGTGACAACTTGTGATTTTTTTTTCTATTGGAAATAGTGATTTGTGATGTTGTGGTTTGGTAAGTTTGGTTTTTTTAATTTTGACACGATTGTTTATATAGTGCATTTTTTCTTCTCCGCATTGAATGATTTTTTTTGCAAACCGTGCTCTAACTTATTCGGATTTTTATTATTTTTCAATGCTCCGGAAAAGGTTGAACAAAAAAACAAAATATTCGTCTAAAACATCACAGCTTCATTATTGACCAAGATTTTAAACTCAATTATGAGAAAAGCTTATCAAATGTCTTCGACTTCGTATACATATATTCCAAATCATAAAATCATACAAAGCTGACCAAAGCATTTCGATTCTCTTTTTAAGCCAGGATAACACCTTTCCGGTGGCTGTTACTATATAATTTTTTGAGATTTGTCTTCAGGTCATTGACCTTTGACGTTAACCTTTAAATTACAGTTCTGTTAAACTTTGAACCCTAAATAATTTAGTAAAAGCTCTCAGTGGCAGCATTCAGTAGCGGTGGTAAATTCTCACTACCTGAGAGAGAGAGAAAGCGAGTTTTGTTTTGCTATTTTTAATTTTAATTTTTGACATGATGATGATGATATATAGGGATCCCTTCCCCTTGCTTTGAAATAGTTTATATTTTTCCAAAACCAGATTACATTAGGTATTATTTGTTATTTGTTATTTTATACGATTTTAAAAAAATCTGGTTTTACAATAATTGATTGAATAAGGTCATAATCTTCAGATTACAGTGTTTAAGCTCAATAAAAGAGGATATAATGAAGGATTCCGGCTAAGAGATCCCTCTCCTTTTCTTTTCGTGAGGCTTAATATTTTTTTGATACCATCGGTCATTGGCCTCTTAGAGTTTAAGTAAACATAAACAAACACAATTAAGCTTTAAATCCTAGATACCCGTGCTTTGAAAGCTTTCAACACTAGTGGTCAATTGTGACCGTGAGAAACTGAGATTCGTGACTTTTTTCGGCGTGATAAATGTTTTGTCTTAGGTTGTGTTCTGCCTTTTAGGAGCTTCGGCACTGACTAATCATCCTGAAGGATTTTGAATTGAGATAATGCGTACGCATAGAAAAGACTTTTTTCTTACTGGTTTTGGGTAACATCTTTTTCATTTACCAAATATTCTTAGTATTCAATCGACCCATTTTTTCATGCTGGCTAATACTTTTTCCTTTTTTATGAGGCTTCTAGTGTGATCAATTTTCCATGATCTGTTAGACGGTCATTCGGGTCATTGACCTCTCTAGTTACTTTTGTGGAAATATTGTCCGTAATTATAACTTTTTGAATGTTACAATTGTAGGGCAGTGGGCAGTAGCTCTTTAAAATATGTACCTTTCTATATTTTGGACAAAACTAAGAAAAAATCACGTAACAAAATTAAAAAACAACTTGAATCTGCTTAGTCTCGTTAAATCGATCAAAAAAAAAATATGGGGAACATGCATTCAAAAAGTCTAATACATACTTTTTAGGGAAAATATTGTTTTAAAGCCATTATTTATCAAACAGCAATAAGAGAAAAAGACGTGTTGTACCATCTGACTAATGCTACTCAATTAGCAAAGCTGGGGCCTTAATTTTAAACAAATTTTGAATATATTTCAAGTAGGTACCGCATTTCAGGAAAACTGGTAAAAAAATTAAATATTTTGTAGTATTGGGGGTAGTCATATACATATCAGATGCCGAGTAAACAGAGCAGTGAGAGCTAACGGACGTATAATAATTTCAAGTATTTAATGATGATTTAATTGAGAGTGCTCGACCTTTGGTCCTTGAAAATTTTAATAAGCCTGACTTAGTATTCATACTATAAGTGCTACAACTGTAATATGTATCTTGTATTTTTTATACCGGATAATTTGGAAATTCGTTTTTTGTGCGTTTTTACTTTTTGTGCGTGCGGTGTGTGTATTTTAAATAAATCTAGAAGATATGGAAAACAAATATAGAAATAATTAACTAATGTCGATCTGAGCTTAAGTCTGGAAAGAACGACCAAAAATGAATGGTTTCAGAAGAGTTCTAGACAATCAATAAAACAGAGCTAGTTTTGAATAAACTACAGAGGAAACTCGGAAACAAAATATTTTGGAAATAATATTATTTACAAATACAATATACCGCACAACAGTTATAGATTACAGTTTTATTTTAGGCCCGATATAGGTGGATTAGTTTGCTGCATAGTTTTTAAAGCTTTAATTATGGAACATTAGCTTCTTATAACAATTAATCAGTCATGTAGTTTCGAAACTGTTGATAAATGGATAATTCACCTTTAGAAGTCTTAGCTCAGAATGCCATGCATAACATACTCATAGTTGAGTCAATTCCACCATGAGCATGTTCCATTATAAATATAGGGTTCTTTATGAAGACCTTTTGAAATGTTATGGCTCACATAATTGTCCAACTAGAATCAGCTCTCTGATCAGGCATAACTTTTGACAGAAATCTTGTATAATTAGTTCAATTTATGAACGTCTCGAAAAATTATGATCTCAATAAATATTCTCGATGCTGCTTGTTGATATTCTCTAGTTCGTCCTAGAAAATGTCAAGGCAGCCAGCCTTCTTTATAATCTTCATTCAATATAATGTAGCACAATACACCGTTAGAATGTATAGGCATAATACAAGAGGGTCTGGCAACAATGTTCGACGCATTCACTTGACAGTTCATCGATAAATTCGCGAGCAACGTGATTTATAGGATTCTTTGATATTGGAGGTTGTTTCTACAGGGTGGCTCATTTATAAAGGCCATCGTTAAAATATATTAGACTTTTACAATAAAATCACAGCTACTGTGGTAAAATCGAAGGTAAAATGTACTAGAAGATTGTCCCACAACTTTTCATAATTTTATATTACTATAGTATAAAATGGCGTCAAGTGTCTTGACTCAGTATTTCCCACACATTATCGATGCTAACATACAATTTGGAGATCCTCTATCCTAAAAACGAAGTTAGAGCGAGTTTGGAATGTTTCGTTTTTTGTTGATTACCTACTCTTCCGCCACTGGCAAGAATTACAGAAACAATACGCTTTTACAACTTCCTTCACGGTAGTAATATGGTGTCAGAATTTCACAATTAAGTTAGTAGTTTCGAAATTACACGTTACGATTATAATATGTATGTATCAAACTATTCCACAGATATACAATTCAAATGCAACAATCGGAAAGGTCTAAAAAGCATAAGATATCACGGAAGTCAATTTGTTCAGCTCAATGTAAAGCATTTTATGAATACAACAAATGTTTGAGTGAAACCCAAAACCCGCTCCACCACTCCGATTTCACCCCCTCCAGAAATAAATTGAAAAGAATCAGGAACCCCTGGAAACGCGTAAAAACGAAGTTAATAAGAATTTTTTGCTAATCACTCCACCGCTTATGCACTGATTTCCAAAATTATAGCAGCATTACCTACTACGACCCCACAGCATATCGCTACCAAAATTTCAGCACAATCCTTGCAGCGGCTACTGAGATTACGAGGCTAGAATAACGCCAACAGACAGATAAATAGACAGACCGACGGAAATGAGTGACGTAGATTTTCGTTACGTAGATATTGTGAAACTCCGAAAAAGCGTAATATCTCAAAATCGAAAATTTTTGCGATCACAATGCTTCCGTCACCTATCGGTGAGAGAAGTAATTATATACATGTGAAATATTTAGTAGAATATACAGTTTACGATAAAAGTTACGAAACAAAATTTTTATAGTAAAAGTTGACATTTTACAACTTCAATACCAGATCTTTTAAAACAGAACAATGGTTTTTTTGTGACTCGGTGTCCCCGCTATGGGTACTTGGGATATTATGCATTAAAATTAATAATTGAATTTCAATAAAATTGTCGTTTATTTAAGGTATACAAACGTCAGTTATTTCCGTCGGTCTGTCCGTTTATTGTCCAGTTAGCACTTTTACATATAACAAAAAAAGCACTAATATGAAGAAATTTTGATGCAAACTTCCTGGCTCAGCTGTACCGAAAAATATAAAAAAGTATCATCATATGAAACATTTTTTAAGAACTCTCAAAAACTGGTATTTTATACAGGGTGTCCCAGAAATAACACGCCAGAGTGACATGGAAGGTAGATTGGCTTTGAATCAATCAGATAACATCGACATGACCTTAGTAAAAGGTTTCTGGTTTTCGAGATATTGCCACTTTTAAGGTTTTTTTTAAATTCCTACTTTTACTCCTTTTGTTGCCTGTTATGACTATAAGGATTTGCGGACTTATTATCTTTTTTTTTTTGGGCTACTATTAATAGCTGGTTGAGACAACAGAGGATTGATTTTATTGAAAACAATTTTTAAGAAGATGCAGGTTGTGTATAAGAGTGGGTGGCAAGCATTTTGAAAATCTGTTATAGTGACTAAAAATCAATGGAAATAAAAAACAGCTTTATGTTCTATCCATTATTTTGATGCCTACAACGAATTAAAAAGGACAATGTATCTAGGCGTTTTAGACGTAGAAGTATTATGCCAAAACTTGGGGATATTCAATTTTTAGTAGAAAGAACCTATAAATGTTATACTATTTTTGAAAGAGCATTAAGTAGGTTGGTTTTTAAGAGCATTTGCTGATTCAGTCTGGTCCATTCGTTGTCACAGTAATCAGTTAAACCTAGGTTAAGGTTTTCGCATTGACACAAAATCTAAGAATTCGGTTGTTTTTTTAACATACCGTGATAGTTCTCAATGAAATCAATACTCTGTCGTCTCAACCAACTACTAATAGTAGTCCGACAAATAAAAAGGTCGTAAGTCCGCAAAACCTTATAGCCATACCAGGCAACAAAAGGAGCAAGTAGGAATTTTTTGAAAAACCTTAAAAGTGGCAATATCTCGAAAACTATAAAACTTTTACTAAGGCCATGTCGATGTTATCTGATTGATCTAAAGCCAATCTATCTTCCATGTCACTCTGGCGTGTTATTTCTGGGACACCCTGTATATAGCCTGAAGAACGTTTTTTGGGAAGGGGGGATCAAAGTGAATAGTCATTATTGTATTTTTTGAAACTCATTTATTAACGAATCGCTTTGCTTGTTTGGCTGTACGATTAAAAATGGACAACTTTTGCAAAACTTAGATACTATAATAGTAAAAAATGATGTCACGTGGCTTAACTCACTACTTTCCACAGATTCTCACATTCAATTTCACTCCGCTGCGACGCTATCCGTAATAGATAGTCAAAATTTATTAGACTTTAATGCACAATAGTACTGCCTAATTCAAGTAATACTACTGAAAATGGTTTTCTGAAATTGTAATAATTACATTCTCGGGTAAATATGAGTTCAAGTATAGGTTTTTATGCCGCACTTATTTTAAAAATGTGTGTAGACCAACGACTCATGTGGGTGTTCGAATAAAGCAACCAGTAAAGCAACTAAGCTTCTAAGGTACTAGAGAGACCTTGATGATTACAACATTTGAATTTTCCTATTCACTATACTCCTATCACTTCTATTTAACCCACTCTCGTAAAAATATGTAATATGATCAGGAAGCCCTAACACGCCTCAAAAGAAGTTTAGGTCAGGTCTGAAAATTCTCATTTTTTGCTAATTACTACAACGCCACTGCGTCTATTTTGAAAACATATTATAGCATTATCTACTACTGAACCATAGCATATCACAACCCAAATTTGTTAAAAATTGTTGCAGCGGTTATTAAGATTGCGCGGGTAGGTAGATGGTAACAGACAAACGGATTATCAGGCATACAGATAGAGTCCAATGGAAATGAAAGGAAAGTCAAAAAAAAATGCGATTAAAAGCCACGGTGTGGGAGGTAAAAGGTATTATATTATCGTGGACAGGTGGAGAAGGTTGTCCAAAATAATTATTGCACTCGTCATCTGATATTCTAGAGGTTTCTGACTCGGCGTGAGCTTGTAAATCGTAAAGCACAATACCGACAGAAAATCGTTATTTCGTCGCTCCTCAATCCTCACTACGTACCGGTAATGCTAATGCGGCTACGCAATATCCGAGGATTCGCTTCAGTCAATAAAACCTCGTGCACATCCACTTGAAGGTTCTCTGACCCCGGCGAAACCATCTGCCAAATTTTTGTGTACGAATTTCCACAAAGTGTGGCGATATTTCACTTCCGCATGTCTGTTCGCACTCCCTCGTTAATCCACGTACTGCAATAGCTAGTAAATTAAACTTTCAGGATACCTTCCCTCGTTATTCCACGTACTTCAACAGCTTGTACATTAAACTTTCAGTATCATTTCCCCTCTGATTTTTTCTCATATAACGATTACCTGTTTGTGTAACATTTCAATCAACGGATATAGATAGGTGTTATAGAACTGCAGGTAATAGACTAGAATCATGAATTTTTTTGGTTGCATATGATAGAGTACGTCATAAAAAGCATCTCATTTTTTCTCCGATTTTTTTGGGCACAGGAAAGCCGTGAAAATAAGGAAAATATTTGAATTCTCCTAGGGCAGTGACGTCACTACCCTAAAGGCGATCAGTCAATCAAAAGACAGATATGTATGTGTGCTGTGTTGTCGCATTCTGATGGCGCGCGAAATGCCGGAGCTGTACGCGGTCTGGCTCATCTATCTTGTCTTCTGTTCCCGTCTGCGAGTCGGAGCTGTTCTTGGCAACAATGCACTGCTGATGATTCGCGCGGTTGGCACTGATTGGCCTTTCTAGAATGGAATTACTAAAAAACAAAATGATGTAGAAAGTAACGAAATGCAGCAGTACGTTTATTTTTGTAAGCACTAAGCGGTTATAATAATTAAATCATTGTTCTTAACCTCGTGATACTAGTCCATTGTAGTTTTTTTATTTTTTTATGGTCAGCCTCCCGCAAAGGATGAAAGCCTGTGGCGTTGTAGAAGCGCTGCGAGAGGATAAGTGTCGGTGGACGTTAGATTTGAAAGTTCTCCAAAAGAAGGAATGCTGGAGGAGTCTGGTTCGGGGAGTAGGAACCTCGACCTGGTAAGGATGAGCTCGCAGAGCCTCTCTAGTGCTCCTCGTTTTGACGGCCTTTGGTGTTATTATTTGGGAGAGGTCACTCGAACATCATCCATGACAGAATCTGTAAAACAGAGGCAGGTCAGCCACCCTTCTTGGATATTCCAATACCTATTCTTGTTATACTAAAATCAGTACCACAATTTTGACCTAGTAAAATAAGAACTTCATTTTGATTTTGGACTGCATTCGCGCGAAGGTCACGACTATACTGACACAAACGAATAATTTCTTTAGAGCAAAACTCCTTCAATGAATGAGAGAAGAAGAGAGACTTTCTGATGATCAGAACAAGCGGGCCCTTCTACCTCTCCTTATCCTAGTTCCCGGATCCAGCCCTCATCGCAAGGATGAGGATGGACTTGGGTCCTGCTCATCTTATATCCTCAGGTTCAAGGACCCTTGACCTAGTATAGTCTGCCTGTGATACCCAAGGCGGGCTTCACTGTGCCGCGGAATCTCCCTCTTCGCCACAGAGTACACACATCGGGTCGCTTGCCAACCCCATCACATACAAGTGACGTTTGAAGGTGTTAAGGCCAGATAGCAGGGCCACAATTATTCTGAGCCGGCTTCTGTCCAGTGAGAGACA
This sequence comes from Callosobruchus maculatus, assembly GCA_951848785.1. Taxonomy (NCBI): domain Eukaryota; kingdom Metazoa; phylum Arthropoda; class Insecta; order Coleoptera; family Chrysomelidae; genus Callosobruchus; species Callosobruchus maculatus. The sequence continues at coordinate 1,179,499 of CATOUR010000214.1, forward strand.
GAACCGTGCCACCTCAGCCAGAGGTCTCAAGATAAGTTCTATAGATTGACGGAGATGTCTAGAGATTCCTCTCTATCTCATGAGATGTTGATTTCTCAATCACACAGCTCCACAGCCGGCTCAGGATCTATGAAATTATGATTCTTGGCCTTGCGAGTGCGTCCGCCGTTTCATTACCGCAAACCAGCATGACCTGGCACCCACCTAAGTGACCCTGATGTTTTGTCTAAATCATCCACGACCTTTCTATATTGCAGAATGAGCCTTGATGTAAACCTACAAGCACTGAATGCTTTTAATGCAGTCTGGCTGTCAGAGCGGATAGTAATCCGCCTCCTAGGCCTCTGAATTTCGTAATTAAGGGGCCTGGATGCACACATTTATACATACGTATTTGCCATGTAAAACACGGGCTCACAATTTCTCGCATAACAAACTCTATTTTTAAACTACATATATAATACTTCAGAAGGCGATAGTTAAGACCTTAATGAATGACAACTATTTTCGATTTTCTCAAAAAAGTTTTTTAATGTGCAAAAAAACTCGCAATGCAAAATCATACACTCTATAAATGCCCCTAATTTAACTACCAAACACGATATGAAAAAAGGCTAAATAGTTGCACAAGCGCAAGCTTCCCTCTTCAATTTTCTCTTTCGGTCATTACTGTAGGTTTAAAGGCAACTTCAGGAGCTTGGAGATGCGAAACTTATTTTTATAATGACCTTTGGACCTTACCTTTGGACCTTTTGACCTTACCTTTGGATTTTTGGACTTTCTGCCCCCATCTTAGACACACATACTGGAGAAAGGGAACAGGTGGCTACGCCTCCTCGCTAACACGGGAATATGTCTTTTCTTGGATTCTCAATTTCGCGCGCTATACCCTAGACCCTTAAGACAAACACGAGCTAAAATTGCAGATAGCAAAATTCTTTAGATTTTTTTTTTTGGAAGTATATATCTCAAAGGTATGCCACACAATGATGAAAATTGAAAATATTGATGTGAAATGCAAATTATTGTTGAATAAACACGTTTCTAGTGTAAAACGCAAAAAAATGTTTCTGTACTACCGTTGGGAAAACAGAAATTATAATTGTATTCCAATGTATGCTCAAATTTACCGGGATAACCGATGGACGGTATTTTTTTTAAACTCGAGGATTTTACTGTATACATATATCACTATAATAATATGTTACTAAAAGGAAGGAGTTATTTATTGTCATTTTCTAACATTCTTTGAAGAATTGATCCGTTCAACCTTGTTGTGAAAACAATAGCTCCATATGTCCTTGGCATTTAAAGTAACAATCTTTGAGTAAGGTTCCCGCCCTTTATGGGGATGACCCATATGGTGGGCAAAGATGCATGCATTTTATATCGCCCTAGGCCATCCTAAAACCAAAAGGTGTAAAATGAGTGAGTAGGGCCCAAGGTTATACTAACCTGTGCAACTTTACAGATAGTGATACAAAAGGGCTCATGCACCGATGTTTTATAACACTGCAGAGACTACTTCCTCTTTTGAGATACTTTAATGTTTTGGAAGTATTAAGCTCAATTTACATGCACACGATTTCCGACTGCACGATGGTACGACGCTGTTCCTATTGGTTGAAATATTCAAAATGAATTGGCGCTAAACTTATGGCCGATAATTTTAACTTTGGAACGATTGGAGGAGTTGAAAACATTTTAACATTTTATCCGATATCCTATGTAATTTGATAGCTGACAGTGTCCATGAATTCGACAAACGTGTTAATTTTATAGCTCTATTGGTTGAAAATGAAGAAGATTTTGGATTCGAGACATTTTTAAAAACAGGCAGAGGCTAGAAGCGTATCATAATTCGTGCAAGAGATGAAGCTAGCTGACACAGAAAAATATTTTGATTATTTACGAATGCTGAGTAATGCATTTAAATCGTTGCTTGAAATTATCGGTCCACGGTCGGTTGAATAGAATTTAATGTATTCAAGAACCTATTTCTTCTAGGGAAAGACTTGCTTTAACTTTTATGTATTTAAATACAGTAAAACAAACTTGGATCATCAAATCATCATCAGTCATCAAATATATCTTCCATCGGTCAACTATTCAACCGTGCACATAACAGATTTTCTTAAGTGAAGAATATAACCTCAAATCACATATCTACAGATTTAAATTGACTTGACAGCACCTCGTAACTGGCATAGGTAACAACTATGAAAGTATAAGTTCTTCAAATTTGTAACTAAATTTCGTACCAAAACATGGAATTGGATATATTTTTTAGATTAGGCGATAGAATCAGTACGAATACGAATCGTATATCGGAAATCGTGTGCATGTGAATTAAGCTTTAGGCCAAAGAGGTAACGCGGTTCGGTATGCAAAACATAAATAAGCATAGGGTGACCTCCTGGCCTACGTCACTAACCTGTGAGACAGAGCAATTGAAAATCATGGTGAGTTAGTTCTGTGTTGTTCCATTTGACATACCTAAAGCCTTCGACAGAGGCATGAGGGACTTCTAGTCGAGCTTGCTGCTTATGGACTACCAACTGTATGTTGTAGTCGAATCCCCTACACTGCTTCTGCTCTACATCAACGAGTTCTTGGAAATAACATCCAATTCAAGCTATAGCTTCGCAGACGACAGGGCATTAATATCGTGCATGGAACCAGGCAAGCCACTATCCGCCCAGGACCCCAGGAGACGGTACGTCAGCGACAGCAACATGCCTCACAGATCAACGTAGGTATGAAAACAATTGTCGAGTGGGGATTAGTAAATAAAGTACGGTTAACGTACGGAAAACTAAGGCTACAACACTGACAAAGTAGTCTTACGTTGGCTGTGCCGGTACTCTGTAACTTAGATATAGATATGTGTTTCTATCACCATAGCGACCATTACGATCGGGCAGTTTCGGGTGCCTACAACACAGTGCCTATTACGCTGACATATTTACGAAGTCACCCGATCCCATAGTACATAGTGCATAGAAACACGTTCCTAAGTTACAGAGTACCGGTGGACACTATACAGAAGAGAGCAATTAGACGAATCCATACGCCTAACCTCACAAAGGACCTACACAGCCTGAAACACTGAAGAAGGGTGGCTGAGCTGTCCCTGTTTTACAGATTCTATCACGAAAGATGTTCGAGTGAGCTCTCCCAGATAATAACATCAAAGACCGTTCGAACGAAGAACACTAGAGAGGCTCTGCGAGCTCATCCTTACCAGGTCCCTTCTCCCCGAACTAGTCTCCTCCAGCATTCCTTCTTTTGGAGAACTTCGACGCGGTGGAATGAGCTGCCGCAGCGCTTCAAATATAACGTGCACCGACACTTATATTCTCGCAGCGCTCCCACAGCGTCATAGGTTTTCGGCTTTTGCGGAAGGACCATAAAAAAAGTGTGAAAAGCGCTGAGTCAATAAACATTACTCCATTTTTACTATTATAGCAACGAAGAATTGCAAATCATTCCCGATTCCTAATCGTACAGCCTTCTTCCATTCACTGTAAACCTAAGCGGGGTGTAGATCTATTGTGCTGGAATGCACTAAAACAATATAAAAAAACACTTTTACCGAATATAATCCTGCTTCCGCTAGACAGACTATTAATATCGATTCGTCTCAATCAATAAAACTTGGTATATTTACATCCACCTGAAGGTTCTGTGACCCGCGTCTCGTACGAGGCTATTCTCGGCGATTTTTCAACAGAGTTATGATTACTCATTTGCGTAAAATTTGGATGAATAGCGATGAAAAAATGTATCCTAGAAGATAAGCAAGCAGCCGATCGTTGGGTTGTGTGGAGGAGCGAACGAGAGGTCGTCGAACCTCCGCAGCGCATTTTCGGTAGAACGAGCAGGAAGATGCGCGTTCACTTGGACTGTTATCGCGTGGTTATTGACATCGTGGGATCCACGAAAATCTTGTTGTTCAAACAGACGTACAATAATAACGTTTATCCACAATTCGGCGTACCGAATAATGCTTGTTATAACAGGTGTATATCGCACAAAATGCACGCCTGAGTACCTGAGGGTTGCTTTCATTCAATACCATCATCATCATCATCATAGTCACAATGTCTTAACAGACATGTTGTGAACTCGTAAAATGCATTAAGTTGGAGCTAGAGTATTGCCGACACGAATATTATCAATAGTTTTGAGCACTGTAGCTCGCCATCGTTCGCGATTTACTGTCCGTTCAGTGGCGCTCTTGATACTCATATCTAGCAACTGTTTCGTCGTATCCACCTAGCATGTAGGGGAACGGCCACGGCGCCGCCCACTCGGGGCGTGACCCTGAACTACAAGTTTCTCTATATTATCGCTTCTGTGAATATTTCCGAAGAATGTAAGCATTCTCATCGATACAATGGAGTCTCTTTGGATTACCGAGCTCATCCAGTATGGAAACATTAGTTCGATGGGCGGTATAAGGAATTCTCAGCATTCTCCTCCACATCCACATTTCAAAAGCATCTATGCGAGCTCGATCTGCCTTTTTAACAGTCCAAGTTTCCGAGGCATACAAAAATATGGAGAACACAAGAGACTGAACCAGTGACATTTTGGTAGCTTTAGTGATGTTATGGTCACGCCATATTTTAGTAAGCTTTGTGATTACATCCCATTGTCAGTCACTTTAAGTTTTTTTAGTGAAAATCTGCCTCGTTGGCAAGCCTTAAACACTGAATTAAAAACAGTGGAACTGTAGGATCCACCTTAAAAAAATTATGTCCCACCAGATGGTCATTCAGAGTCGAATCGATAATTTTATTAAAAAGTAACCATTAAGTCGTCGTTAAATGTTTGTCGAATCTAGGTATAATAGCAAAGAAAAAATCTGACAGGGATGAGGCAAAGGTCTTACGAAATAAAATAGAAAATTTTGAATTTGTATTTTTATTAATGTTTCAAGGAAAAATATTTGAAAACGTCATGCCACAGATTTGATTGCATATGTTTCAGATTAATTAGGGAATTTAAGAAATAATTTTGAAAATATCTTCAGTAACAATAGCAAAAGAATGGGGTATTGAACCACAATTGAGAGACAGACAAAAGAATTCGTGCTACTAAAAAGTTTTTTGATGAAATGGCGGTTGATGAACCAATTGAAGACCCTACAAATCGTTTAAGAATTTTAGTATTCAACACATGCCTAGAACTATTTTAGCGCAACTAAAGGATAGATGTGAGGCATTCACAAATGTCTATTCAAGATTCGATATTTTAAACCCCAAGACATTTATTGAAGTGCAAGAAGTGGAAATTATCAATAAAGTAAAAGAACTAGTTGAAAAATATCCAGACGATCTCACACAAAATCTTGCGTCGGAACTAATTCAAATAAAAAATCTTCTATATGTAATCTTGAACAGTGTTAGGGAATTTTCTGATTTTATTTTCCAAAAAAATCAATTGTTGATTAGTAGTGTACCTGAGATTTGCACTGCATTTCAGTTGTTTCTAGTACTGCCTGTTACATCGGCTCAAGAGAGCTCATTTTCAAAACTAAAACTAATAAAAATTTTGCAAGATCGACAATGGGTGAATCGCGCCTAAGCTCTTTGGCATTAATTTCTATAGAAAATGAACGGGCGGAAGGCATAGACTCAGACCAAATAGTTGATACATTTGTTGCTTTCATAGTGGCCATATAATTTGAACCGATTCGAAATATTATTTTTTTATATAGAAGGGGGGCCCCGTGAAAAAAATAGCGGGGGGCTCCCGAAGACCTTGGCACACTACTGCATCGTATATGTCTTCTCCTGTACCTGATGAATTTTTGAAGCTATCAGTGTATTTTACCAGGTGCTACCATTCGACCTAGAGCCCATTCCGATCTGTCACTTAGGTTGGACCTTGTATGGGACCCTATTAAGTTGAGCAACCTGTAATCTATCCGTATCACTGTTTACCGGCATTGACGTCATCAAATTACAGTGTCAAAATCCACGCAACCACGACGGTTTGTCCAGCGGTACGGCGGGCGCGGCGAACCAGCGGTAGGGTGAACGACCTTTTTGGGCACTTTGCTTCAAAACTTTGACGAGACTCTATGCGCCCGCCTAGGTCAATGCTCTGGATGCGAGGCTGACCGATAAGATGCTCATCCATGTAATACTACAACAGTATTTACAACTACACATTATTACGCGGCGTGAGCATATGATCGGCCGCGGGATCGATGACATTTCAGCACCGAAAATTTGAGCATCGTTTATACGTATACGCCTGAGCTGCAGTGTGTCCTCCATTGGCGTACGGTGAACAACCATCAACGGGGTGCATCGATGATATTTAGCTTAGATTATTGTCTGATGAAATCTGGTATGTTTGATTTAATTTTGTTAGAGCCGTACTCACACCCATACTACCCAGGAGTTTGCAAGCTACTCTGCCGAAGAATGTTGTACGCACTATGAGATTTGGCAGTTAAGACAGTATGATGGTTCAAAATCGTTACTCTAACTACGATGGAAAAAAGAGGTCAACTTGATAGACTCGGTACTACCCAGGAGTTTGCAAGCTACTCTACCGAAGAATGTTGTACGCACTATGAGATTTGGCAGTTAAGACAGTATGATGCTTCAAAATCGTTACTCTAACTACGATGGAAAAAAGAGGTCAACTTGATAGACTCGGTACTACCCAGGAGTTTGCAAGCTACTCTGCCAAAGAATGTTGTACGCACTATGAGATTTGGCAGTTAAGACAGTATGATGCTTCAAAATCGTTACTCTAACTACGATGGAAAAAAGAGGTCAACTTGATAGACTCGGTACTACCCAGGAGTTTGCAAGCTACTCTGCCAAAGAATGTTGTACGCACTATGAGATTTGGCAGTTAAGACAGTGTGATGCTTCAAAATCGTTACTCTAACTACGATAAAAAAAGAGGTCAACTTGATAGACCCGGTACTACCCAGGACTGGCAAGCTACTCTGCCGAAGAATGTTGTACGCACTATGAGATTTGGCAGTTAAAACAGTATGATGCTTCAAAATCGTTACTCTAACTACGATGGAAAAAAGAGGTCAACTTGATAGACTCGGTACTACCCAGGAGTTTGCAAGCTACTCTGCCAAAGAATGTTGTACGCACTATGAGATTTGGCAGTTAAGACAGTATGATGCTTCAAAATCGTTACTCTAACTACGATGGAAAAAAGAGGTCAACTTGATAGACTCGGTACTACCCAGGAGTTTGCAAGCTACTCTGCCAAAGAATGTTGTACGCACTATGAGATTTGGCAGTTAAGACAGTGTGATGCTTCAAAATCGTTACTCTAACTACGATAAAAAAAAGAGGTCAACTTGATAGACCCGGTACTACCCAGGACTGGCAAGCTACTCTGCCGAAGAATGTTGTACGCACTATGAGATTTGGCAGTTAAAACAGTATGATGCTTCAAAATCGTTACTCTAACTACGATGGAAAAAAGAGGTCAACTTGATAGACTCGGTACTACCCAGGAGTTTGCAAGCTACTCTGCCAAAGAATGTTGTACGCACTATGAGATTTGGCAGTTAAGACAGTATGATGCTTCAAAATCGTTACTCTAACTACGATGGAAAAAAGAGGTCAACTTGATAGACTCGGTACTACCCAGGAGTTTGCAAGCTACTCTGCCAAAGAATGTTGTACGCACTATGAGATTTGGCAGTTAAGACAGTGTGATGCTTCAAAATCGTTACTCTAACTACGATAAAAAAAGAGGTCAACTTGATAGACCCGGTACTACCCAGGACTGGCAAGCTACTCTGCCGAAGAATGTTGTACGCACTATGAGATTTGGCAGTTAAAACAGTATGATGCTTCAAAATCGTTACTCTAACTACGATGGAAAAAAGAGGTCAACTTGATAGACTCGGTACTACCCAGGAGTTTGCAAGCTACTCTGCCAAAGAATGTTGTACGCACTATGAGATTTGGCAGTTAAGACAGTATGATGCTTCAAAATCGTTACTCTAACTACGATGGAAAAAAGAGGTCAACTTGATAGACTCGGTACTACCCAGGAGTTTGCAAGCTACTCTGCCAAAGAATGTTGTACGCACTATGAGATTTGGCAGTTAAGACAGTGTGATGCTTCAAAATCGTTACTCTAACTACGATAAAAAAAAGAGGTCAACTTGATAGACCCGGTACTACCCAGGACTGGCAAGCTACTCTGCCGAAGAATGTTGTACGCACTATGAGATTTGGCAGTTAAAACAGTATGATGCTTCAAAATCGTTACTCTAACTACGATGGAAAAAAGAGGTCAACTTGATAGACTCGGTACTACCCAGGAGTTTGCAAGCTACTCTGCCAAAGAATGTTGTACGCACTATGACATTTGGCAGTTAAGACAGTATGATGCTTCAAAAGCGTTACTCTAACTACGATGGAGAAACCGCTACCAACTTGATAGGCTCTGTGCATAGTCAGCATTTCACTATCTCACTTGCAGGAGGGGGGTGTTTTACGCTCGATATATTTTTTACTGGTTGTGCATTCTTTGTATTGTGAAGACTGTCGCGGCCATGATCGACTGAACTGTAGGTTCTTGAGCTGTTCGGCCGGCGTCGACACGCTCCGCCGCGTTGGTGTCGGCAGGCCTCGCTACTTGACGTTTCGCCAACAAGAGTGGTCGGCATCCTCAGAAGCTGGTGTCACCTGTACGGCGCGTTCCGAGAAACTGAGACCGCGTCACAGGGTTGGCACTTATATACGCCGGATCCGGAGTGAAGGCGGCTGCGCTGTGCATCACCGATGCCTTTGAAACTCCTGCGCATCCCATCTTTGCGTCTCTTAAAGCGGGTGTTCATATTCTGTTGAGCTTGTATGCTTCTTCTTTGTTGTTGAAGTTGTTTATAAATCTCAATGGACTCTCTGTACAATCTGACGTAATAAGAGGAGATCGTAGCCAGAACCTGTGTCTCTACATACTTCATCTTGTGGTTATCACTTTCTTGGAGTGCATGCTTAGCTACTGCAGATTTTTCTGTTTGACCAGTTCGGCGCTTTTGATTTGTGTTCCGAAATTCCAGTTTGTACCGACCTCTTTGTTGTTCCTATGCATACCTATACACTTCCACAAGCACATGGTATCCAATAAATATCTGATGCTGTCCACGGATCCCTTTAGTCCTTTGCCGATCTTAAATGCTGTTGTGGACAGCGTAATATTTAGGATTTGGGATAAACCCAATTGTTTTTTTTTTCTCTAAAACTACAACGTTTCGCTTTTAAAAATTACTGGATCAACAGGCACCAAATCAGTCTTCTGTTTTTCTATTTAGTTAGCCTTCTTTGAGGTTTTCTGTGGAGTGGTTAGTTCTCTTGCGGTTTCAGTTTTCATCCAGGATCTTGGCATTTTTGGATTTGGATCCTGAGTTTCGGCAAATATTTAGTGGCTAAACCAGGCGATAAGGTCAGTTGTCTTATTTTCATTATTCTGAAAAAGTTTCAGCATCTAAAACCACGTTATCTTTAGACAAATTGTAGTGCTTTTTAAAACACCCTTCAATGTTTCTCTTTAACTAGCTTCGTTTGAAGTTTTTTGATTTGTGCAAGCAAGTCGTCTCGGAGTTTCTATTATTATTTTAGGGCCGTCTGATATATTGATCTAATCTGTTTATATAATAAAAAAGTCACTTTAAATTCTGATTGACACCTTTTTATTTTTAATAAAATTCATACATTATTTAATTAATTAATACAAATTCTGAGAAAATAGCAACGACCTTTTTGTTCGAAATTCAGAAAAGATTCTGCTATATTATCATTATTATTCGTTCTTGAGTTCAAGATAAATTATATGTCTTCACCGAGCATAGCATAACAAGAAAGGTCAATCTAAACTCCGCTCTCATATGCCGCCTTTCTTGTTAGCTCTCTTATTTTACTCTTCCTCAGCAAATTTTGATAAATTTTGACTCTCAAGTAGTATAGAGGGTAAACGTGTAGGCTCATCTATCGCGTAAAACCATCAGCATTCGGATATATCGGTGTATATACCAGATATTAAACGTTCTGTTGTGTGCAAACTTCGTACAATAAATATGATGTGTTGTGCAGATTTTTATTGATTCTCGTAGGAGAAAGAACGCAAACATCGCTGACGTTACCCAATAGAATGCCATTGTAAATAAACGAGGCGCTACGACAGCACAGCACACGATCGATGGCCTTCTTTCTTATTCTGCTTTAAGTATCTTCCTCAACGGAGGTTGGCGACCATCATTTGGAATTCTTCTATGTCTTGTGCTGAACCGATGATTGTGCAGTCCTCTCTTATACTAAACCACTGACGTAAGTTCCGAAGCCAGGTGATTCCTCGTCGTCCTTTGCTCTTTCTCTCAACGATAAGGTGTAAAAAATCGTACTTACCGTTTCTAAAAATATGCTGCGTTTTTCCATTCTATTGTGGATAGAATTTCCTGGTTTTTATTACTTCTTTCTACTACCCTACTGTTTATTACACGCTCGGACTATGCTACTCTTAATATGCATCTGTATAGCCACATCTCAAAAGAATCCAAACGTGACATGGTCCGTGCTTTTAATATCCATTCCTCAACTCCGTATAACAATATGGACAAGTACATAGCATTTTATTGCTCGCCATCGAGTAGTCAGACTTAAGGCTAGGTTGCAAAGTATCGTTTTCATTTTGAAGAAAGTACTTCTGGCTATTTCAATTCTACTTTTAATCTGTTCATCACGATCCCATTTGTTATTTAGGTAGCACTCTAAATATTTAATCTAGCGATGACCATACATTTTGTGAAATACTATGGGCCAAACAAAGTTCCTATTTAAAATAATTAGAAAATCAGTCGCTCAAAGATGATGCTCCGATAATTGTGATACACTCTGTATACTGTTGCATGAGACTACGAAAGTGTTCGATGAAACGATTTGAATAACAGGAATCTGGAAGTGCGTCATCCGTATTCCGATATTGTCTGTTTGTACCTATCAGATCGAATCTATTTTGGTAGGCGGTTGCTGTCCAGGAAAATGTGAGGTTTTTTGACCCGAGACGCCTAAACATTTGGTTCCCTACCTACCGCACGAAATTTCACAATAGTAACGGTGCCCAGTCCTGTATATGTATGAGTATGAATGTGTATGCTGATGATCTTTTAGCGCCGGCCGGTATAGAGTGCCATGGCGGGTGCGATGAACTGTGGACACAAAACGCTTCGGGAACAGTGGCGGGGAAACAGGGAGGTCAACCCTTTTTCCTCTTGTTAAAGTTGGCTACACAGCGAACCGCATCTTAAAATATATTGCAACTCATCACTTTGAAGGTAGACATTTGTGTGTAGGATATCGAGGTTACACGTCTAAAGCTATATTGGCTATATCAGGTTCAGTTCTTCGCCCTTGATTGTTTTTGATTTTCATGAACGACCTACTAAGTAACCTGCAATGTGATTATTTGCTCTATGCTGATGACATTAAGTTATTTAAATGTACTAATACTCTAGACGATAATATAATATTGAAAACAGATTTAGACCTTATACATCAGTGGTCTAAGGACACAGGTCCTTCACTCATTTCCTGCCTGTTAAATGAAGTACTCCTTTGAGGCAGTGTTCAAAATAAATAAATAAATAAAATAAATAAACTCATTGGCCGACTGATCGACTCCTGCTACGGTAACTGAAAACGAGGCTCAGTCAGATTGAAAAATTGAAAATTTCAATGGTTTTCAACTTTTAAGTAATGTTTTAGAAAAAATTGGCTGATATTTTAGGCTAAAAAAAGCAAAACGCAACTGCAACTACAAAGCAAACTTCTGTTTCACGCGCCCTACTCTTGAGATATTTTCAAGAACTCAAAAATAAAAAACTTCGATTTCAGTTTTCACGGAAATGGTGAGTTTTTGAAAAATATAGTCCAAACATAAAAGTAAAGCTCTAGCTTCACATATAATATAAAAAATCCAAAAAACAAGTGATTTTGAATTAGCTTATAAAAGGCGTCAAGTCGCATGCCTCGATACTTACCACGCATATTGGGTAATAAAAAAATTTTTGAAGTTGCCAAATTGTCTACCCTCCTCACTATCTTAATTTCCCCACAATACGTGAAGACACTATCTGTAATGATCAAATGTCTTTGGATAAATCTCCATACGAAGCTTTGATATACGATGAGACTTCTTAATTCAAGAAACACCACTGGTAATGGTTGTTTTACGAACAATCTCTTACCAATACAAAAAGTTTTGGAGTTCCTTGCTACCCTCCTATTAATTTTACCCCCTCCCGGAAACAAAATGGCCAGAAACCCCTAAACCTATCTAAACATGAAGTTTGAGACACTTCTGAGAATCTTCATGTTTTGCTGATTATCGTTGAAGCAGTTACCTAAGATTATGCTGTCAGAAAAATTGACAACAGAAACAGACAGGCAGACCATCGTAAATGATTGACACAGTTTTCCATTATATAGGGTTCATAAAATGTCCAAAATCTCAAAATCACAAATTTTCGCCATTACTATACTACCCTCACCTATGGTGTGTGATCAATATATAACCTTAATTCTTAGTACCTACTATAAATAATGAATATAACTTTGAACCATTATTATGCTTTTTGTTTGGCATCGCCTTTCCGCCAACATGTAAGTTTTAAATACTGAGGTGAATGCGCAACGAAATTGTTCTGCTGCTTTTTGAATTATGGTGCATGCGACTAGTATACTCCTATATAGATGCAATAATATGGTGAGAGTGCGTGCGCGACATCCTAGATATTGACCAGTTTTATAAAGTTGAATAGGGGGCACTGTGATTGTAAAAATTCTCGTAAAAATTTTATTGGGTAATCCGTCGAACTAGGTTTTCGAGTGGTTTGGTCTATTAGCCAGTGAAAATCGATGGATCAGAAAGAGAACTAAAAGATAAACTTCAGAAGTTGGATTGGAAAAGTATGATAAGAAACAGTAAAAAGAAAAGATATAAAATATCACTCTCGCGAACGGTGCTGGTAAATGTTCCTTTTTACTTAGAAAAATGTGATAAGAAATGGTGGAAGCAGATTTCTTAAAGCCGATTGACACACTACAAGATTATGCTGAAAATTATAGGAGCAATTTCAGTGGAACTTGCAATAAACTCTTAAAAATTTATCCATAAATTCTTCTTATACGCATACCCAGTGGTTTCGGGATTAGTTTGTCGCGTTTCTTTCCACTAATCCATTTCGCAGTTATTTCTGAGGGTTTTGTTCAAACGGCAGCCTTAAGACGTATCTTGCAGACGACAAGCGACAGGCGAAAATCGCGCAATATCTGCTGTCAAACGTAAATTTCGTATTATGTAACGACGTCATGGTAACGGACAACATCATATAACCCACAATTTTGACGGTGTTGCTTGGCATATCCTCAGCGACGGTTGTCGCGAATTTTGCCGGCTGTGTTGTGACAATCAGAACAATGACAATCATTGTGTTTTTGCAATTTACCGTTTTCACTCAAAAAAGTTTGCCATTTTTGTAATATTCTAAGAGCAAACCAAAATGACAGTATCGCAAGAAACACCAAATAAAAACCTAAGCCAAGCGATCAAAGACTGGCTAACAGAATATGGGGTTATACTAACATTTGTCATATGTAACATTCTGCCGATTGTCACGCAGTTTCTAGACAAAGTCACCGAGCGTAGAGTAGATAAGAAGGGTCCCTTCGCATCGGTGCCATGGAGGCGGTTATTTTAGGGTTAGGTTAGCTTGATAAAAAGGTAGGGCAATTATGCCTCCTTTTTCTGCGACCCTATTTTGTCTATTGTGATCCACACCTATTTAGAGTTCACCATGCAATCCACACCTTTTGGAGGGCGATGGTTGTGTTGGGTGAAACTTCCATGGGCGAATCCGAGTGTATGAAACCTAGCACTTAACAGTACTGGTCAAGAGCATAATATGTGCTCCGCTGTATTGTTCTTCACATAACAAAAACACAGTTCGATGTTGGTTCCAAATATCTTCCGCAAGTGGTTCCTCAGACGGCAGTGGCCTGTCAACAGACCGACCAGAATGCGCAGGATCCCCGGGGAAGGAAATGCAGAACCACTTTCTTCTCTACCCAATCTGAGATGATTACTTTTCGCAATGCCCGAAAAAGGTTCTGGCCCTATGAACGCAGATTCGACATCCCCCCTTGCGAGTGTCTCGGTCAATTCATTACCTTCTACTCTGCTATGACCTTTAACTCAAATCAAAGTTCCTTAGTATCTTATCCCAAGTTCGTTGAGGAGATGCGTACAGTTTCCATACGAGCCTTGACTCCACCTGTTTGGAGCTCAGTGTTTTCAGGGCAGCTGAAAAGATATTTTTAGATTTGTTTGTCAGGGGTCGTTTTTGTTAGGGTTAAAACTCGTTCTATATTTCTAAGAAGATAACTTTTAGGAAATTTTTCAGTATATATCAGTTTATGTCATACCGTTAATACATATTTTGTTATAATTAATTGCTGCTACAATCTCCAGCGTAATCCTATAGTGTGTCACTATTGCCTCACCAGCGGATCTGAAGCTAGAAAAGAAATGCGGACAAACATATTCGATGCAGCCAAGTTTATTTATAGCAATTTAAGATACCTTTATAGCTACTTTAATATAGTTGTTATAAAATTTACATATTTTCTGAAGATATCATCAACTTCAGGTGAATCGGCAACAACTCACGAATCCTGTCATCCAACGTCTTGTCAGGGAACCTTATTGCACAGCATAGTAAACAACCAGCACAATAACTCAGGTTGGCGGCAATTACACGCGCGTCCCCACTTTTGGATGATTTTTTTGTAGGGATGCTAACGATATTTCGATACTTGTACTTCTGCACTAATATCGAGTATTTTTATCTTAGATACTTTTTGAGCGATTCCAAGCTGGTATCGATATTTTTGTAGGGGTATCGGTATCGAAAATAATTATATAATTATTGAGGGGTGTAATCATTCTCTGTACGAACCAAACGCGCCTGTTTGGCTAAAAATATCGAGTTGGTACCGGTATCGATATTTTCATTTTCGCATCTCTACCCAAACTTCACAGCCGTAAAATCATCCATAAATCATTTCAAAGTAAAATTTTCTGGGAACCATTTTTATATAGGAAATCCTCAGAGATATTGTGCTGGTTGTTTACTATGCTGTGCTTATTGGTTGAGGATCTGCTACCATACCGTTGCCATGGAGACTAAATCTTGCTATTGGCCGCCCTGCCACCAACTTTATGTTCCTTTCTCTCTGTCTGGAAATATCGAAATTCCAGTGGCGTTTTGTATGTCGTGTTCACAATCTTTCTACAGATTGTCCCAAACTATTTGAATATCTGTTTTGTCGAGTTTATTGTCTTGTCATCTTGTTAGGTACACTGTTTTTCGTCATTATTATTGTTATTATCTTATTTAAAAATGAACATTTATACAAAAGGAAAGACGCTTCATAGCCCTGAAGTATTCACGTAAAATCTGCACTCCCATGGCTATCTTATGAATGAAATCGGCCATGTTTTTTTACAACTATACCCCTCTTACCGATACCCCGTAGCTTTCAGAATCGTTGGCCAGATAATAGACATGCCTACATTGGTATTACTTTTGCAGATAGTCCAGATACCTATTTCGGAACCAACTAATTTTTGGATATACTCACATTAACATGAGAAATAATGGAAATCGATGTTTTTCAAAACAAAAATCACATGTGAACGAGTAAAACCAACAAACTGTCTAAGTGCAAGTGATAACGTGTACAGTGCGTTGTCGTAGTACCAGTACAAATATGTGGCTGTATGCCTCTTTCGGCTCGCGATCGCTGTGCTCCCACGTATTTCCTGTCAAATGGACGCTTTCCACGAACTTTTCCAGGGCGGCGGTGCCGGCGGTGGTGAAGGGGGCAGCGGCGGGGGCGGTTGGACCACCCCTCCCCCTCCCCCTCCGCCGCTGGTGCTTTTGAGGGGCTCAGGCATCGGCCTGCCCCCCGCGGACTCCACCAGCCCCCCTCCACCATCGCGGCCGCCCCCTCCCCTCTTGCAGTACCATCTGCACGCCGCTGCCGTCGCCGCTGAAGATGCCAAGGAGGAGCGCAAGCAGGCCAACTCTATAAGAGGTAATCGAAGGGTGAAAGGTTGCAAAGTTTTGCACTTATTGTCCAAAACATAACATTGCAAATGCTCGTTCTTTAGAGAGATATTTGCTTATAGGCGATTGCAGAACCCTACATGTATAGGGAGTCCAGCTCACAGATAACTTTTATACATATCAAAGTTGAATTTTTATGGATGGAACACCCTATATATTAGTGCATATTCAAATTCTTTGGTAAATGGGACTGAAAACGAATCGTTTAGGTACAAAACAAGAGTTTTGGTATAAGATTATAAAACTTAGAAGGTTGTGACTTTTCCGTGTGACTAAACATGAAATCCATCAGCTTAGGCTAGACGGTCAAATTTGAATTTTGTTTATATAAGGAGAAGTCGGTAGATTAGTTAAAGAAATTTCAATCAGAGTTAACTTGATTTTGTCAAATGGGAATGCCTAATTTTTTTCACACAATCAAATGATATGCCTTTCTGATGGTATAAGTTTGTGAATATCACTCTCTGGTAGTTCGGTGTTATTCAATCTTCCTTCTATAAGCAACCTAGCAGGCCATGAAATATAAACAAAAAAACAAAAACCTGTTTACATGGAAGAAAACAACCAATTTAGGATAGATACAGATGAACTAGAGGAAAGAGACAGTGTTATAAATATTATAACAAATCTACTACAACAACAGCGGTAACATTTCAAAGAGAAGCTGGACTCTGATAGCGATGGCTACTTCTACTACCTAGCTACTTCAATGATCTACAGATTGACAATTTCCAAGATCATTTAACATTTTGAAATGAAAAGAAAACTACCAGTGAATGTTGTTGGCAGTTTAATACCTCCACAATAAAATTTCACATATAATGATGATATAACAAATATTTATCTGCGTCAAGTCAAAAGTAACGAGAGCTCTGCAAATTCTTCACTACCTATTAGCAAGATCGCAGAAAATGAAGAGTGTATTAAAATCTGTTCAAATCTACCTGCCCAAAAATGATCTGATCTGATTTGACTGTATTCCTTTTTTTGCTATCTTGCTACTACTATACTGAAAAACTAGTAGTGCTCCTGTGAGAGGTATCGTTGCTTTTGACTTTGACAGAGATTACAATTTTTTTATACAACACATTAAATGTGAAATTGCGTGCTGAAGATATTAGACTGCCAGCAACAACCGCTGATAATTTTCCTTTCATTTCAAAGTTTTTAATGGTTTTGGAAATTTTTGATCTCTACTACATTGCTAGTAGGCTGTGAAAAGTATGTATTTCTGTCGTACTCCAGTTTTTCTTTGACCTTACGTATGTTACCACCATTGTTTCTGGATACAGCTGATTTGTTGTAAGGAATTTAATAGTTATGTCCCCTAAATCTAGTTCGTCTGTATTTTTCTGCCAAGTTAGTTGTTCCTTCCATCTGAACACTTATTTGTTTATATGTCATGGCCTGCAAGGTTGCCTGTAGGTAGGAAAATTAAAAAACACCGATTTGATTGAAGACTTGGTATTAAAGGGAAACTACCAGAGAATGATATTCACAACGTTATACAAAGGTATAGTTTTGCATTTGATCCTATAAAAGACTTAGACATTCCCATTTGAAAAAATCATGGTATCTCTGATTGAAGTTTCCTCAATTAATCTACTGATTTATCAAAGTACAAAAGCAATTCAATTCCATTCCATTTTAGGCCACAGCCTTCTAAGTTTTATAATCGCTGCGATATTCATTTTTTTCTAATATCTACTTATACTAAAAATGGTGTTTTTCACCTAAATGGTTCGTTCTAAGTCCCATATATGATACAGAAAGTCACACTAGAATTGACCAAGAAATCTGAATATGCAATAATATACAGGATGTTCCATTTGAAAAAACACAACTTTGATATGCCACGCTTTTATTAGTTGCCCTGTATAAAAGTCATTATTTTTAAAATGTAGTCCAACTCGACATACATTCACCCACCTAGTTATTTTTCTGAAAAGAGATATGGTTTGGTCAGAGGAGTCCGAGGCGTTAAGCTTGACTCACCCCATATAGTGACTTTATATATGTTTGGTTGATCTATTTCTTATGAAGTAAATCTCCCGTAGCAAACATAACTAGTATATAAGCTGAAGGATATAATTTCTGTATCAACTAATAGTGTGTGTTTTGTTGCAGCCCAAATCGAGATAATCCCGTGCAAGGTGTGCGGCGACAAGAGCAGTGGCGTGCATTACGGCGTAATCACCTGCGAGGGATGCAAGGGGTTCTTCAGGCGATCGCAATCCTCTGTGGTCAACTACCAGTGCCCCAGAAACAAGAACTGCGTCGTAGACAGGGTCAACAGGAACAGGTGCCAGTACTGTCGGCTGCAGAAATGTCTCAGGCTGGGAATGAGTCGGGACGGTCAGTACAGTTTTTCATTACAGAGGGCGCTAAACATATTTACGTTAATATTTCGATGAGGTAACATACTGTATGCTAGAGGTGCTGGAAACCCACTCAGTGTCAAATTTGAAACACCACATTGATTTTACATGCATTCTAATGAGCTGGTTGATTCGCAATCGCGCAGAAACCATAAGGATTGAATATTTTACATGAGAATTTGCTTTTTGCTGAAATTGGTGAAGGAGCCACCTTTCTTAACCCTTTGAAAATATAACGATGGAGTTTTTTTGATAACAGTTAAATAGTGTTCTTACACAAAATGCTCTTGCATTTGAAAAACGTGTAGTTTTTTGCACACATACATATACGAAGGTCAAGGTGCTATAAAAGACTGCAATCTTAGTAGCTTCTACTGCTTTTCGGGGATATCGGAAAGTAACCCGAACAACTTTCTGTGCCAACATATGTATTTCTTTTAATACAGCTAATACTAAGTTGTTTGAAAAACTAGAAAACATACATATGCATAAATACATTTACATTTATTTAGAAATGAAATAAACATACAAAACAAATTTACTAATAAAGGAATAATAATATCAACGAGGTTACATGGTATTACAAAAAATTGCTTCACATTTATATATTTTTTGGAGTTTGGAGTTTAGACCACTAAAGAAGATAGAGAGATTTTTGTTGGTTATATACTATTTTCTACGATTTCTCCAAATCTTAATTCAAAATGTCAGAATTTATTTAAGCTAAACAAGCCGTCACAAAAAAGGTTATTTCAACTGAAGTTTTTTTTATATTCAAATGAAATGCTTCAGTAGAGATCCCCCAATACACAACTTCAAATAAAAATTCTCTAAAAATAACACATCTACTAGTGTAATTGAAGGGTCCAATGCAAGAAGTGCCTAAGTCAGTTTTTGATAAAAACGCTTTTAAACTTTATATTTCTCTCTGGAAAAATTACCTTTCCGAATAATCATTTGATTTATTAAATCATGTACTTTATTACTTTTAGAGTGAGCGAGATTAAGTAAAACCTAGTTTTGTGGTCTACTTTCCAAAATTTTATTTTTTTCAAAAATGGCCTTAGGCAATTTTTTCTTTGTATTTCAAAAGGGTCATAAAAACCTGTACATGCTTTAAGGTATTTTTATTTTATATTATATGAGAATACAAGATAGAGTACAAATACAAAAGTTATTCATAAATATCGGTGTCAGAGTCTATTCGTTTATCAATAACTTCATTTTCTGAGCCAGGACGCATGTCAGATGTATTATTACCTGTAGGTCAGATATGTGATATCTATAAGGGAGAATTGATGGTTTTGCTTCATATGATAGGTTATATCATAAAACAGGATTTTCCTCTATAGACAGAACAATGTCGACAATATTTAAAAAACCCACTTGCATGTGTTTCTTGTATCATTTCTCCACAATTTTTCAACTATAAACGATTAGACAAATTGGGTGAAATAATAAATCACTGGGAGCACGTTTCTATCAGTGAATGGAAAAATGAATGGCAAATCACAAGCATAAATAATATGCTAGTGGCCTGAGGCAATTTTTGCGTTGAAGTGGATATTCATAGTGACTAACAGACTGTGTACTTAGGCTCATCTTCCATTGAACATATTTTACCTAATATTTGGCTGGACTTAGGCTCATGTTGCACTGAACTGAGAACTATTTTAAAAAACTCTTATGCTCATATAATCATGCAGGTACATCTTACAACAATTTCAGACATATTACCAGAAAGCTAACAAAAAGTTCTCATAGATGGCACTGATAGCAACCCCACTTTCAATACAAGGTGCCTTTGTTACTTCAAGTTACTGAAAAATAAATCCCAACTTTGAATGTTAGAATTAAGCAAGTAAGTTTAGCCTACACATGACTCATCTAGTTTTATTGGATGTAACCATGTATTAAAATTATGCAAAAAGTGGAAAAGACTTGTTTGTCTAACCACACTGAGACAGAAGTAAGTCAATTCTGAATTGATTAATTAACCTCCCCCCATCCAAGAGTAATAAAGAGTAATCCACAATTTTAGAGTAAACGTTAGATAATGCCATACGACGCTGATCCACAAAAATACACCCCCCCCCCCACTCCGATGATTTCTTTTACTGGTCATGTAAAGCCCCTTAAAATTTTATCCTGTTATCCACAGAATCAATAAATTGTTTATATGTCAAAAAATCCCAAGAAAAAATTACCTCCATCAAGAAAAAAATTACCAACTCATCCCCCCCTACCACCATAAACACAATTTATCGACGTCCGTGCGTGAAAAAGGTATGATACCCCACATTTTAACATCAAAATTCAATTTTTGTGGTGCTCTGTTATTTTTATTGTTTTTATTGTATAATCATCACCCTAATAACAAACAGCAAACTGCAAAAGACCACAGCCTATTTGTAGGTGTTATCTGTATGAAATACTCGCCAGTTTAAATATTGACAAAACATATTCTTTCCCTGTGGTCTGGCGATTAAAAAAAATAGTATGGAACGTTTTTTAAATAGTAATTCAGATAATCCAATTGAAATATTACATCGATGTTGAATATAATAAATAACACGCATTTAAAAAGTCGCAGTTGTCCCATTTTGTAGTATTGTTTGTCGTTATTTTTAGCAGCACTTGAATTTCAGCTGCAAATTGTTCAATCATGAATACTTTAATAATGGAATTAGTGTACAAAATATATGGAATGACAAAAACATTGGAAGCATCAGACGTCTTGAAAATCATGACAAAAATATAATTAAATTTAACGTAATTACGTCAAGAATGTTTGCTATAAATTAAAGAACCAATTGATTCAATGTTTAGTAACATATTTTTTCTTCCCAGTGTATTTTATCTATGTAAAGATGAAATGCAGGATTGGAGTATAGCTCGAGATCCTGAATTATATTATTATAATTGGAGTAAAACTGATAAAACTATAAAAACAAGTACGTTGAATAAAAGTTGTAAAAGGAAATAATTGCGGGCTTATTTGTAATCTCTCAGGTAATTTCGTGAAGTTGATAAAATATATAATACGTTTTAAGAATCCTATGAATATATTCCAAATCATGTGGTTGTAGACGCAGGCACTGAACAATTCAGTTCCATTTTGGTATACAGAAATAAAACAAAATGTAATTTTTGCTCTAGATATTACGAAGGTGATTCAACCATTAAACTAAAAATTACAGTATTTCTGCATACTACATACAAACCAGTGGCGGCTCGTGCCAACTTAGAGAGGTAGTGCCAGAATGACAGCCAAAATTTCAAACCGATATAAAATTAAAAAAAAAAACATAACTAGCCGATAAGCCGAATTTAACTGAATGTTTATGTTCAACTTACCAAGCATCGATAAATTGAAAACATCATATGCACTTTAGATCTTTCATGGGTCTTAATTTTCTCCTATACAAGAACAAGATCATCCGTGCCTTTTTCGCGCAAGTGTCATCGCCTCCAAATAGAACACACACAAAACAAAACAGTTTGTTAACTTTTTCACAGTCACTTATCCAATTGTTTTTATCATTATTAAATTTACGACAACGCAATTTCTGTCCAGTATCAATAAGTTTTTCAATTTTTAAATCAGGTGTTGGACGTCCTAATTCCTTAATCTGCAGTTTTTCTTCCAGCGGAAGATTATTAAATGAGTTTATTAATGCGCCAATTTTATTCACTTTCGCTCCAAACAGCGCACAACTCACTCAAAATAATAAGATCTGAATTTCAAACCTTCAACGAGAAAAGCCGACATCAGCATCAAACACAAACAAATCGAAACTGCTGAAACAAAACAAAAATAGTGAACCATGAATGGAAATATGGGTAATGTGCCTGGCACTATCTACTTCGGATTTTCGTATTTAAAATTATCCAAACGTCCAGCATAGCGTTATATCTGTCACACATAAGCGTTTGTGATAATATTTCTCTCTCTGTTTTTGCCTTATAAGAAACGGCACGGTAGGCTATTGTCATCTCGTCGTCGCATTGCGTCGTCAGCTCTCATGGTGTGAGTTGCCACGATGCCGCGTGTTGCCTGGTGCAAGCATTTATGCGCTGAGGCGCTATTGTCATTTTGATATAAAACAGAAAAAGTCGTTGGAAACCAACATAGAATGAGAAAAGTTTAAGAGATAGGTAAATATGTTTTTGTCGAAAATTAAGGTAGTGCCATGGCACTGTGGCACTACCTCACCAGTTGCCACTGATACAAACTATAGTAGATAACTATATATTCGTAACCATAACTTCTGTTACTACTTTCCACAATCAGTGTTGCTGTGTTTAAGGTGATTATGTTTGATTCCAGCTGTAAAGTTCGGGCGTATGTCAAAGAAACAGAGAGAGAAAGTAGAAGACGAGGTGCGGTTTCACCGGGCCCAGTTGAGGGCTCAAAGTGACTCGGCGCCAGACAGTTCCGTTTTCGAACAACAGACGCCCTCTAGCAGCGATCAACTGCATCACAGTTATAATGGAGGGTAAGTGCCAATGAACCTTCAAATCAGCTATTAATATTAATATTTGTAGTAGCAACATATAGTTATTGGGAAGCAGTAGTTTAAGGAAGTATTGGTTCGCCATCTATCTACCAAAGCCCGTACCTGAGCGTCTAATCTGAGGAACCGAGCACTGTTTATGTGACCCGTTTAAAAGCATCAGGTATAGGAACCTGTGGATACGACAACAGACTCTTTTTTGTGGAACACTCATTTAACACTCCCGACATTCGGTTTATGCTAAAAAGCAACTTAACTCCATTAAAGAGAGCAATTTCATTCATTCATCCAAAACCAATCACAGACGACGTCGTTTCGCTTTTATTAAAGCTCGTCAGTGTGATTTAGGTCTCAGACGAATAAATGAAATTGCCTGTTAGTGCCTAGCTGGCAAAACTCGTACTAGTAGTGGCAACATATAGATATTGGGAAGCAGTACTTTAAGAAAGTATTGGTTCGCCATCTATCTACTAAAGCCGGTACCTGAGCGTCTAATGAGTGTTCCACAAAAAAGAGTCTGTTTGTTGTCGTATCCGCAGGTTGTTATACCTGATGCTTTCAAACGGATCACATAAACAGTGCTCGGTTCCTCAGATTAGACGCTCAGGTACCAGCTTTGGTAGATTTGGTAGATTTTGGTAGATAGATGGCGAACCAATACTTTCTTAAAGTACTGCTGACCCAATATCTATATGTTGCTACTACTAGTACGAGTTTTTCCAGCTAGGCACTAACAGGAAATTTCATTTATTCATCTGAGACCTAAATCTCACTGATGAGCGTTAATAAAAACGAAACGACGTCGTCTGTGATTGGTTTCGGCAGAATTAATGAAATTGCTACTCTTTAGTTAATATTTGTGTTAGAATACGAAATCATCACTGCCACTGAAGCGATGTCACTAATATTTATTTTTCACAGCCTACTCGCTACAGCAATGTACTGGAGGTTGACAATTTCCAAAACCATTAAACATTTTGAAATGGAAGGAAAACTACACGTGAATATTGTTGGCAGTTTAATATCTCCAGAATAAAATTTTACATTTCGCGATGTCACTAATATTCAAAAATTAAATTAAATTTGACACGATGAATATAGACGAAAATGATTTAAAATTAATCACACATGAATCATCACTCATGAGAGATTCAATTATATATGTATGGTGAAGGTAAGCCCATTTCGCAGATATTTCATTAAAAGGCTTTGGCCTAAACATCCCCGATTTTTTATATCATTACTTTTGTAATATTTTTAAGAATTTAGAAAAATTGACATTTTTTCTGTAATTTTTATAATGTTTCTTAAACTTTTTTTTTGTGTATTTTTTATCCGTAGAGTATCCTTTGCCAACTGAAGTAATAATTAGACACAAATACTACCCAAGTAAATAGTTTTGAGCTGACATAGCTATCAAATGTTAACAAAGTTAGGGAGGTTAATTTCAACCTTATGTAAAAAAATAAATAAATGCGATAATGTTGTTCAAAAGCTTCTAAAAACTTATCTACTTATTAGTGTTTATAATGCGTGTGTCACCGAGATCAAGCAACCTGTCAAAATTAATGACATTAAATACATGTTTGGTCAAAAATATTGGAGGGTGGAAATATTGGGGGGGATTACCCCTGTTCCCCCTTGTATCCTCCTGTGAACGTTCGAAATCCGACGACCAACTAGGGCATCTAGGAGAATTAGAAGCAGAGGAGCTCACATTGAACAAAATTTATAGCCTTGTAATTACAAAAATAAAATAATAAATTCTTGTCTAGGCTGCATTTATCCTTACTGTCATTAATCTTGACAAGGTACTTGAGCTTGGTGATACACGTAGAATATCTTTGTAAATAGTAATACGTAGAGAAGATTTTAAAAGGACTTGAACGCATATATTTATTTTTTGCATCAAGTTGTAATTAACCTCCCTAATTTTCTTTTCATATTTAAGCAATGATAGCTCACAAGTAATTATTTCGCTAGTATTTGTGACTAATTATTAGATCACTTGGAAAAGTGCAGATCAAAAATGACCAAAAAATAAGTTTAAGAAACATTTAAAAAATAAATACAGAAGAGAAAATGTCTGTCACTCTTTTGGAATTAAAAAAAATTTCAAAACTTAGAACTTCTTTGTCACGAAAGTCTTATTACGGCATAGATGGCTTCTATGAAGAATTTGAGTACATGTTCGAACACAATTTCTTTTATTACATGTTAGTCAATAAGAATTTTCTATTCTGCAGCCAATAAAGTACGTTTATATAAATAAATGATATTTGATGATCAGGTACTCGTACAATAGTGACGTAGGCGCGTACAACCCGTACTACGGTAGCGGGGGAGGGGGAGGGGGCGGGCAGACGCAGGTCGCAGCCGCCACCAGCCTCCAGTACGACATCTCGGCCGACTACGTGGACAGTACGACGGCGTACGACCCGCGTCCAGGCGCTGGAGCCGGATTGGACGGCATGACGCCCGACAGCCAGCCTATCATGAACGTCGTCACTACAGGTAAGGCACCATAGCCAGTAAGATGCGTGTGTAGACCGCAACGAACGTCCCGGAATCACCGGGTGTAGACCGTCGAGTTATGCAATGCTATGCTAATAAAATTTGGCCGAATGCTTATCCAAGAATTAAAAGAGTTTGTGATGAACTGAAGCCGAACTCAGAATTGTCTGTTTGAGTGTTTGTTACTAGAATAATCTTTTCGATTGAACCTCCAGCATTACTTGGAACATCCTCAAGCTACAGCGATTACTGTATTCCGAGTAATAGGAGACGACATTTTGGCATTCAACAGAAAACAGACGCAGATTGTTTCCGAATCTCTTAATAAGACTATGCTGGAGAAAATTTCTAGGCCAAACTTTCTTGAAATATTTTAATACAGACAAATGACATATTAAAATAATTTTTTGTGATAAAATTCATAATGTCATGCGACATAGTTCCCAAAAAATTGGTTCAAATTTCCTTTAATTCGACTTATTTCTTGTTTTCTTGAAAACGAAAAGTATATAATTAAAATTTCTATTTATTTATCAAACTGAAAATGATTCTGATTTGGAATACTTCTTAACTTTCGTTTAAACCATAAGCTTTCAAACCTACAAAATGATGAAGTTTATTGGGATAACATTATAGTCACTATACTTACATGGTAGTTTTTATAAACGATTCATCAAAAAAAATATCTAAATAGATTAGAATAGAAATATTATTTATTCATGTGATATTGAAGATTTCACGAAAATAATGACAATTTGATGTAGCATACTCTGAATCAGGAGATAAAATAACGTTAGGTATTTTGAATTAGTCTTATTTTTACATACAGGGTGTCCCACGACGATTAAGACAAGCAATATACCGGAACTGGGCAGTAGTGGCGAATTATAATTTTGGGGATATAAATTAGAGCAAATATAGTATCTTTTCTTATTATTGTGTCACCCAATGAGGTATTTGTTTTTGGTCACGTGACGTCCGATTCAAAATTTTTAATGGGACACCCTGTATATGTGTGACTTTTTGTGTTCCCCCCAATTAAACAATTCCAACAAACTAGCACACTACTTGTGGTTTAAAGTGATTAGTTCAAGAGCTACAGGTACTTGGAGGACTGTACCACTACCATTATGAAACACTACCAAAATAATTTAACTGTAGGCATATGTACATGTTATAATCATTATGGTAATGGTACCATCCTTTAAGTACCTGTAGCTCTTGAACTAAACACTTTAGACCCCAAGTGTGCTAGTTTGTTGGAATTCTTTTATCGGAAGGAACACAATAAGTCACAAATATATAGGGTGTCCCATTAAGATTTTTGAATCGGACGTCACGTGATCAAAAACAAATACCTCTTTGGATGACACAATAATAAGAAAAGGTACTATATTTGTTCTAATTTATACAGCTAAAATTATAATTCGCTACTAGTGCCCAGTTCCGATATATTGCTTGACTTAATCGTTGTGGGACACCCTGTATATTATGGAACATAAGTTGAACACAATAAATAATATCCCGGCGAATTGTGATTTG
Source organism: Callosobruchus maculatus (assembly GCA_951848785.1). NCBI lineage: Eukaryota > Metazoa > Arthropoda > Insecta > Coleoptera > Chrysomelidae > Callosobruchus > Callosobruchus maculatus. The sequence continues at coordinate 1,206,639 of CATOUR010000214.1, forward strand.
TGATACTGTTTGTATTGAATCTAGATAGTTTAACTATAACTGGGGTTTGTAATATCCTGACATTTTTATAAATTTTGCATGTTTTGGTGAAGGTGTCAGCTTACTAACAGTGTCACTTTGAACATTGGTGAATGCATGCGAAATTTATTATACATTATGGTGGAAGAGTGCAATGGTGGTGGTGTAGCTTGCTTACCGCTTTTTCAGTCATATTCATACCTTTGGATTACCTATTCAATAGCTACGGAAAATTTTTGGAGAGTAAGGGAAAGCAAGGAGTCCAGCATGGCTGGGGTTTTGGAAAAAAAACAGGCATACGCATTTTTTGAGTTGGAATGCAATGCAAACAAGACATCTTCTTAACCGTGTAGTTATATTTTCTTGGGTTTCGTATCCCCATCAACGTGAATCACACCATACTTGGTGTGGTGGTATTGGGGCTTCCGATCAGCTTCCTAACATAAAATCATGTTAGTTAAGCGCAAACCCACAGCAACCCTTCATTGCGCGGGTCTCTGGGCTACACAGTCGAAGGAGCTCGCAAGCACACAAGGTCGCGGCTCGCATTGTGGTCAAAATCGAATCAAATCGTGCAATTTTGAAAATTACTAAATTTTTGCCATTTTAGGTATGGAACCTCAAAATTAACCCTTTTGGTTAAACCCAAAAATCTCCGAACTCTAATCGACTATGTCAACGTATACCCTCCAACCAACGAACTTCCTCCTCTCTGCTGTTTTGCTTTTGTTCTTTCCTTTTCTTTCCATATGTCTCCCTGAGTTTACCTGGTCTCTGGGAAGCTAGACCTAATAGATCAGTTTTTTTACTAACATCAATTAAAGAACCATGTAATTCGCATAAAAAACAATTTTGTCCCGTCATTTAATATTCTTTTGACAGTACACAACGTCAAAACAACGTGTTTACGAAGCCGAATATTCACTTCAACTTATGTGTTTCTCTATCGAATCAAATAGCACGTGCGATGCCTCTCCTTCAAACATATTTGCTCGTTCCATTTTTTTAACTTAAATGCCTGGCAACCGTTATTTATGAACAGATTTTTGCTGGCAACCCTGTATTTGCAATAAAATGGTACGTATTTTAATATACAGGATATCCCACGATGATTAAAACAAGAAATATATCGGAACTGGGCAGCAGTAGCGAATTATAATTTTGGGGGTTTAAATTAGAGCAAATATACTATCTTTTCTTATTACTGTGTCACCCAACGAAGTATTTATTTTTGATCACGTGACGTCCGATTCAAAAATTTTAATGGGACACCCTGTATATTTGTGACTTTTTGTGTTCCACCCGATAAAACAATTCCAACAAACTGCACATTTGGGGTCTGAAGTTATTTATTCAGCCACATATACTTAAAGAGGGGTACCACTACCATTGATTATAACATGTATCCCTACAGTTAAATTACTTTGGTAGTACCTATGTCTTTCATAATGGTAGTGGTACAGTCCTTTAAGTACCTGTAGCTCTTGAATTAATCACTTTAGACCCCTAGTGTGCTAGTTTGTTGGAATTGTTTTATTGGGGGAAACACAAAAAGTCACAAATATACAGGGTGTCCCATCAAAATTTTCGAATCAGACGTCACGTGACCAAAAACAAATACCTCTTTGGATGACACAATAATAAGAAAAGATACTATATTTGCTCTAATTTAGACCCCCAAAATTATAATTCGCTACTACTGCCCAGTTCCTATATATTGCTTGTCTTAATCTTCGTGGAACACCCTGTATATGTTATTTAGTAAGTACGGCAGTGAATTTTTGAAAAATATTTTAATTGAGAAAATATCATTTTTATTCGGTAAGCAGATCAGTGAAGGTCGATCTTACTTGGGACCTTGTACTATAATATTCTGTTATTCGCATAGAGGGATAGTTGATTATTCATAATATAATTATTATAGGCTCGATTACGTTTTAGCGGAAACAGAAATGGGGGTTGAGAGTAGTGTCAGTCAACTCAGCCTGACGTCCGGAGTCAAACGGGACCACACCCAGACCGAGGAAACGATACAACGACACTTTGAAATTTTAGTACATAACCTAAGTTAATCCGACCGCTCAAATTGTTGAGGTCAAAATGGATTAAATGGGATTCCAACAAGTGTTAATCTACTCGGCTTGACACCCTGAGTGCCACTTTGAAATTTCAAATCTAACCTAAAAACGAGTTCGAAATTTCGATACTTATCTATAAAATATATGATCAATTCGAAAGTACTAAAAAAATGGAAAATAAAAAAGTTATGATACTTTGAATTATTAACTTTAAAGCTATTGGGGGAATATCGCTATCTAAAAATTAGGTTAGTATAGGCTGAGGCTTTTGCCGTTGCATAAATAGGGGGCCGGACCCCCCAGGCATCACTGACTTTTTGAATGCTGTCAATAAAATTTTCTTCGGATTTTTACAATTCGAGTCAGGACATCAAACCGATTGACACCCCTTTCTACCTGGACCGATTTGGTTAGGTTATGTATTTAAATTTCCAAATTTCAAAGTGGCGTAGATTTTCACCGGAATGTTTCCTCAGTCTGCGAGTTGTCAAGTTCGAATCAAGACGTCAAACCAAGTCGTTTGGCACTCTTAGCCCTTATTTCGATTTCCGCTATAGCAAAGCCTAACCTTATTGGGAATCATTGACAAATAATAAAAATATGACAAACATATGAAACGGTATAGGTAATTCAGAGAACCATAGCATGCACGTACCAGCTCCCCACCATCATAGCACCGCTTCTCCGCTTCTAACCCACTAACGCTCGCATCCCTAACGCCAGGAACTAACCCGACGGCTAGCGGAGGCGGCGACAGCCCCAAAGGGTCAGCGACCGCCTCGGTGACGTTCAAGCGGCTGCAGCAGCAGACGGGCGCCGCCACGGTGGTGTCGGTGAAGCAGGAGGGGGCGGGGTCGGCCAACACCACCGTCGACACCCTCTACGTGGACAGCACCACCTTCCGGCAGGAGGGGGCGACCGCCCCTACGGCGCCGCCTCTGCAGAACGACGATTGTGAGTCTGCCGACGGGACGCCGCCGGTCACCGTCAACGCCCCCCTTGATATCAGTTAGTTTATTCATCGGCTTGCTGATACTTTCATGCTTTGGTGCCCGGTTATTTTACAGGAAAATTTATTATTTAACGTATGGTTTATAGTGCACATAAAAAAAGTCATATAAAAGTAAAAATTTATTTTGTTCTTTGTTTTTTTGTTTTTTTGTTTTTTTTTTGTTGCGATCTAAATAGTAACTGGGCTATAGATATAGATTGAAATCCGTTCTAAGGCTGATGATTTGGCTTGGAGGAAGTCCTTGTTAGTTGTAATTTTTTAGGGTTAGGTCAGCAATAAAACAAAAACTTCTTATCCTTTATCCATACGACCGACGTTTCGACTAATATATAGTCATCATCAGGCATCTATAAATAATTGTCCAGTTAGTGTGTAATTCTTCGATATCTCGCAAGGTATACCTGATAGAAGAAAATGTCAAATACAAAAGTTAATTGGTTACTTAAGACGCATATTCTAAAAATATTTTAAAATATACAGGGTGTTGCGGGAAAGCAGGATAGTGATCAACTTGTGTTTTTATATGGAACTATAACTTTTTCCTAAATTTTTCTAGTTTCCATCATTGATCTCTATTCAACCCTAAAATATTTTTGGGATCGGTTGCGACGTTGCCAAGTTATAATTTATTTTCTATTAATTTCCGGATTTGCAAGGTCGCAAGTAATATGTACGTCCAAATTGATATATTCCTTTAACTTTTCTCAATAATATTATACAGCGAGTTACTCGAATATTAAGTGAATATTATTTTGGATGATGATTTTGTTGACGGCAGAATTTTAAATTACGGCAACTTGGAGGTTATTTTACTTTGTTTTTGTAAATGTAACACCCTGTATTTTTTATTTTAAATCGAAATATCTACTAATATCTTATCTCGCCTTGTAACGCGAAAAAAAAAATATTAATATTCAACTAACTCGCTGTATAATATTATTGAGAAAAGTTAAAGAAATATATCAATTTGGACGTATTACTTGCGGCCTTGCAAATCCGGAAATTAATAGCAAATACATTATAATTTGGCAATGTCGCAACCGATCCCAAAAATATTCCAGGGTTGAATAAAGATCAATGATGGAAGCTAGAAGAATTTAAAAAAAGGTATAGTTTCGTATAAAAAAATTAAGTTGATCACCATCCTACTTTCCCGCAACCCCCTGTATATTTCAAAATATTTTTAGAATATGCGTCTTCGGTAACCAAATAACTTTTCTATTTGACATTTTCTTCTATCAAGTATACCTTGCGAGATATCGAAGAATTACACATTAACTGGACACCCTGTATATTTCATAACGATTAAACTTGAAAGAATTGGCATTCAAATTAAAAAAAGGAAAAAATATTAAGTTAGCAACGACTATTTGATAAACAAAGTTAGGTTAGGATTTATCAAAAAGTCGTTGCTAACTTATATTTTTTTTTCCTTTTTTTAATTTGAATGCGAATTGTTTCAAGTTTAATCGTTATGAAATCTATATCATCAATTATTTCTAGATGCCTGATGATGACTATATATTAGTCGAAACGTCGGTCGTATGGATAAAGAATAATAAGAAGTTTCCGTTTTATTGAACGACCCTAAAAAATTACAACTAAGTTCGTCACAGCAGGTCAAAATCGTTACACAAAAAGAAGTCGTTGTTGTTGCCTGGATATAATGAAGATTATCTCGAAAACGGTTACACCTAGAGACTTAAACAGAATATACCTTTTACTTCCCACACCGATAGGTGAGGGGAGTATTGTGATCGCGAAAATTTTCGATTTTGAGATAATACGTTTTTTGGGCGTTTTATGATGTGTACATAACGAAAATCCACGTCACTCATTTCCGTCGGTCTGTCTGTCGGTCTGTCGGTCTGTCGGTCTGTCTGTCTGTCTGTCTGTCGCGTTTTTCTACCCTCGTAATCTCAGTAACCGCTGCATGGATTGTGATGAAAAATGTTCGTATAATTTTGAAAATCGGTGCATAGGCGGCGGAGTAATTAGCAAAAAACAAAAAAAATTAAATATTGCTGAAACTTCGTTTTTAGGCGTTTTAGGGGTCCCTGATCATTTTCTACTTTTTTTTTGGTGGGGGTGAAATTGGGGTGGTTGGGGGTTGGGGGGTTGTAAAATTGAAAAATTTGTTGTATTCATAATAGACTACCCACTGACCTATGAAGGAAGACCTAGCGACATAAATAACTTTTTTAGGTCTATCCGAACATTGCCTTATGCCTATTACAGAAACTAAAGGACTTGGAATTTTTTCCGATGTATACAGGCTGTCCATTTAGTGTGTAATTCTTCGATATCTCGCAAGGTATAGCTGATAGAAGAAAATCTCAAATACAAAAGTTATTTGGTTACTTGAGATGCATATCCTAAAAATATTTTGAAATATACAGGGTGTTGCGGGAAAGTAAGGTAGAGATCAACTTGATTTTTTTATATGGAACTATAACTTTCTCTCAAGTTCTTCTAGTGTCCATCATTGATCTCTATCCAACCCTAAAATATTTTTGGAATCGGTTGCGACGTTGCCAAGTAATAATTTATTTTCTATTAATTTCCGCATTTGCAAGGTCGCAAGTAATACGTTCAAATTGATATATTCCTTTTCTCCTCCTTTTCTCAATATTACACAGCGAGTTACTTGAATATTAAGCGGATGTTATTCTGGATGCTACCAGCAATTTGTATCTACAGGGTGTTTTTGGCAGAATTTTAAATTCCGGCAACTTAAAGGTCGTTTTACTTTGTTTTTTTAAATGTAACACCCTGTCTTTTTTATTTTAAATCGAAATATCTACAAATACTCTATCTCGCCTTGTAATATTTTTTTTCGCGTTTTCGACGTTGCCAAGTTATAAATTATTTTCCCAAATTTTTAAAACAAGTATCCCCGATTTTAATTTATTTTAAATAGAATCCTCTACTTATTTTTATTGCAATGAATTGCGCATGTCGAATTTAGTAAGATCTCACAATTTCAAAATTTTGTTTGTATTAATTAATGAGATACGGCAATACCGCTTTTTCAGTAAACGGTACCGGAACGCTTAAATTTTTCCAAAACTGCCACAGCTGAAGAGGTGAAATTCAATACAAAAGTGTTCATTGACCTGTGCAGGAAAGACCTAGCGGCATATGACAATAATTTGGGGGGGGGGGGATACTGGCGATGATTTTGTTGCAAGGGGATCTCACACTAAATCTTTATGCTATGGGAAAATAATAAACTGGTATCACCGTAATGTGTGGGAAGTACTGAGTCAATCAACTTGACTCCATTTTTTCACATAAAACATATCGATTTTTTTGATGCTCACTTTGATGCATCAAAACAAAAGAAAGTTTTCTTAATTTAAATGAGTTCAATGTGCCGTAGGTGGCGTCCTCTATTCATGATAGAAAAGCCGTTGTTGAATTTGGATTTCTTGCCTTAAAAAAAAACAATACGTAATTTTAGATCGTTGTGCCATTCTATTGCGGAATAATTGAGAAAAAACAAAAATAAAAGTAAAACTTTGACACCCTGTATCTTAAAAATTTTGAGCATTTTATGGCTTTATGTTTGAATCTCAATGTTCAGTGCGAGGTCTACCACCTGTCAAGCGTTGTCGGTCGAATATCCAGACACCCTGTATATTGAACAAGGCGGGCGATAGAACGGATCCCTGGGATTATCCGTTATTTAAATGCCTCACTTTGCTGATATCAGAGCTCGGCGAATGATCTGGCTAAAAGCATATTGTTTGTTAGGGTACCTACTGTTGTGATACGGTACAGCTTGCATACAGGTCTACGAACACCTTGCCATTAGAGAAAAAATTTTGTTCAGTTTATTTTAGTCACTTATTTCAGAATCAACGTAAGTCACATATGGAAGTATTCAGAAAGAGCAAAAAACTTGAGAAGTTTGTCTGGAAGTTTTGAATCCTATTCATGCTCAAAGTCAAAAGTTTGCAACTAAGGAACAATTGATCAGAAACAAATGCCTTGTAAATTTTAACAGAGAAATGTGGACGTTGAACGAGGTAGACCTCGAACTAGGAACTTCTCCGAATCAAGTGGTTGTTGTTATTTGAGTATTTCGATTTATTCAATTTTTTAGCCTATGCGATATAAGTATATCTTTAAAGCGTAAAGACATATTCTCTTTCAACTGATTTTACCTTGGAAATGACACCGCGCACGTTGATTTCGGTAAAATTTGCGGAAACGGGCCGATTCTAATAACTTCTAATAACGGCGGGAAATTTAAAACACAAAACGAAAAAATGGACTAAGGTCGTTTGCAAAATGAAACAAGTTTCAAATTAAAACCTATTATGGACTAACGTTGTTCCAGAAGTAAACGTATATTCGATATTAAGAATGCTTAGCGAATATAGGTTCCTTCTGAATTAGGACCGGTTTCTCAATGTCCAGTTAAATATTTATGTGGAAGTTAACGATAACGTTAACAGATAAATTGTTTAAACAATTGAAGGTTAAACTTACGAATTCTAGTAAATCTTATCTGACAGTTGTATCCATAGAAACGCTAACTGGCAGCTACCTATCTGACACTTTTAACTGGACATTGAGAAACTGGCCCTCAGTCTATCAAGCTTACGTGTACAAGAAAATGCAATAATCTCAAAATGGTGGAAATGTTTTTCTGATAAGTGATTCACTCATTTTTATTTATTTATTTATACAGGGTGGTCCACTTTTTAGTAGCAGCATTTAACGCTCAATAGATAAACACATTTTAAGGTGGAAAATTCATATAAAAAAGGTTGCGCAACAGCTTCGTTTTTAAGATACATGGTGTCAAAGTTTGGAAAAAAATGATTTTTTATTAATTTCTCAAAGATTATTGAGCCGATTTTTTTGTAATTTGTTGTTCACTGCGATGAGACGCTAAGTTAGCACTGACTAGAAGATAATTATCATTTCCAGTCTCACGATTAGTATTAGCAAAAAATGTATGCCACTGACCTCACAAAAATTAAATGTTTTTTTTTGCAGGTTAAACAGATCGAAACCCAAAAACTTTAACTTTTGATGTCTCTTCGAACCTCACTTTGTTTTCGAGGATAAAAATAAAAACCACTTTATAGCCTGTCGAACAAAATGTTAAAACCGAACAAGTTAATAATCTTCTTATTGATAGGCCGCAATTCCAAGGACGTATTTCTGGCCCAAATTTAAGTATAAAAATTCAAATAAACTTGTCTTCTAAAGAGTGGTTTTCAAGATACGGGGTATCAAATATCAATTTTTGTATATGTTCAATTCGTAATTTAAGTATCATAGAATAATGAAAGAAAAGTGACTGAACACTAAATTGAATATGTTGAACATATGGGTGCTTTTGTAGTCCTAGTACCATTTAGGATATGAAACACGATCCCATAAACAGATGCTTCAGGATAAGTTTTTAGAGCAGTCTAAAATACCTGGGCACACATTCAGCGATTTCGATGTCCCCTAACTTACCTAAAAAAATAAAGGAGGTAGATTTCCAACTAATTTTGTTAAAAAAATATATTGCATCATTAATAATATACTGCTTCGTTTTCAAAATGCAGTGCATTTTTAACACATTTTTATCATTTATTATGAAAATTAAATTGAAATTAAATTAAATTACATAAGTTGATCATTGAAAATTACTATCTTGCGACTCTCCGTATTGAAGACATGTGATAATGTGTTAATAAATTATAACACTTTTGTCTGAAAACAATGTACGGCGGTTTACCTCCATTATTTTTTAAGAAGATAAACATCTTATGCATCAGGTAGAGCATGGAAGCCTGATTGTTGCATTGAATAACAATTTTTTGATTCAACACTAACAGTAGACAACAGTACAAAGTCTAAATAATGCCCAGATCATTCGCCAGGCCATTTATTATTAAATTTACTGTTAAGGGCCTTGAATATTATTCAATTTACTTTTAAATGCTGCCAAAATAAGCTGTTTGTACTTAAAGATCGATTTAAAAATAAATAATGGCTCCAAAAATTGATATGTTATTACCTATACTCCAATGACAGACTGACAGTCAGGGGATGATTTGCATCCGCCAAATCTGAAACAAAGGAGTAGATACAAGTATTCCATAATTTAGGAAAAATAATTTAATATCACTTGTTTAGTCCAGAATATACTTAGAATAATCCATGTGTACTTTGAAGTGCATAGCATAATAAACATTCATAAATGAGTAATTAGAATACATTTATTTCATGGTGCTATATGATTCACAGTCAATATTATTTAGGAATATTAATAAAAATGTTGAATTGTGAATTCAATAACATTTTTTTTTTAAAGAGACCCTCTTATTTAGTGACTCACAAGGAAATATATTTGTTTAACAAGTCAGCGGAGATCAAAATTATTTTCACTGCAATTTTTTACTTGGTACTGAAATTTGGTGGAGCAATAATAACAATAATATTAGTTTATTTGAGAATTATACCTCAACCTTGAGGTGGGGGTAATGATACTAAATAAAAGTGTATGGGTACAGATTATTACAGAAATAACCATTAAGAGACTCAGTCGACTCAGTCATTTAAATCTGGATGTTAGCTGAAAAATCTATTGAAGCATTTAAAAATGTATTTCTGGGCGTGTTTGATCCATACATCGTTTAACTTGTTTTTTGTATGAAAAATGAGACTTTATGGAATGCGGATTCTATTAAAATAGGATAATCCAAATTAATATCATTTTTCTGTCTTTTTGAGTGAAATTTTATAAACTGTTATAATACAATTGTTGCATACCCATCCTTTGCCATTCCTTAAATAATATTCTTGCAAAGTATTTTTATTCTGTCATAATTATAATTTTTAGAATGCACTTCTGCAAAGAATTAAAACTTTTAAAATGGGTTTGGTGCACACCTTGGTTGGAAGAGGAGACTAACATACTCGTACTATTTTTAAATAATGTATGCTTACAAATTATTTAAAAAACTAAAAACAGCTTCATAAATGTCATATTTGGGTACAGGAAGTACTACACAAACGTCAAAGTAAAATACAGGGTGCTCCATTTGAAATAATCGAGAAAATCATTTCCGTGAGTTTTGGGTCACCCTTTATACAAGATGAAATATATAAAAAACATGATTATTTGCAACACAACTAGACTACTGCAAAATTATTATGACCTTGAGGTATTAACCCCCCGTTATTGAATTCAAATGATATAATTAAGATTTTTACGTGTAAGAAATTCAAATTTAAGATAATATATAGGATGTTCCGTTAAGAAAAACGTAACTTTGGTATGCCGTGACTTCATGAAACATCCTTTATATTATGAAATAATTTTAGAATGTGAAGCTTGACTGTCACTATTTATCTTTGGAGTATGAGTTGAATGTTAAATGTAGCTCTACGCGATTGATGATATTGCACGATTTTTCAGGTTGGTAAACTGACCTGTAGTAAATTTATTTCTTTGTGAATTCCAGACCCGAGTCAGATCTCAGAGCTGCTATCGCGGACGATATCGGACGCGCACAGTCGTACCTGCCTGTACACTCTGGACCACATCCACGAGATGTTCCGCAAGCCGCAAGACCTGAGCCGCCTCCTCTTCTACAAGAACATGGCGCACGAGGAGCTGTGGCTGGAATGCGCCCAAAAGCTCACCACCGTCATTCAGCAAATCATTGAGTTCGCCAAGATGGTGCCCGGCTTCATGAGACTGTCGCAGGACGACCAGATCGTTCTGCTCAAAGCAGGTAGGTTGAAGTTACGAAAAGGTCCATGCAACATTGGTAGACAGAAATATTTATTTGCGGCACAAACCATTTAACATATCGATTGATAAAATTAAAAAAATTAGGTAATACAATAAAATATAGTCAGGTACAATTATCAGTAGTAATATCCTTGGGAAATTGAAAATAGACGAGATAATCTTATCAAAATCGAAAGCTCGAGAAATTTTTCAGAAAATTATGTGGCGTTTGTCAATGTCTGAGAGACATTCGGCGAATTTTTTTTTGAAAACAAACACAACAGAACATTTATTTATTTAATAAAAATACAGGGCATCTATACTTTGAATATCACTTTACCGTAAGGTGACATTTGGAAATGAATTTCGAATGAAGTTGTCAAACACAATTGTGTACTCATTAGTGATGTCAAACATAGGTACGTTTTTATATTACCTATACCGAGTAATATTCTAAAAAGTACCCGGTGCCCAGTATCAGTTACCGGTATTCCAGGGAAAACCAGTAGTCAGCGTTGTAGGGTTAGGGTATACCGATGGCGACGATAAAAACTACCGGCAGAGGTACCGGTACCGGTACAGGATACTCAGCGCACCGCACAGCTGGCTGCTTTGGGATTCGATAATACTCGGTACCGATCGAGGCAGCTTGGATCGGAAGCTCTGCTAGGTACTTGTACCTAAAGCTTGATTCAGATACACACGACATCCGACCATACGACGGTACGAAACTATCCCTATTGGTTGAAATATTTTTATTTGACATTATTTTGAATATTTCAACCAATAGGAAATTGGTTGAAATATTTTGATTTGACATTATTTTGAATATTTCAACCAATAGGAACAGTTTCGTACCGTCGTATCGTCGGATGTCGTGTGCTTCTGAATTAAACTTAACGCTGCGCCAAGATAAAATAATGGGTATTTCATACCGGGTAGTTAAAATATTGACATCACTAGTAGTCATAGTGACCGATAATTGCTCTGAATACAATGATCAGTGTAATTTAATATAAATATAATCAAATACCTTAAAATATCACCAAATAACAGTAACATTAAAGATTTCAACCGATTCTCAGGATCTTGCGTCGAGTGATTAAAGGCGAGATTAGTTACTCTAGATTTAACCTTCAAAAACAGTGTTGTTTACTTGAAATGATATTTTGTAGAGATGGACTTACTACATACACTGTGAGATGGTGTCGACAAACTTTGATTTTTTGCTTTCTGAATGATGTATTCGTTTGAAATCGGGTCATAGGGACAAACGTTAAATGAAACGGGTATATTTTATCTGTTAATTAATTCATACTGCAAATACGATGGACATGAGCGAGCATTCCGCACCTGACTTATTCTGTTATTCCATTATGTACGATATTGAGCGATTTTGAGTTGTTCTATTAACTGCAAGTAGAGAGATCAAACTTAACACAACTCAGTACAGTTCCATTAATCACAGAGTATTGATTACACTACAACCAGACCTTTCGGGATTTATAATTAAACAAATGAAGTGAAATCGATACGCAAATTGCCTTTATTTATGTAATTTTTTTCACAAAAAGGTGCAACCCAGGCTCCGACTCACCGAGCAGCTGTTTCATTACCCACTGGCTCCGCGAATCGTGCGCCCTTAGTAGACGAAGGGACCTAAGGATAACTGCTTTGTGCATTCTGGCAGCTAAGATGTACGCTGCCGTACTGACTGCACATCGTTATTTTACGCAGTGCAGAGAGCAGCGTATTCCTCATGCCACCTAGGGATCCATTGACCATTACTAGCTTGCTTACACTGTAGTCTGGTCAGAGCATGCGAAGTTGTCCGAGCAATTCCTGATATTTGGTCCGCTTTTCTTCATTCTTATTCTTAGAGACGATGTTCACCTCGGCAGGTGCCGAAAGCCTCTATAAGGAACATCGTCTTCTGTTAGAGGTCGAGAAGGATTATATCGGGCTTGTTTGCCTGTACAAGCTCGAGCTTGGAGAACGATAGTTTTAGTAAATCCTGCATTTGTCGTTCTCCCAAATGGACTCTATGGACTCTGGAGCGTATGGAAGCACCGGTGACTCATCTATACCGTATAAGTACCTTAAATGATAGTAGAACACTCTTAGAGCCGCGTTGTGCCGATAGACGTAAGCCGTCCCAGCGTTCATCTTACACGACGACAAGAGATGCATACGCGTCTCTGGCGCCAGTCGGCAGGCTCTACAACGGGTGTCGGGTATATCTACCCCCATAACCCTATTTACGGTATACCAGGGTGCTAAAGACACCATCTTGGCAAGCCATTATAAAGCCGTCAGTCTCCGACTTCAACCCACTAGACCTTAGAAAATAGAAGGTCAATTGCTCAGATAAGCCATGCTCTTCTAGATGTTTGTAGAAGATTCTAGGCATTGGCTTATCTTCATGAAGTCTTGAAAGAAAGTCGACTTCGGCAGCTTTAATGTGGGATTTTAATTAATTAATCGTGCGTGAGCATGTTCCGTAATGGACTACGTGGAGTTGAGTGTGAGGCTGAGCTCCTTGGCTGCTTGTTTCGCTGCGCTAAAAAGAAAGGCTCCTTTACCCGAATTCTCGTGCTCTCGCACAAAGCGGATCTGGGGTTCGGTGACCATCGTCACATAGCAGGCAGTGGCCAATACTACCCTACTATATGCTCCAAACACAATATTCCACGCCCTCCCAGGTGTCGCGGGAGATGTTTATGTTATCCGAGCCATGGGCTGCGAAATTGTTTGCGCCTCATAAGGCAGCAAGAATTTCTTTCGAGTGTATCGGATGACGCAACATATTTAAGTTAGGAGCCCTCCTACAAACGGACTCGAACTGCGCCAAGGCCGGAGTGTCTGCTGGGGAAGGCTTGGGCTGTTCGTGAAGGCCCCCCAAAAGGCCTTCACGCGATCAGCAGTTGGCGCCTGCTCTTTGGCTGGTGGTGGCTGTTGGAAGAGCTGAGAAAGTCTTTCATAGAACATTCTGTTCTTCTCCAGACCCCTCGCCTGCGCCACCAGTGATCGCTTGGCAGCGATTAGCATCCGTATCCTGTCAAGACATTGTTGTCTGACAACAACCAGTACCGCTTGACTGAGTGCATGATGGTAGCGCCTCAACTCGTAGGCTATTGTTATTCGTTATTATTATATTATATTCGTTCCTTCTCTGTTACAGGTAGCTTCGAACTGGCGATAATCCGCATGAGCAGGTACCTGGACCTGTCGCAGAACTGCGTGTTGTACGGCGACACGATGCTGCCGCAGGACGCCTTCTTCACGTCGGACACCGCCGAGATGAAGCTGGTCGCCTGCGTCTTCGAGCTCGCCAAGAGCATCGCCGAACTCAAACTCACAGAGACTGAGTTGGCGCTCTATTCCGCATGCGTACTACTATCTCCAGGTATGTAGACCATTAAAAAAATCGGCGAATCGCGTAAGTGTTCGATGCGCTTACGCCATCGTGAAGTTGACACAGGAACATACCATGGTGTCTGTGTGTAGTAAGATGCGATTAGAGATCGTTATTAATGACGGATTTATCTGCTCATCTATTATGGTGCTACATTTGAGTGTTCAATATCTTGTATTGACATTGCGCTTGCTGAAAAAAAGATCCAACCCTACCACTGACTAGTGGCATATTAGTGTTAGGACTCCTCCAAACTTCGTTTTGGATGTCGATCAGCAACAGATACATATACCCTTATGTTTTATGATTCTTTCGAAAAAAAAGTGTTGTCAGCATTTTTAAAAAGGGATTTCGTTATTTATTTTCTTACAATAACATTCTAGTGAATGGAAAGAAACGGTATCAGCTAACTATTATTCCAGCTCGGCGAGCTTTCACTCTTTTTGTAGTGAGGGGATTAGGGTTCAGTTGCCATAATGGTTGTCGCTCAGCCTTAAAGCTTATTTGCACCCCCGTCAAAGGTATCAGACAGAGTCCCATCCTAAATTCTTCGCGAACCTTACGATGCATTGGAGTATGCTCCCCTGTGTGGCCTCCTGGCCGACATTCCGATAGGAGTTCCTGATTTCACTCACAGCAGGACAGTCGAAGATAACGTGCCTAGCTGTTTCCTCTGCCTCACCGCACTTCCTGCATAAAGGATTTGCCACATCGATTCTCAACTTTTGCAGGTGTGCACTGAACGCCCAATGGTCAGTTATAAATCCAAAAAGCTTTAGTAGTTCATTTCTGCTCAATCTGAGAGCGTCTGTGGTATTAGAACACAAGAGTGCCCTCAGCATCCTCCTAGACTAATCATTCCCCACCACTGAGTCACAGCGCTTCTGATGCTCTTTTGACACCCAACTGGTGACAGCTGTCCGTACCATGATGTATTATATACTACATGCTGGTTTTGACCCTATAAAGTTCTGCACCTTCCTTGGCACACCTGTCGGCCCTCTCATTCCCACCTACTATGTGATTAAGTACTCAAGATAATGTTGCCTTGTTGGTTTTCGCCAGTATCTTTGGGATATTATAGTAGTCCCACACTGTTTTTGAAGAACGTTGGTTACTTTTTCACTTCGATGGTATCAATATAATATATAGCTCGTATTTTCAACATAAGATCTTGTGGACCAAGGCATGTTGCAAATTCTGTGTAGTAAGTTCTCTGTTACTTCACGTGCCATTGGCCCAGGGAGTCCTGCATCATAATTGCAAAACCTTTAAAATTAACGTGATATTTCTAATACTACTAGATCAATTTTACCACTAAACTTCTTTCGGATAAATGCTACTCTAAATTCACCTCAATACAAACACCATACACAGAAAGTAACTATCATTAAATTTCATCAACGATAATACTGCCCCGAAGTTGAAAAAATATAATTTTGAAAAAGTGTTGTAGATTTCAGTGAAACATAAAATAACGATTTCAGATCGACCAGGACTGAGAGGTATGGGAGAAATAAGTCGGTTAAGTCAAGCGGTACTGAGGGCCCTACGACTGGAACTCGACCGTAATCATAGTATACCCATCAAAGGGGACGTTACTGTTTGTGATGCCTTGCTTACTAAAGTAACTACGTTAAGGTAAGATACATTTTCTTTTCCATATTATTAAACATTTACTAAACATCGCTTCTGCTAGGAAAATAATCTGCTTCGAAAATATTACATTCTATAATAACAATACATGGAATTATCAAAAAAATATGTATAAGATGGTCATCGATTGGTATAAGCATCCACTTTTAACTGGGTAAAAAGTTTTTATCCTACATACGACTATTATACAATCTACAGCAAAAAATAGCAAAGCTTATACAACACAAGTTTAAATTCAGCAATTTTTCTAAACAGAAAATTTTAACCAAACAACATAGTGCATGTTTCGTTCAGAAAAGTTCTGTTTTTGTGACTTATGACCAACTCTAGAGTTATTTTTCTTTATTGATTAATAGGTACCTACCTAAAGATCCTAAAACCTGTACAAAATAGTTTGCCAGCTTGTATATTTTACCTTATAATTTTCTAGTATTTTCTTGTATAGTCGGTTACAGCAGAGTTTTTTTCTCTCCATATCAATGTTATCCAACTTAAGGTTAGTCCGATAGTTCAAAGTATTGATTAATTACGTGACTCAAAAATACTACACTTTTTACATCTACCGAAGCTGCTTATTCGGGACCGGATTTTATACAATTTTATACTTTTCAAGTTTCCATTCTACAAAATTTGTTCTTGTTCTTTCACCAGCGTATGCCTTATAGATATTTTTTAATCCGAAACATTCAGTGTGGCTCTGCGTGGATTTTTCGAGCCAGCTCATCAACAAGTTGTGGAACCTTTCATACTTTTCATTGCAGTTTTTGGAAGTTAATATTTTCTCTCTAACACGAAATATAATTTTAGGGAAGTAAGTATGCTTCATATGGATGCGTTGGGCAAACTGAAAAGATCTGCGCCACATCTGGAGTTCCCAGCATTGCACAAAGAGCTGTTCAGCGTAGACAGCTGAAGGCCTTCAAAATCGTTTTCGGAAATGACTTAGCGGCAGCCTTGTGTAGCTACTTGTAAGTATACATTACTAACCATTAATATGAGTCGTTTATTTCAAATAAATGTTTTTTGATAATTAGAAGTCCCATGTCAGTTTGTATATCGGATTCGATGATTTAATATTATTCTCTATTAAAATGCTATTTCGAAATAATAAGCAAAAATAAAAACACACAGGCATTATATGGTCAGTTTAGAGAGAGAAAATGATGACTGCATCACAAATTTAATGCCTATATTTAAAATATCAAGAACAGTGCCTAGCTGTGAATATTTGTTCTCCACACCCATTAGTACATGCTGTCAATCTCAGAATCATTTTTAATAATAGAAAGTTTAAAATTCTTTTACTTGTAGAGAGTGGGCATTCTGATACACTTGAATTAATGAATAGAGGAGAGAGTCTTTCTGGTGGTCAGAACCACCTTGTAACCACAAAGTTTGATTTGCTGGTATGTCTAATATACTAACATATTTTTCTTTTGTTTCAGATTTCTTTATAAAAAGATTGTATCGGCCTTAAATACATAAATAATATTAAAGGTATAATTTCGTTATTATGAGGATAAAAATTTATTGTTGTGACATAGGAGTTTAAAAACGCAGATCTCTAATATAGTAAAAAGGAAGATACGTTGGAAAAACCGCAAAACACCTCTAGCCGGGCCCTGATTTTAAAAGTACAACTATGATTGTTGATTCGTGATATACGCGTGGAGCATCCATCAAAAGTTACAATAATCCCCTTTTGACCTGAAAATCAACGTCAATGGAATTCATATCATATTATTTTATATCCTAACGCTCACTTTTATTAGTTTTGACGCCCCGCCACAACTTATATTAAGAAACTAATCAGCCTGGTATTACAGATGTACATTGCCTACCTTCTATAAGCTTATAACAAGCTATCAGTATCTGTATACAGTAAAGGCAGATATTGATTTACTTAGATTGCCAAAATACAGAAAACGTGTAATGCTGTTGATTACAGCCGCTGCAACATCTTCTAGATAATTTATTTTCTAGCGTCATAATATGAATTTCATAATACACCAAGGCATAGAAAAAAACGTTATCACCTTTTCATGGTTATCATCATCATTTAGCAACCAATGAAGCAATTGTAAATGTATAGAGATGCTCTTACTTTCTTATCGTATTGTTACTACCTTATGTGATTTTTGATGGATGCTGTGAATGTGTTCCTTAGGTGCTGATTTTGTTATACAAGTTTCGGTTGTGCGGTTTTTTAAACGCACTGAAGATAAACATACATTTGCGTTAAAGTATCTGCCACGTAACACGCTAATTACACTTTAAGAAATACAACATAATAAGTAACACAAGTTTGTTACAGGGCGAATTACTCACCACTTTTTTTTTCTTTTTGGATTTGCATTATAGCCTTCAGGTTTGTATTGCCTCTTTCAAGATGCGAAAAAGCTTATAAAGGCATGAATCAATTTATTTCTGTTTTTTAAACAATATAGATATGATACCATGTGTAACTTTTTTGAAAGAAAAAAGTGTATCAGCTATAAATACAAATACTGTTTTATGTAATATAGTTTATAAATTTCAATACCAGTTCGGTTTCTTACCTTGAATAGAAATTTAATGTAGATGTAGATACGCAAAGAAATGGTTTTCAGATTTTCCCACAACTGAATAATTTTTAGATAAGTCAGTGTTGAGTGATTCACTCTGTACATGAGATATAGACAGCCACCCCCAGTTTGAAATAGTAAGGACTTATTTTAGTTTATAATAAGTAGACTGCGTTTATATACGTATACTAAAAAAGTCACCTTAGTTTTAGACTTAATTCTAGCTAAAAGTGAATCAATACAATATATAGAAAGACTGTATGCTTGGATCTTTTCGTAAGTTTTTACTATTTTCGAACGCGTCGTGGTAAAATAGAGGGTGTCAAAGATAACAATATCTATTATACATATTATTGTTCTCAATAACTCTTGAAGGTTATGCTATTTGAGGAATATCAAATTTTGTTTTTATCTAGGGAAGTTTTTTTTTCAATTCGATATCTTTAGTAATCTACCTTGCGTTAAGTTAAGCGATTATTTTTAGGCTCAATAATGTTGCATCCATGTTGATGATTGTATGAAAAATTTCTCGCAGTATATATTATTGAAATGTGTTCATTTCTCATTATTAATATAAACTTAAATCGTTTAAAGCAATTAAAATGTATGCAGTAACATTGGTGAGTAGAGTGGTAAGGAGAATCTGATATAAGTATAATAAAATGATTTTGAATTATGACTATGACATATATATGATAGGTATGGTTATTCTGACGGCCCTGTTGACTTTTCTTCTCTAAATAGTTAAGTTTCGGTGACGACTTGATGATTTTATAAAATACTATATATAAAGAGATGTATATGTAAAAATATATGAAATAGAACTAATAGAGTATTTATGAGATAGAATTATATCTGACAAAACCTTGTTTTCACACTACGTTGTTTTGTTGCTGACTTTTTTCTTAGGAAATATCCAGTAACTCTATAAAAATTACAACGCGTGATAGGTACGGATCAGAATCATTACCTAAGGCGAAATTACATAAACAGATCGATGAGCAGCGTCTCAACTTTTGCCAGGTTTGTTCTTACATGAGATCAGAATGGTATGGTAACGTCAGACGCATCGGATAGGTATATGATATTATGAATTTTAGTACACCTGATATTTGACCAGAATCAATGCAAATTATCTACTCTTACTGTGTTCTGTATACCCAAGTGACTCAAAATAATCACTTCTATATAATTATTTTATTCATATCATACTGTTTTTATACCTTTTTGTGATACACAAATGTCTTCACAATTCGTTCATATTTTAATATTTGTCGCTTTTATAAGTTTAGTGTTATTTAAATTACTTTTTTAACCGGTATGTATAGCAAAACCTCTGCAGCTTAACATCATCAGTATTATTTGGTGAACCGTCATCTCCATTTTTATCCTGAATATCATTATTGTTATTACCGTTATCATCCTCATCTGCATCATCTACATCATCATTATCATCATCAACATCATCATCAACAACATCGGTATCATCATTCATTGAAAATATCTTCATCGCGATCTTCATTTTTATCACCATCATCGCATTCATGACGCAGCAAATTGAAGGGTACTAAAACGAATACAGAGGCCAAATAGCAAATTGCTCTTTACTAGTGTGTAGTGTTCGATTTTTTTTTCATGAAGCATACTAGCTATTTTAAACCTATTTCTTGTTATTGGTTAGAATCTTGTTTATTATCGCTATGTTTTGAATCAACTATTATTATATTATACACTATTTGTTTAAATCCATAATTTTTTTATTTTTAATTTGTAATTTTTAATGTAGTCAAAAATAGCCAGTTACCGCATAATTATAAACAAATATTCAGAAGTAATCTCATCCACCACAATTATCCTCATCATTTTCATGATTTTCATCACGCTTTGATCACCATCAATCTTTGGATCATTCATTAACAAATAAATTCAGTGAGTAGCGAAGCTCATTAATTAGCAATAACAATTATTAGGAATAATTTGGAAAAGTCATTGAATTAATATCTAGTTGCCCAATCTTATCCAAAATCAAAAGAGCCTTTAGAAATCAGCACAGCTACTTCCTTCATCATCATTTTCATCATCATCATCTTCATAATCATCATCAACAACATCGTCATCTTTATCAGCATCACCATCATCATCATCATTATAATATTCAGCATCATTACTACTGACAGAGCCAATCAAAATCAGAACTCGTTAATTACAGCTAACAAATCATTAAATTCGGTTATTATAATGATTGCTATTAATCTTTATAAATAGAAAAAATATTCATCACCCGAGTATTGTGCTATGACTGAATATTAATAGGTTGTAGATGCTTAAACTATTGATTGAAATATAATAAACATTTAAAAATCATTGAATGAAAATATGTTTTGGTCATGAAAGTATAAAGTACACAGTGAGCTCAAATCATTTTGACTAATACATTGTTTCTTAAATTTTGTATAAATAATTTGGCTCTCATTTGCCATGTATCATCATTTCTTGCACTATATGTATAAATATCCTCATATGATATGAATGATATACTTTATTAAATATTTGACAAAAAGGGGTTTGTTGGTTATCTATTAGACTGAATAAGGTCATTCAAGATATACGCGTAACAAAAAAAAGTGGAACAATATTCCTTAATCATCTAAAAAAAAACTTGAAGTTGTCGTTTTTTTACTAACCTAATAAACGATCATTGCTAAACATTAAACTTCCAATTTAAAGACGCAAAGCTCTTGAGATCGATCTCAGCTGTTCACTACATAAGCAACTTCCTCTTAACTGATAAAAAAATGTTAACTCTCTTCACGAGCTTTGGGATGGCATGTAAACACATCATAAGATATGTAGAAAGGTATTGAATAGGTTTCATCGTAAGAACAAAGCTTAATCTGTGTATATATGAAAAATTATAATGATAAAAATTCGATACTAGACTGAAATTAGTAATATTTCCATTTTACATTATTCCCTTTACACTTTTAATTACTCATTATGCCTGTTGTAGCAAGGGGATCTTTTACAACCCTTGTGCAACATCGTTGTAACTCATTTAAACAAAACAACTCAGTAGCTGTAATGTTTCGTCGATACCAATAAGAAATGGTGAGAATATTAGTTCACATATTTCTTAATTAAGTGATTGTGATGGACATTTTTTGCCAGAATGGTGGCAAAATGTGTTGGTTAAGCTATGGGCAGACGAACGTACAGAAATTACAGGGCCGATTGTCTTGACATATAGCAGAGTTATATTTTACTGAAAAACCGGAATTCATATTGTTCTTTATTTAATCATGTTTTCCATCGTGATATGATAGCTCGGTTTTCAGTGACTTCTTCACAAATGCTAGCATGTTATATTGGATTATCTTCTGCAGTGAAAAATCAAATAATATGTAAATTAAACAAAAACGTTTTATGTTTTGGAGAGAAAATGATATGCACTTTTAATGAAATCGTAATATATAGACTTCTACTAGCATCTATCCTTCTAGTATCATATCTGAAATCCCTAAACACAAAACTTTATCGTATGTATAGAGATTTTCAAGAATATACTAAGGCCCATCTTTAAATTACAAGTGGAACTGATAATTTTATACCAGTTTCCCCTATGATATAAACATTATTTTTCTTATTGATTTGTTTAAGAAATCTAGTTAGTAAAACATGTACAAAATACAGAAAAAAGGTAAACTTGATAGAGGAGGGTGTTCGCAAAGTCGACATTGTTCTTTTCAGGAAATACTACTTTTAACTTGAAAAGAAACAACTTGTGTGTCTAAACGAGTAAACGAGACGGCGGTTGTATATTATCTTCCATAATATACATAAATAATATATTTCTTTTTGGAGAAAGTTGCTGTTTTTTTATATATATTATACTGACTATGAAGTGGGCCCTAAATTTAAAGATTTGAGAGTAAGTCCTGTATAGATACAAGACTGGGTAAGTGTTTTTGACAACTTTAGCTCACACCACACTGACGAGCCCCAGAGAGCGAAACTTTTGTCTGTGGTTAGTTAAGAGTTGCTTAAAGAACTCAGCCAAAAAGTCTTTCAATTTTGTTTTGTAATTTTTAACCCACCTTACAAACCTGTATTTTGTAAAGTAGAATGGCTATTTTTAATGAAGACAAACCTCATTATATATCAACCAATATTATTATACTTTGGAACACAGACTATAGTTTCAATATTATATTTAGAAGGATGCAAAAAGCTATTGTTTTATATAACACGATTGAAATCATAATGGTATCAGAGTTTCACCAAGTTATGTTATATTTTCGAATTCCTATTGTTTTACTATTCACGCTCACTTAATATATTCTGAATGTCTTTTTCATTAATTCGTATTGCAGCTAGAAAATAATCTTTAAATACGTTGGTTGAACAGATTGTTGTCTGCACCACTTACTGTGGGTAGTATACGTTCGTCTGTCTGCAGCCTTAGAGTGCGTACTTTCTGTAAACGGAATATTTCTTGTGGTACCAAATGGTGGTGTTCATTTTCCCCTTTTTGTACAGAGTTTATGTAATTTCTTCTAGAAATGCCAGGAAGCATAGTTTTAATATTAAGTTTTTAAGATTATTGCTTACAAAAATGCTAGCCGTTGCCAATAGTGTTAAGCATACAAACCCAGTGTTATAAAACTATTTATGATTTTTTTGTTATATATATTAATTGTAACATCACACTATTGTTATATCTTTTTACAAAGAAGCATAATATTGTATACTACAATTTTGTTTGTATAGAAATTTATATGGATATATTATTTAGTCTCTAAGTGTAAATTTTGACAACGGTTAGTGTTATCAAGGCTATTATATAGTTATTGGTTCTATAACATCCATGTACAGATCATACACGACTGAGATGTTGGATCAACGTCAGAACTTTTGGAAATATTATTGTTCCTACCTTTATTATGTCGCTGTACTTCCTTATTATTGTAAAAATTGTATTTTGTTACTAAACCTCATTTGTTTCATTATTGTAAAGATTGTATTTTGTTGCAGTACGCTTCGAATATTAATAAAATAAAAATAGATCGCATACTAAACCTTATTTGTTTCATCTGATGTCAGCTAGTTTATGTTTATGATTTTGTTAGCATTTTTTAATAAAATTATATCTAATTTGGAAGATGCGTCGTTTGGAAATAAAACAATTTAGTATGAAAGTGCTGATTATTTTTGTGCAATGCATTTTAAGAAATCATGTCATCTTGCTGTCTTTGTAAATTTTTAGTGTTTATCCAATTCAAATATTTCAATATCATATGACTTCAACTTATTTTTGACACCCCAGTATTGTCCAAAATAATATATTAAAATATCCAGCATCTCACATGGCTGTGTTATAACTGATAATATGTATGTAATGTGAATTTATGTTAACTTTTTGTTAAATAAACTTTTATTAGTATTTAATCTTTTTTATCTTTATATTATATTTGGTCCCCAAGTCGGAGAGAAATCTGTTGTATTCGCTAAAATGTATATGTTGCACTTTGTGAATAATTAATAAAATAAAAAAATTAAAAAAAGCTTACAACTGAGTCAAAGTAACATAAAAAAGTTCCAATTGTTCTAATTTGCTGCCTAATTCCAGTTTCGTGAGCAAAAATTCTAAAACTTTCATGTGGTTAATTTGAGCATTTGTCTAAATAATGTTAATGACATGCGTCATTAAAAAAATCAGCGATTTTTGATGTTTTTGTGGTGTGAAGTGCAGAAGACTAGTTTCCGCAAGCACAAGAAGTTTTTCTCGGTTTTGGGGACGATTATTTGAAAATGAGTTCGAAGACATGCTTATAAGTAGTACGAGAGGACTGCTAAGGAAAACGACTGATATATGTATTAAATTTTTTTAACGAGAAGTTAACGGAATGAGTATTACAGCAGCGTAGAATAGCCAAAATTTTGTAAAATTATTTTGGGTTGGCCAGGGGTAATGGTATAAGCTATTGTTAAATAATCATGATTTAAAGGAAAAATGTTTAAAACATATTTCTAATGTACCTTTGCTACAAAAGAAAGTAAAAATGTACATTTTTTCTTAATTTATTTAGAATCCCTACTACTGGTGAATAGCTGTAGACGTTTCTAACATTATTATTTTTTGTTTATATATTTTATTTCTGTTGGTTAATGGACAATTGTTAGTTTTTGTTAATATTTTTGTTAGTAACGTCCGCAAAAGTAGATACCTGAAGACTTGAGCAAATTATTATCAAAATTTATAATCCTCCATATATCATAAGTATACGCATGCATTTACATGATTAATATACAATGTAACTCATATATGACATATAAATAGCGATATACAGTTCCGTTTCTTAAAAAATAAAGCATCTTCATAAAGTCTTCAGATATCCTTAGCCCCTCGTCCCTCAACATTTTTGTATATTTTGTTTTATATTTGTATAAGGCCCTTGTTGTAAGTGCAATCTAATTCAGTAACAAAAATATTTACAAATATAATCAATTGTTTTTGCACCAGTAGGAATTATATATTTTTTTGTATCCATCTCTTCTCATTTTATTTCATCCTACCCAAATCCTTGCTCACCAACGGTCGAAATTTAAGCGCAGTACAAAAACAATGGCGTAAAGTGACTTGACTCAGCAAATAATCACATACAGGGTGTCCCACGACGATTAAGACAAGCAATATATCGGAACTGGGCAGTAGTATTGAATTAAAGTGACGTCCGATTCAAAAATGTTTAATGGGACACCCTATATATTTGTGACTTTTTGTACTCCTCCCGATAAAACAATTGCAACAAACTAGCACACTTGAGGTCTAAAGTGATTAATTCAAGAGCTACATCGAGATGTAAAAAGCATCCTCCAAAAACTGAACACCATCTGACACCTGACCAAATTCCAGCCATTGTCCTTAAACGCTGTGCCGCTGTGCTTGCACCTATTCTTTGCAAACTCTTCAAACTTTCGTATCAACGAGGCGTTTCCCGCTTCATGGAAAGTTGGCTGCGTACAACCCATCCCTAAGAAAGGCAAAAAAAACTGATTCCACCAATTATAGACCTGTGGCTCTTCTCAGCATCATGCCTAAGGTTATGGAGACTGTCATTAATACACAGCTCCTGAAATACCTGGACAACAATAACATCATAAATGAACGCCAGTATGGCTTTCGTAAGCACAGGTCTACAGGTGACCTTGCCTACGTCACTCACTTGTGGAACAGAACGCTAGACAATCATGGCGAATCCAGTGTTGTTGCACTTGACATATCGAAAGCTTTCGACGAAGTGTGGCATGAGGGACTTCTGGTCAAGCTTGCTGCTTATGGACTACCACCTGGCCTACGCCAGTGGCTGAATAGCTTTTTGAACGACCGATCTCTGTTTGTTATAGTCGAGGGCTGTTCATCAGACGTATTTTCAATAAACGCCGGTGTTCCTCAGGGATCTGTCCTATCCCCTACACTATTTCTGATGTACATCAACGAGCTGCTGGAAATAACATCCAATCCAATCTACAGCTTCGCAGATAACAGTACATTAGTGTAGTGCATGGAACCAGGCAAGCCACTATCATCCCAGGGGACGGTACGTCGGCGACAGCAGCATGCCTCACATATCAACGCAGATATCAAAACAATTGTCGAGTGGGGATTAGCAAATAAAGTACAGTTCAACGTACAAAAAACTCAGGCAACAACACTTACAAAGAATTCTCACGATGGCTTACCAACTGTGGAAATGGAGGGTCACCCCATAGTCGAATCACCTTCCGTCAAGCTTTTGGGGATCAACATCAACAACGACATGTCCTGGCACGACCACGTCGTCAGTATTGCTAAAACGGCATCCCAGAAGCTTGGAGTTTTGTTCCGCTGTAGGAAGTTGTATACACCAGAGCAACTGCTGCTGCTCTACAAAGCACAGATCCAACCATTGCTCCCATGAGTGGGGATGCGCTCCGAAGCACTCTCTAAAGCTTCTGGACACTATCCAGAAAAGAGCAATTAGATTAATCGATACGCCTAACCTCACAAAGGACCTCCACAGCCTGGAATATCGAAGAAGGGTGGCTGACCTATCCCTGTTTTACAGATTCTATCACGGAAGATGTTCAAGTGAGCTCTCCTAGATAATAACACCAAAGGCCGTCCGAACCAGGAACACTAGAGAAGCTCTGCGAGCTCATCCTTACCAGGTCGAGGTCCTTACGCCCCGAACCAGTCTCCTCCAGCATTCCTTCTTTTAGAGAACTTCGACGCTGTGGAATTAGCTGCCGGGGAATTTGTTTCCCGGCTGCTACAACCTGCAGCGTTTCAAATCTAATGTGCACCCATACTTATCCTCCCGCAGCGCTTCTACAGCGCTATAGGTTTTCAGCCTTTGCGGGAGGCTGATCATAAAAAAAGGTTACCAGTATGCTTTTAGCCAGCTTTTGGCATGAAAATCGCCAAACTTTGTCATGAATAAATGAAAATCGCTAGAAATGGCGACTTCGCAGTTATGAATGTCAATATTGTCAAAACCGAAACGTACGACATACTCTGTGGTTGACCTCTGACCTACGGAAGTGCAAAAATATGTCAAACTTAAATTATCCTATGATTAGCCTGTGCTTCAGGTCATATTTGTTGTAGAAACTAAGGGCTATTGTAATCCTTTGGACCACCAGGCCGCTTAAAAGCCCTTGTACTCCTGGAAGCCTGCTCTCTCTCTCTCTTCGAAGAGTCTCTAGGGTCGAAATGTCAATTGTAAAACCACTGGCAATATATTCGCTTCATGCGACTAGCCCTTATTTTTGAGGAAAAAGTCAATGAAATGGAAGTTAGAAATAGCCAAAAGTTGACAACTCACCTGTGCTACCAAATGTCGGTTTTGACAGAAAATCGCCACTCCTGGCAACTCTACGGATCACGTGCTCTAAATAATGAAAGTGAGAGGTAGCGGGTATTGTGTTCCTTCTTCAACCTGTTAAGGGCTATGCTACAGGCTATCTGCATTCGATATCTTTAAATCGGCATTCTAGATCATGGCTTGCCTATCGTGTATAGACAAGGCTACATATGTAATGCGTTAATATGTTTAATGGAAGAAAAATCGTTCGCGAGTCAGCTAGCTAACAAATTGATTGAAATGGCGATTTCTATTTTCTGCGAATTACTCCGCCACCAAGCAAAAATATAAAAATCGTATAAAAAGCATGGCAACTGGTAACTACCAAGATAATTTTTTTCCAAAAGATATCCTTAATAAATACAAAAAATGGAGTGTGTCAATCTCCCTCAGCAGCTCAATTTCATTCTCTCCTGAAAAAGTGGAAAATGACGAGGAACCCATAAAATTCTTAAAACAAAGTTTGGAGCGACGAATACTTTCTATAAGTAAGCCGCCAGTTATACGTTGATTTCAATTCGGTGTGGGAAGTAAAAGAGAGATAGTTTCCCCGAATCGCTAGTATTCTTTTCTTAATGAAAAAGATTTCTAGAAGATTCCATTTCGTACTCACCTAAAAAGGTTTCTCTTCTAACCACACGTCGAAGTCTTCCAAGCGCATCCACCAAATTCAACAATTTATCCAGGTGCTTGAAGCATTATTGCTTGAACCATTATTGCTTGAAGTATTACTGCTTCTCATTAAGGAGATACATTATATATCTTCATGATACTCTGTATCCGGTTTGATGCGATAGAGAGAGGTTTATGTAGGTCTACCAGATTATTGCGGGGGTGGGCAAGATGGAGTTTCTAAATGGTCGACTTTAGGCAACCAGGTGCTCAAATTGAACTCATGGTCTCTTAAACTGAACCTGGTCTCAAATGTTGATAAAACATGTATAACAGTTCCAGGAAGCAAAAACAGAAACGATCTAATTTTGATTTGAGAAAAATTTGTAAATACTAAACCAATTGCGAACAAAGTATATAGAAAATGGGCCATAATTATATGTTTCTGTACGCAAGATAAACATTTGAATATTTTCTTTTTTGGTCTAACACCAATACACTTGCAGTGAAACCAGTGCGGGCACTGAATCTTTCTAGCTTGGTCTCCAGTCTTCCATTCATTACAGAAAGACAGAAAGTTCAGGAACACTAGCTGCTATCATGGGTATGATGGTTTTTGCCTTTTTTTGTTTCGATGTGACATGAATTTTCTTTAAATAGTACCATTCTCTTTGGCCTCATGCTTTTCCATACTTTACTTTAACTCGTCTTTATACAAAGAACTTGTAATTATAACCAACTTTTGAATAGGTACCTTAGATTATTTTTGCCAGTCTCTTAGCCGTTTTATAAAAAAATATGTGCTAGTTGGTGATCTATTCTGGTTATTTCCGCTGCCATGAATAGTAAATTCTTTGCTGGTGGACGGCTCTCTGCTATAACGAAGTGAGCCAACCTCAACAGGAACCATGACATGCTTTGGGGGAGTTACTTGTGGTAAAGATTTACTCAGCTTGGACAAAGGGATCCTGAGCGTCGGACTCTGTTACTCTACCGTGCCCTAAAGGCTAATTGCATATCTGTACTAGATCACCATCCGTATTGTCCACGCTTAGCCATATCTAGAAAAAAAACATCTAGATTGACCTTAATTGAACTAACAGGGTGTCGAACTAGAGGTTCCTTAGGGGGTTCAATATAAGCGTCTGACTCCAAGACCAAGATTAATCCCATCTTCAAATAAGTTTTTGAGATCGCTATTGCTAGGTAATGCTATAAAACACACAAAATATAATATTGAAGAAATAAATCTACCTAATGTTAGATAAAATACTATACTTTGCGCATAGTCGAAATCTTCAATACTTCTCACATATGTATATATATATTTTGCTGTCCTAATCCAAACATCAACTGAGCTGCAGGCAGGTTTAAGTTATGGTGTCGGATACCCTATGGCAACGTTGTCAAGTTTTACGGGATACTTGTTACTACAAGAACGTTTAAATACAGTTCAAATAAGGCTCGCCTTATTAAATTATTTTACTGAAATAACGTGCCAAAATTTGTGGATTTGATTCTTCCAGTTCTGAAAATTTCTTTTTGTCATCAGTTAATCCACCATGCTCAAGTTAGTAAATTAATACGATAATATTAGAAACTATTCCATGGTCTGTTTAGAAATAACTTTCCAACAAATTTTTATAGGAAGTTTTCTTACTAATTTCAAATGTAAACCCAACTTTGGGGTTTGAAAACGTTACCTTACACCGTCGTAGAGGCACTTATTGACTATTATATACAAAGAGTCCAATATGACACAAAGTAAATTCACATGAATGTTATTTCTTACGTCTACGTCTTAAAGACGTTATATCAGTGGTAATGACGGAGCAATAAATTGAAACTGAATGTGTGAAGAGGAATGAATCACTGTGAAAATTGCTCTTTTATTTAGCTAGCGTATCATTTCCGGCTGAGGTCATTACGACTTTACAGCAATTAATTATAAACAAATTTGCATTTTTATAATATCTACTTAAAAACAGTGCCTGCTTATGGCGTACATTACCTGCATTATACAGGGTTATTTTCTTATTATTATACAGTGGATACAGAGCAATTTTATATATGTACCTATCAATAATTTTAGCACAAAGAAAGAACGCAAACGTTGGTAGATCTGAGTTATAAAATAAGTGAGGGGAATAGTGAAAAATCTATGCAACGAGTTGGCGTCTCCGGCCTTATATATAGGAAGTGTAAAAAAGGTAGTCTCAGTCGTCGTAGTGCCTCAACATGAACCATGGCCGAAAGGTTAGCATCCAGTGCAAAGCAGGCGCAGCTTCAATTCGAAATCAATAATTTCTAGTGTCAACGCCTTTAGAAGTTTCCCTTGTAACTCGTTAAAAGCTTGATTTCTTTTCTAACTGCTACCACCGCGTCGGGTTCACACCAACTCTATCTATGGAGCCATTGTACTTCGGTAAAACGTAAAACACATAAAAATCAAAACAGACCGCTAACTGGCAAACAAACGATTACCAAATGATATTCCGCAAATAACCCTAACCGCCGCCGCTACTGACGGCAATATGAACGGCGGCTGATCAGCTGATAGAACGAACACTGCGTTTCTGAATAACTGAAACATCACTGGCTTGTTTTCGGAGTCAGGTACCTGTATATATTGTTAAAAAATGGAGTCAAGTTGATTGACTCAGTACTTCCCACACATTACGGTGATACCAGTTTATTATTTTCCCAAATAGCATGAGACTATAGTCATGTTCCAGATTTACGGCCCACTGCCCCCTCCCCCCGGCTACCCCAATTTCACCCACCCCAAAAAAGTAGAAGCACCCCTAAAACGCCTAAAAACGAAGTTTGAGCTGTTTTTATATTTTTGGTTTTTTTATTATTGCTGGGCCGCCACTAACACGATTTTTCCAAAACATACGTGTTTTCCATCCTCGCCGCGGTAGTAATACTGTGTCAAAATTTCATTAAAATCCATTCAATCGTTTTCGCGTTAAGCAATGTACAACGATCTAAAACAATAGTCGTAAGTCCCTTGGTTTCTATTATAAGTGAGGCAATGTTTGGTTGGACCTAAAAAGGTAAATTATGCCGCTAGTTCTTTCATTCACAGGTCATTGGACAGCCCTTTATGAATACAACAAATTTTTCAGTTTTACAACCCCCCACCCCCCAACCACCCCAGTTTCACCCCCACCCAAAAAAAAGAAAATGGTCTGACTGACAATCTGATGACTCCTGAAACGCCTAAAAACGAAGTTTGAGGAATATCTAATTTTTTTTGTTTTTTGCTAAATACTCCGCCGCCAATGCACCGATTTTTTAAATTTTAGCAGCATTACCTACTAGGACCCCACAGCATATCGCTACCCAAATTTCATCACAATCCATGCAGCGATTACTGAGATTACGAGGGTAGAAAAACGCGACAGACCGACAGACCGACAGACCGACAGACCGACAGACCGACAGACCGACAGACCGACAGACCGACAGACCGACAGACCGACAGACCGACAGACCGACAGACCGACAGACCGACAGACCGACAGACCGACAGACCGACAGACCGACAGACCGACAGACCGACAGACCGACAGACCGACAGACCGACAGACCGACAGACCGACAGACCGACAGACCGACAGACCGACAGACCGACAGACCGACAGACCGACAGACCGACAGACCGACAGACCGACAGACCGACAGACCGACAGACCGACAGACCGACAGACCGACAGACCGACAGACCGACAGACCGACAGACCGACAGACCGACAGACCGACAGACCGACAGACCGACAGACCGACAGACCGACAGACCGACAGACCGACAGACCGACAGACCGACAGACCGACAGACCGACAGACCGACAGACCGACAGACCGACAGACCGACAGACCGACAGACCGACAGACCGACAGACCGACAGACCGACAGACCGACAGACCGACAGACCGACAGACCGACAGACCGACAGACCGACAGACCGACAGACCGACAGACCGACAGACCGACAGACCGACAGACCGACAGACCGACAGACCGACAGACCGACAGACCGACAGACCGACAGACCGACAGACCGACAGACCGACAGACCGACAGACCGACAGACCGACAGACCGACAGACCGACAGACCGACAGACCGACAGACCGACAGACCGACAGACCGACAGACCGACAGACCGACAGACCGACAGACCGACAGACCGACAGACCGACAGACCGACAGACCGACAGACCGACAGACCGACAGACCGACAGACCGACAGACCGACAGACCGACAGACCGACAGACCGACAGACCGACAGACCGACAGACCGACAGACCGACAGACCGACAGACCGACAGACCGACAGACCGACAGACCGACAGACCGACAGACCGACAGACCGACAGACCGACAGACCGACAGACCGACAGACCGACAGACCGACAGACCGACAGACCGACAGACCGACAGACCGACAGACCGACAGACCGACAGACCGACAGACCGACAGACCGACAGACCGACAGACCGACAGACCGACAGACCGACAGACCGACAGACCGACAGACCGACAGACCGACAGACCGACAGACCGACAGACCGACAGACCGACAGACCGACAGACCGACAGACCGACAGACCGACAGACCGACAGACCGACAGACCGACAGACCGACAGACCGACAGACCGACAGACCGACAGACCGACAGACCGACAGACCGACAGACCGACAGACCGACAGACCGACAGACCGACAGACCGACAGACCGACAGACCGACAGACCGACAGACCGACAGACCGGCAGACCGGCAGACCGGCAGACCGGCAGACCGGCAGACCGACAGACCGACAGACCGATAGACAGACCGACGGAAATGAGTGACGTGGATTTTCGTTATGTACATGAAATGCCCAAAAAGTGGACTATCTCAAAATCGAAAATTTTCGCGATCACAATACTCCCCTCACCTATCGGTGTGGGAAGTAAAAATAGAATAATATGTAATAGCCAACCCCCATTTATGAAACTATGTGCTGAGCTAAATATCACTTTCGCATTTTCGTTAAATCTTAAGATAATAATTATTGTGTACCTAAAATGAAATTTGTGACACCAAATTGATACTGAGATTATAATTTCCATACTCCCAATCAGGCAAAACCACGAGGTAAAGGAGTTGATCCATATCACAACATGAACGAATATTTATCTGGATAACACGCTTTAGATTAATATCTTTAGGACAATGATAATACATGATAAATTTTTTTGTGTCAAAATATATTGGATAAAAAAATATGAATGACACATTTTCGTGACGTACGATAAAACGTTCAAAAATATTCTATTGCTTTTTTAAACGACATCAACCACTACGCTTATTAGCCGCATATCAACAATGTTCTAATAAAAGGTTTCGACTGGGGTAGTTACGTATAAGGTAAGTATGAGAGAAGTTATATTTTATATTATAGTTCAGTAATTCTAAGCCACTTTCGTTACTGATGTGTCTACTGTTGATGACAGCATGATTTTCATAATAGTCTGTAATACACATAGCCGCCTTCATAGCAAAAGGGCACTCTGTAAGGATATGACGTAACGTCTCGTTAACACGCTTTTGAAAAAAATGTGCAAGATAATGATAATACGTACATGATACATTGGTATCGAAACAAAATATTGTGTATACAAACAATGTGTGACAAATATTTTGATTAAGAAATAGGCTTATTCACTTTCTGGCACTGCATCTCGCTATTTTGCTGGCTAATATCGCTCCTGAAACAGTTTTCAGTAGTATTCCTTAAAATAAAAGCTCTCGTTATACATCAAAAAATACTTATTGTTTAAAGGGTCAGCCGGAAAAATGTTGTATATAACATTTTTATATAAAATGAGATCTCCTTAAAAGAACTTAGTATATGGGTACTTGGAGCCGTCTTCTATTAATACCAGTCACTATGACTTAACTTTGTAAAACGCGTCACTTCAGTTTTTCGCATAACAAGGTTGTATGTAAACAGATTTCAAACATGTCGGTACAAATATCTTCGGTAAGCATTGTGCAATTGGATAGAGGTAAAAAAAAGTAAATTAAACTTAGATATCATGGAAGCAAATACTTAGGAAACCCTCTAGGGTTGCTTAGGAGAGGTAAGTTTCATCAAGAAATGTAACCATAGCAGCTATTCCACCTCCAAATGAGGTACGTCAAACAATGTTGTAAGTACATACAGTGTGGGTTTTCCTATAAAACTACTTTTTTCTGTCGTTTTGAGTTATTATCTGCTCTTTTCTGTTGTAGTTGGTCCTATTTGATGGTTTTCTGTTGTGTTTGGATGTTTTTTGTTGTATTTAGTCGTTTTCTGTTGTTTTAAGCTGATTCGAGCCTGCTTTCCGTTGTTTTTAGCTGTTTTCTGATCTATTCTGTTGTATTCGGTAGGATTTGGCTGTTTTCTATCGTTTGCAGCTGTTATCTGCTTGTTTTCTGTTGTTTTGAGCAGTTTTCTGTTCTTGCCTGTTGTATTCTATTGTATTTGGTCGTTTTCTATTGTTTACTGCTGTTACCTGCTTGCTTTCTGTCATCTTGAGCTGTTTTCTGTTTTTTTCTGGTGTATTAGGTTCTATTTAATGATTTTCTGTGGTGTGTTGGATGTTTTTTGTTGTATTTAGTCATTTTTTGTTGTTTTAAGCTGCTTCTAGCTTGTTTTGAGTTGTTTTCTGTTCTTTTCTGTCGTATTCGGCTGTATTTGGTCGTTTTCTGTTATTTCCTGCTGTTATCTGCTTGTTTTCCGTTGTTTTAAGCTATTTTTTGTTCTTTTCTGTTGTATGCAGTTGTATATTAGATCGTTTTCTGTTGATTCCCGGCGCGATCTGCTTACTTTCTGTTGTTTTGATCTGGTTTCTGTTCTATTCTGTTGTATTCGTTTGTATTTGGTCTTTTTCTATTGTTTACCACTGTTATCTGCAAGTTTTTTGTCATTTTGAGCTGTTTTCTGTTCTTTTCTGTTGTATTTGGTTCTACTTGATGGGTTTCTGTTGTGTTTGGATGTTTTCTGTTGTATTTAGTCGTTTTCTGTTGTTTTAAGCTGCTTCCAGCTTGTTTTCCGTTGTTTTGAGTTGTTTTCTGTTCTTTTCTGTCATATTCGGCTGTATTTGGTCGTTTTCTGTTATTTTCTGCTGTTATCTGCTTGTTCTCCGTTGTTTTGAGTTGTCTTCTGTTCTTTTCTGTCGTATTCGGTTGTATTTGGTCATTTTCTGTTGTTTCCTGCTGTTATCTGCTTGTTTTCTGTTGTTTTAAGGTGTCTTTTTTTCCGTTATGTTGTATTCGGTTGTATTTGGTCGTTTTCTATTGTTTACTGTAACTGCAGCAAGCACAGGCTTTGTTTAGATTTATTTAAAGACTCCCTGTGTAAGTGCGTGTAACATCACTATACAACCTTGTTACGTGCATTTTCCAGAAAAATGATTCGCGTAGCTGGGAATGTTGGGTCAATTTTTCTAAAGTATAATAACTTTGTGTTATTATTGTATAGTGAAGAACGATATAGGCGTTCTTTGAAAAAAAACGGCCGAAGAAACGTTTTTCTTCTGCAACTAAGCATTTTTGTTAGATACAATGTTCGACCCCTCGTTAGTGTCCGCAGATATGGATAAGTGAGGAATTTAGTAACAAATTCTTGCTACTTCCGAAAATTTGTGACAAGTACTGAGTCAAACCACTCGATGCCATATTTTGCATCATCAGTCAGATATTTTTGTCACCACGATAAACATTTTCGTAAAGAATAAAGTTCAGATTGCTAATAAAAGAGGGACTAAGGTAAACGCTAAATAAAGAAGCCTCATCCTCTCACCCTATACAGTAATTTACCTAGTACATCACGTCACCGTCTGGTTTATCTCTGCAGACCATCTTCTTGTTTTTCATGTCGGCCGTGAAATACACACATCCGCGGGCATATATTCTTTAATCCTCTTCCAAGAACCACGACCTTCGATTCGATCTCGTTCTAACACGCGCAGAAAAAGAGCGCGGAGTATGCGACGTAACTTTTTTATTTTGCTTTTAACTTTTACATGGTGGTCAGTATTCCTATGTCGAAATTTGTTTGCCAAGATAACAGGGAAGCATTAACAGAAATATGATACAGACGGGGACTATCAGGAAGGATAAAAAATAATTTAGTCCTTGTCCTGGTGGTCAGTATTCCTCTGCCGATCTTTGTCTACATTTTTTTGAGAAGCTACAGAAGAACGAGAAAAAATAATAAAAATATGATCCAGAAGGAGATGTTCAGGAAGGATATAAAAATTCTAGTCCATACTAGTCTATATTCAATCTCATGAGCTATTGAGCTATTGAAGAGAACAAGAAAAATTTACAAAAATATGATCCAGAAGGAAATTATCAGGAAGGATATGAAATATTATGGTCCATACTAGTTTATATTCCTTCTCATGGTAGTCAGTATTCCTCTGACGATTTTTGTGCAGATTTTTTGTCTAGCTACTGAAGATAAAAAGAAAATGGCTGATGATGGCGACACCGGAAGGCAGCCAGTGAGAAGCATCCTTTCATGTTCCTTTCCCAGTAAATGATTTGCGACATGTGTCACTCTGAGCAGCCTTGTTTTCTTTGCTCAGAACATAAAGTACACTC
Organism: Callosobruchus maculatus; assembly: GCA_951848785.1. NCBI lineage: Eukaryota > Metazoa > Arthropoda > Insecta > Coleoptera > Chrysomelidae > Callosobruchus > Callosobruchus maculatus. The sequence continues at coordinate 1,243,295 of CATOUR010000214.1, forward strand.
GATGTAACACCACATTTTTTTGACAGTTTACAAGCTTTAACGCTAAACGACGCGCGACGCCGGCCTAAAAGGGGTGACACACGTACGAACTTTAAGTATGCGGTTTTTAAGTTCGCGAACTTACTTTTAACAAACAAGAAACGTTGCGCATCGATGGCCTACCGAAACAAAGTGGTGGCCCGCGGCTCGCAGTATGAGCCGAGACAAGCTACGAGCAATATTTCAAACCAGTTGGATTGCCGGCGGTTTGCGCGACGATTTTAAAGTACGCGTACTTACGGTGACACACAGGTGAAAAAGGTCGTCGAGCCATAAGTACGCGTACTTGCTCGTACGTGTATCACCCCTGTAAAAACCCAAGAACCACAAATTCACAGTTTACACTGCTTGAAACGTCATACTGACAAATCTTGACAATCATCGAATTTCGAATCGTTTTTGGTTTATTTCTGTCTACGATGGCGAAACGGTGACGTTTACATGTTAACACCGCACGTTATCTAACTATGCCTTCTGTAATATTCTGTATATTGTCGATTTCAGTATTACCTACAGTCTTTACGGTACATAGGATATGTAGGAAATAGTCCACGCCGGAAAGCCTTTGGAACCATATCTCTATATCCTGTTCTATTTTTCTGTGAACAACATTTTGATGTAAGTTTAATCTTAGATGTAGGGTCTATAAAATGGATCTTTAGTTTTCTATACTTCTAGGTTCCTGCTTATTTTGAAAATTGGTAGTATGTTAAAATGATGGATTAAAGTCTATGGCTTAAAAAAGGTGTCATTTCACATAAATACTTCTCTGAATCTGAAATGAAAAGCATTGAGCATCTTCAAACAAAAAATTTAGGCATTTGAAAGGGGAGGATACCCCATCTACATATGAAACTATATCCGCATGTACTCATAAAGAATCCGTTGCAATCTAGGTTTGGGACGGTAAGGTAGTTACACACAAAATTTATCCACAGTGTACCTACATCTTCAGTGAAACTATGATTGAAAATTGAAAGAGTCAAAAAGAGTAGGTCAGATGTGAATAAATCACTATCTGTGGCTTCCTCAGAATGGGACTGTGACCAAGGCCTGGTATTATCATGATGCGGAAATGGCTACCTTTACATTTTATTTATCTACTCTGTATGTTTGCGAGCCTATGAACCTTGAGTTGCTTAGAAATATATGTATTTGACTATTTCTTATCCATAAATTGGATCAATTATATACTGCAACTTGTAAGATAGATGAATGAATTCATAAACCACAAAATTCAAAAATATCATTTTAGGGAGCAACCGAGTCATTTAACGCTTACTTAGATGAGCCATTCAATTTGAACAACTCATTTAAGAATATCGCTAGTATAATGTCAATTGTTGTAATTCCAAACTGAAACACTGTCGATGAACCCATTTTTACTTTGACAGAGCGCAGAAAAAACATTATTAAACTGAATTTGCCCAATACCCTTGAAGAGTAATCTTCGTTTTTGTATTTTGTTTACTGCTCTACGTTTTCCGTCAATGCGGAAGTCCTCCCGATTTTGCAGAGATAGTCATAGTCATAGTCATAGTCATTTTGCAACTTAATAATGCTATAAAAGTAGCCAAAGCGTTAGCAGAAAGTGTGTTTGAGCATATCTGATTTTAATGAATGGTTGGTGATGCGTAATTAATTCAAATAAGTCTGACAAGAGCAGGATATTAGCAGGGTTAATCTCATTCACGACAGCGGAGTCTCCTGTAAACGTACCCTCCCCACTACCCCAACTTCACCTCCGCTCTGCAAATTCTGATATTTTACTGATTACACAGAAAAAAATACTGTTGCGTTTCCAATTAATTGTTAGTATTTCGATGTTTTTCCATCGCTTTAAATATATTTACAGTTGCTTCAAATCCATGTCGTTGAAAGAATTCAATCCTTATATTCGAAGTAATCACAGGTACGCCAATAAATTCAAAATAATTTTATATTCGTTCTAACGATATGCATAATCCTTCTGATACCAGTATTGACATATAATGCAATCAAAACATCCTTTTGTTTTCGAAATTTACCCTATGATTCATTTAAGTAAAGCATACAATCTATTCAATGTACAAAAATTATTACTGCAACAGCAGTTCGTGATAATTCATCTGATAAAAATTAATTTTGTTTCAATGGCCCTTGTCGTTTGCTGAACTATAATCGGTATTCGGCGGGACTGATGACCCGATTCAAGGAACGTAAGAATAAAGAACAGGGGGATTATCTCAGTGTTACTATCGCCGCGAACCCGCCAACATGGACGAGGTTGTTCCGTTGTGTTGTTTCGGTGTTAGCCGTGTTGTGACATCTCGTGGTTTTGCGTATTGCATCAGCAATTGTGTGATTTAAATGTGTCCAGTTATATATTAAATGGAGGACCTACTGAGAAATTGGGACTTAGAAGAGCTAACACCCACATTTGAATGTATATAGGTATTTAGATTAGTCAGACAGTTATATTTCAGGTAATAATGCAACAGCTGGTGCAGGCTTATGTCTAATCCTTATATCATCCTTCTTATAACTTCATACAATCACACAATTAAACATCCAAACGAATTAATTAGCTGTCCTCGCAAGAAAATCTGTTGGTCCAAGGAAAAGAAAGTAGTTTAGAATCAATTACCAAACACAGATTCGATTCAACGACAGGCTGTGATTGAATTATTCATTGGAATCCAATGACATCTTGTAGTTGAATTGACAATACGATATAATTTATTACCAACTATACACTTCCCATTGGATAAAACATCGCTGTATTTGAGGAATGCTGAGTGTAACGTCCCATTGAATCCAAGCGTAAGTCTTTGACAGAACGACAGATTTTTCTGTGTGTACTCTGCTACCAAGGCATCAGTTTTCAAAATGCAAGTAGTGGTAGTAGCCAGGTAAGTAGACCACGTTTGGCGCTTTCTGCCAACCCCACGGAACCACAACTGAAAACCATAAAAACCTTCGTCCCCAAAGAGCCCCTTGTCGAACCTACCAGACATGACGAAAGTCAGTATGTCCGACCATCCCACTTCATATATACTGTATTCACAGCCAAGCTAGACCAAATGAAAACAAGCCCGCGCGCGTGATCGGCTCGTGTCGGTGGGGTCCGTAATAGTACAGTACATTATGTGTAAATTGTGTGTTATAATCTGGCAAGTGAAAATCTCCAAGGCTGAATGGAAAGTAGATCCAAGTATGCAATGTTAAGTGTTCATTGCCTAATGATCATTTCAAACTGGCAACTGGCTACTTTTGAGTTGCAATGGGCTCGTAGGGCAACTCTTTTAAATAGTCATATTATATGACGAAATTTTATATTTCGTAATTGCACTGGACTATAGCTGGCACGTTTGCAGACGTTAGCGGACAGTAACCACGCGAATGTTGCATGCGACTGTTTACTTGAGGTCTATCTTGGGATTGAATATACTGTAGTGACTCCCCCCCGAACTCCGTCATGCTGTGATACAGAGCACAAGTGGATCGCTGCACGTTAGATTTGAAACATGCAGGTTGTAGCCGTCGGCAACAAATTCCCCAGCAGCTCATTCCACAGCGTCGAAGTACTCCAAAGGAAGAAATGTTGGAGAAGACTGGTTCGGGGAGTAAGGGCTTCGACCTGGTAAGAATGAGCTCGCAGAACCTATCTGGTGTTCCTCGTTCGGCCTTTAGTGTTATTATCTGGGAGAGCTCACTCGAACATCTTCCGTGATAGAATCTGTAAAACAGGGACAAGTCAGCCACCCTTCTTCGATGTTCCAGGCTGTGGAGGTCCTTTGTGAGGTTAGGCGTATTGATTAATCTAATTTCTCTCTTCTGGATAGTGTCCAGAAGCTTTAGAGAGTGCTTCGGAGCGTATCCCCACATATGGGAGCAATACTCCGACGATGGTCGAATCTGTGCCGCCTTGTAGAGCAGCAGTAGTGGCTCTGGTGTATACAACTTCCTACAGCGGAACAAAACTTCAAGCTTCTGGGATGCCGTTTTAGCAATACTGACGACGTGGACGTGTCAGGAAATGTTATTGCTTGACGGAAGGTGACTCGACTATTGGGTGGCCCTTCATTTCCACAGTTTGTAAGGCATCGTGAGACTTCTTTGTCAGTGTTGTTGCCTGAGTTTTCTGTAGGTTAAACTATACTTTATTTACTAATCCCCACTCGACAATTGTTTTGATATCTATGTTGATCTGTGACAAATGTCGGTTCTGCCAGCATCTCTCTGCCTTTATTCAGAGTCCATAGCGTAACACCCTTGTAGGGTTCGGTATGAATCTTTTAACTTGCCTGTAGTCATCTCTGTCTAACCAGGCTTTCGCTTGTAAGCTCAGTTGTCCAGGGCAACATTGACCTAGCTTCTGTTACTAAATTCATAAAATACCAGTACTTATACCTGCTATGGCGCCATATTGAAATTACGAGTGTAGATAGATTTCATCAAAGCATCCAGAAAATCTATTACCTAAAAATCTTTTCGCAGTCCCACTACCCCTCACCGATTGTATGCGAAGTAGACAGTTGCATAATATGTAGTAGGTATAATAGGTATAGATTAATATCAAGTCAGTTATGAATAATAAGTTGAAGTCTTTAAATGACCACTCTGTATAGAAGTGTGTTAAGTTCTACATAATATAAGCAGCGGCTGCGAACCGGCCTGCCCAAAGATCTCAGGCGGCCCGGTCATCCGCAACCTCCGGCGGTGCTGATGATCTTCGTTTGTTTCTGATTAACTTCAGTCCGGTGCGTGAGCTGCGGAAGGTAGAAGCAGGCCGTGTCCAGCAAACAAGTGAAGAGCAATCGATTAACTGATCCGAGCTGTTACTATTGATCCTCGTTTGTTTCTTATTACGGTGGGTTTGAGTTGCGAAAAGTTGTAGGAGGCTGAGCCCAGGAACAACTGAGGAGCAAGCTTAGACAATGATTTACATTTGTTTTCTCTTGGCAGTAGTGTAGTGCACAAGGTCTCTAGTAATAGCAGACTGTGTCTAGAAAGAAGTGAGGGTCAATTAAAAGCAACAATGCAATATGAATTGGTGTTTGGTGATTTCGTCATTTGTTTCCGATTTTAGTTAGTGTAGTGACAGCTATAAAAAAAGAAGCCGGCTCGCTGTGTTTAGGAACGAGTGAATATGTTTTTTGATTCACATATATGTGAATATTATTGAAGGTTTGATGATGATACTGTTCATTTGTTTCTGGTTGTCATTAGTCGAGATCTGTGAGATTCAGATTGAGGCCACAAAATCAGAAGCAAGTCAGGACCAGTCTACTAATAGATGCAGTGTTGCAAGTACCAAGCTTTCGTGACACCGATCTGAATTTGTTCTGAGCTTAATAATACAGTGTTTGTGAACTAAGAAACGCAGAAGCAAGTTGAGCCCGATAACGAGTGAAAAGCAATCAAAAACTGGTGTAAATGGAGTTTAATTCTTTTGATCTGCATTTGTTTCCTATTAGGGTAGGTGTGAGCTATGAAAGATTATGCCTGGGAGTAAACAAACACCTATCGCCTATTGCGTCTCATTCCTCAAAATAAGATTGAAGGAGGAAGAAGATGAACTGAAAAAATGGATCTCCTGGCTGAGAAACATCCGTCACTGGTCAGGAATGAGTGACATTCAAGAATTACAGAGGGCTGCAATCACTAGGGCCATTTGATGGGAGAAGGGTTAGATGCCTACGCAGGAGTCTGTATGGCATCATAAGAAGAAGAAGAATGAGCAGATAGTCAAATTTTGATGACAATGATGATATGATGATATGTTTTCTGCTATGAATACAGTGCGTGGAAACAAAAGAGGATGATTCAGCTTTTAGATGCAATGATGCGAATTTGATGAACGACACTCTTTATTTGTCTGTGATTACTGTTTGTCTAGTGCAATAGTGCAATAATAGTTTAAGCTTCGCTGACAATACTCTTAAGTTTCCTAGTTTATCCATACACTGCTTATGAACTAGGCAAAGTGGAAGCAGGCTGCGTAGAAGAAGCAAATGACGATCAATCGGTATTCGATTCTATTTTAGCTAAAGTTCTTATACAGGTGCTCTTCATTTGTTCTGGATAAATTTAATACAGTGCGTGTTAACTATTAAAGTTAAAGGCCGGCTATACCTAAGATCAAGTAACGACCAATCTATTAAGAGATGCAATGATGCGAAAGTGACTCAAGGTTCGATCAAGGGACGGTCTAGTGTGTTTGTGGTAATCTTCAGCTTCGGAAAATGTGTAGGATGTTGTACGCGATGGTGGCCAGTATTGCTTTATTAGGTGTCATGAGTGCTTTGAAACTCGATGGTCAAACGATGGTCGAAAGAAGTGGTAGGTATTAAACCAAATTATACAGGGTGTCCCAAAAAATAGTGTCAAGCGGAAGTCCAGAGATAGAGCACACCTAGAAGTATCTGAATCACCCCCATATATGTTATGCAATTTTTTGTAGTTTTCGAGTTATGAATTTTTTTTAATTTTAGAGAACTCTCTATCTCGCCAACTTAAAACTGTTCAAAAAAGAAAATTAAAAGACTTTTCCAAATTATCTTTTTTGCTAATTAATCTTCAAGAGTTTGCTGTTCATACATAAAGGAATCGGCTTAGTAAATCTGATGAAAGTCATGAAAATCGTAGTGTAAAGTGAAAAATTTACGTTCTGTTAATTATGACTTAAATTTTGGACTTGCAATTAAAAATCTAAATAGGTGATTTCAAGATTTCTATGCAGGTCTAAAAACTTCTTCAGACTCTCAGCTATCATAACCATTAAAAAAAAGTAGTACTTAATGGGGCTACTTTGGCTCCAATCGACCTTCAACGACAAGAGGCGGAGATTTCTTGAAATTGGGATGGGATTTTAAATCAAAGAATTACCAATTTTAGCAGAATGATTGTCAGTGCCGCAATAAAAAACATTCAGTGCGATCAGAATATCAATAGATGACCACCTGTGTCACTTTGCAAGTTTTTTTTTTACATGTACGACTTCTTTTTTGTAAGTCGGAAATTGTAAAATGAAACGAAATTATTACATTTCTTCACAAAAGCTCTAGCATGTAGTAGCCCCAAACAAAAAACTCTATCGTATTTAAGTCAGGTGACCGAGGCGGCCATTGAGTGGCATAGTCTATATTGCAGAAAACAGCATCGTTAAATCCAGCTGTCGTGCACTCAAGGTCCGTAGGAATAGCTAAATAGTCAGACAACAGAAACAACACCAATTCAAACCGATAGCACTCAGAGTCCGTAGTAAAGTCAAATTGCGATTCTGCGTGCACTCAATAGTCCGTAAAGAAAGCCCAATTGTCAAAATAATTCACCAAATTCTTATCGTTATCGAGCCGATCGTTTTAAAGCCGCAAAGACAGACAGACGACTGAATAAAGACAACGAAAGCAACCTATGCAAAGACACATTTTGAAAAGACAACAACAATATCATAGCTATCTCTTTCTAACATCGTTTACTGCGTTAGCTCTTTTTGTTCTCGCTCATGTAAAAACCGGTTTTGAAGAATGTGCCCCTTGTGATTTTTTAGCAAGAAATAGGATCTTTTTTAACAAATGTTTAATTTATGGAACGGTTTTAACGTTTATTATTGCGGTACTGACAACCATTCTGCTATTAGCGCGATAACATAAGGTATTGATGGATTGAAAATCACATCGCTAATTTCGAGAAATCTTTGTCTCTTGTCTTTGAAGGTCAATTGGAGCGAAAGTAGCCTCATTAAGTACTACTTTTTTTCAATGACTGTGATAGCTGAGGGTCTGAAGAAGTTTTTAGACCTACTTAGAAATCATGAAATCACCTCTTGAGATTTTTAATTGCGAGTCGAAGATTTACGTCATTATTATCAGATCGTAAATTTTTCACTTTACACTAAAATATTCATGACCTTCATCAAAGTTACGAATCCGATTATTTTACGTATAAACAGTAAACTCTTGGAGATTAATTATCAAAAAAAAATAATTTGAAAAATTCTTTTAGTTTTTCTTTTGGAACCGGTTTAAGTTATCGAGGTAGAGAATTCTCTAAAATTCAGAAAAAAATTCATAGCTCGAAAACTAAAAATATTGCATAACATATATGGGGGAGATTCAGATACTTCTAGGTGTGCTCTATCTCTAGGCTTCCGCTTGACACTATTTTTTGGGACACCCTGTATTACAGAATACATATCAGGGCCTTGTTGTAACCTTAGGGGTATATACATAGGATTTGTCAGAATGTAACAATATGAATTAGTAAATGGATTTCATTGTTTTCGATTAAGCCCCTATGTTTTGCTTCTCTGTAGCCCATTACTCCTTTCTTTAATATGCTTTTAACCGTTTTTACCTATATTATCTGAGGTCTACTATCTTTATTTTTTCTTGTACTGGGGCTTACCATATCTACGAAACCGGTACGGCACGTTTCCTTCCATTCTTTCCATGTTAGGTACCCTCTATTTGACATAGTCTGTATGATGATTTCATTTGCTGTTTCATAACGTCGTTTTTATTCTGTCCTTTCATGTAAATGCGTTTGCTTTTCTCAACTTTTTCACCTCCATTACCTGTAGTCTAATCTTTTGTTTTTGGGAAAGAACCTAGATGAATTCTAATTCATTTCCATGAATCATAATTGGCTTATATCTTGCCTGAATACATTAGTTGTTGTAGGAGGTACTTGGTATCCACAACTTTACTACTATTTAGAATTTTTAAGACTTTTCCCTAAGATTATAACATAATGTGCTGATTTTCTTATGAGTTATGCTACTTAAACTTAATTTTTACCTATCTTCTTCAGTATGACTTCTTAGACTTACAGTTACAAACACTTCAGAAATCATATTTCTGGATACTACATCGTACTCTTTTGTAAAATATGTTGTATTTATTGTATTTCACTATTCACTTTACCTCTAGAAAGGTTTCTTTTCCCATACTTTAATCCCAGAAGCACTGTTAAATGCTTTTTCTATTTCTATAAATGCAAGACATACCTATTATCTTTGGAGTGATTGGTTCATACAGTGTTGATACTGCTGAATGGTTATTGCGCGTGATTATACAGCTCTTCTTATGCATCCACATTAATGGTATAGGTTCTGTAGTCCACCGCCAATGCTTTATTCTCTAATATATGTATTTTGCATCTTGCAATATTTCTTTTCACTTTATTCTGACAATAAGGTACTGTCTTCATACATAAATTTAATATTTAAAATTCGATGAATAATTATTTCCATCTCTCATTTATTGCCTTTCACCCTATTTTTTTTTATTTTTCAACGACGTTTATTGATCAGATAGTAACATAGATTCGCTTGTGTATTAACTGTAAGTCTGGGGCTATATTTCGACGCTTGGTCAAATTATAGATACCGTTGAAAAAATCACGAAGCATTTACCTGTCGAACGAAGTCATTTATTTCGTAGATGTGCCTAATGATGAAGCAATTAAGCAAAGCTCTTCGAAGCTCATAGTCCGACTAATGAGAAGTGAATAACTTGTTGAGATTTGATTATCACATTGAAAAAACAAAGTCGGATAAAATAACTGGATTCTTTTCTTCACACGGTATGATGTGAATCTATTTATGAATAATGCATAGATATAAATTTTAAACATATATAGATCTCCCAAATAAGGACTAAAAATTAACGTTATTTAACAAACAATAAAAAATGTGGACATTGAATGAGGTAGACCTCGTTCTAGGAACTTCTCCGACTTAAGTGGTTGTTGTTCATCCCCTATTTTAACTTTTTTTTGCGCAACACCCATTACCTTTAACCCCTAAGGGCCCAATCGAATAGTAATATTATTATGAGGTAGACATATTTGTGTTATTTACGATTGTCTAGTATCAGAACAATCAATGCACAAATACAGCAGTTAATGGCATTTGAGCATTTCAATTCACTTACATTTGTTAGCCTCCATCTAAGAAATAATTAACATGTGACATATAGTTTTAGACATAATCTCTCAACTGGTAATATCAACTTTATATCTCGTATTACATTTTTTTGTGCACCGTCCTTTCAACTCGAAGGGATCTTTATTAATTCAGGCAGGCCAAATTTGGGAACAATCGCTTGAAGCGTTTTTGAGTAACCGTTGGAGAACGAAATCGCGGTCGTACACACACAGACAGACATGAAAAAACCAAAGTCTTCCGATTTTCTTACATGTACACGTAAGAATTTTTCGATTTTCTTACATGTACATGTATATGTCTATAGTCTGAGATCCGCTTGTAACCAATTCATCGCTAGCATGCACACAAAAAAAGTATGTGGTTCCGCTAAGTCTTTCTTTCAGGTCAATGGACAGCCTATTATGAATACAACATAATTCCCGCTTTTACAACCCCCCCACCCTCCAATTACCCCAATTTCATACCCACCCCAAAAAAGTAGAAAAGCCCTAAAACGCCCAAAAACGGAGTTTGAGCTTTTTATATTTGTAGTTTTTTTTATTTCTGTGCCACCACTGACACGACTTCTAAAAACCAAAAGCGCTTTCCATCCTAGCCAAGGTAACAATACCGTGTCGAAATTTCATTAAAGTCAATTCAATAGTTTTCATATTACACAATACAGAACGATCTAAAGCAATGCTCGAATGTTTACATCTGAAAATGCAAAGTCCCTTGGTTTCTGTGATAAGCAAGGCAATGTTCACATGGGCCTGAAAAAGTGTATTATGCCGCCTTTTTTGTTTTTTGCTCATTACTTCGCCGCCCTTTCAACGATTTTCGAGATTATAGCAACATTACCTACTACGACCCCACAGCATCTAGCTACCCAAATTTGATCGCAATCCATGCAGCGGTTACTCAGATTACGGGGCTAGAAGAACGCCAACGGACAGACAGACCGACCAACCGACAGACCGACGGTAATGGGTGACGTGGATTTTCGTTATGTATCATAAAACGCCCAAAAAGCATATGATCTCAAAATCGAAAATTCTCGCAATCACAATAGGTACTCCCCTCACCTATAGGTGTGGGAAGTAAAAGGGATAATTATATTAAAAATGTGTGCGCAGCATTTAACAGCGAGTCACCTTTTCTTATGATTTGTGGCACAATGACAATGAAATTTTATGAATGGGGTGTTAGAGCCCGTTGCCTTTTCATAAGTTCGAGGCCTCTAAGAGGGTTTCTTGCATCAAGATAATGCACTTCCTGAGATAGCAAGCTAAGGTCATGGTGCTCCCCTGGCCTCCACGATCTCTTGATTTATCGCCAATGGAAAAAGTATGGATTGCATCAAATCCCATCGGTCGCCGCATTCGCGATTAATAATCCAATGCTCCGACCGCGCTGAATGAAGTGGAACATGCTGTAAAAGAAGCTTGGGGGGCTGTATCACCAGCATGCCGCGTATGCTAGAGGAGTGTATTCGTCAACATACCTAGATGGCCCACACATTATTAGCGTGTTGTACTTTTTTATAAAATATTTGTGACAAATGGGTTCGTTTATTATAACGTATGTTGAAAAAGTTCTTAGAATGTTCTTCAAAACTCGGGAGGTAGTTTCACCGTTGGAAACAATTCAGAAATCGTTACCCTGGTAACCAGTCAACATCTAAGCGTAACAATAAAACCATTTTGGTTATGATATAAGTTGTCAAAATGTCGTACAAATTGGATATTTGGAAGAGTATTTACCGTCTAGTTGGACAACTTGAAAAAAAAAGAAATTGTTCGCCTATATCAAGATCAAAATATTTCTGTCGCCACAATTTATCGAGCGATCCGTGAATGCGAAGAAGGTATTCCTTGTATAAATTTACCCAAAAGTGGACGTCCAAGAGCGTTGAATGCTGCTACAGTTCAAAGAATGGTCAACAGAAGTGAACATCGAGTTGGAACTTCAACACGAAAACTTGGACGCATTTTTCCCGTCAATGCTAGCACAATCTGTAGAGAAATGAAGAGAAATAACTTAAAATTCCGAAAAGAAAATGTTCAAAGTATTCCCCAAATCAATTAGAAAGAATTCCTCAATGCTGTCGCAATTTACGTCGTACTCATGTTGCTGGAAACATTCTTGACGATGGAAAGTATTTCACATTTCGAACTTGGAAATCAAAGATAATGAGGGTTTTTATACAAGAGACTTTGAAGCTTGTCCAGATAATGTAAAATTTAAACGGAATGAATAGTTTGAAAACAAAGTGTTAGTGTGGTGCGCTATATCAGACAACGGTATTTCACAGCCGTACGTTGGACGAGTTAGGGCCGAAGCGGTTACCGCAGAAGTCTATACTCAAAGATATTTGCCTAAACTACTCGATTTTATCAATACTCACCATGCTGCACAATATGATATTTTGGCCAGATCTGGCTCCAAGTCATTATGCTTTTCGTACGAGAAACTGGCTAGAACAACACGGAATACCTTTTGTACCACGAAACGACAACCCTCCCAATCTTCCTCAAGCAAGACCTATCGAAACTTTTTGGGCTCAACTGAGTGCCAAAGTTTATAACAGTGGCTGGGAAGCTCAAAACGAACAGCAGTTAAGAAGAAGAATAATGCTAAAGATCAGTGAAATTGATTTAGAATCTGTCCAAATATAATAAGGAACATTAAGAGGAAATTGCGAGCCGTGGAAGATCATGGCCCATTAGCAATACTTTAATCATTTTTATTTTAATAAATATTGAATATTGTTATTTTTTGTAGTTCTTGTTACAGTTCAAATATATTATTGTGATATTATTTTAATTTTCTAAAAAACTTCTCAAAACTTTTGCAACATACGTTAGTCTTTAGTCCTGTCGCATTTCATGAACCGCGTCCCATTTTTTCTCAGTGTTCGGATTTCACTTGCGAGTAGTATATCTATTTGGACGGCATTAATTCTAAGAAAGATCCTTTTTAGGTATCTGGCTCGTTAGCTCAGTGGTTAGAGCGTCACGCTGAATTCTATTCGAGTGGCGGTCGTAGGTTCGATTCCTACACGAGCCCTGTTTTTTGCTGTCTTTTTTGTTTAGGTCGTCTGCAATATTTGCGGGAGATTTGTTGACGTGTGAATCTTGTCGTTCTTTTTGTAGTTCTTTCATTCTTGCAATTTTTGTCATCACATTAATTAAAGTAATCACCCTTAGATTTTGATATGACTTATAGAGGGAAATTGCTTCATGCTAGGTAAATATAGAGCGAAGGGTGTTTGGGTGAAGCAGCATGAACATATCTAGTGTGTCGCATTGATAAAACTAAAGAGAATTGGAAAATTTAGATAGATGGATAAATAGATAGTTTATTGACCATTCTTATACCTAATTTGTGCTTATAGCCACAATTAATTAAATTAGCTACGTGTACAACGAAAATTACTATTAATTTTACTTTTTTGGATTAGGTTCAATTTTGATATCGCAATCGGAGGAACTGATTTTTTGAATTCTCCACCGCCACCACCTCCGGTACTTTGCACTATGTAGGGCAAGTAAATTGTCTAACAATATTTGATTCAACAACATTGTGTAAGATGTGCAAAAAGCATAACAATAAATTTTTTGGTACAAAAAACAAAGATTTGCAAGGCCTGGGTTTCCGCTCGCACACGGAATTTGTCAGGTCGGAAGGCTGACTGGTTGCCAAACAGGTTGCTTCAACAAAACATATTTGATTAATTACTGGAATTTATAACCTAATTACAAACATTCAAAAACATATTTATTTCGATCGTAGACTTCGTCTCGAGCTGCAAACTTCATTCATCGTCGATATTGCAACAAATATACACTAGATACAAGTAACTATTTTCACGATTCGCTGGCAATTTAGAATCTACTATCGGAGTAGGACGTCATTGGTGAAAGGAATACAATGTGAGGTCACACGGGTTCGGGAGCTGTCCGCGTGTCTTTGGTACTGGATTGAAAAAATTATTTTCATTTTGATATAACTTTTGAATTATTGCAAAAAAAAATAAAAAACATTTTTATATAACTTATATTTATATGATCTTTCCATTTAGCACAAAAAAATTATTCAAAACCCCAATCAAACTGTGCGCTTTATGATACAATCTTATAGCTTATAGTATTATAATTCACCTTATTTTACTGGAAGATGATATTTCATCAGCTATAGAACGTTATAGCTGTAAGATATGAAACACTTTAATGCATTAGAAGAGCTAAGTCAGTCAATTTGACTCTATTTTCAACCATCAGGTCAACTACTCTAAACATGTATAAAATGGAAATAGCTTAGTAATTGATCTATGATATCAAATATGCGGGAATCGTTCATTTTATTATACTGAATTGCTATATTTGTACTAAATATTATAACGGAATATATTATTAAAAGTAAGAGAATCTAATATCTTCATGCGAACTAAGTACCTACAAGCTCGAAAGCCTTCAACATAAAAGAATAGTATCCAGAACAAAAGATGATTGAACTAATAGTAGCTTTTCTAACCGGTCCTTGTCGACCAAATAGACATGTTATAATGATAGGTAAAGCTAATAACTATACAACTGTTTCTGACGCTAATCGACGATTATAATTAGTTTTAATTGCATACGGTAATCCATTATAAATTCAACGGTGATCTCACGTAAAGCATAAAAAAAGTAAAATCTACTCTTCTACCAATGTTTCAGTTAAATAATGGATTTGAAGGCAAAATACTCTGACATTAGAAACAAAGGAGTCTAACAAAAATCATTCGTTCGCGGATTTCGGATATTAAGCTGTTGATAGTTAATTATTTTTCGTGTTGTCTTTGATAGGTACTTATAAGATATTGGAGTAGTATCACCTTTCCATGTGGTGATATGGGTTTTATAGAAAATGCATGTTTAAAAGTCTGGAACTAAGTTGGGAGATTGTCACAGCGCAATGAATTATAACAATTTTGAAAAATGGCTTCAAGAAAAACTTATTCCAAATATACCAGCAAACAGTGTATTGCTATAGATAACGCACCTTATCATAACGTTGAAGTGAATAAATGTCCTACTATGGCAACCAGTAAAAATAATATGAAGAAGTGGTTAAGACAGCGCAATATTCCATTTTCAGAAGACATCTTAAAAGCTGAATTACCTATACGGTTTAATAAAAATGCATAAACCCAGATACAAAACATATGAAACAGATAAAATTATGACCGAATCAGGTCATTCTATTTTACGACTTCCAGCGTATCACACCGACTTAAATCCAATAGAATTAGTATGGGCATCCCTAAAGCAAAATGAGGCAGAAAAAAATGTGGAATTCAATTTTAAACACTTAGAAGAATATTGTGATGAGTTTTTTTCCACTTTTTCCCAAGAAGCGTGGAGAAAAGGTGTCAACGTGCAATTTCCTACGAGCGCTATTTTACTGAAAAAGAACCATTTCTGGATGTGGTTGCGGAGGATCTAATAATAAACTTGCAGGAAGACAGTGTCAGTGATGATACACAATTTATAGAAAATCTAATGTCAGATTCGGAAAGTGATTCAGAGTGAAGGTGAACTTTCCGAACTGTAGACATTTTAATGCCACCTACCTAATAATTATTTATTATTTGTCGACAATATTGTAATATTGAGGACTTCTCTTAATAAAGCTAATCTTTTCCTAAGTTTAACTGTTTACTTATGCCGGCAACACACAATCCAGCAGGCCTGTCAGTTCGAACTGAACAGTCCGCCTGGTGTCCGGTCGCCTGAGCGTGTGTATATTCCGGTCGGCTTGTCATGTAAGACTGTTCAGATTCACCTGAACGTGTGGATGGTGGTCAGTCCGTCAGGCGACCGGTCTTCAGGCGGACTGTTCAGTTCGAACTGACAGGGCTGCCGGAACGTGTGTAGCCGGCATTAGAGTGTACGCGTACACTGTGTTTCTATTTCTTTTCCGCCGAATGCGTTCCCACTCTTTCGTGTGCGCAACCGGCGAAATTCTCAAGTCTCTTCCTATATTTTTCGAGTTGTACACATGTAGGTGAAATGGGGATTCAGTATCACCGGAGATGGTTCCTTTGGGCATGAGCGGGAGCCCAAAAGCGCAAAAAGTGGGTTTTAAATGTCATTTTAGCAAGTCTGCTGTTTTAATATATTTTGTGTTTTATAAAATTCTAAATGTTGAAAATTTTATAAAAATTTTCATTATTTTAGCAAGGATTAAAATGATATATGTCATTTACCTTATTATTATAAATATAGTTTTTGAATGGCAGACACTGAGGTGGCTTTCAACATATAGGCAGACGCTATAATGTATATCTGTCGTACCAATTAAATAGCGTCAAAAGTAGTTAGGAATCGGATTAAGTGTCTGCCATTGAGTTTTTGAATAAAAAAAAGGTATATACTTTAATATATTAAAAGGGCAGGCTTGCTGAAATTACGTTTTTGAAACCACTTTTGACGCTGCTGAATTAGCACGACAGAGAGACATTATATCGTCTGCCAGTAAGTTGGAACCCGTCTAGGTATCTGCCATTGAAAAATCATATTCACAATAATAATGTGAATAACATTATATCATTTTCATCCTTGCTAAATTAACGTAAATTTTCATAAAACTTTCAGCTTTTGAAATTTTATAAAACACATTAGGAACCGGAGTAAGTGTCTGCCATTGAGGTTTTGGATAAAAAAAGGTATATACATACTTCAATATATTACAATGACAGACTTGCTAAGAACACGTTTTAGAAGCCATTTTTGACGCTCTTTAATCGGCAGAGACAGACAGACAGCCAGAGAGACCTTATAGCTTCTGCCACTTCTGCCAGTATGTTAGAACCCGCCTAGGAGTCTGCCATTCAAAAACTACGTTTATAATAATAATAAGTCTGCCGCTCACTGGCTTTCAGTCTATACACACATATCTTCACAAGCAATTTTCGGATAGGTCTCTAGAGAAGGTACATAATAAAATCAGGGTAATTTTTTTAGGTAACGGGAAGTCCTTTATAAATAGAACAAAGTTAATCAATAAAAAGTTTTTTTTGTTAATATTGTATTACTGTTTTAGACTGCTACGAGATGTCTGCATCTGGACAACGCCTGAGTCCAAAAACTGTTTATAGAACATTCGAATATAGAACAGTTGATGAATGTAAAAAAGCGTGTACCAAAGAAAAAGAAGCCTGCAAGTCTTTCAGTTTTGGGTAAGTGAAAATCAGACTGATTATCCCACCATCAATGCACTAATTTTCTAAAATACAGCAGCATAGCCTACCAGAACCTACTAGCATTATCATAACTGAAATTTCTTCAGCAGTTACTGATATTAAACGATGACAAAAATGACGACAGAATGATAGACAGTGTTTTGCGGAGGAGCAGATTTAGAGCAAGATTATTCTAAGTAGATAATTACAGACACAAAAACTATTATATATTTAACTAAAAAGAAGAGGTGCAACCCGGGTTCCGATACACCGGGCTGCTGTTCCATTACCGATTGACTACTATATTGAGGAGAACAATCAATAGGTCCGCAAATCCTGTATACTAAGTAGACGAGGTGCCCATGAATGACAACCTTCTACATTCTGGCGGCTAAGATGTGAGCCGAAGCACGGCACACCAGCATTTTGCGTTATTTAGTTTAGCATTTTTAGTTATTATTGAAGCAAAGTATTTAGTCTTGATATTTAAAAATTGACTTTGAAGACCTTCTAATATTGTATGTTTCTTAAGCTCTTGATTATTTAAAGACGACTTAATAAAAAAACAAATAGAAAATGTGCTCTGCTTTGAAGCTGAGTAGATAGGGGTCACTTTAAAAATTAAGATTAAAAATCTGAAACGTTTGTTTTCAGAATATCATCCAAAGGAAATGGAACCTGTGAGCTGGGTACCGAAATAGTCAAAGAAACTGCTGATCTCAAGCCAATAGGAACTATCAATGACACAGAGTATGCTCTGTATACCAAGAAGTTAGGATGCAGTCTAGTCATCGACAAAACTCCATATCAAAAACCGGTAATTATCCAATTCCTGTTATATTGCATAGAAGATATCTTTTGTCTAAATAGACACGTAAAGAAGCTGCTGTTTCATATTGGCCCTTGGACGGATGTCGATAGTTAGGTATTGAAAACTATTCAAATTTCGACATTTACGGTCATACTCATAGTCGATACTTAATACTTGAGGGTCCCTCAAGTATGGTTTTGTGTATCGACAGCTACTTGAAGGTCCCTTACGTAAGGCTTTCTTGAGTAATACTCAAGCACAGACTCAAACAACGGTATGTCAACATGACGTTTCGTTGCAGTCAACGCGATTTTGTAGGTTAATTTTGGGGTAAGGTGTTATCAGTTTCTTTCACATCCTGGAAATTGTCCGGTACAAAACACGAAATCCTGGCACACAACGCGATTTTGTAGGTTAATTTTGGAGTAAGGTGTTATCAGTTTCTGTCACATCCTGGAAATTGTCCGGTACAAAACACGAAATCCTGGCACACAACAAAAACAGATGACAGAAAACATTAAAATGCGTAGGAATAGGCATAACAAGTTGACTTATGTTTGAAATATGACAACGTTGCCAAATGTTTGCCGCCGTCTTATAGATGTTTTCTAAGAAACAGATACACAAGGAAGGATACACTTGAGGTTCCCTTAAGTATCCCTTGAGTATTACTCAGAGAGACGACTATGAATACGACCCTAAAATACGTCAATCTTTGGAATACTTTTATCATGGTATTTATTCCTGGCATGCCCTGTATCACGTGGATTGTTTGTAGGTACCTCAATCTGCAGATCGGAACCAACAATCGTCCACACCTCAGCCAGACAGACTGGGCGCAATCAACAGCGGGCAGTTCACAGATGGTACTGGGTACGACCACGACCACGATAAACAGCCACCCTACGCTCCAGACTATCACTACATTCCCCCTAAATCTGGGGAGGAGGTACATCACGTGGGCAGCGAATTGATAGCCGTAGCCACTGGGGTGGACACGTATCTGCATCCAGTACACGACATCATTCTCAGTAAAAAGAGATGTGGAGTTTGCGGCGAAAATCATTTGCAAGGTGGGTTTCGCACTTAGTTAACGTATACGACTCCCTTATGCTTTTTATACTTAAAAAGTCATTTAACTATAAATAACTGGTAAGATTAATAATAGTGTGGCAAACCACAAAGCCACCAAAGGAATATTGATATTCTTCGTCTTTAAAATCCTTCCTAAAAATACAGAATGCTAACTCAATATTAAAGAAATTATAAACAAAAACAACAACAATCCTGGTGAGCTTTGTATAAAATGAGCTGGACCAAAATATAACTCTAGATTACCAAACTGGTTCTGAACAGCTACGTTTGTAACGTTTGTAACAGGGTGAATTATTTTTCATAACTCACGGTTCAGTCGTGGGAAATGCACGCCGCCTACTGGATACTATATATCTCTTGGAAATGTATAGGATTAAATAATAGTAATGTGTCTTTATTTTTTATGAATGCTACAAAACATAGTAAAATATTGCACAATGGGAGGCGGCATCCAACTATGTTGCTCTTCCATGCAACCCCCAACAATAAACGCTTTAATGTCTACAAATATCGATATGGAACATCAAATGCTAATTCGACCGGTAACAGTATTTATTCTGGTCACAGGAGTGAGGCTAGGTTGTTAATATTGTGTAATTATTATGTATTTAAATCGTACTATGCCTTCAACTTGCGATAATCGTAATAACTCGTTTGTTGATTTACAGCACTCACTTACGGCTCGTGCTGCAAACTTCACCTGCGTGAGTTATTATAGACATCACCGCTCATTGAAAAATATACTATAACAGTAACATTTCTTTGGAAGTTCACGAGGTGCAGGGCTTTAAAGCATGTTGCGAGAGCGCCAATCCACCTTTTGTACTTAGAAGCTCCCATAACTAGAAATAAAAGCTAATATTAATGACAATGCAGGAAAGGAATTTTTTCAGTCGCCTCGCCACAAAATATATACTGATATTTTGTTTAAAATTTACCAATGCAAAAACCAAGCTTAGCTCATTTCTGCTGGTTCCTATATGAAACAAATTGGATCAATATATAGCTCTCGCCTTCCCTTATCACCGATATCACACAGTTTTTTTTGGCAGTGAGGGGGTTAGTTCTCAGCTGCCCTAATAGTTGCCGCTCAGCCTTAAGGCTTATTGTTCAGTTGTTCACCCCAGTAAAATGAATCAAACAGAGTTCCGTCATAAGTTCTTTGCGAACCTTGAGATGCATTGAACTATGCTCTTCTGTCTTGCTTTCTGGCCTACATTCAGATAGGAGTTCCTGCTCTCACTCAAGGCAAGACAGTCGAAGATAACATGCTTAGCTGTTTCCTTTGCCTAAGGCGCACTACCTGCATAATGGGTATGCCATTGAAGGTCAAATGGCCAGTTATAAATCCAACCATCCTTCGTAGTTTCTTTCTGCTCAATCTAAGAGCGTCTGCGGTATCAGGACACGAGGGCCCTCTTAGACTGAACATTTTCCATCACATTGTCCCAGCACTTCTGGTGCCCATTTCACACACACGTGGTGACAGCTGTCCATACCATGTTGTATAATATATCACATGTTGATTCTGACACGATGAGAGGGAGTTCTGTGCCTTCCTTGGCACACCTGCCGGCCCTCTCATTCCCGCCCACCCCTATGTGACTAGGCACCCAAGATGTTACCTTGTTGGTCATTGCCAGTATCTTTATGGTAGAATGGTAGTCCCACACCATTTTTGAAGTATAGCAGTTACTTGCCAAGGCCATCACAGCCGCCTGACTGTCTGTGTTTATATAGATAGTCTTTTTGCTGTGTCTTTTATATATGCATATTCTGCCGCATTCCAAAATTGCGGCTAATTCTGGCTGGAAAACGATAGCCAGTTTATCAAGGTGGATGCTTACGTTCCGCCCAGGCCTACCACCGTATAATGCTTGTCGAGGTTCTCTTAGAGCCCATTCCGATCTGTCGCTATCACACAGTTCCCTGGGATGTTCCTTTTTTAGATGCTTAAATCCTTTAAATCCCACGTCTTGGTACTCGATTCCAAAGTATCTGATATCGTTCTTAGTTTAGTAAGGTATATCGTAGCGCCCCAACCACTAGCTTTCAGTCGACAAACCAGCATAATTCTGAGTAGTATGTATTCTCCTAGATTAACGGAAATTAACCGCATGTCATCAGGATGATAGACAGTCACTCTATGAACAACCCCAAATTTACTCTCCCCAGTTTTTTTCAAATAATCAGTCGTCTCTAAAAAGCTAGAATACAAAGTGTAGGTAGTTCGCCATTTTCGTAATGAATTATATTCTATAGGTACCATTAGAACAACATGAAAGGGATCGTGGATATACTGAGATAACTGCTACAACTATAGGTACGAGCAATGCTATAAAGAATAATTTATTTAACTTTGATCCTGTATCCTCTTAGAAAATAAAATGTCCTAGAATATATAAAAATAAAGTATAACATCATCTGCGAATGTATACCCACGAGAACTTTTTCAGTGTTTTTTTACAAATAAATTGTTTTTATTATTGCATAGTGCAGACAGCCACATGGTAAATTTTAGAAATTATATAAATGTACCAGTTTAGCACTAGATCTTCGTTAAGACTAAGTTAAAACAGGTAGTTGAGAATACAATGTAGATTATCCGTAGTATGTTGATCACTTATAGTTGATAATAACTTTTGTAACAAGTTTTAAGTGCCTCTTGAAATCAAAGGAATCAATAAAAACATTTACATTATATTCCAGCTCAAAACTGTTACTTGCTTAAAACGAAAAGAAGATTTGATAACCATATATTGTGTATGCTTATCACACTCTCCTTATCTATAACTCAAACTAATATTACAAACTTATAGGTGAATCACATCCACATACTGCATCCAATGGCTATCCTTCTTCCGATCGTGGATCATGGTATGAAGATAAGTACGCAGGCACTATTTTCCACAACAACAGAAGATACGATGCTCCAGTAAAGCCTGATTTATCGACAAATGGGGAATTACACAAGCCTTATGATCGGTAATGAAATAAATTTTTCCATCGAAATATTTGGCTTGTAGTAAAATGACTGTAAATGAAGACTGCAGATCATCCGTAAATATATGATCCTATTAGGACAGATAAATTGGTAGTTACATTACATTATTTTTTGAAATGCAAATATGATAAAATAGTGTTAATATAAAAAAACTTCTGTCCAGTATATATTATAAAGTAAGTGACACTCTTTCCACTTTCTCAAAAAAATTGTTATTGTTGATTGAAAAAATATGATTTATATTCAATATTTCTTGGCTCAGTATAAAATAATAATAATAGCAATCACCGGCGATAATTGCACCAACAGAAGGAAACAATAGGGCACATTACAAGTGCATGCCAAACTCTCGCCGGAACCGAGTACACAGCCAGGAAAAACTCTGCAGCCAAAGTCGTACACCATGCACTAGCCACAACAAACAAACTACGTATATCAGAATTGGGCATTCAACAGCTTAAATATGAGAAAAATTATAAAAAAAATGCGATTTGCTGATACTATATCAGGTCCCAAACTACGGGGTGTTGAGGGCTTTTCTTCTGCAAAGAATCATAGGCACATGTGATCTGGGTCACTAACAACTTTCCTTACGTGCAAGTGCCGTCTCAAGGTACTATGGCACGTTAGCAGAAAACGGGAGACTCAGTTGCTGTCTGTCTGGAGCGAAACAGAAAAGTCCTTATCTAGCTGCACATCCAATTATGAGTTCCCGAGCCTAGTAAAGGTACCCTGAGTTACTAAGCCACTTGCAAATGCGTTGATTGTGTGCTCACTTTCCAGATAACGTTCTCCTTCAGTTCCTGGTCATTCCAAGAGGTGGTTTTGGGCCTGTGAAGTTGTATCCAGAACCTCACCTTATGCAACCATATACACAGATGGCTCCAAAACGGCACTGGGAGAGGCACTGTATGTGGTGTGTACTTCTTTAAACCTACCAACAAAGTGGGCTATGGATAAAAATGTTAGTGACGTTCAAAGGAAACTGGCTGGCATATCGATCGCTGCAAATGAACTAATCAGGATAAATGTATCTGGCAAGACTGAAATGATTTGCACTGACAGCAGACACGCACTTCTAACCCTGAAAAGACCTCGCATCACTTCAGGGCTCGCAATAGAATGCCATCAATCTTTAACCCATACTTCAGATAAAAACAATATTGTCATGATGTGGGTTAAAGGGCACAACGACAGCAAATGCAACCGTATAACGGACGGTCTAACTAGGAAGGCTGTTGACCAAACAATTTTAGGACCTGACTTTTCTGGAATGTCGATAACCACAATTGTGAAAATAGCCAAAAACACGCTCAAATGGTGAAACGATGGGAAGAACTACAAGGATGTCGATTTGCCAAGGAAATCCCTACAGGTTTCGGCAATGGCCAGGTCAAAGCTACGTCTCATACTAGGATTCCTCACTGGCCATTGTCAACTCAGGAAACACCTCCACGTTATGGGGTTAGTGACACACCGATATGTGGGATGTGTGAAAGCGAAGATGAAACTGTGAAACAGGTCATATGTGAGGGCCCAGAGTTATCTTCTATTACAGAGTGCGCATTAGGCATGTCTTGGCTTACACCTGCCCACATAAGGTAGATGTCCCCTAGCGACATCTCCACCTTTCTAAAATTGCCAGGAGGGACGTTGATGTTAGAAAAAACTCCCTGGGAGGATGCATAATGGGCCCGTTGTTGCCTAAGTGCAGTGGGACTACTCACACCCTCCCCACATTACATATACAGATACAGAGAACCCTACTTTACGATAACAGCCATAATTTCAATACAATGTAACGTAACATTTCCAGATACCATACCAGATACCAGATACCAGTGGGTACTTATGTTTGAATAAGATGCCATCAAGGGTTTTTCTACACTGTCTTTTCTACTTTGCAACATTATTTTCCAAGCACTTAGCATCTTAATTGCTGCCCATCTGTCCAGTACAGATAGCTATTCTTTTCTTAAGTCAAAACAGCGAAAATTCCTTTCGTAGTATATCCCCCAAGGAGCTAATCTCACTTCACAATTTATCTCACTTAGTGACCCGTCCATATTTATACACCAGACTTGTCCTCCTTCTTCAACGAGCTTCTGACCTTTTGTCTGTCGCTCCCCTCTTGTTGGACATTCAGTTATACATTTATAAGTGAATCCACACGTATGAGGTAATTCACTTTTCGCAAAAACAATTGATTCCTCTTTATGCAATTCTAAGAGAAATGTAGAATATGTCCCTTTCCTGAGATTTGAAAGGCCTAGTTGCCGGACTCCATAATCGGAGCGCAGAGACCCTAGCCTCTCCTTGAAGCGCAATGGTCCAAGTGAGAGAGGTTCACTTATCTTTTTGCATTAGTTCTTACATAAGGTCATCATACCATTGAGCCACGGTAAGGACGAAATCTCTATATGACAGTAGTCATACTCAACGTACTATTCTAGGACTGCATATAATACGAA
The DNA here is from genome assembly GCA_951848785.1 of Callosobruchus maculatus. Lineage (NCBI taxonomy): Eukaryota > Metazoa > Arthropoda > Insecta > Coleoptera > Chrysomelidae > Callosobruchus > Callosobruchus maculatus. The sequence goes on from CATOUR010000214.1 coordinate 1,267,856, forward strand.
CCTTTTAATTCAAGTTTTTGTTACAATTGTTATTGTATTGTTACAAATTTCGAAGCAACCTTGAAGTAGTAGAAGTTAGTGTAGTCAGATTTTTTGTTGATCTGTCACTTGCTTTTTCTATGTACTGGTAATGCTTAAAGTAGGAAGCGTTGCTAATGCACTTTGTTTTTTTTAGGTATGACTATTGGCCAGATAGAAAACCATCTTTCAATCCTCCTGCTTATGGTTCATTAATCCCTCATCCAGATGAATATTATGGATCACCGCCAGAGCATAACTACCTCATTAGGCCATCAGACACTGAGAGGTACTACTTTAAATGATACTAAGCAGCATCATATTATAAATATCTTTAAACGTCATTCACTGAAACTATTCCGTTTCTACAAGTCACAGATCGTCATTGGAATACTTTGAAACCTCTTCAGTCTAGAAGAAACCAATAAGTCTGGTACCAGAAACTAGCACTGTCTGGATGATCTATATTCATATACTGCAGATTTTACCAGATGAGGTGTCCAAGTTAGCTTTCTAGGTAACCTAGGATACGTACAACAGGCAGCATATCAAGCGCTTTCACCATATAGAGCTTCTAGCACCTTGAACAAGCAGCCTTAAAAAATTATTCATTACCTGACATGGAGTTCCTTCCTCTGTAGTTAAAATTTCCAAATATTTGAGGCCAATCTTAATTTCAATTGGCTTTACACAAAAATAATCCAGTGTTCAACTCCAAGATCTATCCACTCCTGTAGAGTGTTCTAACCACTGCACAGCCCAGCATGTCTGTATGGAGTTTGTGAAAGAAATGTTTCAAATTCACCCCCGTTTAGCTCATATTTCACAAATCTTTCTACTACAATTTGAGAAAAAAGGTTGTTGTCAGAGACTAAGTCCTTAATATTGCTTTTTAACAATGAACTGTCAAGATAGGTAGCTCAATGACTAAAGCAAAAACTAAACTCTTTCTTAGACCCTTCTCATTCCAATTTATTATTAATTTGGTTATGTTTGATTTATTTATAAATAAGTTGCATATAGGAAGTGGTTTTGGCCCCTGTTGTCATGACTTAGACATTGTTATTTTTAGTCCCACATTAACACTGAGGTATTTGAATAAGAGATTAGCACATCTGCCTGGTTTGATTGTAATTCTATTGACGATAGTCTATGCATTTCAGGAAATAACAAAACTAGCTGTTTTGCAGCTTATCTAGAACAGAACTTATCGCTATTAATGTTCAAAAAATCATCCTGGTTAGGTTATTCTGTTTTTAGCATTTTTTTCCTATTTGTTCAATGGAACGTTTGACCTGCGTGTGTGTTGGAGGTATATGGTTTTCAGAGCGCTAAAGATCTCAGACTGGCAGATAAAGTACTGCAAACCTGAATTATGTTACATCTCGTTTTAAGTTTAGCGACAGTATCTGTTAAGTGTTGTTTAAAGGCGGGTGTTCTATAAAGTGTAACTCCTAAATATTTAGAGGTGTTATCATAGATGAGTAGACTGTGTTGTCTAAGTGGATTCTTAACACTTTATTTGGTAGTCTGTTATGGAGATGGAAGTGCAATGCTTTCTACTTTCTAGACTGCTGTTCTAGCATGTCGCAGATATATCTGAACTCAGTTAAAGAATGGCTCCCATTAAATTTACCGTGTAAGACATATTTTTATATAGTATCTTACGCAAGGGTTTGAACGATATTGTTACAAGTCTGTAGTCCGATTGGGCAAGGGAACACTTTAGAACCCGACAAAGTGTCTAAGGTGTCGTTGATTCTTGGCAGAAGGTAGCTGTCTTTCTTCGTGACGTTATTGAGCTGCCGATAGTCCACGCAGAATCGTGTCGACCCGTCCTTCTTCTTTAGGAGTACACGACCAAGGACTCGCTGATTGCTCGATCACCCCCTCTTCTTCCATTTCATTGATGATCCTATCCACTTCTTCTCGCTTGGCCAATGGTAGCTTTCTTGGTGGTTGCCGAATAGGTGGTACATTGCCCGTGTGGATCTTGTGTCGGACCACATTTGTCCTCCCCTTCTTTCCAATGCCAACATCGAAGATATCCTGGTATTCTGTGATGAATACCCTCAGCCTCTTCTGTTGTTCCCTGCTCAAGCCTTTCGATGAATCAGCCACCAACTCAGTCAGCTTCCCATGCAGCCACTCATTCCGTTGGTCTGATGCATTTACACTTCTCACCACTGGAGAACAACGACCCAGTGCTGTTCCCTTTTTGAGGTGTACCGGAAAGCCATTCGCGTTCAGCAACCTTACCGGAACTGCATCATCAGCTCGTACCAGGCATTTTCCAATGGCGATGCCACGGCCAATCAGCTCATCATCCGGTTTAGGTTCGAACAACATGACGCTCCCTTGATCAGCGCCATCGATCAGGCAGACTTCAATCACCACCTCGCATCTTTCTGGGATGACAGCTTCTTCTGAGAGCACCACCTGGGTAGCCTCTTCTTGACGTCGGTGGAGGACTACCTCTTCCTCTTGGACTAGCAGGGTACCATGTCTCAGGTCCAGTTGGAATCCATAGGTGTCCATGATGTCCATTCCAACTATCACCTCGTTCTCGATGTGGACTACCAAAACTCGATATTTGATCTTGGTGTTCCCAAACTGGAGATGTATGTCGGCTTCCCCATGGACGCTTGCGGACTGTCCGGTACCAGTGCGCAGCCGCCATCTTGTTGGTCTTACATCAGCACTCTTCTGGAGCACATCAGGTCGAACGATGATCTTCGTCGCACCCGTATACAGAAGCATCAGCTTCTGCCTGCCGTCCACGAAGCCATCCACATACGGACTGATCGCCTGCTGCCCAACGTAAGGCACACGAGCAGTTCTTCTTGAGCTCTTTCGGATGCGGGTGGAGCATCGCCTCTGCTCTTCGACCCGACTTAGCATCGGATCTTCTTTCTTCTTTGGACGGGACTGACTAATAGCCCGCCGTAGTTCCTCAACTAGGGCCGCCACATCTGTCCTATCTTCACACTCCCGAACTCGAGCCTGGCACTGGTAAGCCTTTTTCACTGCCTCAAATTCTAAAGCTCTGGCTAGCGCATCCACCAGACGTTCCGAATGTGCGAGAGCTACAGCTTGACGCATTTCGGCATCATGAAGACCACCCACAAATGCTTCCACTGCTAATCGCTCCATTAGGTCTTCCGGAGCCGTCGAATATGTAAGTCGAACCAAGCGGGCTATATCAGCTTCAAATTCTTGCAGCGTCTCATTTGGTCTTTGGGAGCGATTCTTCAGCTGAGCGTGGAAAACGTGACCGAATCTGGCTTGACCAAACCACATTTACAGATGTCTGACTAGCTGTTCGTAGTCCCCTCGTTCTGTCGGTGATAGCGTCTGAAGAATATCCGTAGCTTCGCCTCTCAGTGCTAACGTCAAAGCTGTCACCTTCTCACCAGGTAACCAACCATTGGCGTTTGCGGCCGCTTCAAACTGAAGGAGGTAGTTCTCCCAGGATGTTTTCCCATACTAAGGAGGTTTTAATCTCAGCTTGCCCGAATCTCCTGCCTTCAGGTCGCTTGATGTGGTTACGCTTGCAGTCTGGAGCTCAATTCGCAGCTTGTCCATCTCTGAGTCCAGGCGTCGGATGTTGTCTTGCAGATCTTCTTTTTTTTCCAGTTTCTTCTGGAGATCTTCTTTTTGTTTTTGCAATCCCCTCTTGAGATCTCCTCTTTGCTCTACCATTTTTGATTCTAAGATGTCAATTCTGGTGCCTATTCTATCTTCGATGTCCTTTTTTAGAGTAGTAGTCTCCATCTTCAGGGCAGATTCCGACTGTTTCGAGATTGCTTCGATTTTTGACTCGAGCGACAGTCGAGCAGATTCCGACTGTTTGGAGCTTGCTTTGATTTTTGTCTCAAGCTTCTTGGCCCACTTGAATTCAGGTGACTCGAATTCGAAGGTGTCTGGACCCTCACCCTCTTCAATCATTATTTGTCGGAGTCGATCCTGGAGAACGGCCTTCAGCTCGCTGCTATCGGCACCGCGTTCATCGAGCTCTCTCCTTAAATCCGCAACCTTCAGTTCACTGAATCTCACCATCTTGACAGTTTATTCACTTAACTGTCCGCACCACGTTGCCCAATCAATCAGTCTACCCCACACCTGACACCACTGTTACAAGTCTTTTGTCCGACTGGGCACGAAAACACTTGGTACGGATTTAACTATTTATTTTCACTAATTATGTACACTACGCCTAGCCTAATACTTAACAGTCTAATTTATCTGAAGTCACTACACTAATTTATATTGGTCCTTAACTTCACTAATTTATGTCACAGTTCATTTATTTAGCGCGCGCCACTGGAACGTCGCGTATTACTACCGAACACGGACTACTGCACTGCATTGATTGTTGACTCTAACCGTCCGTCTCTCGTGCGACGGCGCTTTATATTATGCGCGCCATCTCTGGAACTTTCTCGGCGAACTCTCTGTGCCTCCTAGACAGTTCGCGGCTATAAAATATGGGTAGAGAAGAAAACTTTCTAGATCACACGTAAATCGGCGCAGCCGTCCAGGGCCGGACTGGCACCATATTATTATACCCCGATATAGCATTATATGCGGCTGATAGATCAACAATTAAGGCCGACTTTCGAGTTGTTTTGGAAAGCCCGACAAGGTGAAAACCAGCTTGTGTGATAAGAATTCTTTCCAGAATATATATAACATATCGGTTCCAAAGTATTCTTCTGGTAGTTTATAAAGATAAGACGTCAGGTCATCAGGTGTCACTTATTTGGGTGCCAAGTCATGCTGAGTTTGCGGTAATGAAACGGCGGACGCGCTCGCATGGCGAGGGATGATGAATAGTTTTCTGAGTCCTGAGCTGGCTGAAAACAAAGGTCTGGTTGTAAAATCAACATCTCTGGACTTCTCCGTCAAGCTAGAGAACTTATTTTATGGCCTCTGGCCAAGGTGGCGTTGCGGTGCTGTCTCTCACTGGACAGAAGCCGGCTAAAATTACTCGTGAGACTGGTATTTGGCTATAACACCTTCAGACGTCACTTGTATGTGAAGAGGGTGGCAATGCTACGTTATGGCGAAGAGGAGTTCGTGGCACATATTCTATGGCCCTGTGGCCCTATGGGTATCACAGTCAGACTTTACTAGGTTCGAGGATCCTTGAACCTGAAGATGAGCCCTATCCAAGGCCATACTCACCTTTGCGATGAAGGCTGAACTTGAATTGTAGAAGGGCCCTCTTGTAGGTATATGCACTGGTGTTTCTAGTCAGCAGTAAGCCTCTCTTCTTCTTTAATACATTCATCCCTCAGATTTTTGTAAAGGGAACAATACTTGTTGGTTCGACATCTCCATGAAGTCCAGTGACCCAATTGGGGTTTTGAATGAAAAAAAATATTGTTTTGTGATAAATGGAAAGATCATGTATGTACATATAATTTTTATAACAAAACTATTTTTGTTTTCAAAAGTTATATCAAAATGAAAACGAGTTTTTGAATCCAGTGCTGAAGATACGCCGATGGCTCCCGAACCCGTGTGACGTCACAAGGGTGGTCACGATGCTCCTTTGACCAACGACATCCTACTCCGATGGTAGATTCACACCTTTTTCAGCTGTAGTTTCTAAAGCGTAAATTGATAATTCAAAACGGTCAAGTTAATTTTTTAACTCGTCGATTGTAAATTCAAACTGACAGGTATAAATTACACCTTACATATAATATAATCTTTCAATTTATCGCAAAAGAAATTATTCAAAACCCCAGTTGTCTCTGTACATATAAGTACTTTTCAGGATGCATTTTTTAGCTGTTTAGTATATTGATTTTTCGATTTTACTCATTAGGAATCAATCTAATAACATGCTTTGCCAACAGCTACCCAGATTACCCTTCACATAAGCCCAGCCATCGTCCAGAAGATTATTACTACTACTACGAGCCACCGCAACCAGATGAACCGAACGGTTACCACTACGACCTACCTCAAAAACGTCCACCGCCTCCCTTCTATGAAGATAAGAAGCCCCCCACGCCTCCATTACCTCCTCAAGACAAGCCTCTGGTGCAGCCTTTACCCCAGACTCCGCCTGTTACACCGGAAGTTACCACCCCCCAAAGGCCCACGGAGGGAAATTTCGACAAACGACTGGGGGGCGAGACTGCTAAGGATAGTAACTGTAAGGGGTGTTTGACTGGTGGAGGCAATGGAAAGTCTATAGTCACGCATACTGTAGGCAAACACGGACAGCAGATTACTTCTATCATAACTGAAATTGGAAGTAGGGGCAACAACGGTAAGTTTTTTCGAAGTTTTTTTTTAAGCTTTAGAACTACTTCAAGCAAGATACAGCCAAATTGTTGTACTGACTGATGCACTATCTGTCATTAAAGCCATTCAGGGTAGTCTCCCACCTATATCCAGCATAAATCCGATTGTATGCGAAATTAAATCTAAACTTGGTAGACTGAGGAGGGAGGGAAAAAGCATTGTTATTGTATGGACAAAAGCACATACAGGCATACTGCACCATCAAGCAGCTGATAGGGCAGCTAAGAAAGCAGATTTTGTAAGCAACTTTGCAACGCAATCAGTATGCGTCGCGTCGGCGACTGTATAAACGCAATTAAAATAGATGTGAGGGAATTATGGTCTGAATCTTAGTACAACATCATTTATAGCCGTTTAAGATTTGGTCATGGAAGGTATCCGGTTCTTTTGGCGAGAATCGGTATAACTGGTAGAAATTTCGGTGAGGAGTGCAGCGTTCCGAGCACTCTGGATCATCTGTTCTTTGAATGTCGAAAATATAGCGCATAATAAAACTTACTATGGTACGGCCTGGCCTGCGATGGCTTTGCGCCACCCTATTGTATGCTACACCTACTAGCACTGAATGACAGAAGAATACAAGAACGTATAATACGTTTTCTCAAGGAATCCAACTTGGAAATTTAGCTTTAGTTTACCCCATGATTATCCTAGTGTTATGATTCCTACTTTCCGTGGTCCGTCTTGTGTGTGACTTTGAAAATGCCATGATAGACCTCTTGGAGAGAAGATGTGTGACCTTGTCCTTTTCCTAATTTTATATTTGTAGGGATATTATTAGTCATATGAATTGTGGCTGGCTGCATGGCATAATCAGGTCCCAAAGCCATTAAAAAAACAACACACAACATAACTCAGTGCTTTTGGAAAATAGTACTGATTGTTAATGTAAGCGTAGAAAGAATGGGTTTCCGAAAGGGAGTGGCACGTGGAAGAGCTTATTTGCATTGTTGGCCATGTTACTTATGTTTTATAGACTGCTCAAAATCATTTGACTGTGTTAGACATGCAAAAACCGCTGAAAATACTAGGAACTAAAGGTATTGACATCAGGATCTGAGGATCCTACAGAATTCACACCAACAGCAGGTAGCTTCATAAGATTACAAAGTATCGAGACAAGAGCTGTATCTATAAAGCGCGAGTGACACAGGGATGTATACTCAGCCCTACGCTCTTCAATATGTATTCAGTAGTCATATTCCTGCAAACACTTGAAGGATCCGACGGATTAAAGTGCAAAAATGTACACTTTATAAACAAGACGCAGTTAAACGAAACCATGAAGCTATAGCAACTTCAATGCTACTCCCCCTTATAGTAGCCAAAATCCACCCTTAGTTTAAAATATTTGTGCTAGCGCCTTTTACAGCATTTTTAATTAAAAGTGGATTTATATTTAGTAGGGGAAAGTTGGGTAATACGGGATAGCTAACGTTATTTGACTGGAAACTCTCTAGCCATGCTACTGACACCTACTCTTTGTTTAACTGTTACATCGTCTTTTATTTCTTTCCAAACTTAAATCTAGTTGTTTCTGTATAGTTTGAGGATAATATAGAAAAAAGTATATTTGTAAGTAAAGGTAACGTATCGTGTTTTGCCTACCTCAAATAAAATGAGATATTGTTTGTTTATCAATAAAAAAAACTAAAGTAAAATATATTTATCGAAATTGAAAACAAAAAACAATATGCGACTAATATTAATAATAAAAACATTTGGACAAAAATCGCACGAGCACGACTCATCCATCGCTTTCAACCCCAACGGATGCTCCGTGAGCTCAAAGCCGATAGGCCTGACACATCACCCAACCGTCGTTTGTCATATATGCAGTTCGTTATTGTTTCGAAGCCTGATAACCTCTTTCACGGCCTGTCGCATACTTTCCTTATTCTATTCGCCACGGGGTAGTATCCAGCTTTATACGACCGCTTAGTGTTCCATTTTACCCGACTGCGCATCTTCAACTGTTTTCCAAAATTTTCACAAAAAGAAAATTGATGCCGTATCCACACATATCTCAAAGCATAGTCGAATATTTACAAAAGCGTAAAAAATACACAACTTTATTTAACTTTAAAAAAAATTGCGTAGCTAACTATCCACAAAACTAAATAACATAACCTTCCTTATTGAAATTATCACTTGTAACTCACCACACAATAACAATCAATTAGAATAACCACCTGCTACATCTGAACATACTTTACTTACATCGATTATAACCAGCAATTGTCAGATCGGGCATTTAGGAATAATTGCCGGTACTCCGTTTTGTCAGACTATCCTGTTTCGGCTAACCTTCCCCTATAATAGTATTCTTGCATGTCCACGGATCTGTTATAGTTTCTTCATTCATACTTTCATAAATTTCAATATTTTGAACTCCTTTGCTTCAAAGTGGTATTTTTTCATTTGAAAATTACGTAACTTTCACTCATTTTTAGAAATATACCCCTCACATGGTTAGTTTTTATGCCAGCATGGGAGGAATGAATGAATAAGGACCAGAGGCTATCCAGCACGGAATGTGGCTGGTGCATAGGTCACACGATAGGCCCTGATGCGCCTCTATCCGCGCTAGTTCCTAAGATCTGCCCTTTTGGCAAAGGCAAGTACATTCTTAGGTCCTACCCGTTTTATCTCTATTGGTTCCAAGGTTCTTGAGCCCAGCATAGTCTGCCTGGGGTAACCCAGGGTTTCACAGCGATACAAGATGTGTGCCGAGGATTCTTCCTCTTCACCACACCACGTGCACGTTGGGTCGTTGACCATCCTCATCACGAACAAGTGACGCCTGAAGGTGTTGTGACCCGTTAATAGGCCTACTAGCAGTCTCAAGTTACTCCTATCCAGAGAGAGACAAAATCGTCCTATTCTCTCTGCAGGCCCTGCTAATAGTTCCCGAGCTTGACGGAGATGACCAGAGATGTTTTCCATCTCAGAGAGTGTTGATTCTGGATCCACTCTCCAGATGTTTTCCTAATCAAGTTTGCAGATAGTCCTAAGGCTGGTTCCGGGCCCACAAAACTGTTGCCGGATCCCATCCTAGCCAGATGATCCGCCCTTTCGTTACCTTTTACCCCAGCGTGCCCAGGTACCCACATCAGTGATACCTTGTGTTTAGCGGATATGTCGTCAAGAGCCCTCCTGCACTCCAGGACCAGTCCCGACGTTATTTTCCAAGTACTCAGTGCTTTTATGACTGCCTGACTGTCAGAGCAGATAGTAATCCGCCTCCTAGACCCGTCAATTTCCCAAATACGATTTACACAAGCGAGTATCGCATAGACTTCAGCCTGGAATACTGTGGTGTGCCCCCCAAGAGGGAGTGAAGGTCTTGTATGGGGTCAGTAGACTCCCGAGCCCGAGCCCTCTCTAGCGAGTGAACCGTCTGTGTACCAGACCCGTCCTCCTCCTTCGATGAGATGTCTTTCCCTAGACCCCCACTCTTCCCTTGACGGAAACACCACCGTAAATTTGCGATTGAAGCGATGCGTAGGAGAAACTATATCGCTCCTCGCCATCAAAATAGGACTATCCTCATGCAACTCTGGCTAAAATTGTCGAATGTCCTTTGCCTGGATTCATAAAAGTCCAGCTACCCTGACTCCAGAGACGGAACCCAGTTTTTCTAGCTTCCCCTTGAATTATCAGATCCAAAGGAGGAAGATTCAATAGTGTTTCAATGGCACTCAAAGGTGTTGTGCGCACTGTACTAGTAAGACATGCCAAACGTTGAACCTTATTAAGTTTGGCTCTTATTGCCTCCGTCTTTACACAGGTCCACCACACTATGGAGCCATATATTAATGACCGTCTGACTATTGTAGTATAGAGCCAGTGCACCACTTTTGGGCTCAGGCCCCAACTACTACCAACAACCCTTCTGCAGGCCCATAATGAGTTTCGAGCGTTGCTTACCTTAGAATCCACGTGCTGCCTCCAAGTCAGCTTGTGAGCTTGTGTGAGGATGGGGGGAAATAAAACCTAGTTAAGGAATAACTACTCTGATGCTGCAAAGCTCCAAATTACTGTGTGTGGAGAAAATATTGGAGGACCAACGATGTTCTAGAAAATGACACCATCACAAAATTTTGTTCGTAGATTTCCGGTTCTACAGATTTGAGAAAAAGTGGTTTGCTTCACATGAAACCTTTCTACGAACTCTGGTAGTCCACGTCCTCGAAAAGCTACTCAATATAAAGCCTATTCAAGAAATAATAGCCAGATTAAAGCAAGGAAAGATCAAAAGGACTGGCGAAAGTAAACTATAGCATATCCATCGCTTTCACAGAATACCTTCTCTTATATTTATTTCCTAGACTCCCAATTTTGACTTCTGATTCAGCTAAACTAGGTGTGTGGTCTCTAGAAATCTTTTTTCTGGGTCATGATAGTTTACCTTCCCAAAAAGTTTCACAATATAAAATCGATTTAAGAAATGCTATCCTGAAACTAAAATAGCTCAAAACTACTGTGCTGAATCGCTGACTTTAACACGTTAAACGATTTTCCTTTGGTCAATGAACAGCTGGATAAGTTCATAACTACTGTGGGAAGGTTATGAATGAACTATCATAGCACAACCCATGCACGGTCAACCTAATTAACACACTAATCCTTTTTGGAAATCCGGTTGGATTCGCAAGATATAAAATGTCAAATGTCAAGATTAGAAAATGTCGAGAATGATTGTTAAGTTGGGTTGAGGTTAAATGCCAAAATTGTCTACCTCAGTTTCTGTGGAGCATTTGTCTATCTATTGATTTAATTCATTTAATTCTACACCTCATATCACCAAAAAGCACTTATGTAGCTGAGAAATATTCATAACATGGGCTTGGTTGGATGGACCTGCATAAGGCTAGACAATATTTTTCCCTTAAGAGAGAGCAGTTTAGTCACATTGTTATTGGACTACACTCACTTCGATTTATCAACCTACAAATCACTTTGGAATTCAATCTTATTCTATGCTCCAGGAAATTAAGAATTGTAAGTTTTTAAGTCGAAGTCTTCGAAAGTATATTGTCGAAAAAATAACTCCTTTCATATACTCTGCGAGGAAAAACTCTGAAAAACCAAAACACTGGAAAAGTCGGTGACAAGTGGGTTAGACGTCATTTGCTAATATAATCGAGGTGTGCGTAACTAATTCGTGTAATAAGCTTGAGGTGCATTCGGGCATATAACATGTTCAAATTTTACCAGAATATTACCTCCTCTCACAGATAGTTTTTGCAAGTCAGGCCTTCTCAAAAAACTACTCAACAAAAAGCTTATTTGAGAAACCGCTAACTGTTGCTGGGGAGATGGAAAAGCTTGAAACTACTATGGCGAAAGTATGAAAGAATTATAACCCGTTTAATGATTTTTCAGAATACAGAATATACATCCTCTCAAATTTTTATCTATGAGCCTTCAATTCTGAGTTCAAATTCGCGAAAATTTAGTCTAGTCTGCACCTCAGGATACACAGTTCTTTTGGTGTCATTATCAAAGCCACCGAATTTAGTTTACCAATATTTCCAGAAATTCGAAGAGGACTAGGTCCTATGCTAGTTTTTGCACAAGCTTTCCTTCATTTCAGGTCGTAGACAAAACTGTACCTCACAATCATTGCCTTAGGCTGCGTTACCACCAGATATGTGCGAGGATGTGTTACGAGGAATGTGTTTTTAACGAACCAATAGAATCGCTTGAATCACCTCGCCTCGCTCAGCACAGTTTTGGTGGAAACGGCTTAGCGGAGCGAGGTTTTTGCGTACAAAACAAGGCATGTAGCCAGGAATGTGTGTTAGAAATGTTGCGAGGGATGTGTGCTGTGCATGTAGGCGAGCAAAAAGAAAAATCTGAAAAGAGCCCGCTACACATCCTCGCAACGCTCATCTGCTCACCGTTTCACAGCCCCGCCACACATCTTCGCATGGCTCATCTTCCTAGCAAATCTCTGGCACAGCATAAAGAGTAAACCATCAGCGAAGCTCAAGCAGAATCTTTCAGGACGTTTTGATGACATTGAATCTTTCGGGTCTCACTTCGACCGTCGCGTTCAATTCGCGTTAGAGAAGCGTTTGGTACAGGACCTGAGCGAGAATATTATATCCGTAAAAATCTCATAGTGATAATTATATGCACGCTCGGGAACAATGCTCGGCATTTCGTTTAAAAGACAACTATTTAAAGATCATGCAGAAATAATCTGTTCAGGTAATAGCACGGAAAAACCCCGTGCAAGTTATGAATATATTTTCGGAATGACTCTTTTCGAATTATTTAATCGGAAAATAATGAAATTCTAGGACAAAAAGCTGGTCAAAAAAGGACAGGAAAGGGATCGTTATTGATGGTATTTCAGATTTCTCCAAAAATAACAGTTTTTATTTATACAATTTCAATATAATATAATGTATTATACAGTCCAGTTAGTGCGTAATTCTTCGATATCTCGCAAGGTATACCTGATAGAAGAAAATGTCAAATACAAAAGTTATTTGGTTACTTAAGGCGCATATTCTAAAAATATTTTGAAATATACAGGGTGTTGCGGCAAAGTAGGATAGTGATCAACTTGATTTTTTTATATAGAACTATAACTTTTTCTTAAATTCCTCTAGTTTCCATCATTAACCTCTATTTAACCCTGAAATATATTTGGGATCGGTTGCGACGTTGCCAAGTTATAATTTATTTTCCATTAATTTCCGGATTTGCAAGGTCGCAAGTTTAACGTTCAAATTGATATACTCCTTTAACTTTTCTCAATAATATTATACAGCGAGTTATTTGAATGTTAACTGGATATTATTCTGGATGTTACCAGTAATTTGTATTAACTTGGCAACGTCGCAATCGATCCCAAAAATATTTTAGGGTTGAATAGAGATCAATGATGAACACTAGAAGAATTTAAGAAAGAGTTATAGTTCCATATAAAAAAATTAAGTTGATCACTACCTACTTTCCCGCAACACCCTGTATATTTCAAAATATTTTTAGAATATGTGTCTCAATTAACCAAATAACTTTTGTATTTGACATGTTCTCCTATCAGGTATACCTAGCGAGATATCAAAGAATTACACACTAACTGGACATGCACCCTGTAATCTGTGTAATTAGTAAGTAAATACTGAATGATAAAATTACAAAATTGCTGTAAAGTTAGCACATATTTTGATTTTCTAACCAACAAAATACGTACCTATAATGGACATTTACAATTTAAACGATTTACATTTTGTACTCGTTTTTCCATATAATTAATTTCCTACTTCGATTAGGTATTTTGAAAATCCTATTAATATTTTTATTGTATAATACAGGCGTATAGTCTTAAAATATAATTTAGTGGGAAGTTATCACATGGATGACAAAACCTTAAACTGCAAATCGTTAGATAATAAAATATCATATGCTTTTGATGGATGAATAATCTTATCCCAGCAATAAAATATCCGTATGTGTATATTGTTAAATATAAAACAAAACCTACAAATGTATAACATTATTTTGTAATCTAAACGCATGTTTCAATCAATCAAACAAGTAATATTGGATGAAACAACGTCAGACGGAAACGCAAAAAAAGCTGAGTTTACAGTTTCTTGACGTATTTGTACAGAGCGAAGCTGAACAACGATGCCTTCCTCGTTCCATCACATCCATAATAACACCGGCAAGCTCACAACAAAACAACTCAATACGGCCCTGGAATTCACGATGTACACTCGTCAACGGCAAAGCGTATATTGAGACTGACCTATCGCTCTGCATCGGGAACGCATCGGGAAGTAGCCAAAAAAGTTTGTGCATGTTTCTCGCTTCAATTTGAAGAGTTGCGCTGCTGGTTAACCCGTTATGATGTGTCTCTGGTGGAAACACCTACACCGTTTCACAGCTCCGCTACACATCCTCGCTGCGCTCATTTTCCTAGCACATCTCTGGTGGAAACGCAGCCTCAAGGGGTTGTCAAGGTACCACAGTTGTCTGTCAAATGCTGCATTCATGACCTAGTGGTGGCTTTCGCTTGAAATTTGATAATCCATATCCATTTTTCCTTCAAGGATATAGGTGATGAATTTATTATTATTCAGGAGATGCATATAAATATATGCAATCATAAACAGGCCCAAGTACACCTCTGTTTCAATTTATTTGATGTTACCTTCACTGATCGTTCTATTTTGCTGTACGGTAGTTACCGCTTGGAAAGATGTATATCATCACGATTTAAACATTCATTCATCATCGTTTAGAGATCACCGGGGTGCAAATACGTCATTATGGCGTTAAATCGAAGGAAATATGCAAATATACAGCATAACACCATCAACAGTGACATCATGTCGTAAAACTTTTATTACGCTCCAAGGTTTTCTTCTCAATATATGTATGTAGCTTTTGAAAATTTCCCTGTGTTGTGCTTCCGATTCAACATGTTTCACTTTTAAATAAAGTCAAGTACATTGTAATTAGTAATAGCTCGCTAACAGTAGAAATACAAAATTATTTATTTAAATGTTTATTCATTTATTTATTACAGTACATAAAAATAAAAAAGTAATAAATGTAGCACAAGACATATTCCATCTTCACTGCAAGAGGTATATGGGATTCGAAGATTTCAACGGAGACATTGTAATGTGACTTAGAACTTGTGTATAGGATAAATTCTAACTGGTATAAAAATCCAAATAGAAGAATGATCTGGCTTGCTAGTTTTGGCCGTAGATACCACAAGCACAATAAGGAGCAAAGGAAACTGCATGGAGGTAAATTAAAATCAGAGCCAGTAGGCTGACTTTGTAATAGTTTGACTTAGATATTTTTTTAAAAAACTTCAGTGCATATATTTTTGGTCTACAATATAAAAATAATAACTTATGATATGCTCTGATAGAACACGTTACAGTACAAGTCCTGAAAAAACCTGACCAAAATTTTAGTTTGAACAGCATCAATAGATTTCTCTTTAAAGTATACGGAACTAGACTAAGTCACAACAGTACACTGATGAATTGACGCTATAAACATGAATCAACTTAACATGATCAGATTCATTCATTCATTTTGTTGGATTATCTACTTGTGATAAAGTAAATTTGTATCAGTGTAGCCGTAATTGCTGACTCTGTATCACCACATCACAGTATAAGAACAAATAATAAAGTCGAAAAACTTATCGCCCATTCCATGGCTTGGAAAGAGTTAATACGATTAATACTTACTTACTTACTTACTCTTACTCCTAAAGAAGTTTTATGTCGTAGAATTAAATAACATTAGAATTAAATAACTGAAAGGAAATCAGTAAAATCAGCATTCAGACGTAAAGTCAGGTCAGGACAGAGTGTAAAATGAGAGTGTCTATCTCACACAAGCGGCATATTTGAAAGACAAAAAAGAAACCGTAAAGTTATAATGTTACTATTTGGGAGATAAAAAAATGCATTAAAGATTTAGTAATAAAATAATTTTTAGAACAGTCACTGAGATCGAGTCTTTGTCACCGAAGAATGGAAGGAAAAAACAATCAAAAATTATATTTACATAATAGACTGTACTTGTGGCACATATTATTTTGGCGAATTTTAAAAACCTCTCCAATGTGGAATCAGTCAGAACCAAAGACGTTGTCAGGACATATGGAGTCAGGACATAGTGAAACCAAACTTCTTTATTAAACAAGGCATATATAAGGTTGAAGCGTGATTGTATTTCTAATTGGTCAGTAAACCTACTATCTGTGGTTTGATATACTCGAAGATTTAATCGATGTTTTTTAAACTAAGCAGTGGGCCATAATTTTAGCTCATTGCTTGCTCTTAGATGCTGAATAAGATGAGTTTTTTGTTTCGTTTTAGAGTTACACAGTTACTGCATCTATTCTCCTCATAATCTCCTTAACAAAAGTTATTTTTTATTATTATTTATTTGTAGGTACAACCAAAGGCCACCTTTGTTTGTATTGGCTTAAAGTTGCATTTAGCATTTTCTCTTTAGTGACAGATCCACCAGTTTTATATCTTTGCAACGTCGGTGTTACCTTTATCTGCTTGGCTATCATGGTATCCAAATATCTAGTTTATGGGGTCTGTTATGAAGTTTATCATTCTTATAATAATTCTTAACTTTTCCTCACTGACAGTTTCGTGTGTTTTTTTGTTTTATTTTGGTATCAGTGACATCGACTGCTATGGTCATTAGCCTCGTGTCCTGTGTAGGCTTTGCTACCGTTTCCCGGCGCCACTCTTGGAACAGCACTGCTTATTAGAAGCCAGTAGTAAATGCTCAGGTGAGGATTCTTGCTGAGCTTTTTTTATGGAAATTTATTAATTGAAAAAACCAGAAATAGATTTCTCCCCCCATTTCGAGTACTGACGAGTATTTTAAATGCTTGCCAAATCTTTCGTACTTTGAGAAAGACAACAAAGACAGTCGGAATGTTAGTAACAGTTTATTTCAACGTGGCCTCATTTATGGGCAAGTAAAGTGCAATCCATTTATCCACTTAATGCGGCCCTGTATGTAAGATTATAATCACGTTGCATTTGTAGCAACAATGGTCAGTTATTGCCGTCAAAATGCGTAACTAATGTATATAATGCAATGCAATTCATCGTCTACACTATAGCACTGTAATTTTATTAAGAGTATTATTTAGATTTACTGCTTTTATGTCAAAAGGTTTGAAATTATGACGGATACACCTGCTTGCAATTTTGAAACTTTAATGTATGGCCAATTCAACAGTCCAAAAGTAACATGTGCATCCTTTGAAGCGAAGAACAGCATATAATTGCATAATATGGTACACTGATAGTGGTGTCAAGTGGAGTGACTGACTACTTCTCGTGCAGCAGTGCAGTCAATCTGAAAGTCTTTCTTTATAATGCTTTCCTGGTAGAAAAACTGAAAAAGTCGAAATTTGATGTAAAAAAAGTTTTCCTCAAAGTAGGTACAATACCCTACAGTTTAGCGTGCAATGCGAATTTAACAACCTAAGTAGAGCATATTGGAGTAGAGTTATCGCTACTTCTCTCACATCAATCCAATCTTGACAATATTGCTATTTGATTACTGTAAAAAAAGGTAGAGAAGCCAGCAACTCTGAGCTCAAAAAATTTTGAGGCATTCCGTGAAATGATTAGTTGTTCTGAATTTGTACAGGAACTTTGAGATACTAGAATATAAGTGCAAATGTGCATAGTTCATCATTTAGGTTAGTTTCGTACTTCAATTTCAATTTTCTGTCACTATTACTTGAGCTTATTAAACTCCCTGCCTTGATGAGCTTTTCTAACCAGATGGAGTTTTCTAACTCATGTATAGGCGACCAATATTTTGTAATAATTAAATATCGAATAAATTTTAAGACATACCAAACTCATTACAAAAAAGTGTGAGAACAACATGTGGTCCAGGTTGGGCAGTTTTATATAGCCCATGATTATCCTACAGATGTCGTTCAGGGTAGGAACCCGTTCTTTTTATAGTCAGTCTCCCGCAAAGGCTGGAAGCCTATGGCGCTGTAGAAACGCCGCGAAATTATGTGTGCACGTTAGATTAGAAACGCTGCAGGTTTTAGCCGCCGGAAAACATTTCCCGGCAGCTCATTGCGTCGGAGTTCTCCGAAAGAAGGAATGCTGGAGGAGACTGGTTCGGAGAGTAGGGATCTCGACCTGGTGAGGATGAGCTCGAAGGGCCTTTCTAGTGTTCCTCTTTCGGACGGCATTCGGTGTTATTATCTGAGAGAGCTATCGATGAGTCTAATTGCTCTCATCTGGATAGTGTCCAGAAGCTTCAGAGAGTGCTTCGGACGCATTCCCATACATGGGATCAATACTCCAGCAGTAGTTGCTCTGGTGTATACAGCTTCATACAGCGGAACAAAACTCCAAGCTTCTGGGATGCCGTTTTAGCAATACTGACGACGCGGTTGTGCCAGGACATGTTATTGTTAATGCTGATCCCCAAAAACTTGACGGAAGGTGATTCGACTATTAGATGACCCTCCATTTCTACAGTTGGTATGCCAACGTGAGACTTCTCTTTGCCAATGTTTTTGCCTGAGTTTTCTGTAAGATAAACTAAACATTTACTTATCCCCACTCGACAATTGCTTTAATATCTACGTTGATCTGTGAGATTCTGTAAGGCATGTTGTTGTTGCCGACGTACCATCTCCTGGAATGATAGTGGCTTGCCTGGTTCCATGCATGATAATAACATACTGTCGTATGTGAAGCTGTAGATTGGATTGGATGTTATTTCCAGCCGCTCTTTGATGTACAGCAGAAACAGTGTAGGGGATCGGACAGATCCCTGAGGAACACCGGCGTTTATTGAAAATACCTCTGATGAACAGCCTTCGACTACAACAAACAGAGATCGGTCAAAAGCTATTCAGCCACTGGCGCAGTCCAGGTTGTATTCCATAAGCAGCAAGCTTAACCAGAAGTCCCTCATACCACACTCTGTCGAAGGCTTTTGATATGTCAAGTGCAACAACACGCGATTGATTTTCATGATTTTCAATTGCTCTGTTCCACAAGTGAGTGACGTAGGCCAGCAGGTCTCCCGTGTAGGCCTATGCTTATGGAAGCATAGAATATTTTGGTTAGGTTCTTCCGACAAAGCATACATTTTCCATTTTATTATTTGAAAATAAAAATTAGCTTGAATTTCCAATGTTCAATTATTATCCTTATGCGATTTTCTACACATTAAAATTCATAATTTCATATGTGCTGTCAGTGAAGCACCTGGTTGATATTCGGTTCGTGTTTCCCAGGTAGAAATAATATAGCAGTAAGGGTAGCTTCTAATGAGTATCCACTAATGAGAAAATGTGTAAACTTTTCAAATTCTCGGAATCAATCATTCACTAACTATTTTTTCTCCCCCATGTGGATTGCCATCGTAGGTACTAGAGTACATTTGCCACAAAATGTTTAATATTTATTCATTAAACTGATATTTTCTCATTGCTAAGAAACTCGATTAATTCATCATATACCTGTTTTCTCTCCATTATTAATACAGAGGTGATGTGCAGCGGGAGTTGACACCCCACTCTGACAAATTTTGTGATTAGATGATTTGAAGCCTACTTATGTTTGATGCAACCAAAGAGTCTGCTACCTGCCCATCGTCTTCACAGAACAGACTAAAGACAAAAAAAAAAGCTTCGGTTCGACTTAACTTGACTACCAGGGTACTTGCAGAAAAAATATTATGTCGTTTACGGGTTCCTTAGAGCCTAGTAAACATGACAAAATGACTTGTTTGGTTTTTTGGAATGGGCTTGAATTAGATTCTTTCTTTGGATTCATTCATAATGGGATGGGCCGAAATAAAATGATGGCTTCGATTAGTTGCGAATCCCGGTCACAAAGAGGACGAACTGTGATAATTGCCTGTTTCAAATACGTTTAAGTATCAATAAATTGAGTCGCATTGTTAAAAAATTCAGATCATCTCTAGTTTGCAGTTGAATCTCATTGACTTGCGCTGTAGCAGTATCGATTGTCGACATCGATAAGATACCTGTGATGTCAGCCTTTGTTTTAAGTCACATGGAAAAATTTGAATATATCCTTATTTTATTTTGCAAATATATTTTTTTGGCCGTCAGTCAATTCATGTTTTTTGTTTCCTACTACTTCTTGATATGGTTTTCTTTACGCTATGTATACTCCCGAGGCGATTTCACGACCTCTGCAAGTTCCCTATTGCACAGTTGAAAAACAAAGCATTCTCTCACAGAACCTTTCTTCTTCATATGACACAGCCGGAAGACAAATCACAAAACAGTAGTTTGTTTCGTGAAAATTGTGTCCGTACGGCGATTTGGGAGTTAAAGGGGCAATAATGAACTGCTGATGTATGGCGCGCTTTGCACTGGTTGTCTAAATTTGAATTACTTCTTTTAAACCTCAAAATGGAATTACTAGTAGGCAAAATGATGCAGAGAGTAACTAAATGCATCAGTACACCTATTTTTGTATACACTAAGAGGTTATTATGATTGAATCATTGTTTTCAAACACATGATACTAGACCCAAATCGTGCACTATTTATCGTAGTTACAAGAAAATGAGTTGTGCCCATAGGACAGATAGCTGTACGCCAATGCTACTATTACGATTTTACTGTCAAGTTCGAAGTGTTAAATTATGCGAAGCTCATCCTTTAAGTACGCATATATGTATGAGTAAATACACATTGAAAAACAAATTAAACCGAAATAATAAAATTATTCAAATTACACAGCGATCTGGCTGTCGCAAGCCAACCAAAGCCAACGAATGAGAGGCAAAAAATACGTCAAGGTCGCTTCGAAGACGATCAAAAAGAAACAAATTGGCCAATTATCTGTTCGTTTCCTGGATAAAAGCGTTACACAATTCGCAAAAAACCCTGCACAGGATGCGCAGCTTAGTGTTGGTGATCTGCTTAGAATGACATCGCTTCGATCATTATGGTCATTCTATTGTTCGGAAAGGTTGCTCAACGATTGTTCTTCTTAGCAGTATAGGGTTTGTTGCCTTGTAGGTGTAATTTTAGAAACGATGCACGGATTGTGCAGACAGTTTTTCTAATTGATTTTTGCTTGCACCAAACATGAACATGTTTATTTCAACGGTAAATATGTAGACCCCGTATATTGGTCATTTTCAGCAGGAACGTTGTCCAATGTAAAGTTGAATTCAATTCAGTAGATTGATTGATTCCATATAAGTCCATTCAATGTGTCCGTCCTGTCATCGGTGTCGGAGCCTTCAGGGGGATAAAATACGTTAATTTTTATCGACAAATCACCCCTCAAAAGTAGTTTTTCTCCCACTATAATTAAATGGCAGCCATTTTGATTTTTGTTTAATTGTTGCATGTAGAGCCTTTACAAATGCAAAATAAGTCTCATTTGATAGCGAAACGTGTAGACCATAAAATAATGTAAAAGGG
This sequence comes from Callosobruchus maculatus, assembly GCA_951848785.1. NCBI lineage: Eukaryota > Metazoa > Arthropoda > Insecta > Coleoptera > Chrysomelidae > Callosobruchus > Callosobruchus maculatus. The sequence goes on from CATOUR010000214.1 coordinate 1,289,175, forward strand.
TGATTTATGTCGCTAGGTCTTTCTTCACAGGTCAGTAGACAGCCTATTATGACAACAAATTTTTCAGTTTTGCAACCACCACCCAACAATTACTCCAATTTTACCCACACCCAAAAAAAAAAAGTAGAAAATGATAAGGAACGTCTAAGACGCTTAAAAACGGTGTTTGAGCTGCTGAAACCGTACGCATTCTCCATCCTCGCCACGGTAGTAATACTGTGTTAAAATTTCATTAAAATCAATTCAATAGTTTCCTCGTTACGATCTAAAGCAATATTCGTATGTTTACACCAGAAAAAAAATTAAGTTCTTTTGTTTCTGTAATAGGCAAGGCAATGTTTGGATCGACCTAAAAAAGTTATTTTTGTCGCTAGGTCTTCCTTCACAGGTCAGTAGACAGTCTGTTATGAATGCAACAAATTTTTCAATTTTACAATCCCCCACCCCTCAACCACCCTTAATTTCACCCCTACCTAAAAAAAAATAGAAACACTGTAAACGCCTAAAACCGAGGTTTGAATAGTTTTTTTTTGTTTTTTACTAATTAGTCCGCCGCCGATATACGGATTTTCAAAATTATAGCAGCATTACCTACTACGACCTCACAGCATATCGTTACCCAAATTTAATCACAATCCATGCAGCGGTTACTGACATTACGAGGCTAGAAAAAAAGCGCAGACAGACAGACCGACAAACGGACCGACGAAAATGAGTGACGGGGATTTTCGTTATGTAGACATAAAACGCCCAAAAAGCGTATTATCTCAAAATCGAAAATCATCGCGATCACAATACTCCCCTCACCTATCGGTGTGGGAGGTAAAAACACAAATATATCACAGCACTACCATATCATTAAAATATTATTCCATACTATAGTATACTCTTTGAGGATGCTTTTCAACTTTCTTTTTAAATCTAATTCTGAAGTTTTCTGGAAGTCTGTTCCAAATGTTTATAAGTGAATATTCTACATTTCTCTGAATGTAAGCAAATTTTGGCTGTACCTACTGTTTTCAGATTATTTTTCGATCAAATGCTGTAATTGTGATTAGATCTATTATTCTGAAAAATATGTTGATTTTTTGAACATCACTGCCTCTATAACATACAGGTCGAAAACAGTTAGAATTTTATGTTCCTTAGAATTTTCTCTCGCTTCATTCTAAAAAATGCCTCTAACAATTTGTTTTTGGAGAACCAATATTCGCTTAAAATCAACTGAACTTCCCCAAAAGATTATACAGTAGGATATTCTTGATTGCACATAAGAATAATACACAGTTAATGCTGTTTTTATATTCACACTCACAAACAAAGCTCTCACGGCATAACTGATAACTTTTTGCATGTGTTATTGACATGTTTTCTCCAGTCAAGTGTTACTCCCAAAAATGAAGCGCTTTCTTCTGCAGAAATATTTCCTGTGTTGTATGCGGTACTAATTTCTTCTTCTCTGGCTGTTTGAAGCTAATCATTTGGGTCTTATTGACATAGATTGTTGTTGTAAAACCCAATTTTCAAGAACTTTTAGCGATCTAACCATACTGTTTTTGCAGTCGTCAATAGTGTTCTCCGAAAAAATTACAGATGTGTCATCTGCACGAATGGTGATCTTTTCTGTTGTTACTTTCGGAAGTTCGTTGACATAGAGTATATAGAGGAGAGGCCCTAATACAGAGCCTTTAGCTATTTTACTTTCCACACCATATTGTGATTGCAAAAGTTTTCGGTTATGAGATAATAATCTTCATGAAAAGTCACTTGTTTTCATTGGTCTGTCTGTTTACCTGTCTGTCTGACTATCTGTTGCTCTTTTCTACCCACCTAATCTCTGTAAAGGTATTTTTTTATATATTTTTACAGAACCAACATCTGGTTAAACAACAACCAGAAAAGGAGTTCGTCAGGGATGTGTATTATCTCCGATGTTATTTAACATTTACTCTGAATTTGTGATGAGACAGGTATTGGACAACTGGAATGGCGGTATAACTATTGGCGGAAGCAAAATATCTAACTTAAGATTCGCTGACGATACAACCCTTATTGCTGCTTCTCAGGAAGAACTAGTAGCTCTATTGAACGTTTTAGAACAACACAGTGCAGCATATGGTCTTGGTATTAACTACAAGACCAAGGCTATTATCGTAGATAGAGAACATGACAATCATCGAGAAGTAAAGTCAATAGGCCGTTGTGAGGTAGTTCAAAGTTTTGTGTACCTCGGTTCTTTGATTGATGATAATTCAGGTAGCTGTGAGAATGAGATTCGACGGTCATTCAACAGGCACAGGTTGGCCATGACAAAGCTTACTAAAATATGGGGTGACCATAACATCACTAAAGCTACCAAAATGTCACTGGTTCAGTCTCTTGTGTTCTCCATATTTTTGTATGCCTCGGAAACTTGGACTGTAAAAAAGGCAGATCGAGCTCGCATAGATGCTTTTGAAATGTGGACGTGGAGGAAAATGCTGAGAGTTCCTTATACCGCCCATCGAACTAATGTTTCCATACTGGATGAGCTCGGTAATCCAAAGAGACTATCCTCCATTGTGGCGATGAGAATGCTTACATTCTTAGGAGATATTCACAGAAGCGATAATATGGAGAAACTTGTAGTTCAGGGTCACGCCCCGAGTGGGCGGCGCCGTGGCCGTTCCCCTACATGCTGGGTGGATACGACGAAACAGTTGCTAGATATGAGTATCAAGAGCGCCACTGCCACAGTAAATCGTGAACGATCGCGAGCTACAGCTCTCAAAACTATTAATAATATTTGTATCGGCCATATACTCTAGCTCCGACTTAATGCATTTTACGAGTTCACAACATGTCTGTTAAGACATTGTGACTATGATGATGATGAACATCATTTCGGTCTGTTCCTATCCTTTTTTACAAAACAAACTCAGAAGCTTTGTTGTTGTCCCAGTAATTCCAATACGGAGAGACAAATAATTTTGAGTCCAGAATCTAAAGCTTTGGGAGCAACAGTTATTGTACTCGTTAGGTAATTTCCGAAGCTTACTTACAACGTGTGGTTTGTCTCTCTGATTTAACTCGCTATGCTGGTCCATCAAACTACTTAGTTAGGGAGTTAGTTCACGGAAAAAATGTGTTTCCTGGTATAGCTACCAATGTCACTACAAATTATTCTTTTGTCAAACATGTTGTTCTTGTAAAACGTTTATCTTTCAACATAAGTGGTTATTGGGATATATATCTATATTTTTGTCTTATATCTTATCCATAGTTATGTAAGAATGAAGTGGTCAATTAAAAAAAGTATATTTAAAAAAGTATATATCTAACTTCAACGGGTGTTAGTGTTTGCAACAGATTATTATTTTATTGTTATTTGTCCTCAATTGCACTGTTAAAATCAATCAGAACAAATATTGCAATAAAAGGCCAAAAGGCCAATAGATTTCAGTCCACAAGGCACCAATACAGGGTTATTCACGTTATTCGACACGGAGCATTATGGCTAAAGTATTTGATAAAAAAGAAAATAATAATTTGGGATGGATAAAGACCCATAAAGGCTACATTTTAAAAATATTTTCATGTTATACAGGGTGTCCCAAAAACACGAAATGTATCAAAGTTATGTTTTTTTAAATGGAACACCCCATATATTATTGCATATTCAGATTCCTTGGTGAATTTTAGTGTGACTTTATGTATCACACATGGTACCTAAAGCGAACCGTTAATGTGTAAATCACCATTTTCGGTATAAGTAGATATCGGGAAAAAATTGAATATCGCAGAGATTACAAAATATGGAAGGCTGTGACTTTGCCGTATTACTAAGCATAAAATGCATCAGCTTTGATGAGACTGTCAAATTTAAATCACGTTTATGCTTGGAGAAATCGGTCGATGAATTAAGGAAACTTTGATCAGCGATAACTTGATTTTTTCAAATGGGAATGCCTAATTTTTTTTATACGGTTAAACGTAGAATTTGATAAGCTTTCTAACGATATAAGGTTGTGCACATCAATCTCTGGTAGTTTTCATTTAATTTTAAATTTTCAAACAAATCGGCGTTTTTCAATTTGCCTACCTATAACCAACGTAGCAGGCCATGAAATATAAACAAAAATCTGTTCAGGTAGAAGAAAACAACTAACTTAGCAGAAAAATACACACTAACTAGACTAAAGGGACGAGATTATAAAAATTCCTTACAACAAATCAACTCTCCCAGAAACAACTGCGATAACATCTGTAAGGTCAAAGAGAAGCTGGAGTATGGCAGTAATAGATATTTTTACTGTCTACTGGTTACCGCAATTTACTAGAGGTTAAAAATTTCCAATGCAATCAAAAACCCTCATGTGAAACAGAAACAACCAGCGACTGTTGCTCCAGCACGCAACTATCAATCATTATGTAATGGTGTAAAAAAGTACTAATTTGCATCGAAGTCGATACCTCTGACTGGAGCCCTTCTATTTTTCAATATCTATTAGCAATATTGCAAAAAAGGAATACTGACAAATCAGATTTAAATTTTCTGCCATTTAAGTTATGTTTTATCATTTGAACAAATTTTAATTCATTCTTCATTTTCTGCGACCTTGCTAATAGGTAATAGGTACTGAAGAATTTTCAGAACTCCAGTCAGAGGTACTTTTGACTTGAGTTTTGACAGAATTGCATAGTTTTTTATATCGTTAAATGTGAAATTTTATTATGAAAATAATAAACTGCTTACAACATTCTCTAGTAGTTTTTACTTTATTCCAAAATTTTTAATGGCTTTGGAAATTGCCAATCTCAAGTACATTGCAGTAGCTAGTAGGCCGTGAAAAAATCCATTTCTGCCATACTCCAGCTTCTCTTTGACCAAAGATATGTTACCGCCGTCGTTTCTGGTTAGACTTTGTTTGTTGTGAGTAATTTTTATAATCTTGTCCCTTTAGTCTAGTTCGCGTGTATTTTTCAGCTAAGTTAGTTGTTTTATTCTACCTGAACAGGTTTTTGTTTATATTTCAAGGCCTGCTACGTTGGTTATAGGTAGGCAAATTGAAAAACGCCGATTTGTTTGAAAATTTAAAATTCAATGAAAACTACCAGAGATTGGTATGCACAACCTTATATCATTAGAAAGGCTATCAAATTCTACTGTTCACCGTATAAAAAAAATTAGGCATTCCCATTTGAAAAAATCAAGTTATCGCTGATCGAAGTTTCCTTAATTCATCGACCGATTTCTCCAAGCATAAACGTAATTTAAATTTGACAGCCTCATCAAAGCTGATGCATTTTATGCTTGGTAATACGGCAAAGTCACAGCCTTCCATATTTTGCAATCTCTGCGATATTCAATTTTTTCCTGATATCTACTTATACCGAAAACGGTGATTTACACATTAACGGTTCGCTTTAGGTACCATGTATGATACATAAACTCACACTAGAATTCACCAAGGAATCTGTATATGCAATAATATATGGGGTGTTCCATTTAAAAAAACATAACTTTGATACAATTCTTGTTTTTGGGACACCCTGTATAACATGAAAATATTTTTTAAATGTAGCCTTTATGGGTCTGTAACCATTCCAAATTATTATTTTCTTTTTTATCAAATACTTTAGCCATAATGCTCCGTGTCGAATAACGTGAATAACCCTGTATATGAACTGACAATATTATTTTCAATAGTATGATATGGTATAGATGAAGTCAAAAATATATGCGTTGTTTACATTCTTTGTGCTCCTACCGAGTGCCGACACTACAAAGTATGCCTTCACAAGACGCCCGACGAGTCCGACCACGGTAATCCCTTTCGGCATTTTTTGCTGGGCTGGCTAGGGGGCTGGCGCGGTTATCAGTGTAGTCAAAATTGTATGTCTGTGTATAATCAGATGTCAATATACAATAAATACATCAATCTGTTTTGTTCTTATCACTTGCAAACTGGTATTTGCGATTATTTTGATCTACTACCAGTTTCTGAATTATTATAATTCATCATATCACTACTCAAGTCTACATAGTAACGTGACTGTACTATTGAGACCTTAAAGAAATGTAAACAACTCATATATTTCTTCATCTATACATCCACCATTATTCATAAAATCACCAAATACTTCTGTAATGTCTAGTGAGCTGAGTTCATTGACATAGTTGGATCATTTCCATTTCTTATTGCTGTACAATAAACATTAGTCTTTTTGCCTTCAACAAGATTTTGAATTTTCTGCATTCATACATACCGATCCAATATACCGGGTTAGTAAAAGGTACCAGAACGCTTAAATATCGACAAAACCGCTGAAGCTGGAACGATAAAATTCAATACCTGGGGGATTTTGAACATACAGAATTCAAAAATGCTAACAGCAATGTTGCTAGATTTACAACTTTTGCGTTATGCGTCATAATTTTATTATTTTAAATGGAATGCCCTATTTATTTTTATTGCAGTGAATTGCACATGTCGAATCTAGTAAGGTATCATAATTCTAAATTTTATCATGAATTACTGATATACGGCAACACCGCTTTTAAAAAGTATCGGAACGCTTAAATATCTCCAAAACTGCCACAGCTGGAACGACAAAGTTCTAGACCGGGGGTTTCTTAACACGCAGAATTCAAAAATGCTAACAGTATGTTGTCAGATTTACACTTTCACGTTCCACGTCATAGAGAGCGCATTCCATTTAATACAAATTATGCGAGAAACGTAGAGTTGGTAGATCTGACAACATTAAGTGACAATAATTAATAGAACAACATGAAAATCAAAAGTTATTTTCCTCTAATAAATGACCTCTTTTGACATTTATTATCAATAATGTAGTTGTCTATCTATACAATATGCTTATTATTATCAGATATAATGATGGATTTTCTACTGCATCGTGCGATGGATTTATTCTCAATAATTGCGCCAATTTCTCGCCAACTGTTCTATTGTTCAGTAAGATTCCTAATTGTTGTTCACCGTAAATCGATCATTATTCCACTACTATCTCTTCTGAGATCTGTATTCTGATTTAATTACCCACATTTATACAGAGTGTCTCAAAATATTTCGCTATCAATCAAGAGTGAAGACGAATTTAATTCAATAATTGTATTCTAATAATTGTACTATTGTGGGTTTTAAAAAAACTGTACAGTTTTACAAGACAATGGTTTTTAAGTTGAGCAATCAAGAATAATCGTTCATGCTCTGAGTTGGAAACTGCCTGTAACGATTTAACAGCCAGGAAATTACCCGACCTGGAACAAACCTGATCCGAACTACTGAATTTATGTCCCTGTTCTATACTATAAAGCTCAGACAAGTGCATTTTGTCTCAATATCTTGACGCGTCACTTCCAGTCTCTTCCACATCGGGAAGCGGTCGGTAATTGGAAACCATATGGTTTTTCTTTGGGGCCGCTTAGGTGTAAAAAAGTATATTTGTGATTATAAACATTAATTGTTAGTTATTACATCGAGTTGAAGTAATTAATCACTTGAACTTAAATCCTTGACTTTGATTTTATGGCAAAAATGCCTTGATTTGTAACTTCACGTTGACGTAATAAATTATATTCTCCGGTAAATATAAAACTATAGCCAAGAAATAAATATTTCAGCTTTCTTTGAGTTGAAGCATTATAAATGTCGTTGTGTACTAGAATTTTATTTTTCATGTTTCTCATAAATTAGACTGAGGTCGTGATTCAGCTTTAAAACGTGCTATGAAATTTTGTACCAATTGCCAGTTATATCAAATAACACGCAAAACCATCATTATTAAGAAATGTTTCCTTTGTCAATTAATTAAGTCAGAGCTAGAGTATTGCCGACACGAATATTATCAATAGTTTTGAGAACTGTAGCTGGCCATCGTTCGCGATTTACTGTCAGTGCAGTGGCACTCTTGATACTCATATCCAGCAACTGTTTTGTCGGATCCACCCAGCGTATAGGGGAACGGCCACAGCGCCGCCCACTCGGGGCGTGACCCTGAACTACAAGTTTCTCCATATTATCGCTTCTTGTGTACATGTCCGAAGAATGTAAGCATTCTCGTAGACACAATGGAGGATAGTCTCTTTGGATTATCGAGCTCATCCAGTATGGAAACGTTAGTTCGATGGGCGGTATAAGGAACTCTCAGCATTCTCCTCCATATCCACATTTCAAAAGCATCTATGCGAGCTTGATCTGCCTTTTTCACTGTCCAAGTTTCCGAGGCATACAAAAATATGGAGAACACAAAAGACTGAACCAGCGACGTTTGGTAGCTTTATAAGTAATGTTATGGTCATGCCATATTTTAGTAAACTTTGACATGGCCACACGTGCCTGTTGGATGCGCCGTCGGATATCATTTTCACAGCTACTCGAATTATCAATCAAAGAACCGAGGTACACAACACTTTGAATTACTTCACAACGGCCTACTGACTTTATTTCTCGATGATTATCGTGCTCTCTATCTACGATCATAACTTTGGTCTTGTTGTAGTTAATACCAAGGCCATATGCTGCACTGTATTGTTCTAAGATGTTTAATAGAGCTACTAGTTCTTCCTGAGAAGCAGCAATAAAGGTTGTATCGTCAGCAAATCTTATGTCTCCAGTAGCTGGGCTTAGAGTCCTTCATAATTTGAAGATGTAACAGCTTTGAAAATTACAAAGCCTGTAGTTTCCATATAATAAAACTTTTAAGTTACTAGCCGCTGAAACACAATTTTATTTATTATGCTCTATTGTTAGAATTCTACGTTTGATTAGTGGATTTTTTTTTGAGACACCCTGTAAATGTACTGGGTTTTCTTTGCATCGATATCTTCATCAGGACTGTCATACGTCCTTTTTGTAATTTATTTCGACTTAACAATAAGCCTTTGTGTAAAACCATTTCCATATTAAATTTTGAATGATCGTTGTTTAGTTGTTGTAATTGCACAGTTGCAAAACTCCGGTTCTCCTTATCAAGGTTAATTAAATGTTTTTTGTTTTACGTATGAATAGATACGGATCTAGAATGTAAAACATTTTTCTCCACAACGGGTATCATTTTCACACACATCAGGGGGCATAACAATTAAGATTTTTCCTTATCCTGATAAAAAACGTTCGTGATTTGTCCGTGACACCTTAAATTCTAGATTACCAAAATAATCCGTCGTTAGATTAAGGCTTGACAATCCTCGAGCTTAGGAATATTATTTCTGGCCAATAGGAGAAGTGTAGAATAGCGAAATCTGGTAAGGCTGAGATGAGAAGCCAGCGTCTAATAAAAAATGTAGACATAGGTATAGTTTGACATACCACAGATGAACAACTCAGCTACTGTCGCCTAAGGTTTGAGCAGTGACAACAAAAACTACGCTTAAAAGTTAGCTTCCAAACAAAACGAAATATTGGGAGTTAACGGTACTGCAAGAAGATTTTGATAGTATTTAATACATAGGTACCATCAGCATTAAAAAAATCATACATACCAACAGTATGATTCTCAAACTGAGCAGGAAGGAACTACGAAAGGTAGTTGGATTTATAACTGGCCATTGAATGTTCAGTGCACATTTGCGAAAGCTGGGGATTGAAGTGGCAAACTCATTATGCAAAAAGTGCGGTGAGACAGAGGAAACAGCTAAGCATGTTATCTTCGACTGTCTCGCCCTGAGTGAAAACAGGAACTCCTATCTGAATGCAGGCCAGTGGGAAGACATCTCTGATAGTTTTCATTCAATTTCATTTGATTTCAAGATTTCAATCAAATCGGTGTCTTTCAATTTCCCTACCTCTAAACAAACTAGCAGGCCATAAAATATAAATAAAAACGTGTTCAGATGGAAAAAACAACTAACTTAGCAAAAATATCCAGAAGAACTAGAGTAAAAGGACCAGATTATAAAAATTCCCTACAACAGATCAACTCGAACCAGAAACAATGGCGGTAACATGACTAAGGTCAAAGAGAAGCTGGAGTAAGACAGAAATGGATAATTTTTACAGCCTACTAGCTACTGCAATGTACTAGAGATTAAGAATTTCCAAAATTCCTAAAAACTTTAAAATCGAAGCAAAACTTTCAGCGATTGTTGCCTTTAGTCTAAGATCTTCAGAACGCTATTTCACATGTACCTAATGGTATACAGCAGTGGTCATTTTTCGTCAAAGTCAAAAGTAACAATACCCACTGTCTGACTGTAGTCCTTCAAATTTTTCAGTATCTATTAGCAAGATCGCAAAAAAAAGGAATCCTGACAACTCATATTTTAATTTTCTGCCAGGAACATTATGTTTAATAATTTGAGCAGATTTTTAATTCATTCTTCATTTTCGGCGATCTTGCTGATGGTTAATGAAGAATTTGTAGAACCCCAGCCAGAGGTATTGGTTACTACTTTTTTTAAATCATTAAATGTGAAATTTTATTCTGAAGCTATTAAACTGCCAGCAAAATTCGGTGGTAGATTTCCTTTCATAATGGTTTAGTGAATTCTCAATCTTTAGAATATTGTAGTGTATGTATGTAGAATATTGTACTGTGAGAAATATCCATTTCTGTCATACTCCAGCTGCTTTTTGACCTTATATGTGTTACCTCTGTTATTTCTGGTAAGAGTTGATCAGTCATTTGTCTCTTTACTCTAGTTTGTACGTATCTACGCTAAGTTAGTTGTTTTCTTTCATCCGAATAGTTTTTTTGTTTATATTCCCCCTGACATGTTGTTATAGCCCAATGCATCTCAACTCTATGTGATCTACTAGAGCAACTGAATCCTAACCCCCTCGCTACAAAAAGATACCATCAGTGTTGACAGGAGGTCTAATGGTAATGTATGAGTTCTGATCTGATCTGCAAAGGGGAAACTATGTTAGGCTTCATTCAACGGATATAGATGTTGATAGAGACGGAAGAGATTATTTATAGAGCCGTAGGGTTGAGGCAATAAATCAATGCATGAAATGTAACTCCGAAGGCTTTAAATTAAAAATTAAAAATGCAGTCAGGTTTGTTGATCCAGTAATTCCTATACATTCAAGCCTGCATAGCGTAACCTTTCGCCTTGGAATTGCAATGTACCGGATCATTTCAAAATTTTGGATATTTTCGAGTATTTAAAAATTCCTGAAAATTTTGTGATTTTAATAATTTATAAAACTTACAGAATTTTTATTTTTCAGAAGATTCATATTTTTTTGGATGACTCGAGGTTGCTGATTACAAATCCGATCGCAGTTTTGAGTTTTTCAGTCTCGTTTGAAGAAAATTAAATTTTTTATTATCTTTCAGATGTTCAGGCCTACCCAGAACATTGAAAATCCTTATTTGGCTTTCCATTTAGATGAAACCTTGTGTTTTTGATCATTTGAGGGTGCGATTACGGCAGTTTTGAGTTTCAGTCTCGTTTAACGGAAATGAAAAATATCAGATCTTTCAGACTTAGGTACACGTTTAACAAAAAAAATCTAAAACCTTTATTTGGCTTTTTATTAAGACGAAACCTCGTGTTTTGCGTTATGTGAAGGTAATAATTGCAAATCGGTTACAGTTTTGAATCTCAGTCTCGTTTAACGAAAATTAACAAAATGGATAGTATTTATTTAGCCTTCTATTAAGATAAAACCTCGTGTTTTGGATAATTTGAGGGTGCTGAATGCAAATCCGATCGCAGTTTTGCGTTTCTGTATCGTTTGACGAAAATAAAAGAATTCAAATCTTTTACATCCTGAGGTTTACCTAACAAATTGAAAATCTTTATTTGGCTTTTTATTAAAATGAAACAGATGAAGTGGAGAGAAATTTGTGCAAGTCGACTCCCAAAAATCAGTCATAAAAATACTATAAGTACATCGCACCTGCAGTCGTGAGAATTTGCCCTCTATTTATGTAATAAGAACCAAAATCGTGTAATTACACGATTAATTATGTAATCTGGCAACACTGTACGAGCTCGTACACCAGTCACGCCCATTGTGACTTAATATGGAAATATAATCCTATTCACAACCCCCAAAGAAACATCAAAATTTATAACTTCGGTGGTAAGTGTAAGAATAGCTAAATGCTAAACTTCGCCACCTTAGTTCCACTCTATATATATATTCTTTAATAAAGACGTTTATTATTATTATTTTTATTATTATATGATTATTCGTTTCAAAGAAAAGGCCTTGTTTCCAGCCTTTCTCACTACCCAGTATATGTAATCAATGAGTATCAACAGGTGGGAATATAGACCACACGCTTTGCAAACAGTACCATTCCAAGCGAAACTGAAAGGAGTTAATAGCCCGTAAAATTGTTTACTCATCCATTGATAAAACGGTACGAAGCAGCATTCACGTTATCCGGAAATGTCCAAATTCCCACCGTTTATCCTACGCCATTTCAACATATCGTATCTATCTCTCATTAAACCAATAAATCAGGCCCTCCTTTCTACAGGAACTGCACACCTCTTCTACAACGAAATTTAGGAGTAGTGTATCCATTATAACATAATTAAATTCACGTGGAAGGGTAAATGTTCGGCTTTAAGACTGTCTAAACTATCACACACATCGGAATACATACTGATTCATTCCGTCTCACTGGCTAATCAATAAGAACACATGCTGGAAGACAAGCTTCTTATTGGTGTTTCAATCACTTCTATAGTCTTTAACGACGCACAAAATATTATACACAAAAATAATTTTTGTAACACAGAGCTTTATATTTGCATTGTTGATAAATCCAAAACAAACAAATGCAGAATTTCAGAATGTTCAGTTCAGTTCAGGAAGTTCGCAGAAATTATTTTTTTATCAAAATTGAATTACAGAAATCTTGCAAAAGCCATTAATACGTTTGAGATACCGATCCTGACATACTCCTTTGGCATCAACAAGTGGTCGCACGCTGACAAAGAAAACATCCATATACTCATATGAACACAACTCATGAAACACAGAATGTCATATCCGAACGCATGCAAAGGAAAGTCTTGTTATAGACAGAAACCAAGGGGGCGGAGGGATTATAGATATACAGTTACTGCGCACAAGATGAATAAAAACGCCAAGACATTTCTTTCCAAAGTAAACAAACATAGGCCGTAGTAAAACCATAAAAAAGGCTATACACCACTCACCCTCTCTTCTCCAGACAACACAGTAGTGATGTTGAAATGTATACAGACAAAACTGTCCAAGACAATAGACCAGATCCAGTTTTTCATTCAAGTTAAATCTATGTAACAGATATTACTATTTCGAAATATTAAAATATACAAAACACCTACGTTAAACATATCTAAATATTACAGGATGCCAGAAATAAAACGACTCTGGAAACAAATAAAAGTTATTATTATGCCGGTCTCATGCCTTACACCAAACACATTTACACTACACCTGTAACAGTTGGGCCTGAACAAAAATAGTTTATATGTTGACTTGGCACAGACCGTCAAACTTTCTTTAGACTTGTTTATACAAATGTCGAATTATACTAGGTAAAATTGTACAATAAAAGTAAAAATAGACAGAAAAAGACAAACACAAAAATACAATGTAGGGTACGGTTGCCCATTTTGAACTGTCTCCCAAATTGAACCTTTGCCGCTTTTGTTACTTCCCTTAAAACTTAGCAATGTTGCCATCGGGTATTCGACACCACACCTTTGAACCTTCTTGCGATTTAATTGATATTTGGATAAGGACAACGTAATACAGAAGTATTGAAGCTTTCGTCCATGCGTAATATAATATTTTATGAATGTATTTTCAATAAACGCCGGCGTTCCTCAGGGATCTGTCCTATTCCCTACACTGTTTCTGCTGTACATCAACGAGCTGCTGGAAATAACATCCAATCCAATCTACAGCTTCGCAGATGACAGTACATTAGTGTCGTGCATGGAACCAGGCAAGCCACTATCATCCCAGGAGACGGTACGTAGGCGACAACAGCATGCCTCACACATCAACGCAGATATCAAAACAATTGTCGAGTGGGGATTAGCAAATAAAGTACAGTTCAACGTACAAAAAACTCAACAACAACACTTACAAAGAAGTCTCACGATGGCTTACCAACCGTGGAAATGGAGGGTCACCCCATAGTCGAATCACCTTCCGTCAAGCTTTTGGGAATCAACATCAACAATAACACGTCCTGGCACGACCACGTCGTCAGTATTGCTAAAACGGCATCCCAGAAGCTTGGAGTTTTGTTCCGCTGTAGGAAGTTGTATACACCAGAGCACCTGCTGCTGCTATACAAGGCACAGGTCCGACCATCGCTGGAGTATTGCTCCCATGTGTGGGGATGCGCTCCGAAGCATTCTCTAAAGCTTCTGGACACTATCCAGAAAAGAGCGATTAGACTAATCGATACGCCTAACCTCACAAAGGACCTCCACAGCCTGGAACATCGAAGGAGGGTGGCTGACCAATGCCTGTTTTACAGATTCTATCACGGAAGATGTTTGAGTGAGCTCTCTCAGATAATAATACCAGAGGCCGCCCGAACCAGGAACACTAGAGAAACTCTGCGAGCTCATCCTTACCAGGTCGAGGTCCTTACTCCCCGAGCAAGTCTCCTCCAGCATTCCTTCTTTTGGAGAACTTCGACGCTGTGGAATCAGCTGTCGGGGAATTTGTTTCCCGACGGCTACAACCTGCAGCGTTTCAAATCTAACGTGAACCGATACTTATCCTCTCGCAGCGCTTCTACAGCGCCATAGGCTTTCAGCCTTTGCGGGAGGCCGACCATAAAAAGAATGAAATTAGCGAAGACTTCAAACTAAAACAATGAATTTTTGTTCATTTTGTTCTTTCAATTTTAATTTGTTTATTACATAGCAGTATTTCATAGCGCTGCCTAACAATAGCGTTGTCAAAAACTTATTCAAATAGGGGTTAATCTTGATTTTGGAGAGAGGTGCCCATATTGAACCACTTAAGAATCCTATAATTGAATCCCGTTTCAAGGCCATTCTAAATTTCTAACGAACCTAAACTTTCGTGGTTCTGAACTTAACGCAAGACTGAAGATAAAGTTGAAATGATTCAGTGCCTGCACTACCACACTTGGTTTCATTGAAAATGTGTTGGTGTTGGACCAAAAAAGGAAATACCTATTCAAGAATTTTTTTATACATTTTGTTAGCAATTATTAGAAAAAAGATTATGTTTCGGTACTTAACAACTTTTCTTAAAGAGACCTTCATCATCAACATCATCATAGTCACAATGTCTTGACAGAGATGTCAATTCGTAAAATGCATTAAGTCGGAGCTAGAGTACTGCCGACACGAATATTATCAATAGTTTTGAGAACTGTAGCTCGCCATTGTTTGCGATTTACTGTCAGTTGAGTGGCGCTCTTGATACTCATATCTAGCAACTATTTTGTCGTATCCACCCAGCGTGTAGGGGAACGGCCACGGCGCCGTCCACTCGGGGCGTGACCCTGAACTACAAGTTTCTCCTCATTATCGCGACCTTAGTTCGGTTTAGTTTGTGGGAGTATTATCCCTACTTCATCAAGATCCGAGGGTAGGTTCAACTTAAGAGACCACCATTTGAGCAACTGGTTGCCAAAAATGAACCATTTGGAACATCATATTAATTATGCTTTTCTCTTGTTGTTAACAAATATAAAAATAATTTATGCTACTCAAAATATTCCTCAAGGTTGAGAGATTTGTTTTGTATTATCAATTTATTTTATTTTCTAACGGCACACATGTACGGACAATTTTTCAAAATTTGGTTCAATGTGGGCAATTTCACCCTCAATATGTTTACAATATACACCTCAAAATTGATTAATTCTTACCGATTATCATTATTTATTATGATAGGCAAAGAAGCTTTCAGGCAACTAGGAGGTGTGTTGCTGATTCTTTGAGAATCTCTGTTACCTCCCACATCCTAGGTGAGGAAAGTACTGTAATTGTGAAAATTTTGTTTTTTTGACGCTCTATGATGCATCGAGGGGTGGGGGATGAAAACTCTGCTTCGCGACGATTTTCTAAAAGTAACGTCGTTTTGGTAAGTGATATTGAAAAAAGCTTCAAATGATTTATGGAGAGAACAAAATTCTGCATAATTTGTGTGCAACCAATAGTTTACATCCTAAAGTGCGTCAAAGTTAGGGGTTGATTTGTGATTTTCACTAAAACCAGAATTTCATCGCGGGTTAATACGAAGAACTTGAAAATTCGTGTAACATTTTTGTTTCCCTAAAAGAATGATATCTTCTTATTTCTTTATTATTTATAGCTACCTAAACGCACGCATTAGATTTAAACAAAAAATATGGCATTTAGGAACACACACATCACCGATATGTGCGGTTGCGAAAAATATCTTATTTGCGCATACTTTTAGTGAAAATGATACTACCTCGGCGTTGTTTAATTAAGATAAGATTCAATTTGCGACCTCTGATCGTTGCCGCTCGAGGGTGGGGGGGAAGGGGGTGACAACTGTTTCGTGGAGGTTTTCGACAAATAGCGCTGTTGTGGTAAGTGCTATCGGACAAAATTTCAAATAATATATGGAGACAATAAAATTCTTCAAAATTTTGGTCAGTAGTAGGTAGCGGTGTGTTCACAAATGTGGTAATTTTTTTATACCAAATGCGTGCGGCTATGGTGCTGTAGATAATAAATAAATGAAAAGAAACCATTCTTTTAGGGAAATAAAAATGTTACACGACTTTTTGTTAACGTTCTTCCTCTTAATCAGCGATGAAATTCTGATTTTAGTGAAAATCACAAACCAACCCCTAACTTTAGCGCACTGTAGGATGGAAATTATTAGTCGCACACAAAAAATGTAAAGATCAAAATTATGTAGAATTTTGTTCTCTCCATAAATTATATGAAGCTTTTTCCGATATCTCCCACCAAAACGGCGCTATTTTTCTAAAATCGTCGCGAAGCAGGGTTTTCACCCCCACCCCTCGAGCGGCAACCCCCTGAGGTCGAAAACTTAGGAGTGGGTTCAGGGGACCAATGTCTACTATCCTACCCAATTTCATTTCTTTCCGACCTTTTGATGTCAAACATAACCTAACCCTTTCACAGCAGCCGCGGTACTCTGGTATTTAGGCTCTGCCTACGCGGTCTGCTCAGTTATAAAAAAAGCCTTTTTTTACGACGTAACGATTGGACTATAAAGTGATTCGCCCACAATGGTTTGCTCCTCCTCTCCTAACCATACCCATCGAAGGGTGGGAGAGCGTAAAAACATAACTTCTAAGCATCAAACGCCACAGCATCATCCTTGGTGATGCGCGCAATTTCCCAAGTCTAGTCATTTCAGTTCTGCCGGTACCAGTAGTACCACTAATAACTTACTGCCGCACCACTTTACACACTCGCACTGCCTATTGTTTCCAGCACCATTTTCCCAAAGCTTAATAAAAACTAACGACGACGTCCATACAGTCGTTACGAAAAGAGATCTTTATGTGCAAATTCGACCTGAAAAGTATGATCATGGCAGTACCGAGTGAAGATTGATGTTACTAGTGTTAACTTCCTGGACATGATGAGTTAGATTATTTGTTGGAATATGAGAGTGTTTTGGAGTCAAGTAGTGCTGATCACTATCTGTGGTGTTGTGGTTAGTGGTACTATTATTGTGATCGAAGATGCGAAAGGTACAAAACTAAAACTATTTTTGCACCAAAGTTAGTTGCTTATAGCTTTCACTATAGTTAAATATAAAATTTGAGATTTTAAAGTAATCTTGAAACAGGAGACTGAACTCTTAAAAAATGAAAGGAAAGATTTTTTCAGAATTTGTCACATTCTTAGTTGTAATGGTAGGAGCTAATATATCAATTATCATATTTAATTTTAATCCAGTTGCTTTGTGTGTGAGGGATAAGGACAAAGTGGACAAAACATTAAATATGTATATTGAAGAAACAATAAAATTTGTCCTTTACTAATATTTTTTTAAGTAGTGCTATATCGTTGAAGATTATATATTGGCAGTGAATTAATTACCAAAGGTGTGAAGCATTATTACTATGACAACATAATTAGTGTTTTCATTTTTGTCATATTTGGTCATTTTGGACTTAGTGAAGAGTGTTTTGCTATGGTTGGAGGAGCCATAACTTATTTGTGAACGTAGCATATCAAGAGCTCTAGTTTTTTGACCGCTTTTGATAAACCTCGAAAAATTCATTTTGTATGTATCTCTCATTTATCTATTCAGCTAAAGCTAATCTACGAAAATTCAAACTTTCCAAAACATTACATTATTTGCGTCTGTGATGTTGCTTGAATATTTTTAAGTATTGTCCAAAAAATAATAATTTGATTTTGGTGTGAATCCCAAAAGAAAATTACAAACTTATCAGGGCCCTTGAAGCCTCTAAAATGTCCGAGAACAAGGTTTAATTAATTTTAATCTGTATTTTCATTTGTCTTAGTGGAGTTCAACAAAGCCACTGGCTCTATTTTCAAAAAACTTGCTCGTATTCTGTAAGCCACTATAGTATTATGGTGTAAAAATTTGAGGAAGCTGAAATTACTAGTTTTTCAAGTAGCATATTATACAAAAACCTATTTTTCTGTTATCCTTTTAATATCGCACATTACTCATTACCGAATAATTATATAGGTATATGGGTATCCTGAACTGTTCAAAATACTTTCGTGCTTTTTTTTTTTGGTTTCCTTGGTGTTCAACCCTTTTTCTTTACTTCTGAGGTAGTGTTCTGCAAATAACCAAAGCTTGAAATTCCTAAAAAATAGGGTTAATCTGACTCAGTACTTGTCACATGCTGCCGGTACTAATAGGCTGTGAAAAGAGCTAGTGTTTCCAAGTTACAATCTGCAGGCTTATCAAAAATAATAATCAACAAAGTTTGGCGACGTTCGGATCCCCATTCCGTCTCACCTATTCGCCAAATTTGCCCCGTCGTCCCTAAAAATCGAAATCTAATAAAGACCTTCAAAACGCCCCTCCGTGATGATTTTCAAAAACTATATTTATCCGCCCCATCAAAATGGATACGGCCTTGGAGGTGACATTGAAGGTAACATTCGGAGAGATTTGGAAATAACGGCATATCAACAGGGTCCATTTTTTTCAAGCAATAATTTATAAATGCAACCAATTTTTTACTACACCCTCCCTCCCCCCCCCCCCCCCCCCGTCTGCCCTCTCACAAAATATAAATTGTTGATGAATTAGTAAAACGTATAAAAACGAAAAGTGGAGAGGCTCTGATGATTTTTATTACTTATTTCTGTCAATGCATTTTTTTTTTGAAGAACATAAGAGCTCCAGGTCATTCCTTAATTTTCATTAAAATCAGTTCAGTGATTATTTAAATTACAGGGTAATAAGATTAAGACAAGTGACCAATGGGAGTAAGTAACGCATACTCGTGATGTGGAAACATGTAGAGAACAAAAATACTGTCGCCTCTTATCAAAAATGTTTGTGATCCCTATAGGTTCCACTATAATATGTGTATTAAACGTTTCATTTCAGCCCAAGAGCCCAAGATGACTGATCGAGAACTCAAGCATACATTAACAATTTCTAAAACTGTATTAGTAGATATTTGTTACTAATATGCTTTAAAATAAATAGAAGATTAAGGGCCATGCAATAATGGGTAAGGGTTCGTTTTAGCGAAACCCGAAACGGGCGTTGAGATTAGTGTCAATCGACGCGAATTGACGCCCTGAGTCGAACGAGACCACTCCCAGACTGAGGAAACGCTCCGGTGAAAAACTACAGCACTTTAAAGATTCCAAACCTAACCTAACTTAACCAAACTAGTTCGATTATTGAAGCTGAAATGGGTTCTAATCGACTCGGATTGAAGTCCTGAGACGAACTATACCATTAAACAGCGCAAGAAAACGTTTTGGTGAAACTCTACGCTACTTTGAAATTCACAAATTCCAATAGCTTACCTAATATAAAGTAAGCAAATCGGTTGAGGTAAAAAGGTGTCTCTAGCGACTCAACCTGATATCTTGACTTAAATTGTACCAAATCTAGACTGTACAACCGTTTATTTTGATTCTCAATTGGAAATTAATCAAAATAAGTTCCTCTGGGTCCTACCCCCGCATGCTATGGAAAAAACCGAACAGGTGAGAATCCTACTTGGGAAACTTGTGTTGTTTAGACTATTCAAAATATGCAAAGACAGTGACGTCTGGGGGGGCCAGCCCCCCCAGGCCCCCCGTTATACGTTTCCACAAACCTAATTCAACATAAACTAACCTGGTTTTCGGTTATTCGTATTTCCTCAATAGCTTTCACATTAAACATTTAAAGTATCATAACTTTTTTATTTTCCATTTTAGGATGTTGCGACTGGTGGCGTTGTGTTGTACTCATCTAGTGCTTTCACACGATATATAGTTTGACCACATATTTCATGAAAAATCATCAAAATATCGAAGTAATTTTGAGGTTAGGTTTGAAATTTTAAAGGTGCGCAGATTTTCATCGGAGCGTTTCCTCAGCCTTGGAGAAGCCTAAATCGACTCAGGACATCAAGCAGAATCGATTAACACTTACATGACGACCGATTAAACCGAATTTGACCTCGATAAATTGACTGTTTGGCAGAAGTGAGGTTAGGCACTGAAACTTTAAAGTGTTATAGAATTTTACCGGGGCGTTTCCTCAGTCTAGGAGTGATGTCGTTCGACTCGGGGCGTCAATCCGCGTCGATTGACACCAATCTCAACGCCCGTTTCGGGTTTCTCGATCAGTCATCTTGGGCTCAGTTGGAACTGACTTTGAAGCGCTCCACTTCAAAATCGAATTCGTCTTTTTGAAGCCTCATACAATATTTTTGAGCACATCCAAAATGCTGCCATTTACGTACATTTACATCAGTTTGTCCGATGAGGCAACTAGGTTTAAATAAAATATTTTCGTACATGTAAAATCGAGCCCAAACTTTCACAAAGATTCTATGTATAGTCAGATAATTTGTTACAGCCTGCTTTCGGAGGGTGTTAGCAGCGAAACGAGTATCTCGGGCATTTGTCAAAAGAGCTGTCACTTGTGAGACTGTGGAGGAGTGTCAACGAGAATGCGCCTCAGAGAAGAGATTCGTGTGCGAAGGATTCAATTACCGGTAAGTACATCTGGTACTGTTTAACATTCACTCTGAATTTGTAATGAGACAGGTATTAGACAACTGGAATGGCGGTGTAACTATTGGCGGAAGCAAAATATCCAACTTAAGATTTGCTGACGATACAACCCTTATTGTAGCTTCTCAGGAAGAACTTGTAGCTCTATTAAACATCCTAGAACAACATAGAGCAGCGTATGGTCTTGGTATTAACTACAATAAGACCAAGGTTATGATCGTAGATAGAGAGCATGATAATCATCGAGAAATAAAGTCAATAGGCCGTTGTGCAGTAGTTCAAAGTTTTGTATACCTCGGTTCTTTGATCGACAATTTGGGTAGCTGTGAAAATGAGATTCGACGGCGCATTCAACAGGCATGTGTGGCCATGACAAAGCTTACTAAATACGGCGTGACCATAACATCACTAAAGCTACAAAAATGTGGCTGGGTCAGTCTCTTGTGTTCTCCATATTTTTGGATGCCTCGGAAACTTGGACTGTTAAAAAGGCAGATCGAGCTCGCATAGATGCTTTTGAAATGTGGACATGGAGGAGAATTCTGAGAGTTCCTTATACCGCCCATCGAAGTAACGTTTCCATACTGGATGAGCTCGATAATCCAAAGAGGCTATCCTCCATTGTGTTGACGAGAATGCTTAAATTCTTCGGACATATACACAGAAGCGATAATATGGAGAAACTTGTAGTTCAGGGCCATGTCCCGAGTGGGCGGTGCCGTGGCCATCCCCCTACACGCTGGGTGGATACGACGAAATAGTTGCTGGATATGATTTTCAAGAGCGCCACTAAACTGACAGTAAATAGCGAACGATGGCGATGCTACAGTGCTCAAAACTATTGATAATATTAATGTCGGCAATACTCTAGCTCCGACTTAATGCATTTTACGAGTTCATAACATGTCTGTTAAGACATTGTGACTATAATGATGACATCTGGTACCGGGCATTGAGAGAGCGGATGATCAGGCTAGAGTAGGTAACAACTGCTCCAGAAAAACATTTATCACCATAAGGATAATAGATGGTTGATGGTCCACCCACTAGACTCAGACCCCCCAATTTGGATCCTGGCTATGCTCCTGAATGTAGGTTTTCAATTCTACATCTGATACCTTTTGAGAAGCCGAAATTATGGGCATATTTTTCCAGTGGTTTGTATGCGAAGTGTCTTGGCAATATTTTGAGCTAGATATGATTCTGTTAAAATGAAAACAATTATTCTGTAGAAACGAAAAGTAACTGAGAACGTTTTTTCAATATCTGTTTTTCCTCTTCCTTTTCACCTATTTATGATGGTATTGAATTAGTGTAAGTGTTTTTAACTAAAATAAGTGAATATGTTATTGATTTTTGACGTAGATTTTTCATTGTTTGGATATTCCGTTAAAATTTCGCTAACATTGAAAAATCTCAAAAACTATTGATATTTGCCCATACATAATTAAACTAAAATGTAAACAATGCTGTGTAACGTCACCTAACCTGAAAATTCTTCCAGTGCAACCCATGTTACAAGCACTGCACTTTTTGAGTTCCATCTCGAAAAACTGTTAAACTACACTCGAATATAGCACAGCAAGTCCGTAAAGATGCACTACAGTTACCAACAAATAGCGAATTCGATTTTACTGACCAAGCATAAAAGACGCACAAACAACACAAACGTTTGACAGTCGAGGTTCTACCGTAAATAAGTCGCATAAGAATTATATTCGGCGTTTCCAGCTCCTCAAAATTAATGTAAGACTTTAGTATTTGTGTTTATGATGAAGAAATATGCAGTAACACAGTAGAGGTCAACATATCTATTGATTTTGCTGTAATCATTCCTAAACCATCAAAATACCGTCTTTTTTAACGTAGCATGGAATACTTCTGGATACTATACAATTAAGCGATGGTAAATAATTATGATTGCCGTATCTGGTGGTCAATATGCCAACGTAAGAAAAGATGTCGGCCTATTAGGATTAGTTGTTTACTACCTCTATGTGCTCAGTTGTTATTCTGAGGGGCGTCCACATTTGCATATTCGTGTGTACTCAAACCAGGTGCGCTCAGGTGTGGACGCTGCTTTAGATGTGATCCGATTAAATGTATCAGATAAAGCTTACACAGAATACAAAATATAGCACGTTTTTCTACCTAAGTGAGTACTTATCGGTCAACAGAAGATGCAGTCACTCTAATTTTTCAGATCAGATTTCGGTAAAGGTTATACTTGTTGTGGACGATAAATTAGATACGAGGGGCTCTCATAATAAAAATTCATTCTAGAAAACGATATCCTAGCAAAAAGAAACCATTATAGCGGTATGATGTAGAAAACAAGAGTGCAAGGCAAATACTGAGTGAATCTACTTGACTCCATTTTTTGTTATCTCGAAGGGTCAAAATTTGACAGTTCACTAAGTGTTTTTATTATTACTTTGTACGTAGAGGTGCTAATGGAAATCCTATTTTCGAAAAGAAGAAGACTAAATGCCTTCAGTCATTACGTCGTTAAAAGTGTGTGTCAAAGACTACAATCCAATTCATCAACTAGACACGAAACGTCCCACATAATTGCGTGTGACTGTAAATAAATATTCATATCTGATGTCTGGCGTTATAATTACAGATATACCTACTGATATACCGAGAAATACATAATTTGGTTTTAATAGTTGGTTGCACACGCTTGACGAGGTCCGGTTTTATGGGCATGTGAACCCCAAACAATTTTTAACTTAATTATGAATAATAATTAGCAAAGATGTATATGCAGATTGAGTTCCGTTGGTAATTTTGCAATTTTTGCATTTTTTCGAACACGTGCCTTTGATATGTATCATTTCTTGAGATTCTTATGCGTTATGTGACATCTCGTGCACTTCACGGTATTTGTGGTAATATTTAACATATTCTAATCTGACATACATGAGCTTTTCGGAGTGCATATGATCGTAGCAAAAACAAAATCGAGTGTTTGAATTTTGTAGACAAATTGCTTCTTTCACGAAGTACCTACTTCACTTGTCTATAAAGTATTCACGACATTTCAGTTTACGTGGTTTATTCAATCAGATGAAAAGCACGGACACTCTCCTCTCTCGCAACGCAACGTATATAGGGTGCTTTATGGTTGGTTTCGTTCCTGAGATAATATTACGGAATTAGTGTTCCTAACGAATATGGTCTGAAACTTATACATTGTTGTAATACCTTCTGCTTCTGAAACAGTTTCAACTTGCGGTAAATTCAATACATCTGATCTATCTTTAAAAGCTTTTACGTATTTTAAAAGGATATTCCATTTACAGGGTGTCCCACGACGATTAAGACAAACAATATATCGGAGCTGGGTTGTAGTAGCGAATTATAATTTTGGGGATGTAAATTAGAGCAAATATAGTATATTTTCTTATTATTGTATCATCCAATGAGGTATCTGTTTTTGGTCACGTGACATCCGATTCAAAATTTTTAATGGGACACCCTGTATATTTGTGACTTTTTGTGTTCATCCCGATAAAACAATTCCAACAAACTAGCAGACTTGGGGTCTAATGTGATTAGTTCAAGAGCTATAGGTACTTAAAGGACTGTACCACTACCATTATAAAACACTACAGTTAAATTATTTAACTGTAGGGGTAAATGTTATAATCAATGCTAGTGGTACCATCCTTTAAGTACCTGTAGCTCTTGAACGAATCACTTTAGACCCCAAGTGTGCTAGTTTGTTGGAATTGTTTCATCGGAAGGAACATAAAAAAGCATTAATGTACAGGGTGTTCCATTAAAAATTTTGAATCGGATGTCATGTTATTAAAAACAAATACCTCGCTGGGCGACAGAAAAGATACTATATTTGCTCTAATTTAAACCCCCAACATTATAATTCTCTGCTGCTGCCCAGTTCCGAAATATTGCTTGTCTTAAACGTCGTTGGACCCTGTATAAGGCTGTTTTAGACTACATAATTGCTTGTAGCAAATTTCTCGAACAATATAAATATCTTAGACAAGGAAAGAGAGGATGGAACACGCGACTGACATTTCTGTTACCAAATGGCACCAAAGCGCTAGTCCCAGTGCCGTAGCTAATGGGTTTAACATTATGGTTAAGCTATTTGGAGAAGTAATCTATTTTCAAATAAAATTCATTGAAATATTGTTATTCACGTGTTCTATATGGCCAATTTCACCATCCACATTTCAAATTTAAGTAATCAACATTAACTTAACCATGAACTTCCATTTGCAAAATGTAAGCTATAAGAAATACGTCACTGGAAAGCTGATTGTATTTGAACCAAAAAATCCTTTAAAAAATATAATTTTTACACTTTACGTGCTCAAAAACATTATGATTCGCATGTTAGTGGTACATTTCAAATTATATTTCGGATACATATATATCTCTGAACTAGATATCGAGATATTTGGATAAATTTCGGATACACCAAAAAATATGAACATAAATTTACCTGTGAAAAGTGATACCTGGCTGCTTCCTGCAGCTGTGGCTTTTACAACGGTAAGCTGCACACCCTACCAGCTCATTCATATAGCATCAAATGGGCATGCGGTATCCCCTCTCTTTCCTTATCTAAGATAAGTATGCTAGTGTAATTCACCAAATTGTTTCGTTAACCAAAAACTGTATCGAAATTAGATTTTGTTCTATTTTCACACTATTTCTAGGTCCGGCGCATGCGTATTGGGAATAAAATCAAAGCAACGCTTTGTACTATAACCAGACTTAAAAAAATTTCATTTGGACGCTTAGGGGATTGTGTTTTCTTACTTTCCTTCAGAGTTTTAGTTTTAATATGATATATATTTATTTTTTGCTTAGTCATTAGCCTCTCAATTCGCCTGTCCACTAATTCTTATGTAACATAGATTGACAGATGTGCGCTGATTAGCAATATATTGCCTCCATTGCCAAGAGACTCGATTAATAAATTTGAATTTTAATAAGAAATAATCGTTTCGGAATACAAACATACATCCAAATTTTAAAGCTAAAAAACTGCGGTTATGTTTTGTTTTTGCCGCCATTCCCATACAGTCACAAAACATGTAATTATAATATAGTATGTCAAATTTGATGAATTTGATATTAGTTGAAATATATTTTCAGACAGTCAGATAAGGTATCTGAGGGTCTGACGCGCAGAATCTTGAACAGGAAATTGTCTGTTGTAATACGGAAGCAAATTGGCGCCAAATAATATTTGAAGAGCCCAATGCAAAAAGTGCCCAGGTCACATTTTTCAGTTTTTTAGAAAAACGCGCTTAAAGTGTATATTTCTCTCTGGAAATATTACCTTTCCGAATAATCATTTGATTTGTTATAATCTTGTATTACATTACTCCTAGAGTGAGCGACTTTAAGTAAAAGCTAGTTTAGTGGTCTACTTTCCAAAACTTTGTTTTTTTTAATGGACTGGCACTTTTTTCTTTGGATTTTTAAAGGGTAATAAAAACCTATAAGATACTCTAAAGTATATTTATTTTATAATATATGACAATACAAAATACATTACAAATACAAAAGTTATTCATAAATATCAGTGTCCGAGTCTATTGCTTCATCAAGAACTTTATTTTCTGAGCCAGGACGTATATCAGATGTATTATTATCTGAAGGTCAGATATGTGACATCTCTAAGAGATAAATGTGATAAAATTGACAGTTTTTTAGGTTACCTCAGTATCAAATAAGATTTTCCTTTACAAACACAATATTATCGACAATATTAAAAAACCGACCTGTGTTTGTTATTATTATTATTATTATTACTATTTTAAAGAGAGTTGAGCCAAAAATGGCTATAAACTCAGAAACTGTGAGAAAAAAAAGTAAAGGTGCGGTGTACAACATTAAGAAAAAAAGAAACTTGTACTATTTCTCCAAAATTTTTCAACTATAAACGATTAGACAAATTGGGTGAAGCAATAAATCACTAGAAGCACGCTTCTATGATAGAATGGAAAAGCGAATGGTAAACCACAAACTATGCATAAATAATATGCTAGTGGACTGAGGCAATTTTTGTGCTGAAGTGGTCATTCATAGTGAATAACAGACTGTGTACTTAGGCTCATATTCCAATAAATATATTTTATCCAATATTTGGCTGGACTTAAGCACGTGTTGCACTAAAATGAGAACTATTTTAAAGAACTCATAAATATGTTCGTATATAATCACAAAGGTAGATATACTACCAGAAAGCTAACGGAAAGTTCGCATAGATGGCACTTACAGTCTGTAATTGATGAAAATGTGACTCAGGCACTTCTTGCATTGGACCCTTAATTTGGTGTACAGGGGATTGAGTCAAATCTTGTACAAGGAATCGCGCTGTCTAAAAAGGTCTTTAGAAACGTAAATACAAATATAGTAACCATAAAGTTATTTAGCACAGTAGTGAAGACTACAAAAAAAGACGCGGAGAAAAACACTTATCTATACCTTTGCTAAAGATATGCGCATAATTAAGGATGTCGCAGTTGCAAAACTTTTTCATAACAATACAATTACACCAACAGTTCTCGCCTTGCTTTGACTGAACCTTATTGTTTCTAATTATAATTAAAAAATAGCTAAACTTGGCTTGTGTTCGCAGAATGTCTTTTAATTTCGTGTGTGAACTAGAAACCTTGGTTGTCAACGAAAGGTTCCAACAAGGTCGCACTGCTACATAATTCACACATGGTAAATGTGAAACAACTTGTTGGAATATAGCCATCCGGAACGGTGGTTTCTGTAATTGCCTGCTTCGTGTTGATGGCTGCTGATTTTTTTGTATGATTCATTTCATTTACCTAGTTGCAAACATAAAAACCACAAGACTAAATACAAAACCGGGTCAGACTTATTTTTATGGATTTATTTCACATATATGTTTGCGCATACAAAACAAAAAAATGGAGTCAAGTTGATTGACTCAGTACTTCCCACACATAATGATGATACCATTTTATTATTTCCCATTGCAAGTCTAAAATCACCTTGCAACTAAATTATCGCCCATCCGCCCGCAAAAACAACATCCAACAGAAAAAACCCTCGTAAATAGTTTCTTGCGTCTCCCTCATTCGGAACTAGGACGCCACAGGTTTTTTCTGCATGCTTCAACTGGACGACGCGAAACGATCAAAGCCTCCAACCCGTCTAAAAACGAAGTTTGAGCTAATTTTATGTTTCTGGTTTTTTTATTATTGCTGCGCCGCCACTGACACGGTTTTTCAAAAGCAGAGTCGTTTTCCATTCTCGCCGCGGTAATAAACTCTGTGTCAAAATTTCATTAAAATCAATTCAATAATTTTCGCGTTACGCAATATAGAACGATCTAAAACAATACTCGTATGTATACATCACAAATTCTAAGTCCCTTGGTTTTTATAATAAGCAAGGCAATGTTCGGATGTACGTAAAAAGTGTATTATGCTGCTAGGTTTTTCATTCAAAGATCAACCCATTATGAGTGCAACAAATTTTTCACCCCCACCCTCCAACCACCCCAAATTCACCCTCACCAAAAAAAACGTAGAAAATGATCAGAAATGATCAAAAACGCCTAAAAACAAAGTTTGAGCTGTTTTTATATTTTTAGTTTTTTTTATTTTTGCCGCGCCGCCACTGACCCGATTTTTCCAAAACATACGCGTTTTTCATCCTCGCCGCGGGAGTAATACTGTGTCAAAACTTCATTAAAATCAATTGAACAATTTTCGCGTCACGCGATACCGAACGATCTGAAACAATACTCGTATGTATACATCACAAATTCTAAGTCCCGTGGTTTCTATAATAAGCATGCAACGTTCAGATGGACCTAAAAAAGTGATTCATGCCGCTATGTTTTTCATTCGCATATCAATGGACAGCCCATTATGAATACAACAAATTTTTCAGCATTACAACCCCTCACCCCACAACCACCCCAAATTCACCCCCTCCCAAGAAAAAGTAGAAAATGATCAGGAACCCCTAAAAACGAAGTTTGAGGCATATTTGAAATTTTTCGTTTTTTGCTAATTACTCCGCCCCCCGTATAACGATTTTCAAAATTACAGGAACATTACCTACTACGACCCCACAGCACAACGCTGCCCAAATTTCATCACAATCTATGCAGCGGTTACTCAGATTACGAGGGGAGAAAAAGGCGAACAGACAGACCGACGGAAAGCGTATTATCTCAAAATCTAAAATTTTCGCGATCACAATACTCCCCCACCTATCGGTGTGGGAAGTAAAAAAACGCAAAATAATACGATGTCCAATTGATTCATCACAATCTATGCAGCGGTTACTGAGATTACGAGGGAAGAAAAAGGCGAACGGACAGACCGGCAGACCGACAGACAGACAGACCGACGGAAAGCGTATTATCTCAAAATCTAAAATTTTCGCGATCACAATACTCCCCTCACCTATCGGTGTGGGAAGTAAAAATAAACGCAAAATAATACCATGTCCAATGATAGTTTTCGAGAATAATTTAATATTAGAGATTTTCATTAAAAGGCAGACATGCAAATGAAAATCCTAATGAAACAAAATTGTCAACCCGAACGAAAGAGTTTTTTCTGGGCCCTTTTGACGTCTACGCGAGACAGAAACCTTTCGACAACGCCCCAGTGATGCCAGTAGACCTCGAAAGGCCACCCTGTCAGAAGAATGGATTTTTGCCGATTTATACTTCATGTAGATGCCGAAGATGCAACTTTTTTTAGGTAGGGCCTTTAGACGGATAACTCCATACACAATGGACTAGTATCACGAGGTTAAGAACAATGATTTAATTGTTATGACCGCTTAGTGCATACAAAAATAAACGTTCTGCTGCATTTCGTTACTTTCTACATCATTTTGTTTTTTAGTAATTCCATTCTAAAGTTTAAAGAAAGGAATTCAAATTCAGCCAATCAGTGCCAACCGCGCGAATTATCAGCAGTGCATTGTTGCCAAGAACAGCTCCGACTCGCAAAACATTTACATTTCACATAAACATGTTATTTGCTATCCCAAGTGTTATAAATATTTTGAAACTCACTTCTTAGCTTTCACATTTCTCATCTCCGTATTGAAGAACTGCATATTATCCATATAAAAGTCGTTCGCCATCAACTTTAGGCAGGTTATCTGAATCGGCTTTTGTGAATCCACTATCGATTTTACTCATACTTGTTGGTTATATTATGATAAAATAACTTGAAACCTAGTAAAATGGAATAAAAGGATGTCCTGTACAAATAAACGCAAACAAATAATAATAACTTTAAGATTGTTGAAAATGGAATTTGGAAATGACAATGACAATGACCGAATGACGATTGATTGACAGGATTGACGGATCAGGAACCTTAACTTAGCTTTCGGAAGGGCTGTTCCAAATTATGGTTCTATCACCGTCCTAGAACTGTTTTCATCATGCCCCGCCCATTTTACAGTTCTAAAAACGGTGATTGGTTGGTCCACCAGCGTACCAACCAGTCATCGATTCTAGAATCACAAAATGGGCGGGGCATGATGAAAACAGTTCTAGGACGGTGATAGAACCGTAATTTGGAACAGCCCTGGAATTTCGGATCACGGGACACTAAAACCACAAAACATAGCAGACGGGAACAGAAGACAAGGTAGATGAGCCAGCCCGCGTACAGCTCCGGCATTTCGCGCGCCATCAGAATGCGGCAACACAGCACACATATCTGTCTTTTGATTGGCTGTTCGCCTATAGGGCAGTGACGTCACTGTCCTAGGAGAATTCAAATATTTTCCTTATTTTCACGGCTTTCCTGTGTCCAAAAAAATCGGAGAAAAAAATGAGATGCCTTTTATGACGTACTCTATCATATGCAGCCAGAAATAAAATTCATGATACTAGTCCATTGAAAATCTACGGATGCAAGGTACCTTATAACGTGGCTTGCATATTCTGCTTGCTTACCTAGCGAATTCTTAAGACGAATCCATTTAAAAAAAGCTTTCTTCTAGAATTATATGATTTTGTGACCCTATACGGAAGTTTTGGTAAACCGATCACTTTTTATAATTAACCATGAATTAACCATGATCTAATCGCATCATTCAAAAACCTGTAATGAAATAATAAAAATTAGAAATCTGAATTTTTTTGACAAACGCTCTGATGGAACATTGTACTATCGGAGATCGATCATGCTTTTAGAAGACATAGATTGGGGGCCGTCTAACTTTAATTGTTACCACAACGATCGAGAGGGGGTGAAGTAACATGCAGTCTTAGAGACCATCCTGGATCCCCCTCCGCTGCAAATTGTAACAATGGGCGAGGCGAGAATGGGCTACTCTAGAGTCTAGACTACAAACTCCACCAAAAGGATCTTGGACACAACCAAATCGCAGAATATGTGAGGCATACCATAATGGATACTAGAAATATAATAACATAACTCCGAAATATATCTTCAACGAGAAATTCGAGACTATAATTAGAGATCGAGAACTCTGTGAAGTAAACAACCTGGATCGGGAAATAGTCTGGTACACTGATGGATCAAAGACCGAGCAAGGCACAGGAGCGGGAATCTTTGGAAGGGGAACTAGACAGGGCATTCCGCTAGGAAAACACGCTTCGGTATTTCAGTCACAGGTGTACGTCATCCTGCACTGTACAAGGATAAATAATGAGCGAGCCTACAGGAACAAGAGGATCGCAATACTTACAGACAGTCAGGCTGCACTTAGGGCCCAAAGTTACGTCTATTCTAGCCTGGGAATGTCTACAAGAACTGGGAAGATTGGCAGAACACAACAAAGTAACTTTGGAGTGGGTGCCAGGACACTCAGGCATAAGGGGCAATGAAAGGGCGGACGAGCTAGCAAGACTGGGCTCGTCTGCTCTATACATTACAGTAAAACCAGCCCTGGGGGTGCCTAAAAGCACAATCAGACACCATGTCGGAGAATCGATGAAACATTAGCACAAGGAGCGGTGGAACTTGTTGCCAGGATCTGTTCATGGAAAAACATTCATTAAAGCTCCATGCAAGAAAACAGCTGAAATACTGCTCTCCTTGAGTAGGAATCAGCTCCGAATAACGACGGGTCTCCTCACAGGACATTGTGGCCGGAAGGAACACCTGAATAAAATGGGACTCTACAATGGGGACCTCAACTGCAGACTGTATAGAAGAGGGACTGAGTCAGCACTATGTACATGTGCTCTGTGAGTGCGAAGCGCTAGTCACAAGAGACAACAGCTCTTTGGGAAGACCAAGCTAGAACCAATGGAGTACAGCTCAGCACCAGGACCAGTAGAAAAACTGCATAAACGTATGCAGGAATCTAGATTGCTGGAGTGGATACTGTAAATGAGAGGAGTAATAATACGATAGGCCTTAAGGCTTAAGTATTGACGGGGACAGTATGGTCGGACGGCTTCTGGAAAAAAACCTGTCGAGGGTGCTTTCTTCTTAAAAAGGGTGTGATCGATTTTTTATTTTTCTTCTCATGGTAATTTCAGTCTCATATGAGATATTTATTTTTGCAGTAGTTTTTGTATACGGAGAGCCGGTTTTTGCATTCCCCACTTCATAATTTACCTTTTCATCACCCACCGTCGGGCTCGTATTATCTCTTCATGGCCTTGAATGTTGCCAAAAGGTTCTAAGCAAGGTTACACTGGTATATAATTCACACATGGCAAAATAAAACTACTTGTTTGAAGATACCGAAGCGGAACGCTGATTTCTGTAATGACCTGTTTAGTGATGTCACCTGATTAACGTTGTTTTTATTTTAAAATGCTCATGTG